>OX467285.1:4740323-5940323 GCA_950108345.1 Malthinus flaveolus
AAATTGGCATGTTTTGGGTGTGCTTAAACCCATCATCAGATGCTCATCTTATATACAAGGCAAAACTTAAATTACGTAGTTAACCCAATCAGGAATTAATACGTCAATGAAAAGAAATCGGCGATTTCAATACCGGCGATATAATATTAGTTCTATTATTTGTTGAATTTACAGTGGTAGTACCAATGTTTGTATCTGAGGCTCAAGACAGTTCTAAGTTTTTCGTGCTTGAGACGATCAGTTCTTTTTAGTTTATTTGTTATTAGGTATTCAATAATTAATTTATTTCTACAAAGTGTGTATATATTGTATATTTAATTTCCTTTTTTGCCATCCTTATCGTCCCATTTTGTTTAAATAAAACATTATCGTATTGGTAAGTCAAGTTTATTGTTTCAAATTATTATCTTATACAGTCCACTTATTAAAATCTGCTACATGGTCTTACATTGTTTTTCCACTTGCTGTTCGATATCGAATTGTCGAGAAATCTAGAATTCTCGTCACGTGCGAGTTTGGTAGAAATAGGAGAGTCGCGTTTTAGGTGAGCGACAATCGTTTTCATCGGGAACAATCGAATTATTTCTAAATTATTTAATTTTTCATCTTTATATTATTTTTCTAAAAAATATAACTAAAGTAACAA
Organism: Malthinus flaveolus; assembly: GCA_950108345.1. Classification (NCBI taxonomy): domain Eukaryota; kingdom Metazoa; phylum Arthropoda; class Insecta; order Coleoptera; family Cantharidae; genus Malthinus; species Malthinus flaveolus. The sequence continues at coordinate 4,740,970 of OX467285.1, forward strand.
ACCATCCCATAACAGATGAATCGTTATTTAAAACGAATAATACGATTATTATATTATACACATTTTTATTTGGCGTCACGTTGTCTGCAAAAGTTGTCGGTATTTCCCCAAAATAATTATTTCTATACCTCTCCAGGTACTATTGATTTGGACACCTGCGACAGAACAATTGATTCATGTTGCTAGGAAACCTACCCATTGCACGCTAAATCTGAGGATTTGACAAATCTGCATGCGTCGAGGACTTTGAACTCGATGCCGCTGAAAGATTTTTGTCATAAAGGATATCTTTTCATACGGGGGATTTTCTCAACTGCTCTTCTTCTTCTTCTTTACAATGTACAAAGAGGTTATTAAATTGTACTTTTCAGAAGTCTGAATATTCAACGTGAACAACCAATATACTTATACAATACAAAAAAGCTTTCAAATTAAGATGAAATTTTATTTGAATGAATCGTTTTCTCACAGTTGCGAAAATTTAATATTTAAGATTGACGAAAATAAAGGATTACGTACAAATGTTTTTACGTATAGAAATAAAATAATTGTTACGTACATATAATAAGTGATTTGTTTGTCACTATTTAGTGGCTTATTTTTTGCTTCGATGAACATAATCTTTTTCTTTCGCATGAGAGAATTTTCATTGAGGAATTAACTGGCATTTTCTGCGAAATCTGTGTAATTTGTTCTTAACAGATGTACTACCTTATGCAGTGGCTGTTGCATCTGTCGATATAAATTGATCACCTATTAACAAATTGAGATGATGCCCACAGAAAGTTGGACAACTCATCGGCAATAAAAGAAAAACACTTTTGAGGTTCTTTTAAAAAAAGGTATAAAAATGATTAAGCTCGTCGAATACCAGGTGCTTTTCCATACAAAATACATAATTTCCCTCATTTCTTAGTAAAGCGGTGGCCAAACGTAAGAATGTTAGCCAACATTCCGAGTGGCATAACCCTAATATACAATGGGATAAAATATATAGGCTTCCTTGAGATGCTTTATGCCGGGACATTGTGAGTGCGAATGGGTGACACAGTTCAGTTGTCGTGAAAAGATTCCCCACATTAGCATGGGTTAACTGAGATGGCCAAGAGCTTTACAAGTAAAGCGAACCTTTTATGTTATTTAACCTTTTCTTATATGATCAATAACTGAACATATATTGGCGTTTATCGTATTTGTCACGAAAAATTTTTATTTTTCTTAATAAAATTTTATTCAAGTTGGAAAATCTCAACTTTCAATTATTTCAAAGCGGTATAATAATAGGGAGAAATTACTTATTTGTAGTTTGCTGCTCACCAGTTGCTTCTACAAGAATGGTAAAGGTATCTATCGAAAGAGAATTATTTTTTGAGTCTCCAAGTATAGTAATCATAATCACTTCTTAGTTAACATATTTATTAATCAATATAAAGTAATTTAAATATTTTGAAAATTAAAAAAAATAGAAGCTGCCAGTGGAGGTCAAATATTTAAAATTTTAATTACTTTTAATAATTAAAAAATACGTTACTAAAGACGTATTTCATAGCGCAGGATACTCAGAAAATAATTCTCATTCGATAGACACCTTTACCATTCTTGTAGAAGCAACTGGCGAGCAGCAAAGTGCAAATAGGTAATTTACAATAATACTTCTCCCTATGTAGGTATCAAGTCAGGCCATTTCGTAAAGCTTTTTCTGATTTACGCTGCCACAGAGAGGTTACAATAGTGAATAAAGAATAAGATGCATCCCTTAGTCAGTCAGTCAGTAGGTAATTGTTGAAATTTGATTAGACCTTTTAAGGGTTTTTGTCTTTTATTTATACGAAAACTAAATCCGCTATGGGGCCGCTAGTAATGCATTTATGCAAGAAATGAAAATATTATAGTTAAGGGATGGCCTACAGAAAATATTTACCTAGTGGTATGCTAGTGGGTAGGTGTTTAAAAAAAAATAAGTTAGGTCGAGACCCGAGTTTTCAATGTAGGTCTAACCAGATTTCAACAATTATTGATCTACTTGACTTCTCTAAGAGAGACTTCTATTTCTAATTGTAACCTCTCTGTGAGTGGCATAAGTCAGAAAAAGCTGACGAAATGATCTGACTTTTATACCGCCTTGAAACTTTGTTATCGCACGGTATATTAATAACCTTACTGCTCTCAATTTTAAATTTGATAGATCGGCTTACCGCGTAATGTGTCTTATGCGACTGATATTACTAGTTCGTGGCTAAAATCGACTTAGGGGTGAACCATTAGTGTACTCTATGGGCTACAAGGATTAGTTTTTCCTTTTTATTTTCTTATAAATTTAATTTACTGGCCATAAGGTATGTGTACTATCCGTATCCGTTTTCAGCTCTCTAAGCTCCTATAGTTTAGGATGTGAAAGTTGTCCTCGGACTGATGGCGAACAGACGGATAATAAAGACGAATCGATATAGGTTTATACTTCGTGATTATGCAAAAGATATGAACTTGTCGATTCTAAAATGTCCACACTTTGTCAGTTTACTCCATGTACTATTATTTAAAAAACGAAAAGGCAGGGTAAAAATATCATTTTCGTCATCTGTTCTAAATGGTTTGATCAATCCTCATCTACTTCTACTGATAGGCGAGATCCCGTGTTTATCACAAAATTTTTAACTAGAGACCGATTGTCGCCCATTTGGGGCAGGTAAAAGTTTAGAAGAACGGATCGACTCCAAAGTCATTTCGGATTGGTACTGTGGTCGGTTTTATATCTGGACTTAGTATCCAGTATGTACAGTATGTACAGGGTGTTTTAAATGAACTCGGCACCATTGCAAACAACCTTCTTATTATTGATGGAGCTACAAAGTTGGTTAAATTGGCAAAAAAGGAAAGAAGTGCAAGTTTTACTGCTGAACACAATGATCAACCGAAAAAAATAATTGGACATCGCAATTTTCAAGATATTGATCTAGGCGCTTGTTTTTAAATGGGTAAAACTTAAAAGCCTCTTTTTAGAGTTTCATTATTTCTAAACTTTCTATGGGTAATACAGCATTAAAAAATATCTTCGATCTCGAGTGTTCCACTAGTGTTTGTAAAAGAGAATAACGAATTTTTGTTTCAATGGTCTACCTACTACCTATCATGAGCCAATTGGCCAATTCGGAAAGTCCAATCTCGTCGTACGGATTAAAACCTAATCGGGAGTGTCGATACGACCCCATAGCGCCCTGTTTATTAGAAAGGTAGAGCTGCAAGCTGCTGACGAATCTGAAATTCATAAATAAAATCATGACGAAATTAAAAGAAAAAAATACCCATGATCAATACAGTATTAGTGAAAGCTCATTTTGAGGACAGCTCTAATGAGCGATTAAATTTGATTAAATTGTTTTTATTTGGGGACTCTGACCAAATATTTGACCTACCTACCTTAGTGCAATACAGTCCATTGGTATCAGTGGGCAGCAATATTCAATCAGTCATTGCCATTATTTATTTAGGTTTAGATAATTTATATTTTTTACTTCACGTGGATGTCAGCTGGGCAAAAAATTAAACAGAATGTGGCGTTTTATAATTTTACTACCCTTGAGACTTTTGAGAGTGCACCGTCCCTCATAAGAATTTTACAATCCATTTTTATAATTTGTGAACCAAATGAAGCCTTTATTACTACGCCAAATCCACTAATAACTTTAGGAGAATTGTAATACCCCATAATTTCCATTTAAGATTTTTCTATAATTTAATTTTAATTTCACGATATCTCATAAATATTAGGTAATACTACCACCTAGGTATATAATAACGTATTTTCGCAACATCTCAATTCGTCCATTAACACCACATTTAAAAATCTTTTTAAAAAAGTACAATGGAAATAAATCGTATATTAAAAATGTACGCCCAAAACCTTCGAATTTTTTAAATGAAAAAAAATTTGGTCATGAATTGTGCACCAGCACAAAAAAATCTATTGTTGTAAAAATGTCGATATATATAGACATAACCGTGAAGGGTTACAAATAACAAAAGTATTGGTAAAAAAATGGGTCGCGATCCAATTTTTTATTCATTTCCAGGGTCACCTTATGTACGGGATATAACCCTTGTACCCCTAAAGTTATGATTTATAAGATTTGATTCCCATAAACGATCTTGTAGAGTAGACACAGATGATGAATAAAATGTATAACAAATCAAAATTAACATAACACTGTTCGATTTATTTAAAATTGAATTGCGATTCGAGACACGCATGCCATTTGTATTTGATTTAAAATAGAAAATCGCTTAGGGGCGTGTGCAAAATAAACGCATTTTTTACTTTAATGTCGAGTAGATATCATTTGAATTTGACTTTTTCCAATTACGTATTCATTTATTCGTATTTCGAACACATGTAGAAAAATAAAGTATCGATTACAATTTAATGAAATTGCTCTTAAAATTATAATTTTGGTCGTTTTCTTTCGCTCAACTGATTTTTGATTATTTCTAATTTAAATATTTGCCATTGTACTTTATAAAAGGATCTCGAACAGAACGAGCATTTCGGAATAATGTTACTTACGAGTTACGAGTGTATATAAATTTATGTAAATTTTTACTACAAAAATCTTTTTCTAAACTTCAAAGTTTCTAACGTAAAATTATTTCAAAGCAGATGTATGAAGAGGAAGGTAAACGTTTAAATTTAAATTTCAATACCTGTGCGCTATTGCTTTGCTATTATTCGCGACACAAAAATTTATAAAAAAAAGTCAGAAAATTACAAAACTCTCAAAAAATAATACACGAATTTGTTCAATGCGTGTGAAATCCTATTAACCTGCAATTCTCAAAATGCCAATATAAGAACTTCTTGTATCACTTCTATTGTCCACATGTCGATCAAGTACGTATTTTTCGATTAGACTTCAAAGCACCCTTCAGGTTTAAGAGATTACGCTTCTATTATTGTCTGATCTGATAAGCAATTTAAAGATCAAGGGACTAAACTTGTTCCAATTGTGGTAAAAAAATCCTTAACGAAGATTCTTTTTAAAAAAATATTTTGTTATATGCGACGTATTTTTGCCCTCGTATTGGATTTCGATTTCTGTTTGCACAACTGAAAACTGACCCTTGTTTAGATTTTATGTTACGATAAACGGTTAATACAGGGAGTTTAATCATTTGAGATAAATCTTAAGAAGCTCATGTAGCTTTAACGATTTTTTTGCTCCTTTCCCGTTACCGAAAATTTAATGAAGAGTACTAAAAAAGCCTAAATAATACCTGTATGTACCTACTAACTTTCAAAAATATAAAAAATTATGTCTTTAATATTAGTACCTACACATTTTTGGATAAGCTCAATTGACGAGACTTAATAAAGTTGAAAGAGCTATTCAGAGGATTCCCGCAATGAGTAAAACAAACTTTTTAAATTGTTTTTTTGAATTATTTTGATTTTAATTATCCTCATCTTCATCTTGCATCTTTGTTTGCAAATCAGTTCCGTTCAGAACGTAAACATATGGCGCAGATATAAGTGAAATAAAACATCAAACAAATGGCTGCCACAACTCTGCTGGCACTCATTTGCACTTTAAGAAATATTGGAGATTCTATTTTCGCATATTAGCCTTTCAATTTTGCCAAGTACACGTCGAATTTCTTCCTTCAATTCTGGAATTGTGGTTGGTTGGTATAGACAAAAGTATTCACAAACCCACATAGCACGGTGTTAGATTCCACGATCTCGGTGGCCAATTCTGGTCACCAGTGCGTGAGATGATACTCCATGTAATAACTGCATTGTCTCGCAGTAACAGTAACACAGTAACGCGGTAACTCGTTTTCAATGTCAATGCGGATTGTCTGATCTCCAAATCCGGTTATTTTAGGTGCTCACGCACCCATTCAAGTGGAAGTGCGCCTCATCGCTAAAGCAAATTTTCTAACAAAATCGGCGCATACCCTTTGGTTTTCCGACACCCAACTGACGAAGGTACGGCGTTCCACATAGTCACATGGCTTAAGTTCTTGAGTCAATTGAACTTATGTGTAGATGGAGATCTTTCTTTAAAATTCTCTTCGAACTGTTAGTGGAAAGGGCCAGTGGAACCGATGTGCTTGGATTCTTACCAACACTTGCATTCGCTAAGGCCATACTTTCAATGGACCGGCCTGACTGAGAACGACCTGGATATTTTTTGATCCACAACCGAGCCAGTTCAATCGAATTTCATCAATAATTCCCTTTATGTCGAACACTTTGGTGCATTTTGTCTTGCAAAAATCACACGGGCTCTGCTGATACTTGATAGCCCAGAACTCAGCAATAAAACAAAATGTCGTGATTTTTATATCTTGCATCCTTTTGAACCACCCTTTATAAATACGAAAGCCATTTTCACCTACATTTATTGTAAAAAATATTCTATGGATTATTAGTAGGTACGTTGAGTTATATTTTTTTCCTAAAAGCGTCATATAAATCCATTCTTACCATAACAAAGTGACCAAGCAATACACATACACACGAATAGTGTGGAGAAATTGTAAAAACGTCCTAAAGAATGGCTTAGACATCTGTGACCGACATTGCTATAATATAATATTTTAGAAAACCATCATTTGTTGGGTTATTTTTAAAGACGATTTTACTGTAATACCTCACAATGCCACCCCATTGTTAAAAAGGGCGGTTTACAAATATACAGAAATTGAATTTTTATACAAAAAACACGAAATAAAAGAGTTTTTCGAGACAAGTTAATTACCGAAAACAATAATTTCTTGTTAATCGAATTTTGGTTTATTTTGTTCCTATTCGAGTGTCGATTACTAAGTAATGTTAGTTTTGGACAGTAATTAAAACGCCTCAAATTGATTAAGTGAGCGCCGCTGCAATTCGACACCGCATCGTAACGCCGATCAAACAAAGACGCCCTCAACTACACCAACTAACAGCGCTTATGAGGTCGGTCGTATTCCAACAATCCCATTATAAATTTCTCCACTAGGATTAATCGGTAAAACATTTGAAATGAAATTAAAAACAAATTCGACCGAAAGTTTAGTTTGGATTGCAGTTTGCAAATTTATTAACTTTAAGTGTATTTTACTTTATTCTTGTATTATAACGCTTCATCAAAGCTTTAGCGTTAGATTTCTCCCCTATTTCGATTCGAGACCACTTGAAGAAGGTATGGGGATTTAAATCGCTTTGCGTGCTTTTTGATTGGATTTATTTTTAATTAATGTCTATTAACGTGTTTATTGGAACTGTCAAATTTACATGGCGGCTTAAGATTTTTATTTTTGTCTTCCACTATTGACGTTACTTAGAAATTGGCGAGCTTAGACAAAACGAGCGACGAGCTGATGCGGAATCGACAAATTGTTAATTCTGCGTTTAAATTTAACACAATTGAACTAATAATATATCGCGGAGTGGGGAATGAATAAAGAAAAAGTTATAATCGGTCGTAAAATTGGTGTAAATGCATTATTTATTCTTACATCTTTTTTTGTGCAAAATGCGAGAACACCGGAATGTTACCTTTACGTATGAGGGCATTTGAGTCCAAGATATTCGAAGCATGACCGTATTGTTGAAGTAATACCCTATTCTCTAATGCCACACACAAATGTATTGTCATTGGCGAAAAGACCATATGACAATGTATTATATTGGCTATTCAAAGTATTGAATCTACTGTACAGTTTTATTCTATTCAGTATTTAACAAAAGGTTCGCTAAAATATACACGCGTTACAAATGCCGAAAGGTTTTGTTCTTTTGTACGCCAGTGTTGAGCCCATTCACTGTTTTGTTGAGAAGGAAGTACGAAAATAAAGACCTGGATAGGATTTGATGTTTTTCCTGAAATTTTATCGTATACGGTTGTAGGTGTTCGCAGGTAGAACCATCTTATACCCACTAGTTAACTATGCACACAATACATATTATCGCTCGAAAGAATACGTGAAACTTATAAACTAAAAAAATATTCAACATAAGGGATGTTATCTTCGATCTTTTATCGGAGCAGGCAACACTTAAGATTTTTTTCTTCTTCTTAAATTCCCTTTCTGTAAATCCGTGTCAAATTTTTATTTTATCTTCTCCCGTCTATACCTACCGATATTAATTTGATTTTCGAATTGTTTTGTTGCCAAAAGCCTCATCTATTAGTTCACCTACTTGCTTCATCCCCTCACAACCACTTCCTGTCGCATTTAAGAAATAAGAAAGTTGCCTATCTATACAGTGATCGCAAAGAAAGCAGTGATAGGCTTCTCTTGAGATCGCACTTGACATAGCTGAAAGCAGAGAAAGGAGGAACGTGCTAATAATGCCCCATTATAATGAGAGAATAGGTACCTAATTTTTTTCCGGGACTCCCAACCACTTACTATTATTAGCGACTTATACATTTTGATGCGCCTACAATATGACAAATTTTGCCGAAAGAGACCCAAAGATTAAATAGCAAACGTTAATTTACTCATATACAGTGCGCAGAACTAATTAAGAACAATTCAAAAGAATAATGAAACTGGTATGTTATTGTATATACGGTCGACGAAATAATTATTGGGTCCTATCAGTATCAGTAGGTTGTTTGGGGAATAATTTGTCCGCAAGTCCGCAGTTGCTGCAATGCAATTTTTGCGAATTAAAAATGTTAGATTTCGACCACCAAATAAGCCCTGAACCTCTCTCACTAATGACGCCGGACGTGAAAGCCTAAATACTCTAATACCCTCTAACGAATGATGGAATGTTATATAGTGTTTATAGTGTCTATATCATATAGTATCGACCAGGGGTGGGCACACGAGAGGCTAACAAATCTTGAATGGTCTTGGGGTTCCAAGGACTTGCTTCTTTAACTCCTTCAAGGGCCGAATCTGAAACATAGAAAACATGGGTAATTATAAATGACAGAAAATGTGAAGTGCGACCGAAGTCGCACTTGGTACTTGGTTTGCCGAAGGTGAAACGTTAATGATTGTCGGTCTTGTTAAACGAAAACTACACTCTGTCGAGGGCCAGCTTGGGTCTTTTACGGAGTCTAGTTTCGTTGACGTTATATCCCCATAGTCCTCGGATGATGGGGTTTTCGTTGCTTAGTAGAACTTTACAGCTGCTTCGCGGATGAATTCCGGGATGCTGTTCATCTGGGGGTCCTGATGAATGTTCCGATTCTGCACGAAAATTGGTGCGTCGACTTTAGTTCGTAGAATCTCGTTTTGGAGTGTCTGCATATTCTTCATAAGCTTCGTACTCATCTGATCATTTTAACCCGCACGAACGTGTGTGTGGGTTAAATTGCTCAGATGAGTACGGTTCCACATTTGCTTACGCGCACGGTTGCACGCACGAACGCTATCCGTAGCTTGTCGGTCTCGGAGATTTCATCAAAGAACTTGTGTGCTCAGTGTGGACGAGAATTGTTTAGTCGTTTATTTGTGCGCGCACAAACATCGTGGAGTATCTTTCTTTCCTACTTTATGATCGACTTTGTTAATTAAAAATTCAAAATCGGTCGTAGACATACGGACAAAATTTTGAAAATGACTACTGGCTTCTTGTAAATGCAAGTCCGCCAGTAAATTTGATCCACTTTCCCTCCTTCGATAAAATTTTGTCACCCACCATCGTTTTTTCTTTTTTTTAAGTAAGTATAACTACATAAGCTGCACTTAGAATAACAGAACGATTCGACATTGTCTGTACGATAACAAACGCAACTAGTTGTGAGTGTTAATAGACATTTACATTTCCACTCACTACCTGCCACACACAACCTGAGCACGATTTTGCCCGCACACACAAAATAGTTGTGTGTAGAAATAAATTTACCCGCACACACGTTTGTGCGCGCAAAAATGCTCAGATGAGTACGAAGCTTGACGAAGCGGCATACCCCCAGGCGGGTGCTGCGTAGGACATTATGTGTCGGACACCGGTCTTGTACAGAAGCAACTTGTTGGCTTGTTCCTGAGGACTAGAGCTATTCCTGAGAAGAGCGAGTAGAGGACGGAGTAGGTGGCTCACGCTCTAACGACTGCCTCTCGATGTGGGGCTTGCATGTGAGGCCTTTGTCGATGGTGAGTCTTAAGTATCATTTGTCGTCTTTAGTATGTCTTGGCCAAATATCGCGATGTTGGATGGTTGCTGCGCTTTTCGTCGGGTTGACCGCGATCCTCCATTTCTTGAAACAATTATCCAGGTTATCGGCAGCGTTTGCAGGGAACTTCGAGCGAGTCGGGGGTCTCTGCAGCTGGCCATGAAACCTGTGTTATCAGCGAAGATGAAAAGACTCGTGGCTTCGATCTTTGGCATGTCGCTGGTGAAGATGCTAAATAGGTGGGAGAAAGGGTTGCTCCTTGTGGTACTTTGGCGAGTACTCGTCTGGGGAAGGCTAAAGAAAGTCGCAATCAGGTTATTTAGTTCTGGAATTTTAGGAGCGATACCTTCAAAAAAGATGGTTTATGAAACCACAGTAGAAAAGTATTTCAGATAAACAAAAAATATTGTTGGAGATTGGAGAATTACTGGGCTGTTTTTAATTCGGAGTCTTTGGTTTTAGCCTTTGTTAGCCTAATAATAAATTTAGGTGTGCGCAATTCTAATGAGTAGGTAACTGTTTTACATGAATCTGAAAATTAATTTTTTTAGTTTAACACGATATTAGACATGGGAGCCGTACTTGGCCCAACGAAGAGCCGCATGCGGCTCTAGGAAGCGCATTTGCTCACCGTTGGTATAGGCGACAAGATACTGATTTAGTGATGTGCAAAGCAAATTTTGGCATGTTCCTGAATAATATTATTTTGTTAAAACTTTTAAATGGGTTGAAAATAGTTTTTTGGCCCTGTAAGGTAAAATTGTACAGGGTGTTCCACATATTTAAAAATTAAAGCTAATGATTCTTTCCGGTAAAACCGCAAGTGACGTAAATATTTTCCTAAAGCAAATAGCGGTTATTTACCCCCTAAAACTTCAGGTCGATGCCTGGACATATGTAGAAGAACATAATGGCGATTCAGATTTGACTTACACACCTGATAGGTACCTAACCTAATGTAGTAGGTTAATTTTATTAACTAAAATTAAATTCTAGTTGGCAAGAACAAGAACTAAGAGAGCCTCTATAAATATGTGGCTTAATGCGATATTTAGAAGAGCTCATCATGGGCAACTAAAGTGGTTTCGAGGTCCCTGTATTACCTACCTCCATCGGATTTTCATCTAAAATTTTGTTACTTTTCTTGCTTGGCATTTCTCAAACTGATTTGAGTTTGAGCTTGATAAAAATATTCCTTTAGAGAACTACATATTTTGTGTAAATATTTGGTCAATGGTCATAGCGTGATAGAGGAGAGAACTTGTTTCTATATCACTTTTTACTATTCTATTTTCTACTTCAATTTAGTGGTAATATTTATAGGTATGTCTGAACATCGGTTCCACGCTTATAAATTAGAAAAAAATGTGATGTGTGTGTAACTATTCTATTATTTATTTATTGTACCCACTATACTACACAACATAAACACAATAAAGTTCCTACGCCCGAAGAAATTGATTTAGAGCAACTGTACTGTTGTTTATCAAAAGATATAATCTGACAGTTTTCACACTTATTTGTTAAATCAACCTTTCAAACTTTTTTAAATTTAATTAATAGGTAACGGTAATAACTTTCTTTTATATTCACCGACAACCGCGGTCTCGATTTATTAATTAACTGCAAAATCAATTTGTGTATTGATGTTAATGTTTTATTTTTAGCTCTATATTAGTACGCGAAGTTGATAAACAAGCAATTTTTGGAATATTTCCAAAGAGGCAAACTCCACTAGGTGAATTGGCCTACGTAAAGCGAGAGGTGATACATTTCAATCAAATTTTCCCGTCGCGTAGTAAACAATGATTTGTAAAAAAAAGCACTCTCGCCCAATGGTCAATAACTTCATTTGCTATCATTTATCACGATGTAGGTAGTAGGTATACACTGTTGAAAATGTAAGCTCAAGTTTTCTCCTAGAGAAAAAAAACACTTATGGAGGTAAATATTAAATTGAAAATGAAAAGAGAAGAAGAATACTAATTTAACGTTAGTATACTTGTAATTAAACTAAAGACAAATATAATAAACCACATTCATTCATCAAACATTGCACATCAAAACCACTCAGATTAATCAAAATCTCAGCCAGAAACGTGTCTACAAAACACACTTCACATAATCGTTTTACCAACACATCATCAGCAAGAAGACAACAAATACATCTCTTGATGATTTCACAACACCCCAGTCTTGAATTCATTTCTTGTTTACCCTTCTCATTCAAATAAATCCACTTGCCTATAGCTCTTGTGTAGTAAAAATCCCTATTATCGCTTTGCAGGTCCTTTATAAATGTAAATAGCAATGCGAGTGCAAATATTGCAGTGGATGCGATTGACGTACGCCCTTAAAGACGGTCATTAGCACGCGAGTCCCCGCGGCGATTTTAACCACGCACAGATATTTTTTTATTTTTAACATTGCCCATCACCGCACACTACCTAATTATTAACAAATGTAAATTACGGACGTGAGGCACATACGGTCGTAAAATTTTATTTGGCGAACGGGACGTTTTATAACGCTCAAGCCTAAAGGGTCGTATAAACAATTGAACAATAAGCTTGTTTAAGTACAAAAAGGGATAATAAAGTGTATAGTGTAATAAAATAGAAAAAGTGCAATAAAATAAAAATAGTTGTTTACAAAAAAATCACACCCTAAAATAGGGGCCAAGCTGTCTAGATGAAACTGCCGGTCTTTTCTCACACAGATATTCATATCTACAAATTACGATACGGTTATTGTCCTTGTGGTTCCGGATAGAAGGTTCACTTTGCTTTATAAGAGAGCTCGATCGATCATAACTAATGTGACATGACAGAAAGCATAGGTACTCTCTGTCCATTGTAATCTGCCCATTGTGTTGCCAAATGTATCTAACATTCTTTTACTTTTAGATTTTTGTCCAAGTCGAATAACTAACGAGCGAGCGAGCATCGCCGATATATGAAAAACCAACCAATTACAAACACCAAAGTCGGGAGTGCGAGCGTACAAAAAATTAAAAATTTTTCAACCTCGCTAGACTTGGTGGCGACTAAAATACCACTTCAGTAGCACAACACCTGAGAATTCATAAGAGAACCACCTAGTGCGAGTTACACCCTCAAAACCGAGCCTTCCAATATAAATGCATAAACATAAACCTACTACTTCTCGAATTCTTAAAACCAGTTTGCATTTTTATATTTTTACTTAAAAAGTCGTTCTCAACATTTTATTCGAATTAGTTTCGGGCAGACCCTTTTCCGCAACCCTTTCATTTTGTTAAATCAAGTTAACAATAGAAACTCCCTAACTGTGAACAATAATAATGAAGCAAATCGAATTGGCACAAACATTCTCAGCGGTGGTGAGTACGCTGTAGTGTGCAGTACGTTGTTGCTAAAAAGTTCTTTAAAGTTCTGACATTAAATTATATATAAATATCTCAGCATGAATTGAAAGCAAGCTGTGCTTTTTGACACCGGTATTTGATTTTTAATTTTCACAAAGGTGGTTAAAAATGCATTGCGAAATAAATCGTTAACTTTATTCCTTTTTTTTTTGATTTTGCATTTAAATTATATCTTTGGACCACAAATGAGTTATTGAATGTTGTATTTTTGGGTGCCAAATGGAAGCCATCATTTCTCTACAAATTACATGAAGTATGAAACTTCAAGAACTTCTTATATTACCTACTCGTTCATTCCTTTAAACAATTTCTTAATACATTGTGCAATCAATTGTCATGGTGGCATATACTGATGGGTCTTTTCCTTTTTCGTATCTGCAAAACAGTGACGGCGCCAGCGTTTTTTAAATGAGTGGGCACAATATTTTTTGTTGCGGGCACATGCATTTTTAAATAAATAGGGGTTGCAAGTAGAAGTCGACAATTTTGCATTTCTTGCGCTAGAAATTAAATGTAATAGCGCCGCAAACGAAAATTTTTGATTATTCAAGATCAAACGGCTTAAAAACGAAGTTCCGGAATTTTAATAGCCATTGATAGTGTCTCTAAGGAAGATGTTTCACAAAAACAAGGGATGAAAATTAAGAATTCAATTACTATATTTTTAAAATGAAGAAACAATATTATGAAATAATTACGGGGATCCTTTTACCTAAGGCCCTAGGCCAAATCCAGGTCTGATAGGACCCAATTCAAATACTTAATTATTTTACACCGAGTTTGATTTTGATTTTAATATTCCTTTTAAGCTTTTTTTTCGGAAATGGGGACAAGATGCAGAAAAGTACTTAAAGTGTAAATTATTTCACATTTTTTAAATCTCTGAAAACGGGTAACTGGTAGCTAGTGCAATATTTGTGCATATATTGTGCAATATATGTGCCCGCCCTGGCCCCCTCCTGGCGCCGTCACTGCTGCAAAAGCAGACTTTTCACAACTTTTCTACGCCAATCTATCGCCAAAGTCTCAACTTAAGAGTGAAGGAAATGGCAAACTAATACGGAGAGTTTGTGGTTGATGTGGCTAATATCGGGGTGTTATATAAGTTATAAGTTATAGTAAGTTAGAACCATGACTCAGGATTGCTTTTTTACTTTTTTTGAGAAAGCTACTGAAATTTCAGGGTTTTTTGAAAATGCTAAAATAAATCCGCAATGATCCCATGTAGTCCGGTCAAAATACACATTTGAAATAGCAAAAATTCCCACAGAGCCAAATATTGGTGGAGACCTTGGGTATACCATTAGGAATAAAATATCCCATCGATCCCATTTGTGCTAAAAAAGTTATTCGGCCTCAAAGGTCAAAATTTCATGTTTTTTAGATTTTTTTCGAAAAAGGTAAGTTTTATCGAAAATATACTTAGGACAAAAATTGTAGATCTTAAAATTATCTACAAAAATGGTCTTAATACTTTTTTTTCGAAGAATTGCCATTCCGGAGATATCGCGATTCGAAAAGTTGAAAGAGCTACGTTCTACATGATATGCACACTGCACACATTTCCACACCACCTGTGAGGTAGTGTACTTGGCGCGTTTTTTTAACGTGGTTTCCCCAATAGGTCTACTCCACGAACTGTTATGACGGATTTTTTAGGGACAATACTCTTCTAACTGCATGATGATTATTAATTTTGATATTGATTATTGAGTTTAGCTGTAGTTCTCGTTTCTTTTGATATTTTAATCTGATTCATACTGTTCAAAGTGGACTTCAACAGTCATGTCTTCTTCGATTTCTTCTTCCTCTTCTACTTGCTGGATTTTTATAAAGTGTTCAAATGGAGATGAATCAACTGTCTCTTCATCGAACTCACATGGATCTTCTTCCTCAGTTGTATTCAATTGGACATTTGAGCAAGACTGGCCTTGGCAATTACTACACTCTGGAGAACACGGGAACCCTACTCTTCTACAGCTACAATTAGCACTACTACAACCTTTTTTGCAATTGCAACAGTTGATTCATCTTCATTTGAACAATTTATAAGCATCTAGCAAAGAGAAGAGGAAGAAGAAATCGAAGAAGACATGACTGTTGAAGTCCACTTTGAACAGTATGAATCAGATTAAAATATCAAAAGAAATGAGAACTACAGTTAAACTCGATAATCATCATTCAGTTAGAAGAGTATTGTCTCTAAAAAATCCGTCATAACAGTTCGTGGAGTAGGCCTATTGGGGAAACCATGTTAAAAAACGCGCCAAGTTCACTACCTCACAGGTGGTGTGGAAATGTGTGCACTGTGCAGTGTGCATATCATGTAGAACGTAGTTCTTTCAACTTTTCGAATCGCGATATCTCCGGAATGGCAATTCTTAAAAAAAAAAGTATAAAGAACATTTTTGTAGATAATTTTAAGATCTACAATTTTTGTCCTAGGTATATTTTCGATAAAACTTACCGTTTTATTTATATTTGGCTCTGTGGGAATTTTTGTTATTTGACCACTATTTTTATGTCTAATTTAACCGGACTAATGAGTCAAAAAATTTGGTGTTTCATTAAAAAATCCAAAATTGATGTAATTTTTTATATTATTGAGCTTGAACTCAAAATTTTTCGTTATTTAACCTGTGCTGAAATTTTAACTAAAAACACCTCGAAAGATAAGGGTATAGATCCTGATTTGTCTTATCATCATCTACAATTTTTTTAAAATATTTTTACTTATACAGTGACTGTTAATGACGGCTTCCAGACATAGGTACGTCATTTAAGAAGATATTCCATTATCTATGGCCTACGCTGCCTCATTTTATTTTCTATCGGCTACAATTCATTTTCTTTGATTGTTACTGCTATATCGGTATAAGTATGGCTTCTACAATTTTAAAAATATTTTTTCTTATACAATGACCAATGACTGTAAATAACGGCTTTCAAACCTTCCATTATCTACTTTGTCTCAATTTGCTTTCTATTGATTACAATTCATTTTTTTCGATGGTTTTGTGATTCAATAGTTTTCGATTTTCCCAATCGGTTCTTCAAAATGTCTTTAAAATTTCTATGGAAGTGTAGCTTTTACAATGCATCGCAGATGCATGATTAATGCATTAATCAGCAATTGCGGTATTCTTTAAATGGACGCTTGTGGGAGACCATCGTTTCTACTTTAGACCATTATGTCGAAAACATCTTTACAATAAATTCAAGATATCTGTTGTCCCAATGCAATTTTTTAAAGCTCCGAAAGCTCGACCATTTAAAATAATTTTGGATTAGAAACAATTTATGACCTTTGTGTGGTGACTTTGAAGAGAGAAAGGAATCTATCGTCACTCATCACATGGTCGGTAACGTTACGTTATAGCATCGTTTAAATTTAATTGTGATTGTCGCTAATTATCATTTTTTTCAATTTAGAAAGTGGATTTTAAGAATAAAAAAAATTCCTCTGGTACATTATTCTACCTCGACTTTCGAATGAGGTCCCATACAAAAGGTCTAATACGGATGGACATTTATAGCCCACTGCTTGACGCGGCAAATCTCGAATTTGCTTTCTTTTGTGTGTCCTTTTGTTAGAATAAAACCGTAACTGTTGGCATTTATAACGACTGTAATGTTGTGTTTTCTGTCATATGTCTTGCAACTTTAGATACCTGGTTTTTTTTTCGTTCGAATTTTAAAAACGTGTTTAAACAAAAAAGTAGTTAATAACCAAAGTATTTTAGTCGTAGATTACTTATACAAAAACCAAAAACAAAGATTTGTCAACTCACGCATCGAACAATTAATCTAACACTTCTTTCCCGCTGATTGCTTCTATTCTTTATACACGACATTATTCGTTTATACGCCTATTCGAGCATAATCTATCAAAACTGGTCCTGAGCGATCTTACGATGTGTCCAAAAATAATAAATGGGAGACACAGAACTCATGAATGAACTTTAGAAATTTTTAAATGTAAAGAATATATTTTAGGAATTTTAGAAGGAAAAGCTTATTCATAACCACCTGTGTTGTGTAAAAAATGGTTTTGTGTAGGGGGTGTCACGGCATTATAATACGAGGGTCCGGTCTCACTAACTTTACTAGACGTGGCGGCGCCGAAAAAGACCTTCTGGATTTATAAACTGACCCATCTCAGACTGCTTGGCACCCTATGGTGGAACAATGAAACGGCTGGTAATTTTAGGTATTAATTTTGTTTTGTTTTTGCTTTTTTTTTATGGATCGAGTATAATTATTGTGGTTCGAATTTTGAGAAACGACGATTTTTACATATTTTCCCTTTTGTACAAGTTTTAGGTAATATTTTAACAGCTGTCTACCTACACGGTACGCTAGTTATTATTATATGAATATATGTGTATTCTGCTGGGACGATTCCACAAAAGATAAATCATTTTATATATGTATTAACAAAACGAAAATACATTTGTTACAAAAATTCTTTCCAGCTCTTAAAATATCCAAGTTATTTAGATTTATTGTAATCAAATGCAAATCCGGTGTTTTCAATACATGATTTATTAATTTTTCATGAATAACTGTTATAGTTTACCTATTTTTGCTTTTAAAAATTCCTTTGATTAATTTCTTGTTTATATTTTTGTTATACATTTGAATTCATTTTTATATCGAAGGTTGTTTATACATTTTACGTTGGCAATATTGTTTCGCTACTGTATTGCCGTGGTAAAATTTCAAGGTGTAACTTAACATATGTTTATAGAACGGCTTATTGAAAGTAAAGTGCCTATTCCGAACTCCGGGAGTCAATGTAACTTGTATGGAATGTAAATTGAACAGCTCTTATCTCGCTAGCAGCAATACTTGACTAATAAAGCATTGTTATTTCAGTAACATAATCACTATTGCTATATCATAAATACCAACTTACCATATTCTTTTGAATTCATTCAACTTGGGCGAGTTATACAAAACTCACAATAAACAAACATTGAGCTAAAAAAATATAATAATTGCTTAATTAAAGATTGGTATACCCGGTATACCGGATGTCGGTTCGAAAATGTACCCGTTGCCCATTGTCAAGTTTGAAAGATGACGGTGGCGGCTTACAACTTTTGCGACAAACTTCAACGATACGCTTTTTTGATCTTCTACACACAGGCACACACGAATCTGAAAGAGGGAACATTCTCAATCAATGGAATGTGTAATACATATAGCAGGTAGAAACTGTATTGAGGACACATTTTGTTTTCTGTGAAAACTGACCACACCTTTTATATTTTTCGGAGTGATTCTCTCACACGTTTTAAGAGTTTCCGGTTTTTTGTTATTACATTCTTTAACAACAACGTTGTTATTTTGAATTGTTTAGCTTATAAATGCCGATGTTCACAATTTATATATATTGGTCTCATGTTTTACTATGAGTCAGCAATACATCAAATGAATTCTCCTTTTTTTTTACTTCAAGAGTATAGAATTGGTAATTTATATTTCCATCTTGAGCATCTCTTCAAGTTAATAATCGAGGTAGCTTAATGTAAATTTATTCAGTCAAGTGTACACATGTCTGTATATTGGTATAAATAGTACTGTTATCTCTTTATTCCTTATAATAATAGAATAAATTAAACTTTAGAACCTGAAAAATATAAAAAAAACAGGCCGAAAATATCCATAATTTGAATAATTGCTTCATTATACTTCGTATTGTTGAGTAATTTTGAGAATTTGCTTGCAACTTGGAACTCGATATCCCGTTGAAAGACATCAAAAAGTAGTTTTGGGGGAAACTTTTAGTCTAAAAGTGGCAGTAGTGTAGTAAGCGATGCTGGCTAACATGTCTTCTGAGATTTGACCAAGATAAGTGATGGAGCAGAGGAAGTATAGTACCTACTCGTGGTGCGAGTGTACGAGGTTTCAATGTACAAGCATTATCTTCAATTAGATTTAATACTTCAAGAGGAATTTAGTCGAGATCGATGGCTTTTCTGTGTTTTTAAAGCGTAAAAAGGTACGGAGATATCCTAGGCTGATTCTGATGGAAGGTTGTGGGTTGTGGTTATAGTCGAAATGATGCCAGTACACTTGCTGAAGGCGAGTTGCAATCATGTGGAGTCATCTGAAAACACAGCGTTTTTTAATAGTTGCAGCCGAAAAGGTATAATTAAAACTAAATCAAAATAAAATTCTCTGCGTGCTCATTCATCTTCCTGCTTCCACTATACCCACTTTGCATAGCAGCACAACACAGTTGAATTCTCGCACCGACTTTCGGAGTCTGAATCTGAATCGAAATCGGCATGCGTACCATGCGCGTATTGTGTCTGATTTCTGAATTTAAGGACGTGTATTGTATTAATTGCCGTAAGAATAGAAGAATAGTAACAGTTTACAAATGTTGTTTCTCCATAATATAGTAGTATTCCGTGTGTTGTCATTTGTCATTATTTATTTCTGGATGTGCTCACTTTTGTAAATTTTCTGTTCTTATTGAGAATATTATGCTCATCCAACTTTCCTAACCATTATGCCAAAATATGCCAATTGACAGTGCGAAATGACAAAGCCATCAGTAGTTGGCATTGTCACAGGAAATTTACTGCCCACATTGGAAATGGTATTCAGTGCAGTTGCGATGTATAGCGAGGAGGATATATTATGGTACTTGTACATGTTGCAACTGCAACCATAATAATAATAGATCAAGCTAGTAAACCACGCAATCCATAATTTTGGGTACATCCAAGCCTTGATAGAGATCGAGCTCGATATAGAGCAAGGGAACTTTTGAAGGACTTCATTTTTGATTGACGATGTGGACGAGTTAAATCTCGACCGACAACTCCCCAAAACGGGCCGATTTGCGATACAAATCAATTAATGACTTTGTCTTATTATTTGGCCACTCCATTCTTATCAAAACTGGCAAATGAGTTGTACTATCACAATTAGAACTCGGATTTTATGCATTTGCATATTCTATAATATTGATATGCCAACAAAATCGCTTCGGATCTCGACGAATTGGACAAAATTAAATCCAAAAAACCGTCCTTAGAAATGCATATTTTAGATGTTTAGTGCACATTTCACTAAATTAATTAGTGTTAATTAAAAGTATTAAAGCATTTTTTGTACTTTTTTTTCATATGAAATAAAATAAAAGAGAAAAACGACAATTTCTATACGCTTGAAAAAAATTATTCTTGACTAAATTTGAAGAAATAGGTTATTTCTTTTTGGTGAAGCAAATTCAACATTATATTTAACTCAGTAGAATTAATTGGGAGTTTCAAAAACAATTGAATCAAGTCATAGGAGCAGTAGGTGTATTAATTATTTTAAAAAGTAATGAGATGTCTTGGAAAGAAATTCGAGATTTGAGATGCAAGAGTAACTAATATATCAAAAGGAAATTTTGAGAGTTTTTTGAAGTGCTTCAATTATAATTATCACAATTAAATTATAGGTCAAATTAACTCGAGTGAAGATAGAACAAAGTTTTTCGACATAGTAGGCATCATAGAAAACATAGAAAACATCATGTCAAATCAAAAGCGATATTTACTGGTAAATAATTTGGAAATAACACATAGAAGTTAATATATTATATAATTCCGAGCTTTAACTATGATATAAATGAATTAATGGGCATTTACTACCGCGGGCCACGGAGATAAGGAGCTTCACCTATACATGCGAGGGAAATCCCTGGAAAATCCAGTTGAAGCGTCCTTACTAGAAGTTGCCAACTGACTTGACACGGACGTTTAGTTAGAACATTTGTCGAGTTGCGACAGTTTTTGGAACCCTAATACAACTGGGTAATTACCAGAAATACGAAACCATAACATCTGATGAATTTTGTGGTAATTTTCGTCAGCTTTATTTCTTTATAGTCACATTTTAGCTTTGACCAATACTTTTTGGGATATTAACAAAAAACTGAAAACTGTGATATGTCTTCGGCTATTGACGCTAAAGCTCACCTCTGATTCATCAGGACTTTTAGTATATTCATCACTAAAAATCTATATCTCTCTTTATTAGGTACGACTGTCTCTAATTTAATTATTGTACATAATAATTACAATTATTACTTTATTATTTTAAGCAAAAAGATAGGAAGTATCACACATCTAGTCATGAGTCATGACTATAGACATGACCTCGGGCCTATAAGAAATTTGTTTTTTTTAAATCACTAGACACCTATAAATAAGAGTGCAAAGTTTGGAAACCATTAGAATACTTTGTATAGGGTAGTAATTCTTGCAAATTCTTACTAAACATTACCCTATGCAGCGCTAAAGTAGTTTTGAAAAAAAACTACCAAGTTTCAACGCCCTATAACTCGTAAACTTTAGAAACACAAAAAAATTTACATATTCAATTTTATAGAAAATTTTATCAGCTTTAATTTTATACATCATCATGTTTTAGGTCTGACCCATAGTTTTCGAGATATTTACGAAAAACCGAAAGAAGTGACATGTCTTTGGCCATTGCCGCGATAGCTCACCACCGATTCTTCAGGACTTTTAGTTTATTCATCACTAGACCTCTCCAAACGAGTGTGTAAAATTTCAAAACTATTGGACTTTTTTGTAGATGAAATTTTTAGGGCACTATTTCATAATAAAAGGGCACATTGGGAGAGTAGCTTGCTATTAGAGAATATTTGTGCGGTTTAATTTGACATTTGACGCAAGAAAACCTTTTGTATTTCTGTTAAAAATTTTAATTTCAATACTTTTCAATACTGAACGTGCTGTAGCTAAGGGCACATAGTTAACAAGAACTAATTTCAGTCACAGGTTTTAATCTCCGCAGTCCCGAAAACGGGTCACGACTGACCCAAAGTCGATATTTTTTAGAATAACTTCTATGATAAATTTTTTTATATAATTTCCTTCTGTGTATTCTCCTAAAATACCAAACTACATAATATACTGCTGGAAAATATCGAAAAATGTATAATTTTAGAGAAACGTTAATAAAGAACATCCTGTATAAAAATCTGAAGAAATGAAACTATGAATATTAGATTTGAAACAAGCAAAAACTAAACGAAGAGTAACATTTTTTGATAAAATCACTAATAAGCGAGATTAGATTGAAACCAAAATGTCCTTATTTCATCCAAAAATACAAAATAAAAAATGAGTCATCGATGACCCAGTTTTGGTAACCAATGATTGTAATTTATTTTGGGATAGCGAAGGTTTGCACATAATATGAGAGTATAATTAATTGCCAAATAGTAGTTTTTAAATAGTTTTTGGTTTCCGAAAATTTGAAATTTTTCACTTTGCGATATTTAAGCCCCACAGAGGTTGAAATAATTTTATCAATAATTAAATAATTATTCTTGACCTAAAATTAAAAATTTGTATTCTCTTTTGTTGAATTTGAATACAAAATTTTGTATTAATAGATTTGTATTTATCGTATATGCACCATTTGTTTTACTTCGATAAGAATTTTTGCACGTGCGACGACCCGACGACTAAATCGTATACTTATCATTTATCATTGTTAACTCGAATTTTTAATATATTATTAGTGTATTATTGAACTCGGTCTCGGTGATGTGGTTATGTGCTCAGTGATCGTGTTCGCGTTTGGAATTATCTTGTGCCTTTTGGGACATTCTATAAGAAGTTTTAAGTTTAATTTCCGTTACTTCACAAAGGTAAATGTTATTATTTATTACAAAATTTTAAGGGCCTAGATACTATCTACTATTTATACGCAATGAGGCCGCGGAAAAAAGATGTCAAAAGGTGTTACACAATCGATGATGCTGAACGACATTATGACATCTTTTTTCCTCATTTACTTACTTAGTCATACTCTTATGATCATGAAGTCAATAAATGGATGGTTTCTAATGCTTTTCAAATTAATATACAGGGCGTTATTTATATTAATACGAACGTGTCAACTTCACTAGCGTATCCTATTCATAATAACAATTAATTATTGGGGTGTGTTAGTAAATTATTAAAATTTAGAATTGCAGGTTGATACAATAGTTTTTTCTATAAATTTTTCATATTTCTTACTATTTTTGGTTTAAAAAACACTTCCGGTGTAGCCAGAAATTATTTAGCCAAACAGAACGATCTTTTGAAAACACTCTGTATATGTGACGATTTTTGATACTATCGCAAGATTATCTCTCTAATGACACTAAACATGCTAGTATATAATCAATTTATACTTTTGGTTTAACTAGAATGGGGTTAGGTGTTATTTTTTAAATACAACGCCCTGTATATTTTTACTGTTTTGGAAGAGCGGATTAGTGATATCAATCATTTTATATTTTGACTTCCGTTTCAGCAGGAAATGATATCAGTTTTTCTATTTCAAGTAGAACAAATTATTTTTACTACTGTTTTAGATTTTTGGAATCAGGGAGAGCTTCTGAGCATGCTATTGTTAGGCACTATTTCCGATATCTTTTTTATTCTTTTTCAAGGCGTACGAAAAAGGCCTGTTAATGGCCACATGGGCCGCTTTTCTGATTATTATGATAAAAAGTATAAAAAGGCACATTAAAAGTTAATTGCAACTAGTAGAAGAGGGTAAGATGGGAGTCCCTGCTAGAAATAATAAAATTAGGCAATAAAAATTGAATATAATTACAATTTGTCTAAAGTTATAAAAAATTAATAAATTAAAGCCGTGACCAATATTTTAAACAAACACAATCAATCTTGTACAAAGCGAACGATATACATTTCATCGGGGTATCAGTGTGCACCCCATATTAGTGATGGCACATTAACTCTACAGAATCTATAGTCTTGCAAAACGCTATCATCTGCTTTTTTGTATACCCAACTTATGGGTTTCATAGAGACCAATTTAAACCAATAAGATACAACATCGATGTCCGAACGAATTACGTAGAAAATAACGTCCTATATGGTAACTACATATGGCTCAAAATTATTACGCTATACTTGCAAAGAGATATTGAGAAACAATTTTGTACCCTATTATTGTTTATTATAAAGGATAAATTGATTTTGAAGGGATGCTGTTTGTTGGACGGATTTTATAGTATCTATTGAGCGTGTTTTATTTTATTGTTGGTGTTTGTTGTCTACTTTTGTTAGGTTAGCAATGTGCAAGTAGTCTCTATTGTCTGCTATTTATTTTAGTAAGCCTGTAACGTATTCATGAGAGAATTTTTTTTCAAGGATTAACGCTTGTTGTAATCCGTCTTTTCACCAAGGATGATGTGCCGTGTATTTCAAGTTTTACTCTGATATTTGACCCCAAATTAAATTGCTTTATAATTAAATTATTTTCGCACGCAACATTTTTTTACTTTTCCAAATCTACGATAATTAGAGGAAAATAGTTTGGTTTAGGGTGGAGAACGCCCATGATTTTAATTTTTACTTTTTCCTAGTCTATTATTTTGAAAAAGTATTATGATCGCAAAATTAATCTAATTTTTCGACCTTTTGGTCCCCTTGAATCCAAAACGCTAAAGAAATAAAAGTCTGTCCTGTGGGGTTGATAAAAACTACCAAAACGGTTTTGTTGAAATTTTGTTTCGGCCACTTTAACATAATTTTATTGACAAAATAAGTTTTTAAACGAGATCGATACAGGGTGGCCCAAAATAAAGGGGTTATTTTGGTCTCATTTTGGATACTCTTGACCCGTAGTATTTTTACTCGGCTAGGCGCTAGTACAAATAAATCCTAATTTAAAAAATACCTTTTCAAATTTTTAAATTTAAAATGGCGGCCATCAGTATAACGATCGGCCCATTTTCTAGTTTTTTTGTTGTAACTTTGGAGATAATTTTTATTATAAAAATCCAAAAACAGGATTATATAGGCAAAATATAAGGCTTTAGTTTTAATAAAGTCGATTTTTAAAATAATTCTAAAATTGCCTACTTTTAAAGGACCAAAGTTGACTAAAATTTTAAAACGGATTTTCTCAAAATCTGCTCCGGCCGTTTTGTCTATAGGTATTATAATATGTTGTTGATATCGAAGTTATTAATTAAATACCGTTGTTTGGTTCATTTGCTAGAAGCAGATCCGGAGCTATGATTTTTTGAAGATCAAAATTTCAACAATTTATAATTTCTTTTGTAATTATAGTTTGTTATTGCAAATCGGTTTATGAATTTCTTACATAAATTTCTATAATTTGTTAGAATTTTAGTTTAAAAAACGCTTCTAGTTAAACCAGAAATTAGCCAAACAAAAGGAGTTTTTGAAAACACCCTGTATAGTTTACAATTTTTTAAAATATCGTAAGATTAGCTGTCCAATGATACCAAACATGCTAAATTTAAACTTTCGGTTTAACCGGAAATGGGGTTAGCTTTTCTATTTTAAATACAGCACCCTGTATAATTTTAGTTTTTTGAAACCAGGCAGAACTTCTGAGCATACTATTGTTAGGTACTATTTCTAATAATTTTAAAAATATTTTTATGGGTTCTGTTATTAGTCCAGTCAAGGGGAGGTTTTGCCCTACAAAAGGTGGTGTAGTTCTGATTTTTGAATATGTTATTGAGTTAGGGGCCCTGATGAAAAATCCAAGTTTTCTACCTTGAGGGGGCTCCGCGCAATCCGCCATCTTGGATTAAAGGTACGAAAAATTGGTTTTTCCGATTTAACTTCTTAACGGTTGATCTCATGACAAAACTGTCAACTTCAACTTTAACTTGGGGGGGGGGGGGGGGTAGAGATGTTGAGCAAATTTTCTCGTTTATATTGCCAACAACCTGTCTCATATGTCGACAATTATTATGGGAGGCTATTGTTTGAGAAGAGGGAATTGGAGGGGGGGGGTCGACCTCATATAACATTAAAATTGGTTTAGGGGTTTGGCAACCACACCCGTTTAAAGATTGCGGTAAGTCGGACTTCTCCATGAAACCTGGTTTGTCGGTACTCTTTTGGCTATAACTTCCAAAATATTTGTCCGACCCGTAGTTTCTTTTTCTCATCTGAAAGCTGGTTAAATATCCCATCAGACCGCGTATACGAGATTATTATGGGTTGATATAGGGGAGGCTGTAACAAATACTTCGAGCTGCAAACACTCATGACTCATTTTTCGACATTTATAGGTTATCATAAAACTGCTCTAACTTTGGATCTGGTTGAGCTAAAATATCAGTGATACACTCAGTTTGAAGGCAATTTAAAATCCTACAACTTTTGTTCCAAAGAATTTTCTCTCAAATGAACGGTAAAAAAGTCTCCAAGCGAAGTTTACCAAAAAAATTTATTTTTTCTAAAAATAGCGATTTTCTCCAGCTTATATCTCAGAAACCGTAACAGATAGAAAGAAAATAAATAGAACCAATATTTTAAGGCATTTTGTCCTCTTCAAAGTTGGATTTGACAGGTTTGTCGTGAAATCAACTGTTAAGAAGTTAAATCGGAAAACCCAATTTTTTGTACTTTTAATCTAAGATGGCGGATCGCGCGGACCTTCCTCAAGGTCAAAAACTTGGATTTTTCATCAGGCCCCTAACACAATAACATATTCAAAATTCCGAACTACACCACCTTTTGTAGGGCAATGGCCTGTTTTTCTCCCCATTGACTGGACTATCAGTCGTTTTTAAATTTGAAAAACTAAAATTAGGTATAGTAAAGCTGATAAGTAGTTAATTTTATTTTTAACCTAACATTATTATTTCTATTCGGTCATAAATAGTTTATAAAGTACGTTGAGGCAAAGGAGAAACTTAACATGTGTAAATGACAAAAATAGTTAAAATAGTAATAATACGCGTATAATTTTACAATATGTACGTAATAAAAGTTAAACTTTTAGACAATTTAAGTAATGAATACAACAAATAAATAAAATTAACACCCTTATGTAAATGGTACAATAGAAAATAATGTGATAAATTAAAAGATAATTTCCATACGTGAAATTCTTGTAGAACATCGGCGGGGTAAAGGAAAGGCAGTAGCATTAAATGAACCCCCTTGGAGATCAAAACGAGTTATAATAAATATTAATATTCCGAGGTGTAAAAGAAAGAGTTACCAGTTTCGATGCAACTTTACGACCAAATATCACCTGCTGCAATAAAACCATAAATATTTGTATAAAGAATAATGCATTTTGGATTTAAACGAGACCTAAACGAAGACCTTTCGCAAACTCAAAATCTGATAAAATTCTTAAAAATAATTACATAACCAAACTAATAGCCGGATATAATATTTATCTAACAACCGTGAAACTTGAGGTAGTTTTTTAGTAGCGTGCTAAATGGACATTGAATCTTTAATCGAAATTAAAAATTCTGTCTATCAATCTCAAATATATAAAAGCGAGATTGACTTTAAACGTATCTGATAATTTTTTCTTTACATCGACCGCTTCTATTACTCGCCCGCATAGTTTAAAGCTTTCAGGTGTTCGTTTCGGCGATGCTCTTTAAAAAGCCAAGATCTTAGATAGCTCTCGATGGTATCTCGAAACCGTGTTAAGGGACATCACTATCCCCTGTTAGTAGGCGTAGATAGCCTATTGTTGTGTAATTGTATGTTTTTTGTTTGAAATGGATGTTGGAAACGCCTTAATGTCAACTGTCTTTATATTTTAAAAGCCACCTGGGTAACTTACGTCTATGGTATTTATTACTAAACACAATAACTAATGGTCATACTTTAAATCAATTTAATGCTTATAAAGTTATAAAAAACGTTTCGTTCCTTCTTTACCACTAACTAAAGTTCATTTTTCAGACACTATAAACTGATCTTATTTTGAGCTTTTAAAATTGATTAATGGCCACTAATCAAATACTGTATCGTTATCTAACACATGTGGGGGGAGGCGTATTAAAAAATGGATACCTAATACATCTTTCTAGATTGGCCAACTTCCGCGACACTAGACATCTTAATGAGTTTTGAACACTCTGTATAGTTGAATTGGGATATAACAAACTGAAACATTACATAGGACCGGAAACGCAAATTTGGTGACGATACATGAGCCGGAGACTGTAAAAATATAGCGTGTATTACAGTATTACTCTCAAATTATTTTAATTGTTTAGTATTAATTAATCGGAGGCGCGATAGCCTCCGTGTAACATTTACGGTTTAACCAGTTATGAAACTATAAATTTGAGAAGCAATTCTCTTGAGACATACTATACTATTGTGAAGTGACGTAACGAGCTCTGACTGCTCAAGAAAGTCTCACAAATGACGCAGAGAATTTTAATATGAAATCAAAAGTTGGACCACCGCAAGAAATATCACATTCGCACATCTGTTAAATTTGAATATAAATTTTTAAAACTGTCTTTCGTTTCTTTTTTATTGTTGTTTGTCTTTATAACATCCATTAATCCACCTACACTCCATACAACCCACAATCACGTCGCTTCTGTTTCTACCGTTCACAACTTATTGCTTTGAAATTAATTATAAAACAAAATTTATGGTTTGAAACAAAAGCATCGCTTGGCTTTATGCTCAGCAGGATCAAATGTAAAAAAATTAATTTGTTACCGGAGTCTATAACGGAAAGGACGTCGCACGTCGCGTCATAACTTATTAAGATCTTGGCCGACTACGTAGACTTGAAGATAAGAAATCGGTAAATTGTTGATTGTCCAATACAAGACGCAATAAACGGTTTTCAAAGATACTTTATCAGTTGGCGTCGATTGTCGAGCCGAAATCTAAAACAGTTATGTTTTCTAAAATTTGGCGCCGGACAGCAACAAAATGTGCCTTTCAACTTATCTCCTAATAAAGTCTAAAGAAGGCCCTTTTAGCTGTAACTGTTAGAAAGTGTTCAATTTATAATTAAAACTTTAAGCGAAAAGCGAGAGAAAAATAAAAAATAATTAATGCAAAATTATCTAAACTTTTTGTATGGTCCATATAATGCATTATGTTTAGTGTACAAAACAAAAGCTCCACACATGTAGAGCTGATAAAGGATAAAGACCAGGGTTGAACCAACTACAATAACCACAATGGCGCAAAACACATTTTATCATTACAATAGCCAGATTTAATTTAATCTAGGGAACAAAAACAGCCTGCTTCAAAACTTAGTAAGGGCTCACGCTTTCTATATCACGAGAGTGGAATAAAATAAATTTTTAGTTGCAACCAACGTTACAACCATTACAACTAAACTTCGTAGTGCGACATTTCAAAATTTTTCGTTTATATAAAAATTCACAAACTTACAGCGTGAAACTTCTTTTTTTTCTCTAATAAAAATTCATTATACTATTCGGGCACTTATAATTTGAGCGGTTCATTCGTTTTACAATATACGTGAAAGGGTGCCAAAAAATGACAGAATTTATGATTGAATCGCACTCGAGTTAGTTTTGTATAGAGACCTCGTTTCGCTTAATCAATTTACATTCACATTCTATTAATCACATTAGATTGAATTAAAAGGGGTAAACTTAAATTTTAATTCACCATAAAAACCTTTTTTTTAATTGCAAATGTCACATTGATACGGTTCGGAAAATTCTTATAAATAATTTTAGCCAATTGAAGACAATTAATTCGATAAAGAGAAAAAAGAAAACCAACGGTTTTGTTGTCAAGTTTAAATTATTTAAAAATATTGACGACAATGTTATGAAAGTGCGACTCTTTCCACCCCATTCAGTTAGATGTTATTTTTCAGGAGCTTTGGTAGTGCGAGTGTAACATTTTTCAGTCGGCCATCATTTACTCAGATTTCTTTTTCTTAAGTTTTTCAATTATAAATTTATATACTACCTGTTTGCAAAGCTTTGACGATTCTCTGCATAATATATTGTTGGCGTTTGAGTGCCTTACGCACCGAACTATAAATGTATAGGACATAACCAATAAATAGTAGTAAAATTGCAGATATTGGTTATGAGACAGGATACTTGTGCTCTTTGGGAGGCTGTAATGTCAAAACTAGTGCCGCTACTAAAACTAAACCACATATTTGGAATGCCCGTGAAATTATTTATACAATAGGCTTAATTTAGGATCAAATCTATTTCTTAGTTTATACGGTACGGCGGCCCAAATGGATCACTATGTAAGATCAACTTCATCTCAGCTTCAACTTCCGGTTTTATGTCTTTAGGTTTTGAGGATACTTTCACTTTGGGCGGCGGTAACGTCCAAACTGGTACAGTCAGTAAAATATAATTTAGATATTTGGAAAGCCCAAGAAATTCTCTAGACAAAGGGTTTAATTTTGTATTATAGCCATTTTCTAGTTTATACGGTACGGAAGTTCAAATGAACCAGTATACTTACGAATAACAGGGTACTTGCACTTTTAACTGCCGTAACGTTAAAATTAGTGCAGGTAATACATAGTCAAGAAGATATTTGAAATGCCCATGAAATTCTCAATTTTATGGGCATAATTTTTAATTAGACCCATTTTCTAGTTTAGACGGTACGGCGCAAACGGCGGCCCAATGAAACAGTTCGTATGAATAACACGGTACTTGTACTTTTAACGGCCGTAACGTTAAAATTAGTGCAGGTAATACATAGTTAACAAAATATTTGAAATGCCTATACAATTCTCTATTTTATGGGCATAATTTTCAATTAGACCCATTTTCTACTTTAGACGGTACGTCGGCCCAAATGAATCAGTTTGTACGAATAACACGGTACTTGTACTATTAACGGCCGTAACGTTAAAATTAGTGCAGGTAATACTTAGTCAAGGAGATATTTGGAATGCCCATGAAATTCTCAATTTTATGGGCATAATTTTTAATTAGACCCATTTTCTAGTTTAGACGGTACGGCGCAAACGGCGGCCCAAATGAATCAGTTCGTACGAATAACACGGTACTTGTACTTTTAACGGCCGTAACGTTAAAATTAGTGCAGGTAATACATAGTCAAAGAGATATTTGGAATGCCCATGAAATTCTCAATTTTATGGGCATAATTTTTAATTAGACCCATTTTCTAGTTTAGACGGTACGGCGCAAACGGCGGCCCAAATGAATCAGTTCGTACGAATAACACGGTACTTGTACTTTTAACGGCCGTAACGTTAAAATTAGTGCAGGTAATACATAGTCAAGAAGATATTTGGACTGCCCATGAAATTCTCTATATTATGGGCGTAATTTCTAATTAGACCCATTTTCTAGTTTAGACGGTACGGCGCAAACGGCGGCCCAAATGAATCAGTTCGTACGAATAACACGGTACTTAGTACTTAGTACTTTTAACGGCCGTAACGTTAAAATTAGTGCAGGTAATACATAGTCAAAGAGATATTTGGAATGCCCATGAAATTCTCAATTTTATGGGCATAATTTTTAATTAGACCCATTTTCTAGTTTAGACGGTACGGCGCAAACGGCGGCCCAAATGAATCAGCTCGTACGAATAACACGGTACTTGTACTTTAGACGGCCGTAACGTTAAAATTAGTGCAGGTAATACATAGTCAAGAAGATATTTGGACTGCCCATGAAATTCTCTATATTATGGGCGTAATTTCTAATTAGACCCATTTTCTAGTTTAGACGGTACGGCGGCCCAAATGAATCAGTTCGTACGAATAACACGGTAATTAGTACTTAGTACTATTAACGGCCGTAACGTAAAAAGTAGTGCAGGTAATACATAGTCAAGAAGATATTTGGAATGCCCATGAAATTCTCAATTTTATGGGCATAATTTTCAATTAGACCCATTTTCTAGTTTAGACGGTACGGCGCAAACGGCGGCCCAAATAAATCAGTTTGTACGAATAACAGGGTACTTGCTCTTTTATTAACGGCCGTAACGTTAAAATTAGTGCAGGTAACACATAGTCATGAAAATATTTGGACTGCCCATGAAATTCTCTATATTATGGGCGTAATTTCTAATTAGACCCATTTGGGATCAACTGGAATGGCCCAAATGGATCAACTTCATCCTTAGAATACTACTTGCAGTTTAGACGGCTGTAACGTCCAAAC
The DNA here is from genome assembly GCA_950108345.1 of Malthinus flaveolus. Classification (NCBI taxonomy): domain Eukaryota; kingdom Metazoa; phylum Arthropoda; class Insecta; order Coleoptera; family Cantharidae; genus Malthinus; species Malthinus flaveolus. The sequence continues at coordinate 4,773,479 of OX467285.1, forward strand.
TAGGGCAGTCAGTAAAGAATAATTTGCATATTTGGAATGCCCATGAAATTCTATATACAAAGAGTTTTATTTTAATTTAGACCCATTTTCTAGTTTGGACGGTACGACGGCTTAAATGGATCAGAACGTAAGACCAACTTTATCTTTCGCTTAGTTTGGAAAATACTTGCACCTTGGACGGCTGTAGCGTCAAAACTTAGTGTAGCTTATAAAAAATAAACCACATATTTGAATGTTCTTAAAATTCTCTATACAAAGGGTTTAATTTACGCGCAGACCCATTTTATAGTTAGACGGTACGGAGGTCCAAATGGACCAGAACTTTATGCTTCGGTTAGGTTGGATGATTCTTGCAGTTTATACGACTGTAACGTCAAAGCCCGTATAGCTAGTAACAAATCAACCACAGATATGGAATGTCCATGAAATTTTCTGTATAAGGGGTTTAATTTGTGCTTAGATCCATTTTCTAGATTATACAGTACGGCGTCCCATATAGATCAGTTCGTTTTCTAGTTTAGACGGTGCGGCGGACCCAAATGCATCATTACGTAAGATCAACTTCATTAACTGCAATTAATGCAGCTACTACAATAAGGGCCTGTTTTTGTATTTTATAGGGAACTTTGTATAATTCTAATAGTCCGTTAATTTAAATTCTATGGATCTGCTTTGAAACGACTTCTCTCTCTATGATGGAAAGGACCTTTCGTCGAAATTATTTCATAGTCAAAATAGCAAACATCCTTCTCAGTTTGGTAAATTATTATAAATTCAGCCATGCGTCAGCAAAAATTATGCTTTTTTTTCATATTTTCAATACAAGAAGAAAAAAATGGATAAGTGCTATCATTATATTTCTAATGAACAATTTCTATACGAACGATTTGTTGTACCTATACATTTTCACACAGTAGAATAATAATGCTATTTTGAACTTAAATTGTATTGAGTTCCATTAAGGAACATTGTATTCATCGAAGCTTAAATCCTGGCAACAAATCGAGTAAAATAAAAATTATTTTGGGTAATTCTATTTGCTTTACCTCGATTTGCGTCTTGACAAAAAATAATAATCAGCTTAAATTGAAAAAGGAATATTTGTAAAGGGTTTTAATAAACAAAGTAAACCACAAACATATATTTTTATCAGATCTTATCAAAAACGTGCTTACAACAAAATAGCCCTTACAAATTACTTTAGTGTGTCAATACAATTGTAACCTAATCGTTCGATCGCACATTTAACTTTCATTGTTAGAATACACAATGAGTGTTTGCCAACCAACGCTGCACAGCTGGTCTTAATATAGGGTAGTTAAAGGTTTTCACCCTTATGGTTATAGTATGTATGAGTCAATGATTGTGGCATTACATAAATAGCGTATGTCGACGACAAATCGGCCGTGAATCGATAGATCCTGGTAATAGATAACATTTCACACACTCTTGAATTTAACCGACAAGATTTGCTTTGTGACCAAATAATTTCACAGGGGGTTATTAATTAAGTTTATGTATTATACGTATTATTTACACGCTGTTGAATTACTTTAATACAATATATGAAACTTTTGATTGACTTTAAGTGTTTATTCAAATTCTTTTCAACTGAGAGCTTTTTCCATGGGAATTTCGTACTATTAACGATAAACCAAATCGTGTAGTTCTTGATGTTACGGCACTACCAGCTACCAACTTTACATTACCAAGCCAATAAGTCTTATTGAGAATGCAATTGAGACAGTGGGTGGCATTCTTGTGGCAAACGGTGGCATCAGGTCTTTGAGTTAATCATATCTGTTTTTGAAACGAAATGCAGTAGTAGCATATCAATGGGCTTCGGCAGGGAGATTGAGCCCAGTATACTGTTTTGTATATTCGTATATGACCCCCTAAGACCTACATACAGGAGGAGGATATAAAGTATTTGGCTCTGATGATCATACCGCGTTTGTTACTGCCAGAAATAAGAATTACTTTTGTAGAGATGATTTCTTCAACTGCATATCCACTATTATTGGATGCTGGTGATTACATTTCGATAAGCTTAATGTCTGCTGTGGTATGATGTTGTTTGTTGCTGCAATTTTAGATATTTCTTCGACCTGTATAACTGTAGGCACGGCACATTGTCTTAAAATTTTCAGTCGTTATTTTAGACCAGTCATTGCTAACCTGCCATCTGCAGCAAAAAGGAGCGTTTTGTGAGGATTAGTTCTATAGTAAACGAAGGACCTGGGTAGCTCGCGTTTATTAAAAATATTTCTAACAAGGTAAGCGGTCATATATTGGGTAAATCATTATCTAATTGCTGTTTAAAGTGATCGTTAACAATTGTTCTACAATTTTAAAGATAAGGTGGTAATAGGGCGAGGTTTGATCCTTTTTTTATATGGTTTATTAAGAAAGAAGAAATTTCTTTGGCCTTGTTAAATAGTCGGATACAGGGACGACGGTACCGGTCTCTCGAAGTTCTCTTGACTTGTTTGGCTGGAAATCTTCTGCTTTTGCCTTTATAAGCCCAAAATTGGGTTTACAAGTCAGTTTCTACTAATATACCAATCTTCAAATTAGGTCACGTCGTAGGCGTAAGTTGTAGCTCAATGTGTACAGGGTGTCCCGTAACTCAACGGTAATATTTTAAATACTAGTTGGAGAGGTCATTTTGTTACAAAATGTGTTATGAACATATTATGCCCAATGAACTTATTCGTTAAGCGGCGATTTGAATATTTTAGTTTACCTTTGAAACATTTACTTTACTTTGAACGACCGTAACGTTAAAATTAGTGCAGTTAATACATAGTCAAACACATATTTAGGATGCTGATGAAATTATCAATATAATTAGTTTAATTTTCATTTAGAGCCATTTTCTAGTTTAGACGGTACGGTGGTCTGAATGGATCAACTTCGTCTTTTGGTTAAATTACAGGATACTTACAATTTGGACCGCTGTAACGTCAAAACTAGTACAGTCAGTAAAAAATAGTTTGCTTATTTAGATTGCCTATAAAATTCTCTATTCAAGAGGCTTAATTTTCAATTAGACCCATTTTCTAGTTTAGACGGTACGGCGGCCTGAATGGATCAACTTTGTCTTTTGGTTAAGTTACAGGATACTTGAACTTTGCACGGTTGTAACGTCAGAACTAGTACAGTCAGTAAAAAATAGTTTAGATATTTAGATTTCCCATGAAATTCTCTATTCAAGAGGCTTGATTTTGAATTAGACCCATTTTCTAGTTTAGACGGTACGGCGGCCTGAATGGATCAACTTCGTCTTTTAGTTAAGTTACAGGATACTTGCACTTTGGACGGTTGTAACGTCCAAACTAGTACAGTCAATAAAAAATAATCCGCATATTTGGAAAGCCCATAAAATTCTCTATATAATGAGCTTAATTTTCAATTAGACCCATTTTCTAATTTAGACGGTACGGCGGCCTGAATGGATCAACTTCGTCTTTTGGTTAAGTTACAGGATACTTGAACTTTGCACGGTTGTAACGTCAGAACTAGTACAGTCAGTAAAAAATAGTTTAGATATTTAGATTTCCCATGAAATTCTCTATTCAAGAGGCTTAATTTTCAATTAGACCCATTTTCTAGTTTAGACGGTACGGCGGCCTAAATGGATCAACTTCGTCTTTTAGTTAAGTTACAGGATACTTGAACTTTGCACGGTTGTAACGTCAGAACTAGTACAGTCAGTAAAAAATAGTTTAGATATTTAGATTTCCCATGAAATTCTCTATTCAAGAGGCTTAATTTTCAATTAGACCCATTTTCTAGTTTAGACGGTACGGCGGCCTGAATGGATCAACTTCGTCTTTTAGTTAAGTTACAGGATACTTGAACTTTGCACGGTTCTAACGTCAGAACTAGTACAGTCAGTAAAAAATAGTTTAGATATTTAGATTTCCCATGAAATTCTCTATTCAAGAGGCTTAATTTTCAATTAGACCCATTTTCTAGTTTAGACGGTACGGCGGCCTGAATGGATCAACTTCGTCTTTTGGTTAAGTTACAGGATACTTGAACTTTGCACGGTTGTAACGTCAGAACTAGTACAGTCAGTAAAAAATAGTTTAGATATTTAGATTTCCCATGAAATTCTCTATTCAAGAGGCTTAATTTTCAATTAGACCCATTTTCTAGTTTAGACGGTACGGCGGCCTGAATGGATCAACTTCGTCTTTTAGTTAAGTTACAGGATACTTGAACTTTGCACGGTTGTAACGTCAGAACTAGTACAGTCAGTAAAAAATAGTTTAGATATTTAGATTTCCCATGAAATTCTCTATTCAAGAGGCTTAATTTTTAATTTGACCCATTTTCTAGTTTAGACGGTACGGCGGCCTGAATAGGTCAACTTCGTCTTTTAGTTAAGTTACAGGATACTTGAACTTTGGACGGTTGTAACGTCAAAACTAGTACAGTCCGTAAAAAATAGTTTGCTTATTTAGATTGCCCATGAAATTCTCTATTCAAGAGGCTTAATTTTTAATTTGACCCATTTTCTAGTTTAGACGGTACGGCGGCCTGAATAGGTCAACTCCGTCTTTTAGTTAAGTTACAGGATACTTGCACTTTGGACGGTTTTAACGTCCAAACTAGTACAGTCAATAAAAAACAATCCGCATATTTGGAAAGCCCATAAAATTCTCTATATAATGAGCTTAATTTTCAATTAGACCCATTTTCTAATTTAGACGGTACGGCGGCCTGAATGGATCAACTTCTTCTTTGGGTTAAGTTACAGGATACTTACACTTTGGACCGTTGTAACGTCAAAACCAGTACAGCTAGTAAGAAATTAACTACAGATTTGGAATGCCCATGAAATTATCTATACAATGACTTGATTTTCCTACTTTTATACGATCTAACCTAACTTAGAAATAAAGGGGTATTGCCGACTTTTCTTACGCGGGACCGGTAAGAAGCCGGGGCATGTTTAGTTGTCCACTGATTCTCTAAGGTCTGGCTCTTTTTTTGCAGAAAAACAGTAATAGACCGCGCGCGACCAGGCGATTGAGAAATGCGGTCTAGGTTAATCTTTTATTTTTCTTATTTTGTATCTTTTTATACTCAAAGTGTTGTAATAGTATTTTGGCGGGTTTACATATTAAGGTAATGTGGGCCATCTTCTACTTGTATCAAACGTCTCAGGTCTTGTAGAGTTTCATATGTTTAGGCAATTTTCTGTTTTTCCCTGGGCGCTACATTTGATCTTCATAGATACTTCTCTAGATAGTGAAGAAAAACATACGATGTCAACTTCTCTATTCGTGCTTTAACGTTCTGGTAGAAGAGGAGAGCGTAGTATACTTCGTACCTATATAAAAGTCTGAAACTGATCGCTGCTATACCTTTAAAAGATGAGTTTTTCCACTAGTTCTCCACTAGGCCAACTCATTTACTTCTTTTTTTGTTCATTTTTTGGTGTAGATAATTATAAAATTTTCAAATGCACACTTGTAGCAGAGGAGGCAGCTATTTAAGAACACCAAGAATTGCCAATTTTAAGTTCTTCCATGACATTTAATTAATCAATGTTCTTTTTCGTTATTATGTCCCAGTAGAGGTTTTGTGAAAATTAGGTAGAAGGCGAAACACCTGTACGTTCTAATTAACTTTTTGATTTTTCATTTTTTATAATTATTTTGTTGTCAAAACATATGCATCACCAAACAATTTAGATTTAACAATAAATAATTACTATTAATTTAACCTTTTCCAAAAGATAAATTCGATAGCTGTTAAAAGATAATCGGCGAATTATAATTAGATATGATTTTTTTTTCGAAACGCTTTAATTTAATTAAACTCTCATTATTAAATAATAATATTTTATGAATTGAAAAAAAATAAACTGAAAAGAAAAAAGTTTGAATCGAAAAGTTAAAGATTGCTTAATTGCCGCCAAGTCTTGGTAATTAGCGACGGCGAGCTGAACGGCGGCCATTTTCTAATTACGATGTTATTGTTTGTTAAATGAGAACATTACACAAGGCATTGTACAAACCAAGCAGCAATTACATCACTGTATGGAAAATAATATTTAAACCTTTACTCACAAAGTGGTTATGCGCGCTATACCAGTGACTCTCAATTAGTTATTGTTTTTCTTATCAAAGTTGTAGTTCGAGTTGGAAAACCGTTAGTGGTTCAAGCTTTAACTTACAAGATCTCACGTTTTAATTGCACGGAAAAAAATTTGTTTGAATAGCACTGCCATAACAAGGTGGGTGTAAAAGCCTTCAACTGTTTTAAGTTAATTGGTATTGAGTAAAGGTGACGACTAAAAGACCCATTAATTAACACGAACAAAAGGCAATTTTTGAAAAGAACTTTGGAAAAATTCAGGCTTCTGTTTTATTTGTTTTTGCAATTAATTAATGGTGAATTTTCTTTACAAAATAGACTTTGTCCTTATTAACAATTTAATACACGACAAAAGAGTGTGTAAGTATACTGTTAGCTGTTAGGGGGTTATAAAAACGTCTTTTTTGATATAGGAAAGTTTTATTGTTGTTATCACATTGGCGCCATATATTTCGGCTGACAAAGAAAATATTAGAGTTATTTAGAATTTATGAAAGGTAACAAGTTAATAAAAGGCAATTATAAAAGAATACTATAGAAATCCGAAATACGCAAAGTTGAAGAGATTCTAAGATTTAAGTCGGTGAGTTTTATTGGACGCTGGTCATCTCACCGCTTCAAGAGAGTCAATTTTGAAAACTCGACAAGCCCATAAACACGTTTATTGTAGGGTCACTGTTCGGAACCAAAAGAAATGCTTTGTCAAAAATTTTAAACGAAAACATACAAGAAAACGGATTTTATGTTAAAAATTACAACTAAATTCAAATTCATTTTAATTATTTTAGGAGGTGCAACTAAGTAACCTATGCCTAGACTTAGTTAATTTGTAAAATTTTATTTAATTAATTTCGCCATTTTTTCCGTCGACTTTCGTCAATTTGTTAAATTGTACCAACTACAATAATAATAAAAAAAATATTTTCAAAGTCAATTCGAACATAAAGCTTTTCAAACAGAATATAATAAGTAGAGGTAATAAAAATCTGTTCATCCAAAATATCTTTTCAAAGTCATCTTTGACTGTAAAAATGACAATGCTCTTTATAGTAGGATTGTAAAACGAAAAAGTTTTTGGGGGGTACAATAAATTAAATGTGCAGTTTTGGGATAATTAAGTTGTCCTAAAATTAGACACGCTTTAGTATGGACCTTTAGGTTGTAAACCACAGATGGTTACAATTTGTCAAAATATTATTTTTGCTTCGAATTGGAGAAATTATCACGTTTTTGGATAAATTCAAAATTAGGCGTCCGTTGTAAAATGACCTCTATATTATTAGACGGCAAAAGTTGTAACGGTGGCAATTATAAAACTCGGCGTGAAACGTGTCTTTACTGAATAATATTCCGATATCATGCTTGGTATCCCGGTAATTGATTTGAATTAAATTTTTAATTAAGTTAATATTCACCGGGATCTATGAGGGATGTCCGAAAGTATCTAAAATGCTCTAAATCGAAAATACAAGTTGAATCCATTAATATTCTAGTATAATATTATCAAGAAAGCGCTGATTACTGAGGTTCTACGGTAGTTCAGATACATTACAGCTCATATTGATACAAAATCACAAAATACAATGTTTTTTGTACAAATTTGACGTAAGATACAAAAATATAATTATGCCATTGAAGACCATTTTGAGAAATAACTGAAAAGCAATTCTCTTTGCTTAAAAAGGTCATAGGTAGGACGTCTTCAATAGTCATCCATCAAATTTACAATAGAAAATTTTAATTTAATTGTAGGTACAGTCAGAGAAATTATTATTGGCCACTATAGGTTGTTTGGCGAATACTTTGTTCACAAGTTCACAATTTCTGTAATGAAATTACTAGTGCCCAATAAATTTTTCCGTGACTGTACCTACCGAACTTGTAAAAATGGGAGGGGTTAACAAAACCTAAGACAAATGTGAGTTGGGTTTGATTCTTAAATTAGGTACTTAATAGTTCTCAGCCAACAGTAAAAGACAAATTTGGCTAGAGGCTCTAGAGGGCTTTGGCACTAATTCATTGTGCACTGTGCACCCATCTTTTTCTCTTTCCCCCAAAAATCAAATTTTTGTAGCTGTAGATAGTAAAATATACATATTTGTACTTTTCGTTTCTCCTTATTTTTTAAGGCCCGTCCAGACGCTAGGACTTGTGCGAAGCTTTGTTGCACGGTTTTGTTCGCACAATGTTTGCGCAAACATTGCACGGTATTGTTGAGTGGTTTATGGGTAGCCTAGGGGCAAATAAGACAAAACTTATTAGATGCGGATGCAGTTTGGGCACCCAACTACGTGACCGGTAGGTCTATTCTTTATAATACTGCCTTTTACTACTGTTTTATTTGCCTCTAGGCTACCCATAAATCACTCAACAAAACCGTACAATGTTTGCGCAAACATTGTGCGAACAAAACCGTGCAACTAAGCTTCGCACAAGTCCTAGCGTCTGGACGGGCCTTTAGATTCTAAAGAGTTTGAAAGGTGTGGTGGTAATGGTACAAGTATCGTCACATGATCACTCACGATAGCGAGTTTAAAATTACTATTATCAGTACAGTGTCTCCTCAGTCTTCTCCAGTTTTCATCGTTTGTTAAAGTTCCTGGTCATGTGACCACTGTGTGAGAGGAGAGAGGGGAAGTGAGAGGAGATAAGAGTAGAGAGAGGAGATATTATAAGTGAGAGAAGAGAGTGGAGTGAGAGGAGTGAGTGCAGAAGGGGGGGGGGGAAGAGGAGAAGAGAGGAAGAAGGAAAGAGGGGAGAGAAAGGGATGCATGCAAAATTACTTTTTTTTGTTTAAATGATATCGGTCTCTGATTCTGATCGTTGGATTAGTAATTCTCTTTCAGAGCTCTTCACCGCAGTTTTTACGATTTTTAAGGAATTTTTAGGCCAATGGCCTTCTAGTAGTGTGTTTTTTTGATCTACTGGCTTCCCCCATTATCACGTAACAATAATTTTGTTCCTAATAGCTCTATAGTATAAGCCAATTCAATAGTGAAAGGTTTTTTGAGTTTTGAGCTCTCTTCGACTGTTCCTTTACAACTTTACATAGTAATTATGACATGTACCTAACTTGGTGACTGGTAATTTATAACATGGAGATTACCTTCGGAAATTTTCATACTATGGGCATGGGCGACTTCTTATGAGAAAAGCAGAACGTAGGTATATAACTTCAAATGGCGTCTGAATTATCTTCATCTACTCTGCATTCTGCTACGATAGAAGGCGTAGAACTAAATATTCACCTCGACTTGTATAAGTTTATTCACTTGAGAACAAATTTAAATTAAATTTTTTCCTTTTCTTCTAATAATTATTTTAGTAGATGCCCTAGATGATTTAAAAAAAATTCTAGTGAATGTCCATTGTTTCGGCGTTGTTTATAGCTTAGATTGGTGCATCTGAATTCTTGATGACTTGTCAAATTTGACCAATTTCAAAGCTATTGTGATTTCATTGTCCTGGAAATGAAAAGACTTCATTTGGCTCCTGCGAGTAATACAAAAGTCGAACATTCCATTCCTCTATCTTGACTTGGTTTTAATTGAAGTTTTCGGCTACTGTACAAAGATTGTAATCGAGGAAACACCCTTTTGATTTTCAATCAATTTCTTATAATTCAAACAACTGCAATTCTATTGTTGGTTATATTCAATAAGTGAGGTTATTTAATTTTAAATGAGTTATTTTGACGTTAAAATTGAAGGCTGCCAAATTACGGCTTTTTCGATGTCTACTCAAGCACTACTTACCTATAATTTTGTTTTCAGTTTATTTGACATTTTTTCTTCTTTACTATCTCATTTTATTAATTAATTTACAATTGGTATCGCGCAGTTTGTAAATAATTTTTTGGGTAGTTTGGTTGATTGGTAAACGAGACATGGTTTGCAAAGCTAATTTCCTGCTAGTAACTTTAGTGGACAATCGCGTCATTAATCTTGCAACGACGTCAATGTAATGTTTTGTTGAATCTCATTTTAAACACACGCATTTGAAAAACAACCGGTGACAAGTGACAAGCGATAGATTAGCTCTTTTTTGAGATTATGTTTGATTATTGGCAAAAATGGCGATGTAATCGAAGAGAATGACTGGAAAAAACAAAAAATGGAACTCCTTTTTTTACAGGGACTCATTTCGGTTATTTCGAAATGAGAATATGCAGCTTGGGAAATTCGATACCTACATTCGTCAGGTTCACAGTTCACACAAACATCATCCCGTATAATAATAATAATAATAATAATCATGTTTGCCAATTTATGTCCGTCGTAACATCTCTGTACTTGGCTGTAATATTGTATCTTAATTATTCTTAAACATTACGTTTCTATTGAATGGCGAATAATGCGGTTACATAAATCACAAATTTATGTAATTCTGAAAGCTCAAACCGTGCTTTCGTAATGTTTGCCTGACCGCACATTTTTTAAAATTTTGATTAACTAAACAGTTTTTATAGGCACTTTGCATAATTGCCTTTTGTTTTTAAATGATATTGTTAATGACCATTTCTAAATTATGATTATATGAATTAGAAAGAAGTAGTTACTTCAGAAGACAGAAAGTATTAAACAACAATTTAAACAAAAACAGGCGGCTATGAAAATTTGAATTGTAGAACGATAATTTCAACCGAAGAAGAAACTCTTCTGTTACGCAGTGACATAGCTCTAGTAGATCATTTTTTTAGGGGGTGGGAGATATGCACTACCTACTCACAAAATATTAATGACAAAAATTAATTTGAGCTTTAATACGTGGATATTGAAATGATACCACGAAATCATAGACGCCATAATCGTCAGTGATCAGACTCTGTAGGTAGATCTGTCTGTCTGTTAGTTTGTATATGACTTCCACAACCCTTAACTGTTAAAGCTAAAGAATCGAGATTTTAAAGATTTGTGTGAGGCTCAAATTGTAAAGCCATCAAATAAAAATTCACTTTTGTGGGTCTATCTTCGTGCGTGAACAACTTTTATTTACTGCCCAACTATTAGAGTTATGTCGGAGGTTTGACACGATGGATAAAGCCGACAAATATTGTAAATAAATCGGATAATATTGTGATCCAAGAATACCCGTTGTAGGCTTCACCACCAAAACATTATGTGATCCTGATGACCCATGAAACTGAATGTGAATTTTTTGCCTTTTTCTATGAACGAGCGATTTCAAATTTCAGTTCTTTATTAGCCCTATTAACCCTATTACATATAGCTTAAGATGCGACAATTGTTCACGGACGGACGGATAGACTCCGTTCGTCTAAATTAAAATTCTCTGGTTCACTTTACAGATCTATACACTCGTTTTAAATTTCAACTCTCTCTCTTATGGGATGGGCCATCTAATAACGTTTGGAATTTGAATCGGCTATAAAAAAGAACTAATTTTTTTCAAAACTATGAGTTTATTAGAAAGATTGGACATTTTAATTTAGAATGAAGCCTAACATCATTCTAATGACTGCCACGCGGTTGGCTTGACAGTACCCCATCCGATTAATAGCGAACGATACTGTGCCATATTACTAAACGAATTTTTGTTTCCAAAAATTGAAGAGTATGACATGGTGACATGGATGACATTTGGTTTCAACAGGACGGGCCACTTGCCACACAGCCAACGTAACCATCCATCTTTTGCGCACTGTTTTTGATGGAAATCGAATAATCAGCCGAAATGCTGATGTTAATTGGCCGCCTAGGAGCTACGATTTGACCCCGTTGGACTTTTTTGTGGGGAGTCCTTAAGGATAAGTGTTACGCTAACCATCCAGAGACGATTGATGCCTTAAAACACGAAATAGAAGTTGCCATTTATGCGATTGGAGCGCCCAACAATCATTTGAATTCAGTCATTTGAATGATGTTGTGTTTCATTTTTCCAATATTTCTAATAAATTCATAATTTAAAAAAATTATTTATTCGTTTTTTTATAGCCGATTCAAATTCCAAACGTTAGATGATCGATGATGGCCCACCCTTTGGTATGGGATGTAAACGTTGCCCAGATCAATAACTTCCAACTTCGGGAAATTTCTGGGTAAATTTTACAAATTAAAAATTCAGTTTTAAAAATCATCGGAGCCAGATTTTGATGTTGAAGCGTCGTTTTTGATTTATTTCGCATCGCCTAACGTTGTTTCATTTCCGTGTAGTGGTAAAGCATGCTAACAGTTTTAGGTATTTACATAAATATCATACTTGAGTGGCTTCCTAAATCTTCCTTAAGGAATTTTGGCTTTACTTGAAATGGGCACACTCGAATCTTGGTGCGTTACAACAATTACACTCTCAAATTTTTAATATAGTAGGATTAACTATTATTTGGCGGATTTATAAATCAAAGCGCAGTATGAAACAATTGACAGCACTTACTAGGACTTGACAGCTTATTGTATCAGCGTTCTAACCGTATTTTTTTAACAAAAACACCAAGCATTAAATAGAACCTTACTTGTTTTGTAAAAAATACGTTTAAAACAGTTTTGGTAACACTGATTCAATTAGCTGTCAAGTCCTAGTGCTGTAAATTGTTTCAAACTACGCTCTGATTTATAAAGTGTTGGGAGCGTTGGAAGTAATAAATTTAATGAATGTACCGTACCTATAGGCACAAAATTGTTATTGGAGGGTGCCCATGTCACTCTCTGAGGAGTTTCGTGGGTTTTTTTCCCTAAAATCTCACTTTGACTCTACACTTCCATCATTAGACCAATGATCTGCTATGGAGTTCTTATCTGGTGGCCCAAAACCAGACAGATCACGAAAGCACAGATACTCTTTTGTCTCACGGTCATAGGCGTCATGAGAACCACACCCTCAGCAGGTACTGTTATGCCTTTCTCCACTATATCTATATGTGCAGGAGATGGCAAGAAAAGCAGCACTCTAACGGTGGGGACGGGGGCTATGGTCTGTCAGATATAGAATTAACGGACACCTACCTTTCCTGAAGATGGATGTAGACCGTACCTCTCCAAATTATACATTGAACAGAGAATTTCACCTCTAGTGGTTGGTTATTTTTGTTTTCACAGAGCTTTTCCTACTCTAAGATCTACTAAAGCAATGCAATGGGTACAATATTTGGGTATACTATCGGAAACAGTTTGCAAAAGCTGTCTCCCTTGTCGAAAAGTCTTATACGCTAACCACCGATGCAGACAAATCAAATTTTAATTAATGAAGTAATACAAAAGACAAATTGCGAAATTTTAAATATTTTATATTAAATATTAGACATATTACATCTATTATTTGGGGTTGCTGATATATTATTGTCATCAAGAGCTTAGGGCAATAATGCCTTGTACAATCTCACCGACAGCTAATATTGTACAGAAGATTAATTTAATACAAAGAACATGATATAAGCATGAAAGCTGGCATGTACGAATATCATTAATAATTCTTCCCAGTGCTCTCTTTGAATAAGAAAAATGTTTTTTATAAAAATTCTTTTAAAGTTCTCTCTTTTTTTTACTCTCCGAAATTAACGAGGTGTTTGTACTCCACCTCAACTTAACTAACTTTAGTTTACTTTTTGTTTAGAAGAATGACGAGAAAAGACATCCTCGCGTTACCTATACCACAAACTAATTTTGTATAAAGAACGTTTTAGACGTGCGTTACTAATGATAAATTTACACTTTTAAAATCGTCTGACGGATGGGGAATTTAAAAATATTAATCCTGCTCAATTTTCTGCGAGTTGTAGCAGAAATAGTTCAAGAGGGCGACCTCAGAAGCCCTTATCGAGCAGCTCATAACGTCTCGTAGTTTGTTTTATTAATCCGATGCGCCTTATTATGTTGGTAGTTTTTTTTGTAAAATAAAAAGGCAACAACGAAAAGTACATATTGATCTTTAAAGAAAGAAGGTGTAAACATAGAAATCGTTTAGCGTCTAACCAAAGAACTTGAGAGACTAATGTGCAAACAATGTTTAACACAAGATCTATTATTAACTAAATAACTACTCGATAGAGAACTACTTCACACTTCGACCCTTACTAATACAGTGGTCAAAATACATTCCTACAACCCCAAAAGGAACGGTCAACTAATTATTTCAGACCCTGTCTTGTCTTCATAATACCCACAGTTATAGTGGATAACCTGTTAAGCTTGTAATTCTCCTCTAATTCGAATTAAATTTCCTTATGTAATAATAACGCAAATTTAATTATACGGTAATTCTCAATTTAATATTATAATTCGGTAATAATAAATATTTATTTAAATTGCAAGATGTAAGCAATAACAGCGAACCAAGAGTTTCAGACACAGTCGTCTTCATTCCAATTTATGCGACGTGTATGCTTTCAATTTCGATATAATAACATTCTGTAGCTTTTGTGCCGATAATTGTGTGTTAGTGTGAGATAAATTTGGTAACAAAACACGTCTGATCACAATGCAGATTTTAGTGAAATAATAAGATGCTAGTTACAGCATCTAGAATGGCGGCAACTTGTCAGTCTGGCTGAGAAAACAACCCTTACGATTGTTTCCCTCTAAGTTATACTGTAATCTATTATATTATGTAAATTCTATTTTGCTAATTTAGAAATTTGATCACGTATAAACGTATAATAGTAAATTAATAATATGTATGATTATCAAATTTTGTCAACTATTGTTGAATAATAATAATATTGAAATTTAAATACGTTTCGTCTAAGTATATCTTCTTTTTTAAACTCAGCTTGTGCATATTACAGGCTCCAAAGTATTTCAATGATCAAAATTGGGGGATTAATGGGTTATTATTTAAATTTCAAACGCCTGCTCTAATATTTCATAAGTGGAATTCGAATCTGCACAGTCTAGAGTCTAGAGTCTACTATCTCAGCTTCTTTTAATTTTGTCTGGGTGATCTTTGATGTTTTCCCTAGGCGAAGCAATGGGTAGGTTCTGACTTACAAAAGGTCAAGGAAAGTTCTAATTTGGTAGATTTGTACAATTTGGTGTTATTAATATTCCGAGTCTTCTATATCTTGAGCGACCGCAGCTCGCGCCCCCATATTGGAAAAATGGAAAAATGATACCGAAAGCCTTTTTTTTGAAAATATCTTTTCTACAGCGCACCTAAGTCAGAAATCGTCAACACAAAAATTATAGAGCATGAAATTTTCTGCAACTTTTATAAGAAATACTTTTTTCTAATGATGTCTTTTCTTCCATTTCGATGCCCTAGAACCCTAGATCTAGATGATCCAGACTCACTGATATCAATATCTTCTGGTAAATTTTTGCTCCTCCTCTTCCAAGTTTTCATCTTCGTTGTCTTCTTCGACCTCGTATGCAAATAATTTCGCAACGGTCAGGTTTTCGTTTTCTTCTTCTTCTTCTTCTTCTTCTCCAGGGTCCGCATGATGCTTTGCACTGTTTTCATACGTGTCTCCATTACAGCTTGTGCATTGTGCAGACAACAGAACACTTTAAGCCTGTTTTCCTATACATCTATTGGCTCGAACCCACCCCTTCTTGCACTTGCGCGAAATGAATTTGAGGAGTGCTTCCGGTACCGGATCTGGATCCGGTAGTTTTTTTCACTGAAGTAAGCCCAATCTTGATTTGCTCCCAACCCCATTGGCTCTAGACTCTCGTGTGTATATCATATTACCAAGCCTGAACTTGCAGGTATAAGTTCGAAGGAAATGTTGTCGTGCAGCTTATTTTGCAGGTTGCAGGGGGTAATATTGAATTTACTCTTGGTCACGGATCTTGCGAAATTTTGATAACGTAGGGAGCCCAAAGTGATGGTCTGAAGTCATCTTCGCTAATATTCGTTTAGATCTAAAAGAATCATACAATGTAATCTAAAAGTTCTGTAAATATCGTCAATTTGTTGTGCGGAGATGAGTAGAAAACGGTAGCACAATTTCGAGAAAAAATGTAACGATTTTGCGAATTGTAGAATTTTTTTCAGCTTGACTCCGCGCTGTAACTCGTGAACTATTCATCTGACTGAGAAATGTTTTTTACAAAAGTTGCAGTTAATTTCGTGCTCTATAATTTTGGTAAGAATTATTTTTGACCTAGGTGGCGCTGGAGAAAAGATATTCTTGAGAAACTGATTTTGGATACCATGTTTCCAATATGAAGATCGTCTAGGGGCCGATATTTTAATCTTCTATTAAAGTTCCTAATAGTTCTAGTTAACCTAAGAAAAGTCTAATAAACAGACTTTTCTATCAATTGCATACCCTGAATGTATAATGTTTTTTCCTCCTGCGTTACTATCAACCTTTAAGTTTAAGGCAGGGTTATCTTGCACTATTATGACTCAAATTTTACCAGTCACTGTAGTACTGCTTATTTATACACTGGAGAGATAAGGACAGATGTTCGGTTTTCTGTTGTTGCTTCTGAAAGACTACCATTACGAGATGCTTTTAGGTTGTCTTATCAGGCTCGGGACACAAACCAGTTGTCTTAGTCTTGTGGGTCTCCAGTATCTTACAAACAAACTAGAACAGTTCTAACTTATATTTTCTTTTTCAGGGAGACTTAAAGAAGATTTCAGTCTACAACAAAAGGTAAGTCCTCAATTTGAGGCTTTTCACTATTCACTTGTTGTGGTGTAAAGTAGGATTTAATAACGTAAGTCACGTGGGCACTACGGGGTATGTATTAGATACTACCACGCGAAGTAGAAGTGGTGAGTACAGCCACCACGAGAACTGAGAGTATCGTTCGTGGTTTAGCCGCTACGTCCGATATAACACTAAAGTTCAACGCGCTCTAGTGCCTAACCTAAACCGTTCGTCTGACGTAAAAGACCTAATAGATATAATTTGTAGGAAATTTAATTGACCTTTTTTTATATTATACTAAAACATATTTTGCCATTAAAATACTTAGTTTCCGAGTTATAAACAAAAAACTAAAAAAGAAATAGTTTCTTGGCCGATTTTGGAATGTTTGTCAAACTTTAACGTGAGTTAGCGTCTAAACCGTTTGCCTTATGAGAAAAATGTAAGAAACATAATTTGTAGAAAATTTTATATAGTTTATTTTTTATAAAAATTATTTTTTCAAAAAGCGCGTAGTTTTTAAGTTACAGCTGAAAACGAAAAAGATGCATTTTTTGCAGTTTTCTCAGAACGCATCACTTTTACAAAGTGGCAAAGTTGAAATTCGGATTTAGCATCCAAAAAATCAAAAAGAATAATGGAGATACTAATATGACTGGACAAGTTTAAACTCCACTTCAGCATTCATAGTCATGTCATGGGTATTGAAACTTTTTCCGTTTCCTAGATGTTTCTATGAAAAGAAAAGTACGCCAAAACTACCTCCAGTGGGTTAGGTTAGAACCATGTTGTGATGGTTTCCAAACACCCCGTATAACTAAAATAAGTTGTCTTATTTGTTATTCATTTGGCTTTAAATGGACGTAAGTACCATTCAAATCAAAAATTATTGCAAGCCCTGTCACTCTTGCAAAATTTTATGTTTCTTCATAACTCTTATTTTCATTTCTTCTTCTCTTCCCTAAATGGTTATATTTTACATTTTGATTGACAATTGTCTAAAGTACTTTGTGCATTTTTAAACTCTCGAACTTATTAAAAATTCCAACATCTTAGCGAGATCGTAAAATATTTTATTTATTAGTCGCACCAGGTAGAGGTCATAATTTTTATTCAAAATTTGTTTGTATCGTGTAGAATTGATAAATTGACACTTTTATACGTATTTTAATTTTATATTTTTTTATCGCTTATAAATTAATAACGTATCGACGCAAAAATTAATGTTAGGTGCGGAAAAAAACAAGTTCTCAAATCTGATTTTGTTTAAAACCAAAATAAATTCGTGCGTGTGATGTCATTTTAAAGGCGATTAGTTATAGTACCAAATAAGTTTTATATAAGAGAAGAGGTTATACAATATACATAAATAATTAGAAATTGCTGGTTCGTCAGATTGCGAAATTGCAAGAATTCTTTTATACCATAATAGAAGCAGAGCGCCCATGAAAGTCAATGCATGCTGATGCATCCTATGAACTGTGAATAAATTTTCCAAATTGCTGTAGGTTTTCTCCTATTTAGTTTTTGTTTTTGGTGCTTACTTATGCTGACTGCATCTTCCAGTCCAATGAAGTTTTAAGTGGGTTATTCCTGATGTTCACTTTAGGAGCACTTTGGCTGTTTGCTCCGATCTTATTAAATCCTCTTAACAGTGGACGAAGAAGCCTTTCTTTTTATAAATTAAAGCTCGCATTAGGTTTTGGAATTATTGTAGGGCCTGGAGGTGCCCTTCAGCAAAATCCTCATTACGCTCGGGCGTAATGAAATCTCTTCTCTTCAAAATAATTAATGAAACGCACTTTTACGAAACATTCGTGTCGAGTAATCAATTAAGCCATTGGATGATAATTTCCATACAATAAAATTAAAGAAATCAAAAAGGGGTCGCTTTTAACACCGCAAGTACCATATTAAATAATAAATCATGTACATAGCTCGAACCCCTCAATTATTCAACAATAGTTAAATGTAATTACATTTTATTAAACGCATACGTTTTACTTGTTATAAAGCTGCTACAAGTGCCCTCTTTAAGTTCACTCAGATGTCAAAAATTAATTGCCGGCTGCATTGATTAAAGATTTTTAAAAATTATATTCGTA
The DNA here is from genome assembly GCA_950108345.1 of Malthinus flaveolus. Lineage (NCBI taxonomy): Eukaryota > Metazoa > Arthropoda > Insecta > Coleoptera > Cantharidae > Malthinus > Malthinus flaveolus. The sequence continues at coordinate 4,792,256 of OX467285.1, forward strand.
TCAAAGAACGAACGTACTTTTTATATTTCTTTAATCGATAACAATATTTTAACGTTACTCTTTGTGCATTTGAATTAAATTATTTTTCAACGAGGCCTTTTTTGTTTCAATTGCCTTTGTTGGAAATATCGGCTTGTATTTTTAATGAAAGGCTGTTACTTTTGTGGTTGTAGTCAGCAATATTTGAATTTTAGTGGAAAACTGGTATAGCACCCATACTGAGTGTCCCACACCTTTCCTCTTCACTAAAAAGTTCTCTCAGTTGGAATAGAGCAGATAAACTCGACTTTTTGTGGCTTTTTCAGTCGATAAATATATACAGTTAGTAGGTACATAGTCTGCTGTCTGAAACCGTTTACAAAATATTTTGACATATTTCTCACAAAATTAAAATAAATCAGGAGTAAAATTGGATCGATCGTAGATTCCTGAGAGACACCCTTCGATATACCCATGATCTTATTGGTCACGTCACAATATGCTCAAATGAATTACTAATATACGATACCTATCCGCAGCCTTTACATTTTTATCAAAAACGGCTTTTCGGAATTATGTAGGGAGAGGGAGCAACCTCCCTGCACTTAGGCCACTTAATCGGGCCAGATGTTACACTATTCACTGCTTAGGCCTAATTCCTAAGGACTTTCCCCATTCTTGTGACCGGGGTCGGTCATAACCAATGGCACCTCCGGCTATGAGGCCCTTCCCTATCCAGTAGTGGCCTCTTTACACGGGAGGTACCTAACAAATATTTGGGCCTCCTTACTTTCCAGACTCCTGACCGAACCTGGTTGTTTTCGCCAAGGGATGACAAATTTCGGGCTTGTGAAAAATTGTTAGAACAGAGTCACCAGGTTAGTGAAACGGACCTTGGCAGTCGGTCGGGCTTTATACCCTCCCGACTCCCGCGAGGAACCACGTGGAGGTGTCCGCCCGGTCACCCAGCCTTTGGTGACCGGCTCTGCCGCCGTGGCTCGTGCGAACCCAGCACGGCCGTACGACTCGCATCACCAAGTCTTTGCTCTCCACCCCCCACTACATAACTACATATGTATAAATAAAATTGTGTTAAAATTGGGGTTAAAACTCTTTAAAAATGTCTATCACAGCTCTTATATCACTTTTATAGTCCGTGGACTTTGTCAATGGTTTTAAAACAGGTTCGGGTGTGGTATCAAGCCCGTTGATACCCCCTCCCCATGTTAAAACTTACTACTAATTAAAATGTTTAAAATTGTTAAAATAGTTAAAATAGTTAAAATAGTTAAAATAGTCATGTAGTGAGACGTCTCGACCAATTTTGGGGCTGCTCCGTACTTGGTGAGCTCGCTGCCAGGAGTTCAGTCGTCCGAGGTTGCACTTCCCTCAGGCTTAGGGTAGCAGCGGGCTTTTCTCCCATCTATCCTTGTATATCCTCTAGCCGGGTCTTCAGTGTCATCGTGGCGGACTTTGACATCGACCTCTCAGACCCCTCCCCCGTTCGTTGACACGGGTTTGGGTTTTAGATCCTCGCAAGAGGACTGTTTTGGTCTTCTCTGTGCAGCTACCCCTTGGTGTCCCAATTCTCCTTACGACCGTCGCGTCGGGATAGCCCGCGACTGCCGACGGACCTTCTTTAAGTTTGTGCTGAGGTCTACCGAATCGCACGCGCCCTCAGTAACTTAGCCATCGGGTCAACACACGTGCCGACCCGATGTTTCTAGCGCCGCCGCGAACAGGCGTACTGTCGGACTTTAGGACGTTTTTTCGCCGCCGTCTCGGTTCGAAACCGCCCTTTTCGGTCCGGGGGGCTTATGAATTCTACGAGCTCTATCCCCCCGGAAGAGCAACTAAGACCCACCGGGATCCACTGAGATCCCTCGTTTAAGACAGTCATAGTTACTCCCGCCTAAGCGGGAGTTCTCGTACCCATCATATCTCGAGTCACCCTACTTGTAGGATAAATTTCAGGATTCTGGCGGGAGGGGTGGTGCTTATTCTGGCCATGCCGAGCCAAAAGTTCTCCAACACGAATCTTCTAATCGACGTTAGGTCAAGACAGTGACAAAGCACATGTTCAACCGTTTGGTGTTCTATTAGTTAACATGCACGACTTTGTGGGATTATCTACCAAGCCCAGTGCATGGAGATGTTGTGTAATCGCCAGTGTTCCATAAATTTCCCTGCAATTGTTCGTAGATTAGTTTGGAACCGCTGTAGACAGTATTTTGCCAACTTTTTAGAGGGAGCGGGTAAAGTTTTTTTTGCTGGGGCAGCAACTTATGTTTCTTATCCATCTTTCAGTGTGCAATTGATGGGTATTATTTTGAAGAGGGGATTAACAGTAGTTACTGTTGGTTTGATGATTGGCCTAGGGCCCAGGGAAGGCTGTTTGAACCTTTCTTGGATATCTCGTCTGCTTTATCATCAGGTACCATCATTTCCTCGATGTCTTTTAATCCAAACAGAGCAAAAGAATAATGTTTTTGAATATCTGATTCAGCAGCTCTATGCCTTCTAACTGAAGACGAGTGGTTACTTTGCAGGTGTTAAAGGGATTTTTCTGCTTAGGATTTTGTTGGCACTGTGTTAATATCCCAATTAGTTTAGTCTGAAAAACTGAAGCATATTTCCCCAGCGGTAGGCTGCTGCCGCTCAGGTTAGTGAAAACCAGTCCAGATTCCTTTTGACTTTTAGATCCATCGATAAAGACAGTCATGTCTGCTTCGATGTTCTCACTTGAATCCATTAGAGTTTGAAAGTATATTTTGTAGAGATACGGTCTGCATCCATCTCCTTTGGAGACTCCTCGAGAATTTAAAAGTAGGTCCTGAATCGAACATCTGTTTCCATTAACGAATGAAGCTGATATAGTTTGTTGCTATCTCTGCCTTTGGTGCCTAGCTTCGTATCTAATAAAGAACTAGGCAGACATTTGCATACTTCATCTTAATATTAAAGCGCTCAAACGGAGAGTAAATCCAATAATCAATGATTCCTTACTAAAAAGTTAAGTATCCTTAAGAGCTATTTTCCAATGCTATTGACGGTAAAGTCGAAAAATTATAACGAATAGTTATTGTTTTTGTTGTTTTTCTATTATCCAGAGGCTCTACTCGAAAAGTTTATGCTTTTTGTTGAAACGACCTTCTTCGCTGCTCATCGCACAAAGGCAATAAGTAGTAAGAAATTAGAACTAACCTATTCAAATCAAAGTAACCTAAACACACCAAATGTATTCTACAAAATTGCAACTTTCCAAGTTTACTTGAGAAAAGTTTGATTTTAGAATTATTCAAATATTTACTTACCGAGGGTTTGTATTACGTTCGTATTTCTTTATTCCTTTAATAGACTATAGATATTTTTGTTGATACAAGAAACGGTGCTATTTTCATTTCCCTTAAAGGAATAGAATTTTTACAATAGCGATCGATGCGTTTAGGGCGACTTAACAATGGACAACAATCGATTGCCTGTCTGATAAACATGAGTTCATTACGCGATTACGTTACCTACTAGCCAAAATGCATACTAAAACGGGAAATTGTGTAGAAAAATAAACTTTCTACTATACGGTACGTGGGAAATCGCTTTGGGAGTATCTTCTAGTACACAAAACCCAAAACGAAATTGCCAGACTTGCTATTTGTTGATTAAAAGTAGCTATTCCTAAGAATTAAGGGATAATACGTTAAAAAAAATTTTTTGTATTTTTTGTTGAAAATTTGTTGCTAATTTAAGCTTCTACAGGTTCTACTGAGGTTAGCTCTATATCTCTATCACCGCTCTGGTGCATTTACCTTCACTGACTCTGGCCAGGTTGTATTCAGCTTAGGCTTAGACCTCACGAAAATTGCTTGAGGATCACGTTACTGAAAAAATGTCCAACCCACGTGATTAACGCAGGCTTCCACGGCTTTGGCTCATTAGTTTGGTCTTAGTTAGATCGCCCAAAAATTACCGGTACCGTACGCTTTAAAAATATTTCGGAGAAGGGCAAAAGGCTGCTCTGTGTGATTAACGAATGTTACTAAAAACACTACGAGTCGGAACGCCAGAAAGTCGACGATCATCTGGAATTTTCCGAAAGGGAAATTTTTGTGATCAATTGCCAATTACCAAAGCTCAGTAATACTTTACGAGATGGCGTAGATAGCTCAACTCTTGCCTTAACGTGGAAACAATAGGATCTGTCAATGTCAAAAACATTGGAGAATTTATAGGGATGCTGAAGAGCATCAGGTTCCCGTTCATTAAAACCCCCAAGGACCCTCCTGTCCTCCTCTCAATAATATTCTACTAAGGGTCTCTGGAATGTGATTAGAATGAGGTTCCAAAAGTCACCATCCGCCATTTCAAAAACGAGTCAATTTTGAGTGACGTGCGAGCAGAGGGCTCAATAAATATACAAACTCCCAACTATTTTGTATTTTGTTCATTAGTTTAGTGTTTACGTCCTGGCAGACAAACGGGCAGGAATTGTTTCGCTTCAAATCAATTTCGCAGCAAAATAAAAATTTGGTTTTTGGATCAAATTTAGGTGAAGATCTTGGCTTGGTGTGGATTGGTGTGGACTGTTTTTTATGGAGAAGGATATAAAAAGAAGAATTCCAGTAGTAGCGCTATTCTTACACCCCTTATTGGGGTAGAAATAAATGAGTAATACAAACTTTTCTAGTAGAAACGGCTAATGAAGTTCGGCAATTCTTATCGTTAATGTCCTGTTTATGTATAATAGGTATGGATTGCCAAAATAAATGAATTAATTTTCTATACGTAGTGGTAAATTTTAATACGAAGTTGATTAAAAATGTGACTCTACAAATATAAAATTTACGTAAAAGAAAGCAAACAATTTGCCTCTTATAATTTTGATACAGAATAACAAAAAGTTAAAGTGAAAATACAAACTTAACTTTTTACTTAACTTCTTGAATAGCCTTTTATAAATTGCCATTAATTTCTTAATTACAGTAGTCAGTAAATTTTATAATACAATACTACAAAGAAATTTAATTAAAGGGTTTTCTTTTATGAAACTTTCTTTTCGAAACAATACCCTTTAAATAAATCGAATTCTTTACTATTGAACAAACTTTTTGAATGAACATTTTGTTACAAAATTATTGAAAAAAAATATTTTTGTGGACTATGTTTGAAATAATTGTTTATCTAAGGTACTTTTATCGTTTTGTTGAATTTTAGTTCAAATTAATTTTATGAAATGTATACGAAATTTGCCCCTGTGATAGCTGGTACCTACTATAGATCATCGCAATTTGTTCTTTAATTGGAAATACGTTTAATGAAAAGGTGGCTGATATGCTAAAAGAAAGCAGGAAACCTTTGAAGTAAAGTTGACTAATAAATTTCAAACACTAATTTAAAATTATATAGTACCATAACGCGCATTGATAGTAGCATCACTACGTGATGCAATGTGTCAAAGGTTAGGATTGAATTATTTAAATTCCTGCCCTAATTGGCGATCTACGTTAATTATCATATTTTAATCAAATACTATTAAACATTAATTATATTATTACAAATTACGCAATCCTTTTACCTTTTACATTGTATTGTATTGTGAGGCTAAACTGACCGGATTTTGTTTACCCAAGTTTACTTTGAAAAGGCGGAGACAGCACACTAGGGTTGTTTAAGGTCGTCCACGATTTTTCATTGGTTCGATTAAGTCCCCTCTATTGTTATATATTTTTATATAATACAATAATTTCGAAAAAATATTGGGGTTGCGTTTAAAAAAATCGATTTTGCAAACGTTTTCTTTAACTATCGTTTACCCTAATCGCTGTTAGTTTAATTTTTATTTGCTATTACAACTACAATAGTAGATAATAATTTAATTTCAAAAATTAACTCTTCAGTATTCGTCAAACTTATTTAATAACTTACTAAAGATCTCTTCGGTATTTTCGAATGTTGAATTGTTCTCAAAAAAATTAATTATTGTTACTAGTAGAGTACCTAGCGCCATCTATTGAATTTTATATATTTGTTTTTAAATCCATTTCCACCCTTTTTAAATATAAAGCAACCAATGGTGCTCATTCCTTATTTCTGATTGTTTTAAATAATAAATTCTCAAGTTTCTAATCCAAATGCATGGTGACTTAGGATTAGCGCAGATTACCCTCTATAGTAGCGACGTTCTGAATTGGGTAGAAAAGCCACCTATAGGGACAACTGCTGTTTGAATTTGAATACAGTTTATATCGAGTGTTCTTATAGAAGATAATTAAGCTACTTTGGCACGAAAAGTTATGTTATGCTCGGGATTTTGTAATATTAAAAAAAGGCTAAAGAGAGCCAAAGTTAGAACGACTATTTTAAGGGCGAGTTGTACATTATTAACTCAAATGTAAACCTGCCTTATGATTGTTCAAATATACTACTGCAGCAATAAATGAACACTTTTTTTGCACCACATCTCAATGAAAAATAAATTATAAGGCGATGAGACCCCTAAAATTTACAGTTGTTTAATCGATTTTTCACCTTCAAAATTGCGAATGCTTCCATAGGTAACCGAAGAGGGCTTCATGTAGTGGATACCAATACTGACTGACTGTACAAGCAGATATCAGATTGAAAGTTAACCAGAAAGTTTCTTCATCGGCAGCATCAAATCAAATCAAATAATTTATTGGTGCTTTGAAAAAATTTTCTTACACAAGTCGATTACAGTTGATGCTTAAAAACATGTATACACAACCCGAATAGCTACATTACTAACATCAATAAATTAACACATAGAAACAAACAACACATTAAAACTCATACTCTAAGAACTCCCCAAAAGAATAAAAGGCCCCACCGATCAGCAACAATCTAAACTTTTCTTTAAATAATGCCAGCGGAAGCCGTTTATAACTCTCGGGAAGCTTATTATAGAAGTGAATACTCCAAAAACTCGGGCCATCCTGACACCTTGAAAGCCTCCTGTAGGCCGGTCTTAGACCATTCCTAACTCGCGTGTTGTTACTGTGAAGGTCCGCGGGCCTTTCGTAGAGCTCCAAGCTCTTCTTCACATAAACCAGGTTAACAAATATATACAGAGACGGAAAAGTCAGCACTCCACAACTCACAAAAGCTCTCCTGCAATCATCCCTATATTCAAGGCCCTCTAATATTCTAATTGCTCTTCGTTGAGCCCTAAAAATCCTATGGGAATCAGCCGCATGTCCCCAAACCAGCAAAGCGTACTCGACATGGCTCTGGCAGAGCGAATAATACGCACGTTTCGCAACCCGTCTGGATACACAACTCGATAGGTTTCTCAGAATAAAAATGTTCCTATTCACGGTCTTACACAACTCATCGATATGTGCATTCCAGAGCAGTCGATCGTCCAGATATACCCCCAAAAACTTGACCGGTTTCTGAGCTTCCAAAGCCCCATCCCGTTTGACTGAAAAGAGCATATTCCGAGTCTTGCTTGCATTTAAAAACAGTTTACTCGCCGCGAACCACCGATCCGCCGATTCCCGCGCATCGCACGCATCAGCCACAGCGACATTGGAATTTTTGTTTGTAACAGAGATAGTAGTGTCGTCTGCAAAAAGGGTCGACTTAGCCCCCGCAATGTTCGCAGGTAGATCATTAATATATATAAGAAAAATAATCGGGCCCAAAACTGAACCTTGGGGCACCCCGGTTGTAATATAGCCCTGCCTTGAGCTGACGTTATTCACTCTAACCATCTGTGTTCTATTCGAAAGGTATGACTTTAAAAGGCTAATGCTTGTTTTATGAAAGTTGTATTTTTCCAATTTCTGCAGCAGTATGTCGTGCGATACGCAGTCAAAAGCCTTACTCAAGTCGCAGAAAACTGAAGCTGTGCAGCAAGAATTCTCAAAAGATTCGAGAATGTACCGCACCAAGTCCAGAATCCCCAATGTTGTGCTCCTGTTACGTCTAAAACCGAATTGGCTGTTAGTAAAAATGTTATTTTGTTCGAAATATTTCACAATTCTTTTGGTCATTGCTTTTTCAACTATCTTTGATAGAACAGGTAGCAGGGAAATTGGTCTATAATTTGTTAGCTCATTAATGTCTCCCTTTTTAAAAATAGGGATTACTAAAGCGCGCTTAAGGACAGTTGGAAAAATACCCTCTATGAAGCACATATTTATCAGTTTGGTTACCGGTCCGATTATGATGTTTGTAATATCCTTTATTAGACGCGTATTGAAGCCATAAATGTATTTGGTATTTTTATTTTTTAAGCCGCCAATTATATCCCTAACTTCATTCTGAGTGACCTCATCAAACTTAAATGGGTTACGGGATAATGAATTTCAAAAACGTATCACATTAATTTTGATTAATACAATGAAAACATTGGGCATGGGGACTAACCTCAGTGAACTCAACTTCAATAAATCTTTGTTTTATGATTATTGTTAGCAAGCCGCTTTTACATGTTCTACGAAGAACTGGCGAGGAGAAATATTAGGAGAACGTATTTTTATTAGGGATGGGACACTTGAAATCTCTCGAAACCACTCGAAATAGGACCAGTTCAAAGTTTTAGGCTAAAATTGCAATTCGAAACTCTAAATTAGGGTTTAAGATGCTTAAAATGGATTATGAAAGCAACTATTCTCCTACACCTGTCTGGTAGTTTTTGAGTTTTGTTATTCAGCAGTCATCGATTTGTAACTCAGCCTTGCGATTATATATTTACTTCACCGGTTCACCGCTCGCCGCTTTTAATGTTTCATGTTTTACGGGCTTGGAGATCTGCTTGGCTTTAGTTCTGTTTAAGATTTCAAAAGTTTCGAGATGTTTCTAAATTTCGGTTTCGTCCAACCTCTAAGTTTTATTTTTAGACGATCTGAGGATGTGAGGATTCGGATATTAATTTGTTCTCAATACCCCAATCTTCACTATGCGCGACTACCACATTCAAAAATTTGAATTCACCGTCTTATGACTTATGAGTGAGACTACTTGCTATACACTTTACAGATCAATCTTATTAAGCTGACCCATGGCTTGCACTATTAAAATATTTGGGGTCTCAACTTGGCAACAAAATCTGGTAGATGTTAGACAAAAATAAGGGATAAGGCAAAGACAGAAATTAGGAAAAATAGAAAAAATTCAGTGGTCAAATTTAGGAGCCTCGTAATCGCCCAACATAATACTTTGTTTATTTAAATAACGTAGCACTTTAAATCCTCATTTTTCTACTTTGTTTTTGTGATACATCCTGTTTGTCCACAATTTTATTTCTAATTTTGAAAGATCCTTAAAATATTAGTTTTCCCAGGCCTTGCACTTTCGCTGAAAGGTGTCCTGCGTATATCGGCGGTAATTAATTAATTAATAATAAGTATTATGTGCCTACCTACTTATTACCAATCATTCCTGTAATATAGCCACATCAGCCTCAGATTTGGAGAATGTTTGAGAACGGCCTATTTATATTGCCACCAGATGTCATTTTGAATAAAACCTGATGGGACGTTTTCTAATTTCGTTCAAAAGGATTATTTAAATGCAGTTATCATTTATCATATTATAGCTGACCTATCTGTAAAGAGAATTAGATTTTTGAATTGATTTTTATTGGCAATCTCGCTAACGGCGCTACTGCTAAAGACAATGAATTATTTTAGTATTTCTGAATTACGAGTATGATGATTTAAATGCTCCTAAATTAGAAAGTTAGTATACAAGGAAAATTAGTTAGAAAATCGTCGTAGCTTTTTCCGTGCAGAATGGGCTTTAGTTATATCTTTTCGTTGCCTACACTACACACTTTATACTGTCTATTCTAATACTTTTAAATATAACGTTTTCCATTTACGCGCGAGTTAGAGATGAGTTCGAGCCGAGCAAGTTTCAGCGTATTCCACTGGCACTATGAAAATTTTAACTCGCCTTTTGAGTTCGAGTTGCACTTTTTCATTAGAGTGAAAAACGCTATTCTGTTTCTCATTGCCGAAGATTTTTACTTTTTACTACATGATAAGTATAGGCAACACATCATACGCGCTTATATAAATACTAGAAATAAGAGAAGTTACTACTCACAACTCAAGTAATATATTTATTATACTCTATCTCACCGGACTTAGGACAATTTATTGATATTATTTATTTGTTTATTCTTGATTCTTCTATATTAATTCTTGATGGGTAGTGGATTAGCTTTATGGTCTTGAAGTTTATCTATTAAATACCATTATAATATATTATACTACTACTTTTTTGTATTTTTAGTAACTAAAAAGGTAGTCAAAATTTGATTTTTGCAAAATCGGCATTTCTTTCTTTCGCAATTTTCTTTTCTTTTGATAAAGTAGTCAATATTAATTTCTAATTTTACGGAATATGGTAAAGCGGCTTTAGAAGGCCTTTCATGCTTTGAACTTTATTGGCTTATGGCTTTATGGCTTTTCTTCGAAACTATTGAAAACGGTGGTCCATGTCCTGGCTGAGCCACTGTGCTGTGTAATAAACAAATGGTTTAGTCAGGGTATATTTCCCGAGAAGTTAAAAATCGCGAGAGTGGTGCCGGTATACAAGAAGGACGATCCAAATCAATGTGATAACTACAGACCGATCTCTGTCTTGCCAGCGGTGTCGAAGGTGTTTGAGGCTCTGCTGAGGGGTCGGCTACTGAGTTACTTCGAGGGTGGGGGTTTGCTGGATTCTTCGCAGCACGGTTTTCGAAGGAGGAGATCCACCACTACGGCTCTGGTGGATGTGTTGGATGTGGTGCTGGATGCATTTGATCGCAGGGAGGAAGTGAGTAAGGCTTTCAACTGCGTTAACCACAGCCTGCTGTTGGATAAGCTAAAGTTTTATGGTGTTCGGGGTCGGGTATGGGACATGCTTCGATCCTATTTGGAGCGCCGTCGGCAGATTGTGTCGTGGCGTGGTGACGTGTCGTGTGAGCGGACGCTGGATCTTGGGGTCCCCCAGGGTTCAATATTGGAACCATTGTTGATTGTAATATATGTGAATGACCTTGTGAGAAATGTGCGAGCCGAAACAGCATGCGTGTATGCGGACGATACGTCTCTTATAAGCTGTTCCAGCAATAGGTTGCGGCTGTGTGAAGCGTCGGAGGCGGCTGTCTCGGATGCCGGTGTATGGTTCGAGGCAAATGGACTACTATTAAACCGAAATAAGACCCAGAAAATTATTTTTACCACAAAGAATTTAGCTACGCATGAAAACATAAATTTGCTTGGTTTCCGTATGGATGACAGACTTACTTGGGTAAATCATGTGGATATTCTCTGTAGAAAGTTGTCCTCAGCCGTCTACGCCATACGTAAAATACGAAGCATCGTTGATGAGGAGGCGGCTCTAATCACCTACTACGCACACTTTAACAGCTTGATGGCTGTGTACGGTCTCATGTTGTGGGGGTCCTCTTCTGAGGTGACCAGGGTATTCCTACAACAAAAAAGAGCGATTAGGGGTGTGGCGGCGGTCACACAGAAAGTCAGCTGCAGACTATATTTTAAGAGATACGCAGTACTTACCATCCCATGCGCATATATTCCGGACTGCCTGTGTTTTGTTAGGAGGAATGTTGGATTGTTTGCCGACCACGCCGATACGCACGAATACGGGACAAGGAATAGGAACAGACTGGTCGCACCATCTAATCGAATACCTAAAACTCAAAACAGTTATAGATGTTGGGGGGTAAAATGTTTCAACGCGTTGCCTGACGAGGTAAAAAATTTAAATGAACGTAAATTAAAAAAAAAAAGTTAAGGCTGTACTTGCCGAAAATGCATTTTATTCCATCGACGAGTACCTGGGTCACAAATTTTAAAGTCACTTGTTTGCGTTCAATATGAGTGTTGATAATGTTTTGTTATCGATGGTGTGTTTATTTATTTAATTGTTTATCAATATGTGTTGTGTTTGATGTTGTATTGGTATAATAATTTGAATTCTATATGTATTTTAAATGTACTTTATGTGTAAGTAATTGACGCGCCTAAAAATTATTTATAGGACATTAAAAAAAACAACTAGGGCACTGAGCGCTTTCCTCAGCATCAGGAGCCCTTGCTTCTCCACCAACTTCAACAACTTCAGCAATAATTCCGAACAAACGGCTAGTTGCATGTGAAATGCTGGATTTACTTGTTATTTTGTAAATCTTCCAGCTATTTCATTTCAGCTATGGATCATGTTTCTAAGCAATAGCCATCACACCACCACTTCCATTGTCATTTGTCGTGAAGGTCTATCACCCCTTCCAGTTTTACTAATTTGCTCAAAGGTATGTAGGTATGTCATCGTCCGAACCATCATCCGTCGTCAACATTATCATTTTCATGATCCAGTTGTAGTAAGTACCTAGTACTTCATATGTTCTTGAAATATCCGTTTTCAGTCTCTAGAGTTCCTTCTCCAATAACTCCATCATCGATGTCTGCTTTATCAGTAACTTGGTCCTTTTGGCACATAAATAAAATCGATGTAATTATTAGTATTTCTGCAATCAGGATCTTTTTCTAATATACCCATAGACATTATGACATCAATTCGTATAATTAGTTTTTCAGTCTCCCATCTCGAAAATTGGCTTATTTTGAGATATCGAAAATAAAACAATAATCAAGAAAACTAAGCTTAATAAAAAAATTTACCAATACCAATACCAACTCCTTTAACATTTGAGTTTTTTATTCACGTTTATTTGCAAACATGCAATTATGATCATCTATTTTCAAAAAATAACCCAGAAACGTAAAGGTGTGATTTCGTTGCGACGTCCAGCGGTCGCGTCCGGCCGCGACGTCCAGCAGTCGCGGCCCGTCCCAGCAGTCGTAGCCGGACGCGACGTCCAGCAGTCGAGCATACGGCCGAGCACTGCTACAATGCACTTTAATGTAAGTAAAGAGAAAAGCAGTGCTCGACCGTGTGTTCGACTGCTGGACGTCGCGACTGCTGGGACGTCACGTCCGGCCGCGACTGCTGGACGTTGCGGCTGGACGCGACGTCCCAGCAGTCGAGCACACGTTCGAGCACAGCTTCTCTCTTCACTTAGGGTCCGTGAAGTTGGCGAAAAGTTGGAAGCACTAATTTAATGACACTCATACATCAAAAGTGCCCAATTAGTGCCCTTTAGTGTCGTTTTAAAAATTTCAAAAATCCTTATACTGTTTGAGATATAAGCCGCGACTTTTTTTGGTGCCAACTTCCCACTTGGCACCAACATTTTTGAATTTCAGAAAAATTTCTGCGCCATTCAAAAGTGCCCGATTAGTGCCCTTTAGTGCCTTTAGTGCGACAGCGACATCCTGTCAATTTGTCAATAACACCATATTTTAAAGGTAGACAAGTAGGCAACTTCTTAAAGATGTAAAAAAATTGTTATGCAAGTTTAAATTTTACATGGGGGTATGACATACCGTGCTCGCGAGCAAAGAGGTAATATAATCGCAAATATCTCAAAAACTGTGGGGAATTTTGAAATTTTCTAAAAGGCACTAAAGGGCACTAATGAAAGCCTACAATATGGGTACCAATAAAAAATTATTGCTTCCAACTTTTCGCTAACTTCACGCTTGAAAAAAAGTCGCGGCTTATAACTCGAAAACCGTTGGTGTGACGTATGCGGTTTTGACGGCACTAAAGGGCACTAATCGGGCACTTTTGAATGGCGCAGAAATTTTTTTGAAATTCAAAAATCTTGGTGCCAAGTGGGAAGTTGGCACCAAAAAAAGTCGCAGCTTATATCTCAAAAAGTATAAGGATTTTTGAAATTTTTAAAACGGCACTAAAGGGCACTAATTGGGCACTTTTGATGTATGAGTGTCACTAAATTAGTGCTTCCAACTTTTCGCCAACTTCACGGACCCCTTCACTTACATTAAAGTGCATTGTAGCAGTGCTCGGCCGTGTGCTCGACTGCTGGACGTCGCGGCCGGACGCGACCGCCGACGTCGCAAAGAAATCACACCTTAAGGTAGTGTGTGAAACTTATGTAGTATTTTCGAAATGTTTAGCATAGAAAAATCATTATTATTTCAAAATTCGGTAGGTAGACCAAAAAATAATTTCATGGGAGTATGTCATAATTGGTTAAGTTTTAAGTTACGCCATAATAGACAATTTTTTGAGCGTAAAAGAACGATATTTTCAGTAAATGAAAATTATTGTTACATTGTTTGAGCTATTATAGTAGGTATAAGAAATTCTGGTAAAAAAAAGATTAAATTAGAGCCCCTGACTAGCTAAAAAATTTAATTAATTAATGGGCAACGGAATTTTATTAATCACCTAATTTTTCCCAACTTCGTTAATTTTACCGACTCTTTATGTCGAATAACAATAAATATACCTAATACAATGTAATGAGATTTAGGCCACCCTGTATACTGTATATCGAGAAAGAAAAAGTCACGAAGGTTTTTACCCGGTGTATACTGAAGTGTACCACAGAACCACGTCTTGAGAAAAGCTTAATTTTTTCCTGTGGATTATGATTGAGGATGACAGATAAGCTCCTACTTACCCCTGTAAGACCCTAGAAGGATAATGTAGAATTAATTTCCCCCCCGTCAAACGATAGTTGGAAAAAGAATATAACCTGAGACATAATTAAATTCATATACGTATACGTTCTTGAATTGAAAAGAAGTTTTTTCTTTCATTTAAAAATGCGAATTGTGAACAACTGTTGAGTGCATGTATCGCCCTTCTTTTTGTTTTAATAATTTTGTTTTTCTAAAGGGGGTATTTTTGTATGAAAGGCAAATATGGATTGAAAAGGTATATAGGACTTTTTCGATTGTGAACTATTCAAAGTTAAATTTTTTTATTTACATATATGTCAAGTAAGCTTTTAAAATCTAATAATGTATTTCAACATTTTTTGGTGTTCATGAATGGGGTAGGTAAAGAAAGAATTAAATTCAATCGAAAGTGGATAAAACTTCCTGAGTTAACAACGCGTTTCTGACATAACCACGTGACTTAGAGTGCACAAGTGTAAATTTTCATCACAATGCTGAATCGCCGGCTTTTCACTTGTATTCAGTACTCAAATATCTGCAACATACAGAACGCCATACTGTTGTATATATTGAAAATCTTTTCAATTGCTTTGTAAATTCAAACCACACAAAGACCCATTTTTGTAGTTTATTTGTAGCACCGCACTGGGGAAATAGCTTGCGTTTTCTTCAATTACAATTTTTCTATACTTTAAAATTGGGTCATTATATTGTGTGGTCGTCGCATATTTGAATTTTTTCTCCTTCTACAAACGCAAAATAATCCAAGTTTTTTAATTAGTCAAAGGCCCACTTTAAATATAATTGCTACTTAGTGTAACTGTACCTTTTGTGAGAAACTACCCTTTTACAATGAACCCAAACTGAAGCAAAACAAAAGAGCTTTGTGACCGTTATGCAGTTAACAATGTCATTGTCACAATACGGAATACAATAAGTTACTGTCCGTGCCCAGCAGCTTGTCCAACACTTATGGAAATTTAGATTGATGGGACAATTCATTAAGAAACATGTTTGACGCACAAGAAAATTAATTACGAGGGTAAAAAATTTATTATACTCCGAACACGGCGCGCCATTTCTAATTTAAACGCCTTGAAATTTCCAAAACAATGCTTTAAGATAAAACCGAATGTAAACTTAGCCAAAATTACATGGGCGGAGACGCGATCGAAACTCGGGGGATTTGTCAATGATCCACAGGGGGTACAATTTGGTTTGTGGGTGTGTTACGGTTTCTTTTATATAAATATACGGTGCTTTTGTATTTTGCACAGTTATAGGTGACACTTCAAAAATAGTCACTTTCAATTTGGCTCCACGCTCACGAATAATGGTAGAGACTGTGTGAAGGGCTCGTGTGATAATGATGAATTTTTGCGTCATGGACGATCTGTTTGTATGAGGGATTTACTTTATTTCGGTGTTACTTTTTATGCTAATAAGTAATAAGCAAGCGAATTTGGGCTTGAGGCTTGAGCATTTTAAAAACAGAAATTCTCGCTGCGCACACTAGACTGATGGGCAACCTCAATGTGAGACCTAAATAGCAGTAAAAATAAGATCTGGGGTTTTAGGTGATATTTTAGGAACCAGTCTCATACAAATTAATTACATCACCAGGTATATTGTAATACCTATTGACTCGATCTATCATAACTTCTTGGCCTACTTGCATGCAGAGACTCTTCGGTAAGACCCTAACCACTAACCTTAATACGTTCTATCTTCTTAAAGAAGACTAACACTTGCTGGAAACTTTGATATAATCTGTTGACTGGTTTCAGAGAAGCAGAACCTGTGATAGAGTGTCTTTTAGTTCTCAGTGCTGTCCCAAAATCTGTGAGCATCGGTTTAAAACGTGTTGGGTTGATTAGGTAGTTCTCGTGCACGCAAGCTCGACACGTTAATAGGGTCTCCCAGACTCAATCACTCGAAACAGGCAGTTTCAAAAGTATACAATGAAAATCAGGAAGGGGTAGGTTTAAGTTCCAAAACAAAAAAGTTGTGGTTTGTTACTTCATCTTGTCTCGTATAACCACTCGGTATATACTGGCTAAAATCAGCTAAAATATAGGCATTAGGCAAAAGTCATGTTGTATGGCAATACTAACTCATCTTCCTCCACGATGATTAGTATGCGAAATGGCTTAGCCAAATATGCTTATATTAGTTCGTGGATTTAAAAAAGCAGATTTAGGTATAATTGGGGGAATACCCACTCGAATGATCCCAATTCTGAACTAATGAGCCGAAGAGCCGGCGATGCTCTATGCGGAAAAGCAAAAATATGAAATATTTCTGTGTAAATTAAAAAATATACAAATTTACAACCAAAGACGTATCTTTGTGTATTTTGTTTCCCTATCTCATACAGTTGATATGCCACTAAAAATCAATTTCCACATCATTTCCAACTCGTCGCTAGCTGTCACTCTTTCAAATGCAGATGTATATCGTTGTACCACGACACACTTACACCGTGGGTGTGTATTGAGATGTCCACAATAGCGTAGCATTGTCAAACCTCAAACCGCCTTCGATATCGCTACATTTCATTGTTATAAACTCTCGTTATTGAAATATAAATTGGTTCTTCGGGGGAAAAAAATTCAAAAACGAACCTCTCCTAGCTAGTAGTTACTCGCAAGTAAATCTAAATTGGCACGTATCTCTTTACGAAAACTTTTTTGGTAAAAACATAAGGGAAAGCCGCGGAAATTTGTTAAAAATGAAAAACTAGTTTGATGTATCGAAATCAGAAAAAAATGAGAAATGATCTTTATCAATTAGATTGATGTATTCTCCTTCAACAAGATGGCGAGGTGGGCGTGCTTTAACAAAACCACCAGTAACAGATGACGCCTTTAGGACGTATTCTTGAGAATAACTTAAAAAAATTGAAGTCCACAACATGGGATGTAAAAATTAAAACAAACCTTTAGGTGAAACGCACTTAATTTGTAAAAAGGGGTGCCAGTTTTCATTGTCGTAAGTGGTTCTTTCATACCGAAATGACCTGATCTTGATACCCACTCGAGTCGAGTTGTGGGAATTTGGTTGGTCTCACACACGCTTTTCGCGTATTTTTGAATTTTCAGCCCATATTTTAAAAATCTTTTTTTCTTTATTTTAAAAATGATGAAATGGATCGTTAGTTTGCATTCTCCGACATCATTGTGGTCTCTACGAATCATTAGGGAGCATTGTGGGATTTACAGGGAAAATTTCTCGTATGCGTTGAAGAGTTAATGATTAATTATTTTTTATGATTCCGTAATCTTTTTATAATCAATTAAGTTATGCATGAATGGCACTCTAATGTTACCGTCCCAGAGTCCGTTTGTTCGTACCGACACAATTCAATAACTACTAATGGGTAGCTCTTGTTAAGATATTTTTTATACAATCACAATCCCAATAACAAACACAAACAGTTTCTTTCGAATTAACTTATTAAAAAAAAATACCAAATGCCTTCCATTGAAAGCGCTCTTTTTAGATTTAATTTAAAAAAGAATACGTGTCATTTTTTGAAAAGCAATTACATTTAGATTCGAAAAACTTGAAAGCGGAGAATCCATTACCAATATCTGCATTATTTTTGGAGCTTTTCCAACGCCAACTTACATAATGAAAGCGGTGATGACGTCAACAATAGCTCCGTCGAGACACTTCGACAAAAGCTTACGATGTTTGCATTTGACAGATATAAAAAGAAGGTGCATTTTGATAAAATAAAAAAAGCGCCAATCGCGTTTCTTATACATACACATTTTCTCTACGTTTTTATCCGAAAAAGAAAAAGAAAACTAAATTCGAATGTTACCCTTTCATTGGAAAAAAGGGAGGAAAAAGAGGAATTATAATAAGCATTATATTACGCTCGGTTGGAAATCCACTTAAGAGTTCTCTTTGTAGAAAAAGTAAGTAATAATAGATGACCGGCACAAACAAATCGCCAAACGTACCGCCCTTTTATAATACCGCTAATAGCCGCCGGAAACGAGTGGCGCTGTTATACGTTTGAGAACGTCGCGGCGCGGCCATTTAGATGAGTTCCGGCGGTACCGGAAACATTAGCCGTTTGTTGTAGGTTATGTTACCCCATTAATCATATCTTATTTTCAGACATAATGCTTCTTTGTTGTCAATATTATTATTGATATTCTTGTTTGCCATTTCTGTTCCACTTCGGTGTTATAAATGGTATTTGTGAACTAAAATGGAGATATTTCTCTTTTAATGTTTTCAACTGAATAACAGTTTATGAAAGTTTTCTTAATAAATAGTTATGTATTTTTATGGTTATGTTTCACTAACTCGTATTTGTCGTGAAATATCTATATTATTTTCTTTGTAAGAAAGCTAGAAGGAAAATATAATTGATGGGCGCTACCATTCTTTACATTTTATTACCTTTTTTTTGAATAAAAAACACTTTTAATACACCTTCACACTAGTTATAGTTCTTCAAATACTACTAAGCAACTTTTTTTAATAATAAATTTTCCTAAGGACTTATACAATATTAATTTCTTATGTAAATGAGGTATACTATGTTATATTTTATGAAGGACAGAAGCCAATTTTTTTGATACTAACTTGGGGGTATTGGTCAACTCCGCAAAACACAGAAAATAAAATTTAGTAACCTCACAATCAGGATTAGAAGGGCCATATCTCGGCAAAACGCCATGGTAATCTTATATAAGATACAGCGCTCAGAAATAAACATGAGTCTCGGAAAATATTTGAACTAATACTAAAAACTTGTAGTAGGAAACCATTCATCCAATCACAACAAGAAACAGTTCAAGTGTACAGGCGATAACAAAAGAATCCGTTTGTACCTAGAGAACTAGCGCGCCACCTGCCACGCCTCTCCAGAGCTCATGTTTGATTCTGTTAGCTGTACCTATCTTATGAGTATTCTAATTCCGCTCCGTAAAGTTCTTTTTGACTTACGCCACCAGCAGAGAGGTTCAATACAATCAATAGAAGAATAGAATAGAAAGAGATTATTCATTATTGTACCTCTCTGCTGGTGGTAAAGTTACCGACAACTTTACGGAGCGTACCTACCATACGTATAGTTAATGTGTCGTATAAATACCTCTACCGTTCCGTTTCGGCACTGGTGACTTTACCACCAGCAGAGAGGTACAATATAATAAATCATCTTCTCCTAGCTCTATTCCTCTATTAATTCAATCGACTCTATTCTTCTATTGATTCTATGATAGAACCTCTCTGTAGGTGACGTAAGTCACCAGTTACCAAAACGGGACGGTATGCCTATTACTGCCCTCATAACTAAAAACGCCGTTTCTGCATTTTTCATGTTTCGAGTAATGCGCTGTTGAAAGTTTTTTGCACAGCCCTACGAGACCACTTATCAGTTAATAAGTTTTTGGATCGATTCTAATTATTTCGAATAAGCTGATTTTAAAAATGACATTTTGCTTCATTTGCTTCACAATATTTGAAAAGCACATACCTACGCAGTAACTACCAACCTTGTAGATACGGCGTATCTACAAGGTAAACAATTTCTTCTCCTCCAAAACTATTAGTATGTGGTTCAGGTAATTCTCGGGTAAGTGGAGTAATAAAAACAAAGTGATCAAATTGTCGACGTTTCGGTGATATATTTCAAACCATCTTCAGGACTGCAAAATTATATAACATCAACACAAGTTCCAACAATAACTACAAAAAACATAGATAAGTACATACTCCAAAGGGGAGGGGGGGCAATTGAATCGTAGGTCTTATCAACTAACCATTATCTAAGTGGTGAGGTAAAATGTTTTTAGGAACACTCACCAAGAGATCTAAATTAATTTCAATTTTCCTATGTCGCTCAACAAGCAAGTTATCCATACCATGTACCAGTTCACAAAGTCATTGGTAAAAAACTTTTTATTTCAATTTAAAAAAATAATTTGTCTAATTTTTGTTGGGTGAACTCCTTCAAACTGGACCTAACCACAGAGTTCCCGGCAATTCTTTTCTAGAAAATTCCTATCTGCTAAGCCTGCGCCATAAAAGAAATTCGAAACAATGATAAGGCGCTAAAGTAATTAAATCAATTTGACCTGTCAAATAGTTTTTAATATTCCTGCGGAGAAAAGAAATATTTCCATTATTCCTCAGCCACTGGACACCCTGTATATAAGTATACATGCAAATAACTCATGTTTGCCAAAATTGCAGATACGGCAATTTTACTTTTATGAGGGCAGTATACTTGTCGGTACACGGTATACACGTGAAGAATTATAAAGATTTTAGGACCTAGAAATTATTTTCTCCATTGCTCATTGCTTCAAAAAAAGCATCCCTTTCTTGTAATCTCGCGTCTGGCTCGAAAACGCGTCCACATCGGGTATACGCACATGGATAATTGAAGACGCCCGAACCAATCGGACCTTTCCATTGTTTTAAAATAATTAATTATTTTAATAAGTATACACACACTAACCTAGAGCCTACCTCAGAGGTGCTCTCACTTCAGGTAATACGCATTGGATAATTTAAAACGTCGGAATCTGTTTCTCTGATGCATCGTATTAGGTATACGAAGAGGCATAAACATTCTTTACTCGTTAGTCGAGAGGGTAGCGAGTGGCGAGTCTAAGGGCCGATATTTCAATCTTCTATGAAAGTTGCTATTTGGCGAATAAGTTTCGGTAAACTATTAGAAACTTTAATAGAAGATTAAAATATCGGCCCTAAGTCTAAGTAATAGTAAAAAGCTAATGATCTGTTTGTGAATATCAAAAAAATTAGATGTGGATTTTGGGCGTAGATGAATTGTGCTCAGTGGTCAAGAAATTCCTCAAATTTGGTAAGGATCAGTCAGGTATTTTCAGCCAGGAGATTAACACCCCTGTATAGGTAAATTGCGCCAAATGATTCAGCGATGAAAGTAGACAAAATTAACGTGAGTTTTGCCAGAAGCAAGAGTTATTCCCTTGCGGAATTTAGCTTTTATGATGATTAAGCTTTTATTCTTTTTATTCATCATTTTTTCCATTTTGTAAATCAAGAATTCACAACCACAAATGCAAAATACAAACTGATCTATGTGCTTCTCAGATTGATTTGGTCTTCAACAACAATACTTTAAGAAGTTATCGAAAACTCATCAAGAGTTAATCTCTGGACTGAAGATATCTGCTAACCAAATTCAAGAAATTTGTCAAAAGTTGTGTACCATTGATTCACTCATAGACTCCCGTGGGGTCACTTGTGCGCAATTTAGCTATAAAAAAGAAACTTTTAGGGTATACTTTGGTATAAACTGACCGCTGTGGGCAATTTACTTATCCTACAAGGTTTAACTTTGGCTTCTCTACCTTCCTCTCATGCCCTGAGGTAGTGACGGCGCCAGGAGAGGGCCAGGGTGGGCACGTGCCCACCCTTTAAGTTGCGGTGTCCACCCGAGTGCCCACCCAAATATTGCACGAGCTACCAGTTACCAGTTTTCAGAGGTTTAAAAAATGCGAAATAATTAACACTTTGAGTACTTTTCTGCATCTTGTCCCCATTCCCGAAAAAATGCTTAAGAAGAGTATTAAAATCAAAATCAAACTGTGTGTAAAGTAATGAAGTATTGGAATTGGGTCCTGTGAGACCTGGATTTGGCCTAGGGCCTTAGGTAAAAGGATTTATTTCATAATATTGTTTAAACATCTTTTTTGGAGACACTATCAATGGCTATTAAAATTCCAGAACTTTGTTTTTAAGCCGTTTGACCTTGAATAATCACAAATTTTTGCCTGCGACGCTATTTCATCTTATTTCTAACGTAAGAAATGCAAAACTGTTTAACTCTCCTTGCACTCCACCCCCCGAAAATTTTTTCTGGCTACGGCCTTAAACGTTTCTTATATTTACCGTATTTACCTAAAAATGTATGTGCCCATCACGAAAATATTGTGCCCACCCATTTAAAAAATCCTGGCGCCGTCACTGTGGCCGTCGGTTGAAATTTTTGATATCCACCGATATCGACTACCTATACTTGGTTTTATTTGCTTCTTTTTGACTTCTTCTCATTTGTCGTCACCCTTGGATCCTTTTGGTTATGCATACCTAGATATTTTTAAACTTGTACCAACTAAAAAATAAAATTGGTAGGCTACAAAAGGTGTTGCCACCGAAAAAGTTTAGCTACTTGTAGAAGTTTGTGCAGTGAGCTGTCTGATTGACAAAAATTTCAAGATGCTTTTATATGCAATAATATGACAACTGTGGTATCACCTCCAAAGCGGATTGTCTTTTATTACTTTTTTACTTTTATTACTTTATAACTACATCAGGAACATAAATATTCAGATTACCTTCAGTAGCGCAGCGATCTAAAACCTAAAACAAGATTTGATTTACTACAAAGCAAATCGTCTTGCAGATTATACCATTATTATAGGGAGGAGATAAAGACGATACCGTCAAAGATTATCGAAATATTGATGGAATCTAATAGCTAGAGGTATAATATTTTTTTTAAATTGACAATTTGAGTTTTGTGGAATTGAAAGGCGTTTAAAAATGCAAATAGTTTGTTAGGGTAAACGAGTCTTCTTCAAATTCAAAAATAGTGAAGTTTGGGTTTTGTGCTTGGGCCGACTTTTTTGTTATTTATTGGCTCTCTTGGTGTCACTCTAACAGTACTAGTATTTATTGAAAAATTGAAAGAGAGTCACAGGAGAGAAAGAAGACGTAAGAATTAAAAATAGGGAGATCGTTTACTTGGATATTGATCAGTTTGAGAATTAATATTGAGAGCAAGAGTAAGATTAGAAAAGTAAAGTGAATTTGATTTTGGATGGCAAAGGTTGAGATTTTATATTATAAGAACTCTACCAAGAAATATTGGAAAAGGGAATGGCGGCGACTGGTACAGGATGGTTTAGTTTATATGTTTACCCCATCAAATCATTCATCGTTTGCTAGTTTACCAAAGATGGATTATTTGGGAAGATTAGGTGGTCGGTGGTCGGTGGTCGACCTCAAGCGATCGTTAAGTTTCGCTATCATCGGATTTAATAATTAAAATTTGACAATAAAAAATAAAACAAAAGTGTCCAATGATTCCGCAAAATCCCATGTACAAGTTTTTATTTCTCGTGCAAAAAATGCGACATAAAAACTGTTTCCTGCATTAGAAAAGCAAGGAAGAAGCTTTAGAAGCTACTTATCTGGCAAAGAGCTTGTAATCTTGAAGTCTTCCGGGTGTTACCCAATCTTTCTTGAACCAATTATCGAAGCATTTTTTCCACTCCAATTGAGCTACCTCCAAAACATGCATTTTGAACGTATCAACTGCTTCTTCAGGTGTAGAAAAACGTTGACCTCGTAATTTATTTTTGATTTTGGGGAATAAAAAAAAATCATTAGGTGCCAAATCAGGACTAAAAGGCGGATGACTCATTAAATCGACGTTTTGGGTGCTCAAAAAGTCACGTGTTGCAGCCGATGTGTGAGAGCTCGCATTGTCGTGGTGGAGAATGATTTGTTTTCGGCGGTTCGTTTTCCTTATTTCTTCGAAGACTTCTGGCAAACAAATAGTTGTGTACCATTCAGAATTCACCGTTCTATGTTGCACCAATGGTACGGTTGCGACATGTCCAGATTTTCCGAAAAAACAAGCGACCATTTGCTTCGAGTGCTTCGTGCGCCAACCACTTTTGTTGGATTGTGCTCATCTTGAAATACCCATACAGTCGACTGCTGTTTACTTTTGGGTTCATACGAATAATACGAATACGATTCATCACCTGTCACGATGTCATAGACATGTTTAGAAGCACCGCGATCGTATTTTTTGAGCATTTCTTCCGACCAATTGACACGAGCCTTTTTTTGGGCGATTGTCAAATTATGTGGGATCCAACGCGAACAAATCTTTTTGGTGGCCAAATGTTTATGCAATATTGAATGTACGCTGGTCCCACTAATGCCCAAGGATACCTCAATCTCTCGATAAGTCACATGACGATCTTTCAGAATCAGTTCATGCACAGCATTAATGTTTTCAAGAACACAATTGATTTTGGACGACCTTCACGAAATTCGTCGCTGAGCGAACTACGACCACGATTGAATTCGGACAACCATCGATAAATACTGGTCCTTAATGGTGCTTCGTCGCCAAAAGTTGAATTTAGTTCATCAATGCACTGTTGTTACGTTAATCCACGTCGAAAGTTGTAAAAAATAATCGCACAAAAATGCTCACGATTCAATTCCATTTTTTGAGCGAAATCAATTTTTCAAGTTACTGTAAATACACAAATAGCTCTCGTACGTAAAAAAGTTCTGAGTACATATGGTGAAAAAAATTTCAAATTTTTCGTTAGCGACGTCAGTTGCCAGATGGCAGCACTAGGTTTGTGCAATCCCGAAATATAAGGGGCAACCCTCGTATTTACAGTAGACTAGTACTATACAGGATGTCTATTTGAAAAGTTTCCATCTCTAATATCTTCACCTTGAAATTTTGCGAGACCCGTCAATTGAAATATTGAGGGACACACTTTTATCGAGTAGTCCTCCTCAATATTATGTAAACTGCTCGCTACACTTTACCTAAAAACAGACTCTATAAATATTGGTACTTATATTAGAGCGATAAAACGGTCGTACTCTTCTACCAGGTACCAGCCACAAATGATAGCTTCATCTTCTTCATAAGGCTTTCTTGGTGAATTTGTTAGCACATTTTGCAGCTACTCGTATTGTGAAATGAAGTTTAAAACATTGTTTGAACGTTAAGGCAATTTAGTAGTGAGTGTAGAAATAAAAAAGAAAGTATAATATGAATGGAAAGTTTTAATTTAAAGCACACGCCAAAATTATAGAATGCAATTACTGAAAAATTAAAAGAAAAACTATTAAATTTAAAGTAAAGGTATTTTAATAATGGAAAATTTAAAAACCATAATTTTCCGTAATTTTCTAGATGATAGATAAGTAAGATGAATACAACAACATTCTTTTCAGAAAATAGCAGCCACAGTTCTTTTCTTTTGGAAAATCTCTAGAGAATACGAGCACACGACAATGGATCTTTTCTATATCGAAAGCTCGCTGTTGTATGACTTTTACATTTCTTCCTATGGTATATTGAAAGAACAAAGCTCATTCTAGAAGCTTTTGAATTATTCAGTTCCAATACTTTGCAAATAATAGCATTTTTGTATTTTACTTGTATAGAAAACTGAATATTTAGTATTCTATGGTTTTTTCTTCGAGTAAAAAAAAATATCACTTTAAAAGCGATCCTCGCGCGTTAGGAAATTTTTATTTTAGTAAATTGACAGTTTTACTTTTTAATTTCAATTGCGCATTTAGATAATGAATATAAAATTTAATTTCTTTACATTTTAATCGACACAATTTATCAGTCGCAAGTTTATATACGTTTTGTCGTCGTTCGTCGTGGAAGTTTTATGCTTTGGATATACTCGTAGAAGAGCTTTTACCTCCATTAGATGAACACAATGAGGCTTTTATCTGGATTAGCACGAGACTCTTGGGATATACTTGTTTCTATATGTCTATTTATTTATCATTTTCTAACTATTTTGCCAATTGTCGTTTATTTTTCTTGTAAATTTTAATCTTTTAACATTAAAAGTTCGTCTCGTTTGTTTATCAAAATTAATTTAAAGTGCAGCGATCGCTTAATAGTTATCCCTTTTATACAGTTGTTGTAGAGTTCTTTCAAAACGGCTGTAAAGAAGTAGTTCGTCCTTTTACACAAAAGTATGTAAGAATCGTTCCTGGACACTTCGCATTTCTTTTAGGACACCCTGTATCACACTCGTACAATTTAAAAATACATAAACTACCTCCCATTGTTTGAAACAACAAAAGTGGGTTAACGGCGCTTGATAGCCTTATTTTTGAATTGCTAAACGAAACCTTACGTAATAATTCAATTTAAGGGTAGTTAATTTCGAACTGCATTAAGCCATAAAAGAAGTAATAAAATTATTATGTTGGCTTAATCAAGTCGCACAAACATTTCTATCGTATGGAGTGTTTAATGTTTTGTTTATTTAACATATACCCTCACACAATCGAACATAATAAAATGTTGTTTATAAAGGCATAAAAACGAAATTAATGAATATTATTTAATACAAATTTATTTACTTGATTAATGCGTAGTTTAAAAATTTGAGGCGAAAGCCGCACGAGCTTAGCATGAGCTTGAAAGTTCTCATACAAGTTTTTGTCTCCAACCACCAACCTAGAGCAGCCACTTTGTTTTCACTTTGACCCTGGTAGGTACTCTTTATTAATTATTTGGGCTCGGTTTGAATAGCAATTACGTATCTCATTCGCTTTCATTTTGTTATTGTGCGGTTAATTAATTGCACACCTAAGCATTAACTTATTGGACCTTTCATTATTTCTGCTCTAAATCACTAGGTCTTTTTGCGTTGTGAATGGGTGTTAAAAGATTTTAATTTTCAGCTTTCTTATTTTAACCTTCTGTACAGTAACAGAAAAAATCGCTTTTATTAGGTACAGTACAAAACTAAAATCGCTTCAGGTTGTGTTTCCGGTTCGAGAAGAACCAGAAAATATATGAAAAGAGCTGCAGTAAATACTATTGTTAGGCCAATTATTGTTGATTGTAATCTGAAGTACACTTATTCAGCTCTATAGTACATCCTCCAAACAGCCTCATCAAGCCATCCTACTTGCAGAACTCATTCAAGAATTCTAGGAAGAGGAGAGGTGCTTATTTTTGCCAGGTCAAAGTAGAAGTAGCTCCATATAAGTATTTTTGTGATCGTTAGGGCTGGGCACTGGACACTGGACAGGGACAGAGCACGTGTTAGCTACCGCGTAAAGTTTAGTCGGAAGTGTCTTGTAACTTCTGTACGATTGGGTCAGTTTTAGACAATAATTTGGACAAGCTGTGCTTTGTTGAAGTTGCTACGACATTTCTAGTCTGACGACATTTGTGTTCTTTTTATATCTTACATTGTCTCATCCAAATCTTGTAGTTCTCCGTGTGCTTTAGACCTCTTTTGAGACTGCTTTTGAGAGATGCTTCACTCCACCCCCTGGTACTATCTGTTTGATTTGCACAATGTTTATGACAAAGTTTAGTTTCTAAGAGACAACATTTTGTTTGGCCTTCATGCTCCAATTTCGACTCGTCAATTTCAGAAATTGCACAAGCCATGGATTACACACAATGTGAAGTTTCTCATGTCATTGAGAGAAAAGGTGCATAAAAACTTGTTAGAACGCAAAATCCATCTCTTTAATAATTTATGTATTGTCTAAGGTGTGATTTTCCTTCCCAATGGAAGAGTTGGCAGTTGTGCCAATTCCCAAAAAAACTAGTCCGTAATCCATTAGCGATTTCCGATTTAAGATCTATTAATATACTTCCTGTCCTGTCTAAGGTATAAGAAAAAATTCTAATCAGACAACTTACATCTTATTTGAACGTGTACATGTGTACAATGTTCTCCCTGATGTATACAGTCGGGGTTGAGAAAGGGTTTTAGTTGCGTCTCGGCTCTGTTGTCAGTCACTGACGATATTTTTCTCATTAATCATTCTGTACTTTTTTCTATTCTAGATTACATCGGACTGAGCTCTATATTTTACGCCTTCTTTTCAGAACTATCTTTCGGGCAGATTTCAAAGTGTCAAGACTGACGGTCTATGTCAATACTTTCGGACCTCCTACCCTGATGTGTTTTAGGGATTCCTCAGCGATCTATTAGGTCCTACTTTATTCTCGATCTATACGTATCGTAACCATTGTAAGTAGCAGTTCTATGATGACGATACGCAGCTCATAGCTTTCCTTTCCCCCTAATAACGTTATTAATGCGACCAACGATCTTGCAAGCCTGCTAAGCGTTTCTAACGAACATAATATCGTTTTAGACACCTCTAAGACCCAGTTGTATAAACGAGACAATCGGCGGAGTCAGAGTTAACTCCACGATCTGAATATAAGGTTAGATCTTAGCGGGGATTAGATTTGGTTAGCCCCTAGGCACTTGGTTCAGAGTTAACCCGTCCGTTTTCTAGAGTCAAATATATTTCAATTTAACTCAGAATTAGTTGTTATTTATGTTGAATTTAGGTTAATCGCGGAGTTAACTCTGACTCCCAGATTAATGATGTAGTTATGAGTTACAAAATAGGGGTGTTAATCTTAACATCCAAATAGTTGAAATTTTCTTTGGAAAGGATATCGTGAAGTGAGAAACATTACACAGTTCAAGAGCAATATAGCCGGTAGAACTATTAAGTAGGTTCCATATCGAATACAGTTTTCAAATCGTTTTCCAGGCCGCATTTGATTTCCTCCATTATCACCAAGTGATAATGCTTTACATCAGACTTTGTACGTTGGGTAAGCAAAGAGCGCGTTTGTAGTTTTGATCGCATGGGCTGCCGTTCTTTCGTTGGAAATACTGTGAGAATTCATTCTAGGTTAATGATTATATTATATAATAATTAGGTTAGTCGCGGAGTTAACTCTGACTCCCAGATTAGCTCGTTTATACAACTGGGACTTAATCGCTTGTTCTGCTTTTCAGTGATTGCTGTGCGAGACTGGCAGTGCTTTCTCAAATTCGTGTACATATCGCAGGGTCTAACCTACCCTTACCGGGCGAGGCTTGGAGTCGTAATGTTGTGTTAGTTACTAAGCTAAGATTCAAGTTCCACATCACTTATCTGGATGCTTTATGTTAATCGTTCTATATTAGTACTCTATACACGGCTCAGGTCTGTTCTCTGTGATTAATTCCTTTGTTCTCTCTATTAGATTAAACTACTATGCTGCTTTGTATCATTCCTGTCTTGTCTCAATTAACGTAGGTAGGGTCCAGCGCGTTCAGAACTCGTGTCTTCGACTTAACTTTGGTTTAAGTAAGTAAGATCGAATTTCTCACACTCTGGAGTGTGTGGAGTGTGGAGTGAGGTGGCTTAACATGAGGCGACGTCGAGAGTTACTCTCCGCTTGCTTTCTCTATAGCGTCTTAGCCCTCAAAGCTTCTAATAATTATCTGATTAAAAATTACTTTTATAACTGCTGTTCATCATCTTAACCTTAGAAGTAGAGAGCTATTAACCCATTTAAGACCGCTATAAGAATTAAAAACAAAGCGTAAATTTTTTTTCATTAAAATTGCTTATTTAAGGCCGAATAATAAAATTTCGCAAAAAAAATTTTTTTTTTATTTGTTTACTATGTAAAAACGCATGCTGCGTTAACGCAACATTGGCTTGAAGTGGAGTACATACGATACGGGTCTATTTTGAATGCCGCGTCAAAAAAAACATTTGTTTGCAGTATTTATTGTCTATGTGTGCATTTTACAGACATAAGCAGATAAGCACTGTCGTACTTTGGTCATTGCACAGTTTTCTATAATTTTCCTGATGTTTTTTGATTTTGTACTTAACATTGTCGAATTTCACTTCGGATAAAATAGGCGAATAGATTAAAACTGGAATGGGAATAGATTTGGTTATCACTTCACCACCCAGTCCTAATCGAGTATCACGAATTTCAAGAAATTTTAACATTTTTACCACCATACAGAATAAATTAGAAAAAATATCCGTCATTTAAAGTAAGGCCTCAAATTTTAAAGTTCAAGGTTTATGTATTTTGGCCGAAACGTACTGATTTTCCTTTGATATACATTTTTGCCGATTGACCTTTAAAATAAGGAACCATTTGTTCGTGCAACATATCACTTACCATACTCAAGCTTCTACTATCTTGCAAAAAATAGTCTCACCATACATTCCCCATATCAAGCCAATGTTGCGTTTTCGTAACATCATAGTTTAGAGTGAAAAATTGTTACCTAAGGAATTTTTTTTTTTAATTTAATTAACATATTTGAATTCTCCAGTTATTTGTACGTTGCAATTAGAAAATAATTTTTTTAAATCGTTAAAATAGCCATGGAAAAAAATAATTACTACCCCCTGTCGAAAGTACTAAAAATAGGCAACGTTTGTATATTATTTACTCTTATATAGTAAATATGTAATGAACAAAAAAATTAACAAGTAGTACTTTAGTACTTCAAGAAAACATATCTAATTTTGGAACCGTCAAATTTTGCTTACAAAAGCATTAAAAAAAATTACGTAGAGATGGTTACGAAAACGCAACATTGGCTTTAAATGGGTTAACCATTCCAAGGCATTGGGGTCACACTGTCAGAAGACACTTTTCTTATAACATTGATGCAAGTGTTTTAAATTCATTGTCAACTTTTAGGAAGCGTCTCATCAGGGATAGGTTTTTCTTGTGGTCGCTGGTAGGGTGATGTGTCGCACAGGTCGGTCTGCGTTTTCTCTGTTGGTTTCTGTAAAATCTGCTAGGAGAAGGGGTATAGAGCAGCAGCTCTAGAGTTAGACACATCTAATGATAATAAAAACAAAATGGCAAAACAAGGTTTCATCTAAGGGGTCGCAATAATGACTAATAGTACGTAGACAGAGACGTTGAAAATGAAACTTTATAGTAGGAGGTGATAGAAGGAGATACCGCAAAAAGTATCTTTAGGCCAGATGAGACACAACAATCTTAAAGAAATAGTCAACTATTTTAATTTTAAGATCAGATACGACCTCTATGCCAGGCGGGATCTCCATCGCTAACTAATAAGAGAAATCAGAGTAAATAATATGTAAAGATGTGGTGTAAAAGAAAGTGCGGCAATAACAGCGTAGCTGAACACGAAAACATAAACTGTCCTAATATAAACTTCAGTGTCACACAGAAATAACAACGACTAGAACAACTTCATCAAGAGTTAGCTCGTGCGATGTAGATTAGCTGGAACTCTCATTGGTTGATCCAAATATACTATTCTCCCGGAGAACTTAAAAGAATATTTAAGATTATCCAACATGATAGGCCATCGCTATTGTGACTCAACTTCCAAAGTCTGGGTAGTGGGTAGTGGTTATAGAGATGACTATACAGGGTGCTCCGAAAGGCCTGTACAACGCTCTACCAGATACTCCTGAGACCAAAATAGGACGATTAAACCCAACTTACCTCTATCCAAAAGTGCTTCGTAAGGGCCCTATCGGACGTCAAAGATCTTAAAAAAATCTCGTATATTATAATAATATACGGGATAGACTCCTCAATTAACTACTTCAAAATGTAACTGGTGGATGGGGACGAGGGCTCTTAGAGATATGATACACGAGAGCACTCCTTGCTTAAAGATAGTAGAGAACACAAAGTATGGGTGGACTACTTACAGACATAGCGACGTTTCGAAAATAATGCTCGATTAAAATAAGAAAATCAACTCGAACCAACTCGAACACACTGCTATTACATCAATATCCAACTCCAGGGTGGTGGATAGGAAGTTGTTATTCTTTAGTTTCTTGAATATTTTACTTCAATCGTTTCAATCTGCGAAAATCAGTCTAATGGAGAAAAGCAAATTAGTTAAAATTACGAGCACGTTCGAGTGGGTACTTAATTAAAAGATTTTCCGACGATTCTAAATAATGACTTAAATTTTCACGGACATAAAAATTTGATAATGATAATGGAGTGAACTTAAAGTGAACGTAAGGGTCTTTGGAGTGCTCGTAAAATCTCTTAATCAAAATAATGCGTGTAGTTGAGCACGAGATAGTAATTGGAAAGGTTTAACAAGTTTTATGCAAATATTATGACGTTTCGCTAAAAACTAATCAAACGGAGCGTTTATAAATAAATAGTAAGGTGGTTATACTCAGACTCGGACAGTTGTTAAAAGTAGAGCTTCTTAATTTAAAAATCTGCAATAAATAAAAACGGATAAAAAAACTTCAACAATAGAACGAATCAAATCGTTAAAATTAATCGAGTTTATAAAACGCAAAGTAATTTTAGTTTCAATCAATCACAAATACATCGATTGACAAAGAAGGTTCTTGATTAGGCGGACCTGCAACGAGCAGGACCGGTACAGGGGAAGTAAATCTATTGTTAACCTATAGATTCCGGATTTTAATCAAGGGTTCCTCTTCTCCGTGATATGTGGAATTAAACGTCATTCAGACGATATTGTACTCTTCACGAACTCAACGTATGGTTGCAGGTCAATGCAGTTGGCTTTGCGAGTTCTTTTATTGTTTAGTTTTAGATTCGATCCAAATCAACTTTTAATTTATCTAATGGGTTATGGAATACTAAAAAAAACAAATCACTCACAACTCGCAACTTTCTAATAATTGTTTTCGCGAAGACGTATTTTTACTTCTCTCATAATTCAATTCGAGTGGGCTTACCTTTTTTGTTTGTTTTTTATTACCGACTTTGAGACTCATCTCCAGACTCATTTCTAGTTTCTTACTTGTGTAGCTTCGACAAGTATTTTTTGGTTAGAAAGTAATCAAAAATTAAATTAATTTTTTAATTAAATGTTTCTTTAGAGATACAAGTTTCAATTTCGAACACTAAATTAGAAACCTTTCAGGTAATTGATGATGATTTAAGTAAAGAATTGAAGATTAAATAACTGTAAATAACTTATTTCGTTTTGCAATTAAAGAAGCCATAGCGGAGATAAACTTTTCAATCTGTTGGGATACTTCAAAGTGACATAGGTAGTTGATTGAATTTTCAACAAATTAAACCCACTTATAGATTTTTTTGAAGTATTTGCATAATAGAATGGTTAACCGAAGTAGAAATCACTTCAATAATTTTCTTGCCGTTATTGCGCGGTTGGGCACAACAAATTTAATAGTCCACGCTTGTCCCCAAAGCTTGAAAGTTTATTATTTCTGGTTGTTTAGTCAGAAGTGATTCTGACTTTGAAATTATCGTAATCGTCATTCAATTTCAATGATTATGTTTCAGCAGTACAATAATTCTAAAGTGCCAGGGCACGGAAGGGTTATTGATAGAGGCAATGAGACAGCTTATCGTATAACAAAAAGGCACAGCTTCCTTCATTCATACATGATCTGAACCGTTATGCGCCACTCGTAAGGCATAAGTTTCTGTGAGAAACAGAACAATGTTTCTTACTGTTTTTTGTTTGTTTTTACAAAAATCGTTCACTCTAATAAATTAGATCGAAGGTCCATTACAGCGAAGTTGATGTTGGATAAGTATCATCTTAGAGGAGAAGCTCTCTAAAGAAGCTTCAAAAATTACATTAAATTCTGAGTTAGTAATAGATTCCAATAACCAGCACAAAAGTAAAACGGAGATGAGAAATGACCAAATCATTAGCTGTGCTGACGGTCTAAGCTACTGTACATAATGAGATGGAGAAGGAACTAAAGTCAGTCTAGGCGACATAAAGGCAGTTCAGAACAAACGGGGGCTGAAACTGCTGTACTGGACAGGAGTTAAAACTAGTGAAACGGAAGATAGACGTTCCAGGAACGATGGAACAAATGAAACAGTGCAAGTCAACTCACTACCGGTTTTTGACGGTAAAACACCTACATCGACCTATTTAAACCAGTTTGAAACTATTGAACGTGCTGAAGTTAGAAGCTGGTCCATGCACGAAATAGTCACTACTTCAATCGCTGATCTACTCGTACGTAGAAAAGAATAACTTGGAGTCTCGTTTCTCCTGCTTCAACAACTGCACGCTTAGCGTCCAGCATAAGCGTAATAATTGTATAAACTTCTGTAGGTGGCTGTGGCTCAACTGGTGAGATTAGCGCCGCTAACGGGGTGAGGCAGTTTCATGTAACAATTAGCTATAAATACCTTCATCCTTCATCCATGAGCTTAAGAATTGGAAAATTCAGCAAGCATTGTGTTTAGCCCATCCAAAGACTTTAGAAGATATCTTAGAAATGGTAATGGAGCAGCGATGCACACTAGGCCGCGTTTATATTGTCGAGCGATGAGCTGTGAGCGGTGAGCGGTGAGCGATGAGCGTTTGAAAAAAAAATCAAACACATTTAAAATATACAAACGTGTGTACATTGCAACGAGAGTTGAGCGGTAACGCTAAGCGATGCCGTCGCCGCTCGAAATGACTTGATTGTGAGCGATATATGCAAGCGTTTGTTAATATAAAATATGCAAAACGACGCATTTCTTAATAGTTTCAGTTTATATGTAACAACTTGTGGTCAGGCATAGGAAATTTTCTCTTGAAATCGTAGAAAACGGATTGGAGGTTAAAGCAGCTAAACAGGTGTCGTGGTTTGGTAAAGTAAAATTCACCAAATAGTTTGGGAACAAGTAAGAGTTGGTTCAAGGAGCGACTGGTGGAATAGGCCAAAAAAGAATGGCACTTGGGAGGTCGAAATGGTGGTAAATTGCGGTATTTGTAAAGCCGTTGCAGGTTTCTAAAGAAATTCTTAGAAAGACAAGGCAAAACGAAACGCCTACATCGACAATGAACAGAGAGCGAACTGAGCTAAGATGGATTTGCTCGATTTTGTGCACTACTACTGGTGTGATCGATTTTTTTTGGAGTGGAGCAATAAAGAATTTGCTAGAGAGAAAAACAAATGATAGTCCAGTGCATTTACAAAAATCCTATAGGTACGTGTGACCTAAAAGTATAAGGCACTGTCATAATAGTTTATGTTTTTATTCGATAGGGGGTTGATCGGAGACTTTAACCCTGATTTTGCGTATTCGCAAAATTTACCTTTTCGCCGCCATCTTAGAAAATGCGTTGTGGCCCATAACTCATGTACTATTTATCGCAAGCCCAAAGTGGCGCTTCCATGTTCTCCTCATCAATATTCGTCAATATTTTACACAATCGAGTATTTCTTCATATTGTGGGTAATCTGGAAGGTGTTAAAAATCAAGTTATTCTTCTAGAAACCAAGTTTTCCCACAAAATTTTTGGGTACGTAAAAAACTGTTTTAAAATTGGTGGTAGGTTGTCGTCTGAATTGGATTTTCGGGCCCGTTGTTGCATGTTTCGCCGCAGCAAACCTTGCACAGAATTAAACATTTGAATCCGCCTTTCCTGCAGTCACAAGTCCTGCCGCATGGTGTCGTACATCCACATAAAATCGTTTGCAATAAAAAATTTGGAATGAGTTCTCTTTCGCAAGTGACTGGCTCGAGTCGCCTAGTTTTTTTTTAACCCCATTCTAGAATATTTCTTATTTTTCGAGCCACTTCTGGATTTGGTGGTAAGTCCTAAATGAGTGTTAACGTGCCGCTGAACTCGTGGGAGGTAAACGAGAAAAATCCGTTTTCGTTCTAATGCCTAATAGCGAAAATTCTGTACCTTAGTTTATCAATCGATCTATCAGAATCCGCCCCCTCCCCGTAAAGCGATATAAAAACGCGTTCTCCAGTAGCTGCGATGTCGTTTTATGTGGGATCGCTTTTTTTGAATAATTTCAATTCTTCTCGTAGATGTGAGCGCTGCGAGGCACTCAGTATCTCAGTTACAAGTATTTAAAGTTGCGTGCGGCATGGAAGCGCAACTTTAGGCTTGCATTGGTCGGCGACCAATCAACCAATCGGATTAACTTTTGTATCAATAAACGCGCAATTAAACCTTCTTTAAAAAACATTGATTGACAACTCCTATGAAAGCTGGAATAAGTTTTTTCTCTTCATCGTAGAGCCTACTCTGACAGCATTTGAAGGAAAAAGGCCAACGAGCCACGAGAGTCCAACGACTCCAAGCCCACCGAATTGCCATGCATATAATACCTTTAGGCTTTTACTTTTAGATTTAATTTTTAGGTCGATTCGTAAATGCACTCTAGAGTCTAGACTAATTGAGAGATTGTCACATTTTTATTAACATAGAGAACAATTACTATAATTGTTTATCCCCCCCCCCCCCCTGAACCGATAATAATATAGAGATAGTATTCCGTTAGACATTAGAAGGCTAAAAAGGTAGGTCCACTGTGGGCTAATTTTGTTCTCTGAATTAGCAGCTAATGATGCACATTTTCAAATGCACAGAAATTTGTTGTTTTGTAATCATCGATAGTTATGAAAAATAGCCCAACTGCCGGAAAAATTCATTTTCGTTACAGCTTTGTAGGAATTTTTCCAACCAAAAATCGTTATTTAGCAGGGCTATAATAATATGGCACTACATAATCTTTTAAATACAGTTTTCAGCTTTACCTTATCCTCTGTTCTCTGTTAGTAAAACAGAAACTACAACTGTCATCTCGAAAAAAAATTTGTCTTGAAGAATACTTTTATTATTTCTTAGGATACGCCGCTCCTTTAGTGTGGCTCCAAACTGTCATGCAAGCGAAAAAGAAGTTTTCTCAAAACATCATTATTGAATTGATAAAATTAAATTTGTACGCTAAACATACGCGTCTTCCCCACAATCTTAACCGAGTAAACGTCATACACATTCATTTACATGATGATAAATTCGCGCTGAAATCTAAAATGATAATACGATTTCGAGTTGAAAGGTGGAAATAAATTGATTTCGCGCTTCTGGTGACATATTAATGCACGTATTAAGTTTTGTGACATGCTGTTGCGTTTAACCAGATTAATATTTAACAAAACGAATTTATTATATCGTGCAGTACTTTTTAGGCTCGCTGTTATCATATCACAATTGTCATAAATTGGTTTAGTACCTTAAGATTTGAATTTTGGGTTGATATTAATAGGTGATGCTGGGAGCGCACACTTTAAAATTAAACGACAAGTTTTTGAGTTCTTTTTCTATACTAGCGCAAGTTTAAACGATGCGGAGTTGGAGGTTGGAGGATTCGCGTGTTAGTTGCTTTAGCAAATTTTTTGAATTCAAGGAGCGGCTATGATATAACATTTTGTGGCAAAACAATTTCCGGATCATATTGTAATTTTATGGCATTGTTATGTATGGATGTTAAGCGACAATGCATACAATTGCACGTTTGTCTTCATTGTTTCTATTATATATATATTGAATTTACACAATTCAACTATTGATACGGCTATAGGGTGGAACTACTAACTACTAACATAGATTAACTATTCTGTAAATGATACACCTATTAACTATGTAAATTGATTATTATTATACGCTAACAGAGTGGTAGTATCTTAATAAATTTAATTAATTTACATCGGCTTGAAATATAACGAATTGTTTGTTGAAGAAATTTCGTTACACGCAGATGCATAAATTGATGCAGCTCTCATAAAAGCTCTATGCTGAAGACTTCCAGCTAAAGAAGTGTACGACGGTAAGGATAATTTGTCGTAGTCGTATTGTAATTGGACTAATTCTTGCGGAATATTAGT
The DNA here is from genome assembly GCA_950108345.1 of Malthinus flaveolus. Lineage (NCBI taxonomy): Eukaryota > Metazoa > Arthropoda > Insecta > Coleoptera > Cantharidae > Malthinus > Malthinus flaveolus. The sequence goes on from OX467285.1 coordinate 4,830,023, forward strand.
TTCCACAAATTGGTTTCTCATGCACAAACTATTTGAAGGCGAATTTTCAACTATTGGCGGTTCGTACATTTTTGGTGGCAATTGATGATAAAGTTTTGGGGTTGCTTCTGAGAGTGGTTTGTTGTCGGTTAGGAGAGGTAGTGTCGTATACGCCTCGTAATTTTCTGTAAAATAATAAAAGAACTATAAAAAAACATTTCTCGTAGATTGGTCAATAAATAAGTCAATGAAAGACAGATACTCTATAGAGTGGATAGAGTGTCCCATGGGAACTACAGGTTATTATCAGTTTCAGGTATTAAAAAACTCAATTATTTTTTTTATGGTTCTACAATTTAGGTTAGGCTCGTCCCTAAAATAATTCGAAAACGCGCTAAGTCTAGATTGACGAACTCCTTCTCTGGACAAGAATTTCTATCTAATAACGTAATAATCAGTTCGAATTCAGACCGGGAATGGGCGCAGAAGACTTCCTATAAAGAGTAATAATATCGTACACACAAATCAAACGCAAATCTGAACAAAATGCCAAATGAATACAACTCTTCTTAAATTTTAGATAAAATTAGGACTCGGTAATCTACAGAATAACTTTGTCTTTTCAAGTTTTAGTTTTTTTCCTGGTAAATCGAGGTCTGATGGGCTCGGAGAGGCGCTTGGAGGAAGTACAATGGGCCCAAATGAATGGCCCAACTGCTGAGAGCTGGCTTCTCTAAATAATCCAGAATCTAGACTTGTAGTAAATCTAAGAGTGTATTAACATCCATTTTTTTACGGAATATTATCGATACAAAACAAGAGTACGCTTTTTATGAAGCGGGGGGGGGGGGGGGGGAGTTATCACTAGTTAGGTAGTGAAAAGATAAAGAGTCAAAGTGGCCCTATAATTTATCATCTCTTTTAAAATTCTGCAACCTCGCCAAAAAGTCTTTCTCAACCAAGAAGGGGAGGTTTTAAAGATTATTCGTCTTTATTTTGAATCACCGTGTATATTAGCACAGACACTAGCAAACTGCTGGTTGGGTAACTTAAATTGCTGGGACAGTATGATGTCTTAGGGCAAATAATTAGGGTGAGAGGTAGGTACACTGAAGTGTTCAAAATCTTTAGGGTGGTATTGAAAGGATCAGAAAAAGAGACCACAAACAGATGACAAATTGTCTTTAAAAAAGTTGAAAAAAATAAAAAATAACCAGCATTTCCAAATGTCAGGTCTATTTCGTGTTCGTCCCAGGTCCAAATTTGTGCAATTTTTGATTTCTTAATCTAAATTTCTCTAATATTTTGTTTGTGGGAAATTATTTTGAAGCCACGACACCCGGTATAGTAGTTGTGTATTTGAAGGTAAGGTGCCAACAATAATAAAACTCACCACTCATCGGTAAACTACCATAAAAAGCTGCCCTATTTAAGACATGCTTAATAGGATCGGGACCACACTGAACAAAATTAGGATATAAAACTCTTGCGCCACTCTTCTCATCTTTATCGAGCTTAGGTTTTCTTCTTGGCTTATACTTATACCCCGGATGATCGACCATATGTTGTTTTCTTAACCTCTTAGCTTCATCAATAAAGGGCCTTTTATCAACTTCGGATAAAAGCTTCCATTCAGCGCCTAACAATTTAGAAATTTCCGAGTTGTGAAGTCTCGGGTAATTATTCGATATGTGCTTTCGTCGAATTCTCGACCACACCATAAACGCATTCATGGGCCTCTTAATGTGCGAGGTAGAATCTATAACCGTCGAAACTGTTGTAGAAGACATTAATTTGGCGAAGAAGAAAACAAATTTTGACGATGATGATGCTTATACCACACTATTTTGAAATAAACTGACCCATTCAAATGAGACTCATTGTGCTTAACGCTGCATAAACACCGATTTTAATCTCTTCATTCAATTGACAGTATATTGTATTGTAAAAGGTGTGTTGTCATTGCGTTAAAAAAATTGTACCTCTTTTATTAAAATTTTAAAATAAAATGTTTTGTTCGAGTGAACTTGTAAATTATGTTTATAGTCCCTAACATATAAATTATTTTATCATTAGAAGGTCTTACTAAAACCGATCTCGTTTCTTTTGTTGTATTGTAATTATATTATCATTAAATTATTATAATTTTTACGTCGGATATATTGTAAAAATCATTATTTTGCAATTAATGATGCTTCAATATGTTTTTGAATAGATTTGAAAGCTGCACGAAAAAATTAAATAACACTTCGTATAATACCAACCTTTTTACTATTTACAAGTGCATAACAAAATATTTGTGCTATATTTTATAATGCGTTCCAATTATTATAATTGTCGACTTTATGTAATATGGATAAATAGTTTACACATTCAAGTGCTTATTGTCGGATGATAATGGACGAAAAAAATAGAATTAAACGTTACCTGTCATCCTGTCAGTCTACCTATACACTCTATACAGTGTTCTCGTTGCGAAAAAGGCAAAAAATTGTTCTCTATAGTTGGGCCACTTACACCTGAACTTATAACGTCGATTGCTTCCCCACACTAAAAGTAGCTTTAAGGCTCCATCTTCATTTTGAAAAAACGATATTGTCTACATGTCTGCTGGTGTGTTTGCTTGAAAGTGACATTTTTAATAATTGATGCGCTTTCCTCTCATCTTACGCCGTTAAATCACACTTTCTACTCTTCCAGCGAAGCCCAGAGTGGGGTGGACGATTAGCTAACAACACTAACAGGATCTTTCAAGTAGAGCGAACAGACGGATACGAATGTAAAATCTTGTAGGCGGAAGGATAAGGGCTGTATGGTGCACACACGATATGATACTATTGGAAACTGACAAATGAAAACCAATGCAGCAGCATACAAAAAAAGAGATGGAGGTGATTTGAAGACTTGCCAAAACAGAAGTTGAAGGATTGAGAAATAATATCGATATCCACTACGTTATAACTTACAATACGGTCGATTTCACAATCTCTGGGTACCTTTCTGGAGAATAAAATTCACGACTACCATTTTGACAACCAAATGTTTCCATTAAAACACCAAACTAAAGTACCTATAGCCTTTCCTTATTGGCAGATGTGGCTAAGTGAGTTGGATATCAAAGTAGCGGATTTATATGTTATTGGCACGTTTCAAATGCTCTGCTGGCAAAGGCAGACTTCGAGTTGAGACTGAAGCCAACAGTTGAGGGGTCGATTTCTAATATATCGACCAAATAAAAAAGTTAATTGGTACACAAGTGATAGAAGTCAAGGAGAAGCACTAAGAAGAACCGCATAACAAAAAATAAATTGTATCGTATCGTAGTCTCCTTCAAAGACTCATCTGATCCCCCTTTAACTTACAAGATTGAGTATAACAAATAATATTAATATGTAATCGTAAAAGAGAGAAATAAGGCAGAATGAAGCATTGAAAATAATCATTTACCTACACAGCAATCTATTCCAATTAAGTTTTAGACTTAACCAGTCCACAATTTTCTTCAAAGCTATTACAGTCAGGTAAAAGTTTGGAGTTTTTAAGTGTTCCCACGAGAAAAAATGCACCACGGGCAACCCATCTAATTCAGAAACCATATTTCTTTATGACTACCTGTGACGTGGTCTAAAGCAGGGCCCACGCCTTAACAAATTAGTAAAATAAGTTGGATAATATTGGGGTTTCCAATTATTTTCGAAATTGCGGCCCCAATATTGAGTTTTTGCTGATATTACGCTCTGGGTCTGATTATTCTATGCCCAGTATCTTACGTTCTGTACAATCGGTTCGCTGGTAAAATATAAGGGGTTAAGCAATAAGCAATAAGCGTCACTGTTTGCATGCTCTTGCATATTATATCTGCGAAAAATCCTTCTAGATTCTTTATCAAAATGAAAAACTTTGAGATGTATAGCTTTTTATCTTTTACTAACACTGAAAACACAGTTAGGTTCGTTACATTTAAATTTACCTCTTTTAGGCATCGTTTTTACATGCGAGAAAGGTCAGACAGGTTGTCATTTAGAAACTAGTTTAATGCAAACTGGGCCGTAAGTGCGAGAAAACTCTAGGAAGTCTAGGAAGTCGCATGCGAAACTGTAAATGTACTTCTACAAGACTTCCTACTTCCTTGAGTTTTCTCGCACTTACAGGTCTAGTTTACATTAAAGTAGTTTCTCTCTCTCTCTCTCTCTCTCTCTCTCTCTCTCTCTCTCTCTCTCTCTCTTTCTCCCTCTTTATAATTTCTCGCAGAAGTTTTCTCGCGTGTGAGAAAGAGGCCTCTGAGCCTCATTTTACTGTAAGCAATAGTGTAAACAGTATTAATTGTAAGCGACCTCTGCAAGACTTTCTTGAAGTTTCTCGCACTTTAAAGCTCATTCTCTCTCCTTCTCTCTCTCTCTCCCTCTCCCTCCCCCTCTCTCTCGCTCCCTCTCCCTCCCTCTCTCTCTCTCTCTCCCTCTCCTCTCCCTCTCCCCCTCCCCCTCTCCCCCTCTCTCCCCCTCCCCCCTCTCTCCCTGAAATTGAAAATGAAAGGAAGAGACCTTTAAGTCTTGTTTTAGCAAGCGATTTCTGCGAGACTTTCACGAGGTTATTTCTTACACTTTAATGCTCAATTTACATTAAGCTAATTTCTCGCACTACCCTATCTCTCCTTCGCCCCTTTCTTTCCATCTCCCCTCTCTCTCCGTCTCCTCTCTCTCTCTACAATTTTTCGCAGAAGTTTTCTCGCATTTGAATAAGAGCCCCAAGGCTCGTTTTAGTGTAAACAGTATTGCAAGCGATCTCTACAAGACTTCTTCGAGTTTTCTCGCACTTTACAGCCCAATTTACATTAAGCTAGTTTATATCTGTCTTTCTCTTACAGTCCAGTTTACATTAAGATGTAGCTCTATCTGAGAGTCTATCTGAAATTTCACGCCGGAAATTTTGAAAACGCGGTCTTATAGAGGCAATAGCTTTTGTGGGTAATATGTTCGGGATAAGTGTTCATGCGCTAAGTCGTCGGTTTCAGTTACTAAAATGATCTTAAAAGTCGTAAACGTAAAGCTTAGTCTGCACTAAGGCCTCATCTCAGTTTAGTGTTTGTAGGACCGTTTTATAAATTATTCCACCGTCACATACCTATAATTTTTAATTTAGAGGGTTCTGTATCTTTCTCATAACTCATAGCATCTCGAGTACCTACTATGTGTTTTCATACCACCTCCACTCTAAGACCCAAGATGCTTAATGAAGCAAATTAGAATTTTCAGACTGATGAAAAGATAATTCTTGGTCCAAAAGTAAGTCGATGAAATGGAAAATAATAGGAATGTAGGAAAGGTTAGGATTTCAAAAATGGTTACAAATATCTGTTGCAATTCGTAAATTTTTTGGATAATATTTAAGGGCCGGGAAATAGCTAACTCAGAAACGCGTGCAGATTAGCCTAGAAATTTTTGGAAAGACGTTTCTCATCAGTATGTTTTGGCTATTAATTGCCGTTGACGTCTTCACATTACGCTTCTAAGATTTTTCTTCGGCGTTTCTAACTTTCCAATATCGGAGCGAATATAAGAGGTGATGGCTAGTGGCAACACGGTATTCTAGCAGACCATCTAAGCTGTTAGTTGTATTCTTAGGCCATACATTTCTCATAGTGTGTTCAGTAGCCCAAATCCTATACTGATAACTAATTTACTATTATTTTACCCCGAACATTCTCACAGTTGGCTACCACACCCCAGTTGGTCCTTGTGATACTTAGTTTGAGACTGCGTGTATTAAGGAAATTGGCATTATTCACCTATAACGAACGGTGTTAATTTTATGCCCTCCAAAAAAGACTTCAGAAGCTTCAATCAGTGTTGCGAATCAAACTGAAATAAAGGAACTTTTCCATTTCCATTTTTGCTGGCTCAGCACATTTAGGCTATTCGAAGCATTGTTCACTGGCTATTTATTAAACCTCGAGCATGTAACTTATTATTTCTCAACTATTCATTACGGTCTGCTAAACCATTCAAATTTATGTAAAGCGCATAAATTTTGATGTAACTTTTAGTTTATAAATTTATTAATTACCTACTAATTAAAAGAGTGCACTGGGAAATATAAAAAAATTGTAAGTTTAACAATACGCCAAATATGGATTTTGGATTTAGATGTAATATATGTATAATGAATGACTCTCATCACCCCATCTTCCTCATGATTATATTATTGTTCGTTCAGCTGCGAGAACTGCGGCAGATTTCACACCGACTTCACCCGCTAATTACCAATTTAGCGAGTATCGCAGGTGCATTGTAAATATATGGCGTATTTAATACAAAATTACATTGTTGCACATTACACGGTACTTTTAGAAACTTGCACCCGTATAGTATTTATATTTTAAGAGATTAATTAAGACGTATGCATATACGTGCTGTATATGTATAAGTCATACATGTTGGTGTATTTTTTTCGTGTCGAGGGTGTGAAAAGTTGCGCCTGGTCGTATGTGATAAGAAGATTTTGTGTTGGATTCAAATGCTTGTTTTTCCATTATGGCAATTCGTGCAAAATTTTTCTAAAAAGAATTAATTAAAAACTTAAGGGTTGTCATTATTTAAAAACGCGAGCGGAAGATTATATCCAGGTGGAGCTAACTGAGATATATCGCCATTGTGCGCAGATAAAACAATTATTGTGGCGGAAATCTTCTTCCCTTCATTGGATTGGCTACGCTCAACGCACAATCATAAAAGTTTTACTTTTCCCTATATCTCGTATCCACTTGAAATCTCTTGTTATGATCAAGTGTGGAATTTAATATGTTTAATAAACTACACTTTGCTTTAAATAATATTTTTACCTGAACGAATTTGTCCCGGACAATTTCTTTCATAATTTTGTGTTTAACGTTGACGATTTTACACTCTAGAAATGTAATAGAAAAGGTCGTGGTTTTGACGAATTGTAATATGTACGAGTACATATCCAACTTTAAAAAATATAAGAAAGCTCTTACGAGCTTTTACAAATAATAACAATAATTCACGACTCAATCCACCAATGCATCATGTCGAGGGTTTAGAAAAAAGTAGCAGGTATAGGTATAGGCGATTTTTCGTTAATATACAGCAGGATGTGTCGTGGACTAAAAAGTATGAGGATTGCACTCATAGAACATCTCGTAACGAAAGTTTTACAGTCAGGCACCGAGTTTTTCTACTGGCAGTTGCGGAACACCATGTAGGCATAATAATAATAATTTTTATTTCCATACTGCCAGTTTTTGGCTTAGAAAATGTCAAGTTACAATTCAAATAAATACATATAAAAACTTATAAAAGAGCAATACAAACAATCAAAATAGCGCTGCTCAGGAACACAACATACAACACACCAATAACCTCAACATAGAACATCAGGCCGTGCCCAGAGGTTCACTGCAGCTATATGAGTAGTATTCCTCCAGATTATAAAAGCAGTTCTGGAGCAAACATTTTCTTAGCGCGATCTTTAATTTGGAGCAGCTTAATACCTTCAAAGGGAGAGGCAGGAAATTGTATATATCTACAGTGTGACATAAAACGCTCTTATGTAAAAGAGCACGCGACGATTGTGGCTTTCGCAATCTTTCCCTAGCTCGAGTATCATGCCCATGTTGTCCCGAGGCGAAGAATTCTGGGTTACTTTTTACAAACATTACACATTCAAAAATATAGACGGACACAACAGTCATCAATCCCCACTCCCTAAAGTAGGGTCTACACGACGTAAACCGGCTCACACCGCACATTGCCCGGATGCAACTCTTTTGAGCCACAAAGACACTCTTAGCCCGTGATACAGGGTGGTATACCTATACCTCCGTCATAGGGAATCACATATTTATGAATTTCAATTTTTAGATTCAACTCGTTACAGTTTTTGGACCTCTAAGCTCTACGCCCATTGTATATTGTCAAGTAGGTCTTCAATGTAGTAAGTGGCAGATATTTCGTATACGAAATTTCACTAGACTAGGGCCTAAATGATAGTGGCTCATTAAAAAACTACTAATAGTAACAAATCTATTTACAAAAAAATAAATTTGAATTAACAAAAAATGCCTTAAACTTAAGGAAATAATTCTTTATAACTAAATCTTAATGTAATTTTATTAGCGATTTCTTTGAACTTTTCTCCTAAAGCAGTCTCTATGGTAGGTCTAATTTCGTTAATGAAGAGATCGGCATTATCGTTAACGACGCTATTGGAAATTTCTTTCAAAACTGAGTCGTCTTCGAATAAATTTTGTAAACTTAATTTAGTCTTTCCGATGGTGAGATTTAAACGTATCTTTTCGAAATTTAAGTATTCCACGCCGTCTTTAACTATTTTTTTTCCTTTCATCGAAACGTCGCTAGAGAAGTCGGCTAAAAATAACTCTTTTATTTTATTAATAATTTATTTAGATTTTATACGCACTGAAATTTCCTTGTATTAGTCCTTGTCCACGAAGATTTGCTAAGAGAATATTCAAATCTAAGTCGTAATCGCCTTCTATGTAAAGACTAGGTAGGTTTATGTTGAAGTCGAATCTGCTCTTTTGAACGTTGACTCTGAAATTTTAAATTGTGGTTAGTTTCAAGGCTTACGATTATTACCTATTAGATTAGTACTAGCTGATGTGTGGTTAGGAAACGACGGAAGATTTTTAGAAAGTTTGTACTTGACAATTAGCAAACCGCAAGTTTTATTTTTCTAATTTTGGAAGGCCAGTTCCACTTACGCTACGGAAGTAATATACGAACACAAAAAATTTTTAAAATCGTATTAAGGGGCGATTTAAAGTATCCCCCTCCTTTTAGAAGTAATCATTTTCACATCTTTTTAGTGCAAATGAAGACAGATGGGTCATTATTAGCATACTCTTGTTTTTAGAGTGCTATGGAGAGCAGTGACCCTCAAATATTTCAAACAGTGACCCTTTTAAGGTCCTCAGTGAGAAATTTTGAGGGATTTGTTGCAGTGCAGTCAAACACCAGAGTAGATACCAATAATTTCCCGAAGCCGATCGTACACAGACAAACAACGGTTTTAAGAAAAGAACGCTATGAGTGATTAAAGTACGCCCCTGAACAATTTTTTCAATTTCTATTCCATTTTAATATTTAGGCGCACTCCTTACTAATCCAAAAATCTCTAATGAGGAAATTTCTTGTAGTGTTATTGCGTTATTGGATTTCTTGAGTTACTTGAACACACGTGGACCGATGCGTGTGTACTCAATCCGTATGTTCTCAAGTCATATCAATCTGTGATAGCTTTATTTTCTAACAAATGCTCGTTGTTTCATTTCACTCCGTCAAGCTCCACTACTATTCCCACGCGCAGAATGAAATAAAAGCATCTATACACTATACCAGAAGTCGGCAACCTATTTGTACTGGCGGGCACATTTAAGAATTTTGAAATAGCGGCGGGCACCTCGGATATAGGGGTGGGGAGGGGGCTGGGCAAAAAATGTGAGAAAGAACAGCGCAAATTTTTCGATTGTTCAAGGTCAAACTACTTAAAATGAAGTTCAGAAATTTTAGAAGCGATTGATAGTGTTTCCAAAGAAGGTGTTTCACAACAACTAAATATCTAGGTACCTACTCACTGTACTCGGCGAAATGCAAGATCGCAATTAAAAAAATTATAAATTTCCCCGACATCTAAGATTTTTTCACTCTTCATTTCATGATTTTTGTTAAAATCGTCTTAATCATTGTATCCTACCTTATTTTATTGTAAATATTTTTCTAAAACCCCCACCCTAGTCCGTAGTTCTATAAAACCCTTAGTGGTACGGGTGGAAAAGAGGTAAAGCGGTATTGTTCATTACCGCCGTTACTCTAATTCTGTAAAATGTACATTGTGTACTTAATAGGGTTTTTGCATTTATTTGACCAGGTTAGAGGCGGGCACTTTCAAAAAGTCTGGCGGGCACCAGGTTGCCGGTCCCTGCACTATACACTGAGCGCAAATGAGTTGAGCGTTTCCTTTGAAAAAACCACAAAACCGACAAGAGATGGCTCGCCTCGCATGTGCCGTGTGCCGTGTCTCTGCGCTTCATTCTATTTTATGACAGAAATAGTTTCAAACTTCTGAAAATTTACTTTCTTTCTGCTGGGGTTTCTGATGGTCTTTTTACCATCCGTGCCAGATACCGAGTTAATGTGCATGTTAGACTCATCCGCACATGACCATTTTTTACCTAAGTATTGTAAAATGTGGCCATGGAGCAAAATAGTCGCGTGGTCAATCCGTAGAGCACTGTGCAGACCTTTCGAGGGCACCCTGAATATATTATGTAAATTTCATTTACGTCTACAAATGTCTTTGCCCTGTTGATGTATATAAACTTTAAGACTAAATCAAATCCCCACCCACTTTCGGCCTTGATTAGTTCATGAGAGGTATTTGAGTATCTATTATCGTCAATGCCTCGGTCATTGCTATTATCCAACGACGAGTTGGATTGTCCTTGTAAAATAGTAAAAGAGAGGAGTATTATCAAACGAAAATAATAAATATGTCCATAGTCTTGTGTCCAGTCGTTCGAAATTCGTTTTTTTTAAGTTCAACAAAATGGATCAATAGTGGAACAAATGTTTCGGAGTATATGCCGCATGCTGTGTGCACCAATGAAGTTTTGCCGCCTCTTGCTCCAAAACAAACCTCGTACCTAGAGCTTCTATCATCTGGGACGGTCCCCAATTTGCCTCCTTTTCTAACTCGATTGAAGTCTAATTTTTGATTGCCAAAGGCCAAACTGGTCAAAATGAAGCTCAGGAATTTCAGTAGCGATTGATAGTGTCTCAAAACAAATTAATATGTTTCACAAAAACAAAGTAGTCCATTCAAAATAGACAAAAAATCGTGGAAAGTTCGGAAAAACTTGCATAGAGCTGAAAATTGGTACAGACCTTAAATACTTTATTATAAATGAAATGAGAAATGTCTCCATCGATCCCACTTCTGCAAAAAAATTTATTCAAAGTCAAAGGTCAAAAATTGTTTTTTTTTTGGAAATATCTCTCAATATTAGTCCAGTCAAATTGGACAAATGGATGGCATTTGAGGGAAAAACATCTAGGAGTTTTGGAAATTCGTATGGTTGTTCGTTATAACTTGCAGTAAAACATACTAAAAGTTCCGGAGGGTGGGGTGAAAGAGGGGTGGGGGTTGTTTGAAAGCGACCTTTTCTATTTCGTGAAAATAGATTGCCTTTTATAGAGCCTATGTGGATGAAGCTTTTTATGAAAGTTATAGAAGACAGTGGTTCCCACCATCTGCTGGGAGTGCATTCTTACGGGGCCTCACTCCTTAAATGCAGATCGAGAATTTATGAGCATAATGGTAATATTTTTTACAATATCCCTCGCCATTTTAAGATCGCCTATATCTGCAGTGTGGAGTATTAGGGGGGGGGGATATTCTAGAACTTCTAATCCACCCATTTTCCAAATTTTTCAACTAATATATGGCGTTCACGTCTCCGTCTTGTTGAAAGGGTTTTGTTAATTTCCTCAACTATTTCTTTGATGCATTTGACCTACTCTTACGCTGTACTCCTTGCATTTAATCTTTTGCCAACAGAAATGATTTTCGACAACTTAAAAAGTTACTATTATTGTAAAAATACTTATTGAAATTGAAATATTGAGTAATCTTTTTTATTAATGTCAGTGTCGAGTGACTTTAAAAACTGCAAACGTTAAGAAACTTAAACCTGACCTACTCTAATCCTAAAAGATCTGGAATTGGCTATATTATTTAATATTCCGTAGCTATGTCACTTCATTCATATGCGAAACTACAAGCCAATCAGGTATAATGTGAATGGTTTTGCTCAATTCGGTAATTGTTGCGATATGGGGATCTAGATACATGAATTCAACTATAATACGCTATAGCATTGTCAGTGTGTACCGGTGCGTAAACAGTAGAATACTTTCAATTAGGTACTTTATTATTTTATTAAGGACGTCTTCTTGAAGAGTTGCGTATTAATTAAAACACAAATTCAATTACGGTAGAATTTCGTTAAAAATTAATAAGTTGAGATACAACTAATTGCTTTAGTAAAAACAAAACGTGTCAAGGCTCCCAAAACTATGCAATACCGATATAAAATTTATTTATAATTAAAGAGTTGAAAGTTTTATTTTATATTATCGTTTCTGATCTAATGTGCAAAGTTTCCACGATTAAAATTGGAAAAAAATACCTATTTTATAGGTACCTAATGGTTGCTGTAATTAACCCGAAAAACCCAATTGCGTTCGAACAAAAAAAAACGACCACTAATGCAATAAACAACAGTTTAGAATTGTTGTATAACCAATAAGGTAAGGTCATCGATCAAAATACAACAAAAATTAAATTTCTTACTTCAAGTCGGTAACAACAAAATCCGAAGCACCCCAAACTTTGAGATTGGTCAAATCGCATCTGAAAGCTGCCGAAGCGGGCCCTCTTCTCAACTCGATCTTGTCTAAAAGTAACGGCTCGATCCCCGGAACTTCTAATTCGGCTATTCCATTTTTCAATTTAGGTCGTATCAAATTAACCGAATTATTTATGCATCGATCTATTTGAGGGTCGTTAGCTTTGCACACGTGAATGTAATCGGCTGAAATTTAGAGCCAAAAAAAATTAATTGGGTAAATTAATTTGGGACAGTTCACGTAAGTACTTACGTATTGCGGCATAGCATGCTAAACACGAAATTGTTATTAGAATAAAAAACTCGATATAACCGAAATTTTTCATAATTATTAATTTGATTATGATGGTTTTGAAATTATCACCGAGAGCGCGCACAACTAAATGACCATTTAAGCACACATCTTTGTTTTATATTCTATGGAAACACGACCTTGAGCGTAATTAATTATAGTGTTAAATTTAATAAGATGTAGAAAACAATTAATCGCATTACGGAAATTATCTGATTTGCATCTTAAGTTTTCTTTTCATTCAATGGCATATAATTTTTTCCCATTTATTTTTTAATTGTAAAGTACCCCATCTTTGTCTTACCTAAAAAGATATTCGCGAAAGAATATTAATTGACGTCGTCCTTGGATGGAGGTTTAATGGTGTCACGCTTGGTTCGATCGAATTTCTTTGCTCTACAGTTTGTCAAGTAATTTTAAAGCAAATTACGAGGTGAAAACAAATGAGGAAAAGTGGTTGTTTTTAATTAGAGGTTAAAGCGTCCATCGATCCGGCGCTTCACCTTAAACTTTTATAGTTTGTATATAAACCTTATGGAATTGTTTTCAGTGCGAAATAATAACGAACAGATGAGACTGAAAAAGTATGTCTGAGCAGGGAGTAGGGCTGGTTCGAGAAGAGAAGGGTGGATATTGGTTCTTTTTCGGTTTTTTGCTTATAATAATTCGAAAACTACAAAAATAAAATAAGTACATTAAATATTCTCCTTATGAGGTCAAATGACCTCAGGTGAACGATTTCTGGGCGTTAAAGTTGAAAAACTTCCAAAATCGGCCAAATGCATTTTCTATCGCTCATAACTCAAAAAAAGTGCACTTTATGAGAAAAGTGTTTCTATATAAAAATAAATTACATTTAATTTTCTACAAATCGTGTCTCTTAAATTTTTTTGTCAAACAACCAGTTGAGATGCTAGAGCGCGTTGAAGTTTAGGGTATATCGGACATGGCGTGCCCGAGAGGCATAATGCGGAAATACAAAAATGCAAAATTTTTTTTTGACCGACGCAGGCTGAAGGAACATTGCAAATGAGTAGTAACTAGTAACCCCGACCGTCTGCAGAATTAACATGGGGCGGCTCGAGAAGGGTGGTTTTTCTCTCCTTTCTCAGTTTTTCGCTTATAACTTCAAAACTACACTTTTTGAGAAAAGTGCGTCTATGTAAAAGTAAACTATATAAAATTTTCTACAAACTATATCTGGAAGGTTTTTTTCTCAGACAAACAGCTTAGGCGCTGGAGTGCGTTTAAGTTTGACAAAAATTCCGATAAAAAACTTTTTTTCGTTTATTGCTTATAACTCTTAAACTACGCACTTTTAGTAAATAGTGTTTATATACAAAAGTAAAGTACATTCAATTTCCTACAAATTATGTCTCTTAGATTTCTGTCTTCAAACAAACAGTTTAGGTGCTAGAGCGCGTTAAAGTATGAAGAGTGGTTTTTGGTAGTAAAACTAAACCAGTAGATTAAGTACATGAAAACTTTTTATACAAAAAATTGCATTTTTTGTAGATTTTAGTAGTATTAAACCGTTTTAAGTGCCGCCTTAGTGGTGGTAAACGCCTTTGAAGTTTGATGGGTGGCTTTCGCAGAGCGAGCGAGCGAGCGAGAGGAAACACGGAAGTAGGTTACCTACTGAAAGGATCGTGAATCGTGAATCTTGATTGGCTGCGAAACTTCGGAACTGGGTCCATTGCTTCTTCATCGGATGGATCTGAAAAGATAAAACATGGGTAATTAGAATTACAGTAATGATGAAGTGCGACCGAAGTCGCTGACGATACGCGTCTTACTTGGTTCGCCGGAGGCGAACATTAATCCTTGTCGGTCTTGGTGAGCGAGAACTAGACTCTGTCCAAGACCAACTTGGGTCTCTTTCGGAGTCTCGTCTCGTTGACGTTATAACCCCACAATCCTCGGATGGTGGGGTTGTCGTGGTCGATCGTTGCGTCGTAGAATTTGGCGGCCGCTTCGATGAAATCCTGGATGCTGATCATCTGGAGGTCCTCGTGGATGTTCCGATTCCGCACGAACCATTGTTCGTTGACTATGGTTCGCAGGATCTTGTTTTGGACTGTCTGCAACTTCTTGATGTGAGTCGGAGCGGCATACCCCCAGGCGGGAGCGGCGTAGGTCATTATGGGTCGGATGACGGTCTTGTACAGCAGCAACTTGTTCCTGAGGTCCAGAGTTGTTCCTGAGAAGAGCGGGTAGAGGGCGGAGTAGGCGGCTCGCGCTCTGGCAACTGCTCCCTCGATGTGGGGCTTCCAAGTGAGGCCTTTGTCGATGGTGAGTCCCAAGTATCGTGTGTCGTCCTTCCAAGGTATGTCTTGGCCGAAGATCACGATGTTGGGTGGTCGCTGGAGGCTGGGGCGCTTCGTGAAGAAGACGGCGGCGCTTTTGGTCGCGTTGACTGCGATCCTCCATCTCTTGAACCAACGCTCCAGGTTGTCGGCGGCGTTTTGCAGGCGAATTCGAACGAGGCGAGGGTCCCTGCAGCTGGCCATGAAACCTGTGCCGTCGGCGAAGATGAAGAGGCTCGTGGCTTCTGTCTTTGGCATGTCGCTGGTGAAGATGGTGAATAGGTGGGGAGAAAGGGTTGCTCCTTGTGGCACTCCTGCGAGTACACGTCTGGGGGTGGACTTCTCGTCTTCGATCTTGACCCTGAAAGAACGGCGAGTTAGAAATGAACATATTAACTTTACCATGGATAAAGGATATCGGGCGGTGATCATCTTGTATAGCAGCCCCTGGTGCCACACTTTGTTGAATGCCTTGGATACATCGAAGAACACGCCGGCGGCGCAGTCCTTGTGGTCGATTGCATCGGCGACGAATTCTACTACTCGAACGGCTTGTTGGACGGTGGAGTGGAAAGGTCGGAATCCGAATTGTTCGTCTTGGATGACGTTCAGGTCGTTGGAAGACTCGCAGAGTCGGGATAGGATGACCTTTTCGGCGATCTTGCTCATGGTGGGCAGAAGGCTTATGGGTCGGTAGTCTTGCGGAAAGGTGCGGTTACCACCTGGCTTCGGAATGAGGATGACGTCCGCGCATCTCCACTTCTTAGGAAAGTACCTAAAACGTAAAGTAGCGTTAATTATCGTGCATAGCCAGACTAAGGCTAGTGGTGGAAGGTTTCTGAGGGCACGGTTCGAGATGCCGTCGTTGTCGGGAGCTGTCTTGACCTTGGTCTTCTTGATGAGAGTCCTGATTTCGAGGGGACTGGTGGGAGTGATGGTCTCGTTTTCCTCGACTTGGAGCAGTCTGCGAACACGACCGTTGATGAGGTCCACCTGGTCGTCCTCGTCGGAACTGTCGTACTCAAGGGGGGTGCATTGGCTTTCGAGGTTATCCGCGAAGGCTTCTGCTTTGTAGGCCATGCCGTTAAGACCGTGGATCGGAGGAATGGAAGTTCTCTTTTTCCTAAGAGCCTTTTGGGTCTTCCAAAGCGAGTTGTCCTGGGTGTTGAGGGACGCTAGATGGACGTGCCAGTCTTCGTTCCTCTTCTCTCTCAGGGCCTGTTTGACTTCGATGGTGAGACGGTTGTATTCTCTCTTGTCCCCTGGAAATTGGGTCCTATGCCACCTTTTGCGCGCACGATGTTTGGCGGTGATGAGGTCACGGATGCGTAGGGGGGTCGAGTTGTGGTCCTTGACTGCGTGAGTGATGGTCGCGCTTCTGACATGGTCCTGGATGGACGACGTCAGTTTTTCCAAGGCGTTGTCGGCCTCCTCGACGGAATTGATAACGGGCACTGGTCCTACGTTGGATTGGAGGTTCCAGTTGTAGGCTGGCCAGTTGGTCTTGGTGAAGGTGGCTGGTAGCTGAACGATGTCTTGACCGATTCGCATGAGGACGGGAACGTGGTCGGAGTCGAGTTCGTCGAGTACTTCGATTTACTGAAAGGATGGTTGGATGTTGGCTCTTTTATAGGTTTCTCGCTTATAACTTGAAAACTATGCAGTTATGACAAAAGTTTTACTATATAAAAATATTATTATATTTCCTATAAGTTATATTTCCTAAGTTTTTTCTTCAGGTGAACGATTTAGGCGCGAGCGCGCGTTAAAGTCAAAAAAGCTTCCAAAATTGATCAAAAACTTGTTTTGTCGCTTATAACTCGAAAACTACGCGTTTTTAGTGAATAATGTTACTATGCAAAAATAAAGTGCATTCAATTTCCTACAAATTATGTCGCTAAAATTTTTTTCGTCAAACAAACAGTTGAGGTGGTAAGTGGTGAGTAGATAGAAGTTTAGCGAAAAAACGATTTTTTGGTCGAGTTTGGAAGTTTTTTAACTTTAACGCGCGGTCTCGCCTAAGTCGTTTACTTGAAAACAAAAACTTAGGACGTATAATGTGTAGCAAATGTAATGTACTTTATTTTTATATAAAAGAATTTTTTTCATAAAGTGCGTAGTTTTCGAGTTATAAGCGACAATCCAAAAAAATACAGACGGAAACTGCCACAACGCACCGAATTGACCAAAAGCGATTATCTTCGCGGCGGTGCAGGTGCATGGTCCAACTTCCAACGTGACAAATTAAATTCAGTATCGTATTGTTTCTACTGCTACTTTTACACGAGGTTCAGTCAAAATTTCAAAAGATTTAAGTTTTTTTACAAATAAACTTTGTATGTAGGTACCTACACTTTTACTTTACTTTAGTTGTTTAGTTCTCTCATAATATTTTTAAATACAGTGCTAAATCGAATTTCTACTATTTCGCGTTTAAAACCACGCATTTGGAATTGCATTCTTTAATGGTTTTAAGGGGTTAATTTCAACCAATTGAACTGATTTTGTGTATTGTGATTAGTCTAAAGCGTGGGCGTAAATATTTTGTTTTTTATAATTCAGAATTTACCTATTTCTTTTTGCTACAGATATTTTTATCCATATCCTACAGAGAGCAACTCACAAGCGATGGTGAAGATGTGTCGAACGGAATTACCATCAAAATGTCATGTGGAGCGGTGAGTGTGTTTCTTGTTTCTCATATTTTCGAATTTTGGGGGTCCTATGTAATAATAATTAATCGGAGTCTGTACTTCTTGTTGGGTACTACTGTTGGATAACCTTTATGCATCATCTTCCTCTTATTCAGTTAATTAAAAAAATTTAGGTATAGTTTCCAGTTTTGGAGAAAATACCTCTAAATTATAACGCGGATACGCGGATTTCGGAGTTATTTAACTTACCGTAATTTATAAATAATCTAACAGGTCGCGTGTCTATATTGTTATTGGTTATTGAAATACAATAATTATCCTACTTGCCTTTTCTTACATCCCCCCGGAATTAGATTCCGTAGTTGCGTGGTTTAGGCAAATGCGGCTTTAGTTGCGGGGGTGTTCAGATATCTTACCTTTTGGTTATTATTGAACTAAAATGATTTTTTAAGGAGATTTACTTAAGGGATTGTTATAGTAGTACTATACAGTTATCACGTTATCACACATCATACCTTGTCTACAAATCCATGGTTTTCAGATCTTTAGGCCTCGTGAATCTTTAGTGTAAAGTGCCTGGTAAGTTTTTGGAAATTAGGGAAGTGTTATTGTAGTTGGTTACATGGTGTGTTTAGGGGTCCGTTATATAGATGGTCATTGATAATTGATTCTACTTGCCAACCAGAGTTTAGTGGCTAGTGGCCAGTGTTCGTAAAGACGTAATTGGCGTGAATCGATTTTACTTTAGCGGGTAAATATTGACCTTTGACCTACTTCGATCGGAATTTCTTGCGGGTTGTTTGTTTAGCCCATTGGTCCCTACTTTCGTTTCGATTTTGGGGTCTCAAAGTCAATCCGTTTAGACGTTATTAGTAAATATCGATTTAAAATATTGATTTAATAACGATTTCACCTTCAATTTAATTATTACAATTAAACCTTAAAAGCGTATCGCCAGTTCTACTACTTACTAAAATTGGCCAAGTCAAAACGCTCAGACGTATAATCTTGAACTAGTTTTTCTTTGATTGCTGTTTCCATTAATCTTTTTTACAAACACCACGAACTAACACGAGTTGTATTTACATTATTTCAGAGTTAAAGTTAAACTGAATTATCTGCTTTAATACAGAACGCCCCGAAAACCATTTTTATCTTTTAGAAGCTTACACATTGCAGAATAATTGATTATAGGTAAGTTTTTATTTTAAAATAGTGGTTTTCTTGTTTTACAATAAATCAGAACTAGCAGCATTATTTATGCATTAATATTTCGAATTATATGATTAGTTTGTTAATTAGTTAAAACAGTGAACATTAGGCATTACTATATAAATTAATAATGTGCAAGTCAACAATTTGTAAAAGCATTGACTAATGTCAAACGTAAAAGTCAGAATTTTACGCCTAACACATAGGTAACACTTTGTACAGGTATCCCACTGCATTATAAATTTTGTATAGAAATTCGCAGATGATCATCAAAGAATGCCAAAAGTTAATATAAGACCGAGTCTCGGTCATAGTTTAAATCGTTATCTCTACTTAAAATCTTGCTCACAGAGAAAATTTACGACTTCGTGTGAAAAATCAACTTTCTGAATTTTGAATTTGAATTTGAATTCTGGAACAAATAGATTAGGAATACCGTAATTTGTAATAATTTTTAAACATTTGCAGCGCCATCCATTAGGAACAGAAGCAACTAATTGTTAAAAACCACAAAACAAAATTCGACAGTTTACAGTTTTATTACAGATTTCTTTTGTATTTTAAAAATTACAGGTTTCTGTAAATTAAATTTTAAACTAGCGAATCTTGTTTCGCTCATTTCGCGTTACTTTTATGGCTGTTAACAGTTAGTTGCTTCAGTTCCTAATAGATGGTGTTTGGTGCTACAAATGTTTACAAAAATGAAAAAACGAAAAAACTTCAAACTTTTAACCTATTTCCCACAAGAATTTCTTTTTGTCTTATGAAGAAAATGGAATAATACAGCTAAAAAAGAGCCCGAAAATTGAGAAGAAGCGGAATCAATGTACGAATTTAGTGCCAACACAATAAAAAGTGAAATCGTATCGCTCTAATGGTAGTACGGTAGTACGGAGTAAGTGTTATGTGGGTAGTACCAAAGACAGTTTATATCTATTTGGTAGTACAGAAGGCATGTTTTTCTCATCGTGCGAGAAGTCCTTATTGGCAATTTTAGGTTGTGAATTTCCTCGTGGCAGGGGATTTAACTCGTCGATGACTACTTACGTTCCAAGTAAGTACCTATGTAAGGTTTCAACATAATTTTTTATGGCCCAAAGTTTAGGACTACTAATTTTCCTAGTTCTATTCTGACTTATTTAAATCCAAAATTCATTAATGGCAATGTCTACTTAAGTTCCGAGTACGGTGGTTGTATGTCTGCCCGTTGCGATGTTATTACCGTGTACAAATTGTTACTTTAGTGGCGTGGAGTGAATATTCATTAACTGTCGAGATACGATTTAATTTTATTAGTTCTTTTAGTTAAGGGTCTCGTAATAATTTATTTTATTTTGCAGATAGTGGTGGTGTTCCATATCGTACTCCGAGTCTGTTTAATTGGAAACTTTGTAAGTCTATCGTAGATAATATACTTTTCATCGATGGGTTTCTGACGATCAAACTGTGGCATTCATTATTATTAGTATTACAGAAGAAACATATTACTATACAATGATAAGAAATAAACACTAGAAGCGTAACGTATTGGTTTATTTTGAGTCATCGAGGAACATAATCAATTTGACAAAATGTGTACGTAAAGTAGTTATTGTTGAAGGCGGAGTTCCCATTAGTGTCGAAGAGGTGACGGTTTTCGGCTTCGGCAATAAACGAAGACAAAACGCAATATTTTATAATGAAAATAATGAAGGTTTTATTGGTGGGTTTTGTTTATTTATCTATTTATATATTTACAGCTCTACCAGCATATAATTGCTAGATTAGTGTAACAATTATCATTATAGCTTAAGTACTAAGAGAAGAAGCCGAAATGAAGATCAATATGAGTTCGAAATAGTAAATTGTTTTGAATACTTGGGAATGTCGTTCGTTAACTAACAGAAACGAAGAAGAACCAGAAAAATAAAAGCGTAGTGCAGGGCAGGATGAGTGCTGGGTCTAGAGCAATGATGGTAA
The DNA here is from genome assembly GCA_950108345.1 of Malthinus flaveolus. Lineage (NCBI taxonomy): Eukaryota > Metazoa > Arthropoda > Insecta > Coleoptera > Cantharidae > Malthinus > Malthinus flaveolus. The sequence continues at coordinate 4,850,873 of OX467285.1, forward strand.
AATAGAAAGAAGTGTCGCAGAAATCAAGAAATATAATTATGTCGTACAGTTACATGTTGGAAAGTTTTTCAGGCTGTGGAAGGTAATAGCACCGCCGAAAATAAACTTGATTTGGGACAGGAAATTTTTTAACATAATTTGTGGCGTTATAGAAGAAGGAGATTTATGGAGAAGACGAATACACAATGAGCTCGTGGAAATATATAACGCGCCACAAATAACAATTGCAAGACTACAGCGATTGAAAGGCATATAGAAAAACTACAAGAAGGAAGACTAACAAGTTTTTGCTGAAAAGTGAGCTGGCTCAAAAAAGAGGGGTTGGCCACCGAGAAAATTGTTGAAAGCAGTAAGAATTAAGTAATTATTTAAATATATTATCCTCTATTCAGGTTTAGTTAATTTTTGAAGTTATTTAAAACTTCAGCTTTACGCCGAATACGCAAGCAACTCTTCATTCCTCAACATCCACAATAATATTTTGACCGGGTAATTTTAATTATGGTGTGGGAAATTAGTTACTTTTCTAATTAGTTTTTAAAATTTGGAATTCAAACAAGCAATAATGGCATTTTCAGCAATTGTGACATTATTTAATAAATTAGTGGTGACAAAATTTAATTACACATTTTTAAATATTTAGGGTTAATTAGCGTGCTACCGGAAATAGCAAAGTCTTGGGTTCGATTCCCGAGGCACTCGGTGGAAAACAAATTTTCTCATTTAAAGTTTTTTCACTTATGTGTGTATGTTGTGGTTCATTTACAACGTATTAGATCTACAAAATTTAATATTATCAAATTATCATATTATCTATTATATGATGACATGATGACCTACCTGCAAAGTTATTCTAGTACTTAGTGACTAGTACTAGACTGATAATTGATAATTCAGTACACAATTAGACAAATTAGCAGCTCACTAAGGCACCAAGTTATTTAATTTTATTATTGTTTGCCATTTAACTAATAGTAATAAACTTCATTTAGCCCACCTTCTGCTTAGAAACCCTTGTTCTAATGTACGAGAGTGGAATGGCTTCCAACTATGTTCGAGTAGCCTAGTGTTCAACGAGTTGACTCTTCCTTGCACCCTCGGTGAGGCGACGTGTAACGCAGTATAGGAACCAACGACAAGCTGCCCGCTCGATTTGTTGCTCTTAATTCATTGGTATGCGAGAGGGCTTTCTCAGACATTCCTCTCCGTGTCTGTGTTACTCCACTTCAAAAATGGTCCCCAGGACAAAAAGTGCGCACTAGTAAGAATACTCACTTCTAGAACACTACGACGTCAGTCATTGAAAAACCTCGGGTGGTCATTCCGAGGTTTGAGTCTCTATTATACTTTCCACTCCATTCGTCAGTTTCTAGCATCTTTTCTATCAAAACCCTAAACCTTTCACTTTCCTGAGTGCTAGCATCCGAGAGTTTATTACTGGACACTTGGATTCAGAAAAAAAGGGAAACTGTGATTGTGAAAAAAAGAGGTTGATGGGATGGAGAGGAGAGGAGAATGAAAAGGGAGCGGACAGTTAGGTAGTAGATGATACGTCTACAATAAAAGAATGCACCTACCTCTATCTCTCTCTCCTTCCTCGTAATTTTAACGTAATTACTTAAAATATACTATTCTTTGTTTTTAGGTATCTGGTCGTTCTCGGTGTGTTCGTCAAGATGTTGAAACGGTATCCGACGAGCAGTTTTGGATGTTAGGAGATGTTAGAATGAATTCTCACAGTATTTCCAACGAAAGAACGGCAGCCCATGCGATCAAAACTACAAACGCCCTCTTTGCTTACCCAACATACAAAGTCTGATGTAAAGCATTATCACTTGGTGATAATGGGGGAAATCAAATGCGGCCTGAAAAACGATTCGAAAACTGTATTCAATATGGGACCTACTTAATAGATCTACCGGCTATATTGCTCTTGAACTGTGTAATGTTTCTCACTTCACGATATCATTTCCAAAGAAAATTTCAACTATTTGGATGTTAAGATTAACACCCCTATTTTGTAACTCATAACTACATCATTAAGTGACCATTGTCGTTAGTTAACGATTTTGACTTTGACATAAATGTTTGGCGTTTGATTTTGTCGTTATCAAACGTCAAACTCATGCCAAAATCAATAGGTCTGTTCGTTTACAATGTTTTCGCTGCTTTTTTGCGTGAGTTCATGAAGTCAAGTGTTCGTTTGTAAAATGTTTTCTTAGTAGATCAGTATCGTGACGTCACACGAATCAACTTCAACATGATTTGGAGTAACCTGAAGTAAACTCAGACAGTCCAAACAAACAGACCTATTAACTAACGATAATCGTCTTTTAACAATGTCGTTATGCGTTACAAAATTGGGGTGTAAGTCAAGCTAATAATCATAGCATTTGTTTCATTTATGAATTTAGAATCGAATTTGTAATTTTTATTAGTGTAAGAACTTACAGTATTTCCAAAGAAAGAACAACGGCCTACACGATCTAAACTACGAAGGTGCTCTTTGCTTACTCGACATACAAAGTTGGATAAGCACTTATTACTTGGTGATATTCTTTCTTTGGAAATTTTATTATAAATAAGACTACTGCTCGTTTGAGAAGGCCGTAAAATGTTAAAATATGATGATGTTTTGCTTAATTTGGTAAATTCTTTCTGAGTCGTGATTCTTGGGCCTTCAGAAGCTACAAGAATTCCGATTTTAATGAAAATTAATCTGAACTGTTTCTTTATTAAATTTATTAATCACGGACTGAGGACTGTTTTTACATCAAAATTGTATTTCTCAATATGAAAGAGATAATCTAAAAAATAGTTAAATGAAATATTGGTAGTCATTCGTTGTTATAGTACTATAATTTTAAATATTTCTTTATTATGTCTTGGAGTGTGAACATCGAAATTGTATGTAGTAATAAGGACATTATTGAAATAGTTTGTAACAACAACAAAGGATTACCAAACATTATTAGGTAAGATGTTGCTTCGCTTATTAATTAATTTTGTTGTGTGAGATACTAAATCGTCTTAATTAGAGAGGGCAGGCCAACTATTAACCAAAATTTCAATTCTAGTTAGTTCTATCAGCCATCAATCATCATTTAGGGACAATTAATATACCGTGTGTAAAGGTTCAAAGCTGGCCATAGGGAATAAAATAATTTTCAATATTTAGATAAATTAATGCACATTAAGTTTGTCTATGACAATAATAATGGTATCAATAGAAAAATAAAATTATCGTACCTACCACAAAAGATTATAAAAATAAAAATAAAAATCTCAATTTTAGCTTACAAAATTGAGTTTTACGGGAACTAGTACTCGAATAAATGGCAATGTTTTACGTTAAAAAAATGTTTTTTTAATAAATCAGAAAATTAAATTGCAGAATGTTTATAATAATTACAAGTATAAAATTTAAATTTAAAACTTAACTTAACGTAAAACATTGCCATTTATTCGAGTACTAGTTCCCGTAAAACTCAATTTTATAAGCTAAAATTGAGATTTTCATTTTGATTTTTATTATCTTTTGTGGTACAATAATTTTATTTTTCTATTGATACCATTATTATTGTCATAGGCTAACTTAATGTGCATTAATTTATCTAAATATTGAAAATTATTTTATTCCCTATGGCCAGCTTTGAACCTTTACACACGGTATAGTAGGGTCCGGTTATGACGAGCTTGCTGTTGCCAACAAAATGTGCTCACTATATCGTATTTCCGACCGCTTGCTGTAAAAGGTTTTGGTTATAACCGATTTATTAATTATTATCTACTGTGTTTAGGCTTGATTAGAGTAGAGTATAGTCAAAACCAAGAGAGGTGTCCTAGGACTCATTTTAAAAAAACACGTAACTTGAATCACGCTATTCTTTTTTATAAATTTGTTTTTACGTTGTGGGAATGTGACAGAATATTTGAATACGTCATTTTTAAGTCATTTTAGCGATGAGTTATAGGTCACCTCTCCTGGTTTTGACTATAGCACTAAAGCAACAAGAAACAATAACCAATGACGACTGTATGTGAAATATACATTTAAAATCGTTTACGAGGAGTTACACGACGAGCTACAATAAGTTTGTTATCATTATCGTGCTTTATTTTAGAAGCCAACCAACAACTATGTAATATTATAATTTACTGTTGAACTACTCCTCTTCTGAACAACTAGAATAGTAATTAGAAAAATTAATAATCAGACCTATTCTGTTTCATAAACTTTAAGATAGTGGCCAAACTTTTACGTTTAAAGTAACGTTTTATTCTTTTTTTAGATGATTTTCAAACTGCTGTATTTTAAAAATAATTGATCGATTGACTTGAATTTTATTTTTGGGCTCAAATTGGTCTTCGTAGATTTTAAAAGTAAAAAAAATCTGAAAATTTTTTTTATTTGGGAGATCTCCAACTAAACAGATAGGCTTGTACCGTCTATAATGCACCATGAGTGCGAGGTAGTAAGCGATAGATAACTTTGTTTGTTGCCATCCACAGCCCAGAGCCGTGACGTACCATAGTGTGATTACAAATGTGTCGTATTTACTAAACATGCATATAGATTGGTTGACTGGTTGATTTAGGACGAGTTGTACATTAGTAGCAGTAGCCCATTGAACACTACTTACGTCCCAATTGATAAGTCTAGGCGTTTAGACGTCATTGGCATGCATCGATTTTACATTTTAATTTTTACAAGTGGGAGAGCTGATTTAGATTTTTTGCTTTTAGATGCCAATGAATACAAGGAATTGATGGAAAGTAATCAAATGCGGCCTGGAAAACGGAATACAGCTGTAAGAACAATAAACTTCTTATTAAACCTCAATTTGGTATTCGATCAAATCATAAGTTGCGTCAACCGTACATACAGCATTGTACGATGGGTTGCATACGTAAGTAACTTTTAACTTAGGCTTGTTACACACTGACGATTCATTTTAACACAATTTTTAATCGTCCATAATAGATATCACTACATCAAATGAGTGTTAGCACACAGGCAATTAAAAATTGATGATTGCCTATGCGCTAACACTCATTTGATGTATTGAGATCTATTAAAAATGAAAAATTTCTTTAAAATTAATCGAGCGTGTGCTACTAGCCTTATTTTACCCTGGTGGAAAAAAAGCATAGCCGAGAGAAATGTCAAAGCGTGTAAGAAAAAGGTTTCTCACTTTAGATTGGTAAAAAGTCCAGACAACTTCTAGCCCTCCTACAAATCGCATAATGGATACTTACAAATAACTACCGAGTTGACAAAGTGCCAAAAGTTATAGCCGTATTTATCTCTTCATTGATTTGATATTATAACCTAATATAAATTATAACTACTGAAGCAAATTGTCTGAAGTTCTCGTAATCTCTGCAGTGAAGAATGTGTTTCAGGTATTAAAAATTGCCCGTTACTGATCTGCTCATTATATATGTGAGACCGTATCAGAATTCAAAATATAGTTTGGTGATTAGTTTTTGGTAACTTGCGAAATTACCAGATAAAACGGTTAAAACCGAACTCTCGCTATAGGACTGTTAATATTAATTTTAGTATATTTTGGCGATTTTACTAATTCATAAATTTTTTGTTCTCGTAGTCTTATTTTGTGGCAATTGTAAATCGGAATTGCTAAATTGGCATTGGAGAAGGGGAACACTAAAAGGAGACGGCTATCTCACATCATGTAACAACGTTTCAACATCATTGTTGAAGAAAATTTGATGTTCGTAGAAGGCAATTTAGAAATTAGAATTTTGTATCAACAAGCTATTCAATTATCTGGATATTTATTACTGTCTAGCTACGACCGAAACTTGCGACGATTGTTAATAATTGGAAATGGTAAGAAAAAATATTTAAAAAAGAAGTATTTTAATTTCTATTTTTAGATTCGGATTTCGTTTGCAACAGCGAACAGTCCGTTATGTCCTAAATGTAGAAAAGTTTACTTGAAATTTTTCTATTTGTTACAAAGCATTGGAAAAGCTTGTTTGGAACCTAACAATGTGACTAAAGTGCAGTATAAAAAATATAGCTTATGTGGAATATGCCATAAAACAAGATTTTGGTTTGAAGATTGTTAGTATAGTTTAAAGTTTTCTAAGGTTTGTCGGATGCCTTAAAATCGATAGATGAGCAATCAGAAATTTTAAGTAACTTGTCGTTTTTCTAACCAGTTCAATTTGTAACTTTCCAACATTCGCCAACTCTTTTCGATGCATTGCACAGAAAAACATGACAAACCTAAGTTTACCCTATTTAGGTGCATAATACAACCGCTGACTGAGCAAAGTCTGACAGAGTACGTTAATTTCTTGAAAACTATTGGTTCGAGCTGAAACGTGATTATATACAAACTTCAAGATAATAAAATTTGCCACAAAATTGAATATAGGTATGTTGTGTTTGGTAGTAAAACTAAAAATATGCGTAGATTCAATTTTCTAGCAAGCTTTATTAACTTTAATTTTGCGTGAAGTCGCGTTTCAGCTCCAACATATAATTTCGAGATATTAACGAAAAATTTAATGTATTTAGTCAATGCCGCTAAAATTCATTTCTGATTTATCTAGACTTTTGGGATATTCATCAGTAGGCACCTAGAAATAATTATGTGAAATTTCAGAACAACTGTTGAAGATTTTTGAAGGTTTTAGTTGACGACTATAAATACTTTGTTCTGCACCTTTGATTGTTCTACTACAGCAGACCGATAGTTATAATGTTAATGTAATGAATATGTTGTTAAGTCTTTTAAAGCAACTACGTAATATTATAATTTACTGTTGAACTACCCCTCTTCTGAACAACTAGATTAGTAATTAGAAAAATTATTGTCAAATTAATAAATAATAATTTATGGATTTCATGTTTCTAAGCCCACCCAATGGGTCCAAAAGCACGTCTAATCGAGTATATTAATAAGTTCATAGATTTAATTAATTTTTCCTGATTGATAGTGGTTTTGTTGTTTTACTATTATAAATCGGGAGTTGCGGCATTGTTTATGTAATAAAATTTATAATTATAACATTACAACATTTGAGTATATGTCGTTAGATAGGAGGCGATTTCCTCAAGATGCATTTATCCTGTACAAGGTAATTAATAATCTCACCGATATTGCGCCTGCTTATATTGTTTAATCAAGATTTAATGTTTCTCAGGTTAACAGCAGAGGTCGTCGCCTATTTTATTTAAAAAGGCCTCTGACGAATGTTTTGAATGTGTGTCCTCTGCACAGGCTCTTGGGGACACTGAACATCGTTAGTCAGGTCGCTGATATCTTTCATGACTGACGTTTCATGGAGAGGTTTTAAATGTTAGTGTTTGAAGCTGGTTAAATTGCCTCTTGTACTATGTAATAATGCAGGATTTTTTGTTTAATTTTATTGTAAACTGTAGGCTTTTTTGTAAAATATGTTCACGATGTAGTTATTGGTTGAAATTTGTATATTTATTTGTAGTGACTTTCAAAGCAACAGTGTTGTTTTCTTTTGCCGATTATTTTGTGTTAATATTTTTTTAACTGTTAGCTTATAATTAGGGCGTTTCGTTCTGTTTGCGACAGTATATAAAATAAATAAATTAGTTTATTAATTAGTTAAAACTATTATGCATTTTTCATTTTATGTTGACCACTTTTTAAGTTGAAATAATGTAGAAGTCGAGATTTGTTAAAATTCCAATTTTGTACGCCTACCAATACATAGGCAACACTTCTTACTCTCCCACTACATTATAAATTTTGTACTAGCGATAGAAATTTGTAGAGTGGGGTGATCACATGATCACTAAAAGTTTATATAAAGCCGAGTTTCGGCATTCGGAAAATTTCTAATCTCCACTTCAAATCAGCGTCGGAGACAGAATTTTCAGTTTACTTGTGTGAAAAATTAACTTTAGATTTTGAAATTTTTTTCGATCGGAAGTTGTTCCTTACATTATTTTGATTTATTCAAGACATATTTTATGTCAATTGCTTTATTATTAAGGCGCAATTATTAATTTTAGTGTTGCTGATAGTAATTAGTTTTCAAAAGCTCTCAAAGGTTTTCAAAGACTTTTAAGTAAAATCTGTAATTGTAATTAAAATTATTACATTCATATTTTTGTTACAGGCACATCATTGTGAGTTTAGGTTTATACTTTCTTTACTTTGGAAGAAATTTTAAATTAATAATATGTAATTACTAATTAATGAGATGTATCAGTGCAAATGAAATTTAATTATAGATAGGTATATGTTGTGATTGGGGGTAAAAAATATTTTTACTTAATGAAATTCAATTATTAATTTTGAATAATATTTAAAGAGAAATAAAGAACATAAAGAGACATTAAGAGTAGTTTTATTTTTACAAAGTTAGTTCAAAATGCTATAAGTAGTAATCTTGCAATTAATAGCAAAAAACGTATTCGACGAGCGAAAAATAAACAAATTATGATAAGAATATATTATTACGCCTAAAATACAGGCAACCATCTAAACACATGCCCTTCGAAGGCAAGTCGCCCTCAATTTAAAATTTGTTTTCAACACCCTATCGACCGTCTGCTCTCCTACTACCATGTCCGAAAATTGTAAAATTTAAAGAAAATTAAAAAAAAATTGATTTAAAAAAATCGGCATTACGCAATTCTGAGGGTGCGAATCTTTAGTTCTACTATCGGGGAATATACTTATTAAATTTAGGCGCCGCTGGTCCTCTAGTTTAGAAGATATTCAACATAAAGCATAAAATTTTAAAAAATAAAACATTCAAAATAACTTAAAAGTCGAATATCTTCTAAACTAGAGGACTAGCAGCGCCCTAATTTAACAGGTATATTCCCCGATAGTAGGCCTAAAGATTCGCACCCTCAGAATTGCGTAATTCCGATTTTTTAAAACTAGGTTTTTAAAAATTTCTTTCAAATTTTACAATTTTCGGACAAGGTAGTAGGAAAGCAGAAGGTCTATAAGATCGTCGAAATAAGTTTAAATTGCTAAATTTTACGTAACGTTATTGCATTTATTTACTTATTTTTCTATTAATTTAAATTTATTTTGGCGATCTTATAGACCTTCTGCTCGCCTAATACATCAATTGGTTAGCACACCGATTTTTATCAGCTTTTAGCAATTTGTTTACGCTTTTTATAGCAAAATAAGGAGATTTTGGCATCGTACTTTTGAACCGGAGGACATAGAGGGTTGAAATTCTACATGAGGGTAGTTCAAGGGTCGACAAATAATACCCTCAAATCAAAATTTCCCCATCTACCCTTAAGGTGACAGTACTCCTTCTTAAAGTAAAGCATTTTAAAATTGCTTTTTAATTTGCTTATATTTATAATTTAGGGGTAGTTTTGAGAATTTTAATTAGTGGGTATTATTTGTTGACCCTTGGACTACTCTCATGTAAAATTTCAGCCCTCTATGTCCTCCGGTTCAAAAGTACGATGCCAAAATCTCCTTATTTTGCCATAAAAAACGTAAACAAACTACTAAAAGTCGATAAAAATTGGTGTACGATCCATTTGATACATTAGGAGAGCAGAAAGTCTATAAGATCGTCGAAATAAATTTAAATTGCTAAATTTTACGTAACGTTATTGCAATATAAATATACAATAAGCGAATACGATTTTAAATTTATTTACTTTATTTTCTATTAATTTAAATTTATTTCGGCGATCTTATAGACCTTCTGCTCTCCTAATACATCAATTGGTTCGCACACCGATTTTTATCAGCTTTTAGCAACTTGTTTACGTTTTTTATGGCAAAATAAGGAGATTTTTGCATCTTACTTTTGAACCGGAGGACATAGAGGGTTGAAATTTTACATGAGGGTGGTCCAAGGGTTAAGAAATAATACCCTCTAATCTAAATTTCACCATCTACCCTTAAAGTGACAATACTCCTTCTTAAAGTAAAGCATTTTAAAATTGCTTTTTAATTTGCTTATATTTATAATTTAGGGGTAGTTTTGAGAATCTTAATCTATGGGTATTATTTCTGGACCTTTGGACTACCCTCATGTAAAATTTCAACCCTCTATGTCCTCCGGTTCAAAAATAAGATGCCAAAATCTCCTTATTTTGCCATAAAAAACGTAAACAAACCACTAAAAGTCGATAAAAATTGGTGTACGATCCACTTGATACATTAGGAGAGCAGAAGGTCTATAAGATCGTCGAAATAAGCTTAAATTGCTAAATTTTACGTAACGTTATTGCATTTATTTACTTATTTTTCTATTAATTTAAATTTATTTTGGCGATCTTATAGACCTTCTGCTCGCCTAATACATCAATTGGTTAGCACACCGATTTTTATCAGCTTTTAACAATTTGTTTACGCTTTTTATAGCAAAATAAGGAGATTTTGGCATCGTACTTTTGAACCGGAGGACATAGAGGGTTGAAATTCTACATGAGGGTAGTTCAAGGGTCGACAAATAATACCCTCAAATCAAAATTTCCCCATCTACCCTTAAGGTGACAGTACTCCTTCTTAAAGTAAAGCATTTTAAAATTGCTTTTTAATTTGCTTATATTTATAATTTAGGGGTAGTTTTGAGAATTTTAATTAGTGGGTATTATTTGTTGACCCTTGGACTACTCTCATGTAAAATTTCAGCCCTCTATGTCCTCCGGTTCAAAAGTACGATGCCAAAATCTCCTTATTTTGCCATAAAAAACGTAAACAAACTACTAAAAGTCGATAAAAATTGGTGTACGATCCATTTGATACATTAGGAGAGCAGAAAGTCTATAAGATCGTCGAAATAAATTTAAATTGCTAAATTTTACGTAACGTTATTGCATTTATTTACTTATTTTTCTATTAATTTAAATTTATTTCAGCGATCTTATAGACCTTCTGCTCTCCTAATACATCAATTGGTTTGCGCACCGATTTTTGTCAGCTTTTAGCAATTTGTTTACATTTTTTATGGCAAAATAAGAAGATTTTGACATCGTACTTTTGAACCGGAGGACATAGAAAGTTGAAATTTTACATGAGGGTAGTCCAAGGGTCGAGAAATAAGACCCACTAATTAAAATTCTCTAAACTATCCCCCAAAAATAAGTCTTTTTTAAAGTGTGTAACTTTCAGAACGTATAACGTAAATTTAGGGGTAGTTTAGAGAATTTTAATTATTGGGTTTTACTTCTCGACTCTTGGTCTACAACTTCTTGTTCTGCTATGCTCATTAGGGTTGAATGTTTTAATTCAAAATCAAATACACGAGTTAATTAGTTTTTATTTCATATTCGATATCTACAGTAATTAATATGTTGAACGTTAACCAGTAAAATATGTAGGTACCTACAACAAATATAGGCGTAGCACAAAATATAAATATCTATAAAATAATACTAAACTTAATTAAGTACAAATTACAATTATCCGTCTGAAAGAAATTACAAGCAAAACTTAATTACTAAATTTAATCTGTTGCATTTAAATAATAAGCGAACGACTTAAAATTTGGTAGAAGTGTTGAGAGTAATACGAGAAAGAACTTCCAATCAAAAAAAAATTTCAAAAACGAAAGTTCGTTTTTCACACGTGTAAGGATAAAATTTTCTCTTCGAAGCTGATTTGAAGCGTTGATAAGCTTTTAAGCGACTGCCGAAACTCGGCCTTATATTAACTTTTGTTGATCATGTGACCACCCCACTCTGCACATTTCTATCAAAAATACAAAATTTGTATGCAGTGGGAGAAGTGTGCAAAGTGGTGCCTATGTGTTAGGCGTAAAAAGTAGTAATTTTAACAAATTGTTCACTTGCACATTATTTAAGCTTAGAAAGTGGCCAATATGGCACAAAAAATGCACAATAGTTTTAACTAATTAATAAACTATTGTACTTATAAATTTTAATGTATAAACAATTTGGTCACCAATAACAAAGGAAAAACATTGAAACCAAAACTGTTACTCCTGTAATTGACAATATTAATAATTACTAATCAAGTTGTTCATAAGAGGGGTAGTTTAACAGTAAATTATATTATAGGTATTACATATTTACTTACAAAGATTTAACAATTATTATTAAGATCATTGCATTATAACTATTGGCTCGCCTGTAGAACAATCAAAAGTGCAGGACAAAATATTTATAGTTGATAGTCATATTCTAAAGGGTTGCACCTTCAAGAAAAAATCCAATAGTTTCGAAATTTCACATAATTCTTTGTAGGTGTCTAAAATCCTATCCTATCCTAAAAATTCTGATAAAACAGAAATGAGCTTTAGCGGCAGTTGCCAAATAGTGTTAGGTTTTTCGCTAATATCTTGAAACTCTGGGTTAGAGCTGAAACGTGACTGCGTACAAAATTAAAGCTGATAAAATTTGGTACAAAATTGAAAATACACATAATTTTGTATTAGTACCTAAAACAACTACCTACGACTATTCAATTTTGTGGCAAAAACCAAAAAAGTGACATCTCTTTGGCCACTGCCGCTAAAGCTAACCTGTGATTTATCACTTCATCTGGAAATTTAGGATATTTATCATTAAACAGCTAGATACCCAGTAATAAAGCAAATAAATATTTGCTTTCAGTTTTAACACACAAAAAAATAGAATTCTATATAAACGTAATTCAAGTAGCAAATATCTTCTACTAACAATCTTCAAACAGAAATCTTGTTTTACGGTATATTCCAAATAAGCTCTCCTTTTTATACTGCTCATTATCTTTAATAGCATAATTAATGCAGAACTTTCAGGCTCGACTCCATGAATGCATAGGTGTCAACGGAGGACATTTGGCAGATGTAGTTTTCAAAAAATAATTTTTTTTAACATTGTATATCAAATGGCTAGTCTTCTATTTCCCATTAATCTATTAATAATTACAAAAAAAATATTTTTTCAACAATAAAATTATTTACGAAATCTTCCCGTTTCATTGCCGAACCCTGTACAAATTTTATCTGCGTCTCGCATCTTCCGGTTCTTCTTAACCGAATTGATTACACAGAAAAGCTAATAAACCAACCTTTAAAATCTGCATACTGTTCTTAGAGCTAACCTGTTCTGCATACTTATTATTCTTTTTTTCAAGAGATGTTTACAATGAAATAAACACGTCTTTTACATTTCTCGAGTGATACGGTTAGACCTTCTTAGAATGTTAACACCAAAGTCGTACATTAATTCCACTTCTTCTTAATTTTTGGGCTTTCTTTAGCCGTATTATTCGATTTTTTAATGGGAAAAAATTCTGGAAACAAATAGGTTAGAAATATCGAAATTTGTAAAAACTTGCAATGTTGCAGCGCCATTTATTATAACATTTATAACTGAAGCAACTAACTGTTGAAAATAACAAAATTAGATTAAGATTTGCAGTATTATAGATTTCTTTTTTATTTTAAAAATTACAGGTTTCTGTTTTAAAGAATAAAATAAATTTTAGTTAGTGGCTTCAGTTCCTAATAGATGGTGCTCGGTGCTTAAAATATTTAAAGAAATTCAAAAATTGCAACCTTTTAACCTATTTTCTATCTTTCGTAAAACACCTTCTTTGGAGACATTGTTAATCGCTACAACGCAGTGTTATTATATACTCAATGTCGCTACTAAAACTTCTGATTTTCATTTTAAGCCATTTAACCTGGAAATAACCAAAATTTTAGCTTGCGACGCTATACATTTTTGGTAAACAATCAATATAGTACATGAGATATAGCCAAAAAATAGGTGCTAGGCGGAACTAATTCCCACAGAGACGCGGTTTGAATTTTTTAGTTCCTTGTTGATATCTCTTTGACATACTAAAAGTCGAGAAAAATCTAAGTGTGCAAAATGCGGTTTTTTGGCGTCTATCTTAAGAAATTTTTCAGAAATTATAAAAAAATCGTGTATAGAATCAAATTACAGAAAATTTCATGCTGAAAAAGATTATGATATTGGTTTTACAAAATCAAAATTAAAAAACAAAATGTTGGCCGAAAAACTGAAACCTTTTGCAGTGTTGAAAATGAGTTTTGGATTACAAATGCATATTAGTCCAGTCACATTAGGCAAAAAATCGCTCTTCAGTCGGAATAATTCCTACAAAACTGGATTTTTGTATATAATACACGTACGTTTCGATATTACAAATAATTGATAAGTACTTTAGATAAATATGCGTTTACAAGATGACTGCCAAGTAAGACGCGCAAATTTAATGAACGGAATCAGTCACTAAAGTTACCCATCCATGGATAATCCAGTACTGCATGAAGTAGCATACAGATAACAAAAATCATGTTAGGTTTCCTCTTCAGCTAGGTATTGTGAAAGAAATTCAAAAAAAATTATTCGAATTTTAACATTTAGTAAGCTCGCTATTGAACTATAAAAACTTCTTATTCGCGACTTGGAGGTAATACGCTAATAATAATTACCTATGCCACATTACTTAGAAAAAGGGCGTAGCTAAAGATTTTTTAAAACAAAGGTCGTGCCAGGTTTTCTCTTCACCTTTTCTAAAGAAGTTTAAACAAATTTTTGTTTGAAATTCTAACATTAAAGAGCGCACTAATAAACTTCAAAAGCATCTTATTCTTTACTTAGAGATCCGATAAAGATTTCCTATATCACATCACATAGAGTAAGAGCGTAGTTAAAGGTTTTTTAAAAACAAAGTACTGCCAGGTTTCATGTTTGACTTTTATGAAGAAGTTAAAAAAACTTTTGTTCGAAATTGTAAAATTAAGGAGCGCGCTACTGAACTTCAAAAGCTTCTTTTTCACCACTTGGAGGCAGGATAAAGATTTCCTATATTGCATCAGATAGAATAAGGACGTAGTTAAAGGTTTTTTAAAAACAAAGTAGTGCCAGGTCTCATCTGCACCTTTTGTGAAGAAGTTAAACAACGCTTTTGTTGCAAATTGTAACATTAAGGAGTGCGCTATTGAACTGCAAGAGCATTTTATTCACCACTTGGAGGCCGTATAAAGATTTGGTTTTAAAAATTTGTTAACTACATTCTTATTCTATGTGATGTGATATAGCAAATCTTTAACGTATCTCCAAGTCGTGAATAAA
This sequence comes from Malthinus flaveolus, assembly GCA_950108345.1. Taxonomy (NCBI): domain Eukaryota; kingdom Metazoa; phylum Arthropoda; class Insecta; order Coleoptera; family Cantharidae; genus Malthinus; species Malthinus flaveolus. The sequence continues at coordinate 4,865,937 of OX467285.1, forward strand.
AAGCCCTTGAAGTTCAATAGCGCGCTCCTTAATTTTACAATTTCGAACAAAATTGTTTTTTAACTTCTTCATAAAAGTCAAACATGAAACCTGACACTACTTTGTTTTCAAAAAACCTTTTACTACGCCCTCGTGCTATGTGATGTGATATAGGAAATCTTTATTAGACCTCCAAGTGATGAATAAGATACTTTTGAAGTTTAATAGTGCACTTCTTAATTTTACAATTTCGAACAAGTGTTTTTTAACTTCTTCACAAAAGGTGCAGACGAAACTTGGCACGACTTTTCTTTTAAAAAACCTTTAACTGCGTCCTTATTCTATCTGATGCAACATAGGAAATCTTTATTGGACCTCCAAGTTGTGAATAAGAAGTTTTTGAAGTTAAATAGCGGGCTCCTGAATGTAACAATTTCGAGAAATCTTTATCGTGCCTCTAAGTCGTGTATAAGAAGCTCTTGAAGATGAATAGCGCGCTTAGTAAGTGTCACAATTTCGAACAATCTGTTTTTTAAATTACTTTGCAATAGGTTAAGACGAGACCTAACACCATTTTTACTTTCATAAATCTTTAACTACATCCTTTATTGTACTTTATACAGTGCCACATTATCTATCAGTCGTTAAGTTTAGTGGCCGACTCCTTTTATAAGACTTACGCGTCTTACTCCGCAGTTTATACAGCGTTATCTTCTCCGCGCAATATCTCGAAAAGGGTTAAACTTATGATAAAAATGAATATAACCAATCTGGTAGCTAATAATGTTCTCTATAACTTTTATAATAACCTTCATCAACGAACGATCTATAGGAGGCGAGTTATTTTCAAAAAAACCATTTTTGTGACCTTTGACCTTGAATATCTCAAATTTCTCCTCCGAAATTTTTCTGATTTTGTGATATACTTATTTGGAACATCTTAATGTACGTGTATACCAAAATCCAGCTTTGTAGGAATTATTCCGACCGAAAATCATTATTCGACTGGACTATTTTCCTACTATACCAATTGTCGGACATCAGAATATTGCCAATTTGAAGAGGTGTCCTTGACCGAATTAAAAAAATTTTGTACACGTGAACGCAGAATTAGATGCTCTACAACTTTCATTTAATAAGTTTTTCTCTTAGAGTACTAATTTCTAAACTGCAGACTCATATATAATGCTATATGTCAGTTTTTGAAAAAGTTGGAGAAAATCGTCGTTTTTTGACCGCGGTTTTCGACCATACCGCTTGGCCAAATTATTAAGTGTTGGTACTCATTCGACGCAGAATTTAATGATATTTAATTTTTATATAGAAACTTTTTCGTTAAGATGTACCGTTTAGGAGTTATAGGCGAAAAAACAAAACAAGTCCTAAAATTTTGGGGTTTTTTGGTCTCCCGAGGTCGCCGGTGTTAGCATTTTTGTTTTTTACATGTTTACACCCATATAAACAATTTAAAAAAATAAAAGCTTCTACCCCATTTATTGCATCGTAGAAGGGTGTTTTGGACCTCTACTGACTGGCCTAGTATTACTATCAGGCAAATAAATATGGATAATTTTGGTGCGTTAGTCGATAAATTCAAGTCATCTCCTATCAAATGTTTCATTTAGAAATTTGTCTGAATTAAAATTATTTATTTACAGATTTACATACAAGGCATTACAAAAAGCATACAAAATAATATTTTTAGTACATGCTCCCTAAAATGATTATTTTGCGAACTAATTTGAGTCCGCAAAATGTCATTTTAGCGGACTGAAGCCCATAATGGTAACTTAGCAACACTTTAAAGGACTGAATTTAATTTTTGATCAAGAATACAGAATAGACCGGGAGATAGACAGAATAACAGATTTTGGGCCACGATTTTATGCAGTTATGCCTTTCAGAAGACAGTATTCTACGTATATCCTGATGATGTTATAAATCAAAAAATCATCTTATGTTCTACATGTTAAAAAATGATTATGCTTTTGCTCCAAAAGATAAGCAATACTTGGGTATACGCAATCGGTATGCCATCTTGGCGTAGGCACTTTTACAACAAGAACTTGTGTATACTTATCAGTGGCATCCTGTTTAAAAACGCGGAAATCCTTCTTATTCAAATACAAATTCACGTGACTATGCCAGCCCGCTGGGCCCTCCCTAACGGTATACCGATGGTTTTCCGAATTTTTATTTTAAATTTCATTACCAAACACATGGGACATGGCAGCCGTTTTTGATTTATAATATTATCATCAGGATACATGTAGAATATTGTCCTCGGAAAGGGGCACTGCATAAAATCTTGGTCCAAAATCTTTCACTATCTCCCGGACTATAACGTTATTAACAAAATACAGATTTACGGAACGTCATCCATCCCTTTTATTACCGATAGTTTTTAATTTTTTGTTTGTAAACAAAATGTGACAGTTTCCATGGCCGAGGTTTCATTATTTTGTTTGTTATGGACAAGGCACCTATCTGAATTTTATTTATATCGACTATTTTAAAATTTCATAATAAATTATTACTTTGGTAAAGATTTTAGGGAGCTTGTACTAAAAAATTTTGTATCTAATACGTCCGCAAAACGCTTTATCGGACTCATCTATTTTACGGACTTGGCTGGCGCTTCGTCCGTAAAACTCGATTCGTCCGCTAAAGCTTTGTTTTGCAGACTATTACGTTATTACATGCCAACGATAGTACTTCACATTCGTCCTCTTCAGGATACTACTTCAGATTGTTAAAATATCTCGTATAATAAACTTATAAAACCAATGTCTAGCGTCCACAAAATACAATAGGTTATTGGCCCAGGACGATTTAACTGCGATAAGTAATTGAAACAGAACTAGGCAGTGTTGAGTTATAATTTAGTCAGAATGTCAGTAAATTATTTAACCAGTGTACCTAAACTACAAGGAAGAGAAAATTTCAGCGATTGGGCATTCGCAGTTGAAAATGTATTCATCCTAGAAAGTTTATCGAAGTGCATCGACGGTACAGAAACTGATAACGTGTTGATTTCCAAAGCAAAGGCAAAATTAGTGTTGACGGTTCATCCATCTTTATTTATGCATATTCGAGATGCAAGCACAGCTCAGGAAGTATGGCAGATATTAAAGAAGTTGTATGAAGACACCGGATACACGAGAAAAATTAGTTTACTTCGTGCGTTAATATTATCATTGAGGTTGGAAAATTGTGATTCGATGGAAGTTTACGTTAACCAAGTGATTGACACATTCCAAATTATAATTGATCTTAGGATCAAAGCGAGATTGAATTAATAAATTCGTTTGACCTTTAATTGCTCGAGTGGTATGTCCGATGTCCGATACCTATAACAGAGGTGTTAATTTTAGAAACGGACAGTCCCAATCGGCGACAACAATCGACAGTTAGAAAATTGGATTGAGAACCAGAATCTAACAGGAGACGAATTTGATGTAAACGCGAAAATTTATCAGTAAAATTTACAACTACGGTAGAAAGTAAAACGATTTGATTAGATAGCGAACTTGTAGAGGTACAAGCAACGATAGGCCCAGTCGAATCAATATCGACGTTCGATGACGGTTGAGTTTCAGAGCAAGATTCGGAAGATTCGGGTTGCATTACGTTATTGCTATTACCAAAATGAAGAAAAGTGTGATGTTTACAATTACAAAAGGCACAACTCTCTTTAGATTGACACGATTTGAGTTTATGTTGATTAGATAAACAATTAATACATATTTCATGTTGTTTACCGAAACGAAATCTTTCCTGTGGGGAAAGTGCTTTAAATTTTAAACATCGATAAAGTTGATGATACGACGAGAAATTGCACAAATTACATTTAGAACTAAATTTATTAACGATAAATAAATGTGTAGTTTTCTCTTTATGAGAGATAAAATTATTATTAGCGGGCTTAGAATGACTTGGTTTGGACGAAAGATGAGTGTGACTTAACGTTTTCGATTGCATTTTAATAAAATTGACAATTTCGGTGTACGTGGGTAAAGATTTTTTATCGTCTCTAGATAATTCGAAAAATCTAATTGTTTGATTATCCAATTTTGAAGTTGCAATATAGCCTAAAATAAATTCAGTTAGATCTGCAATTTTTAAACCTTTGAGTTTAGGTCTTTTAAATTACTACAACAAATTTTTACCTAATTTAGCCACAGAGTTAAATGTTTTATATAAATTGCTACATCGGGATAATGAGTTTATATGGAGTTCAGATTGTAAAAAGGCGTTTGAAAAAGTAAGTCTTTGTTATTAAATAATCAAATTTTAGAATTATACGATCCAGAAAAGCCTATTATAGTTTGTACTGATGCAAGTCCAGCGGGGTTAGGTTGTATAATGTCGCACCTTGTAGATGGGGTAGAAAAACCAGTAGTTTTTCTTTTTGGTACGCTTACATCAGCGGAACAAAAATACCCGCACCTTCATAAAGAGGCTTTAGCTTTGGTATTTGCGGTGAAAAAACTTCATAAATATTTGTACGGAAAAAAATTCTTACTTTGCTCTGATTCGGAGGCTCTGAAATCAATTTTTAATCCTCGTAAAAGTACGTCTACTATAGCTATTTCGCGGTTACAAAGGTACGCGGTAATTTTATCGATGTATGATTATGAGTTTCAGCATCGCCCGTCGACGAAAATGACACATGTAGATGCATTATCTAGGTTACCTTTAAGTGAAATGGTTAACATGGAAGAAGATGAAGTAGCAAATAGAGTTGAATTTTTAGAAAATTATCCAGTTAGTATTTCAGACGTTAAAAATAGTTTAAAAAATGACAAGTTGTTAAATTTAGTTTCCAAGTATACAAGTGAAAGTTGGTCAAAATAAATTGCTAGTAAATTAAATAAGGAGTTGAAAAATTATTTTAAGTTACGGGAAAATTTAAGTATAGAGGACGAGTGTTTGTATTTTGGAAATAGAATTGTGATAGGAGTGTCTAAAAAATAAATTATTAAAATTATTACATGAGAATCACGAAGGGATAGTAAGAATGAAATTGTTAGCTCGTGAAAATTTTTGGTGGAAAGGTCTTGGCAAGGACATCGAGACTTACGTTAAGGATTGTATCGTTTGTAATCAAACTCAAAGAGTTAGAAAAGAGGTAGTAACGTCGAAATGGCCTAGTCCTTTAAGAGTTTTTGAACGAGTGCATTTGGATTTATTTTATTTTCAACAAGAAACGTTTTTAATATTAGTAGATGCATATAGTAAGTTTATCGATGTTAAAGTATTAAAGAAATCAAAAGTCGAAAATGTGATAAGTGCTTTACAAACGTTTTTCACGTATTTTGGGTTGGTGGATGTCGTAACAACCGATAACTGTCCGCCGTTTAATTCGTTTGTGTTTGAAGACTTTTGTAAATTAAATAATATTAGAGTTTTTAAGATTCCGCCTTATCATAGTCAATCTAATGGTCTTGCCGAACGTGAAGTTCAAACTATTAAAAATTATTTAAAATAATATTTACTGGATTCAAATTTAACAAAGTTAAACACTCAGGAAAAACTGTCAGACTGTTAGCGGCGTACAATTCTACTCCTTCGACTGCTACTTTAAAAGCTCCGTCGGATATTTTATTTAGTTATAAAGTAAAAACATTAAGAAATTCGTTTAATCCTAAAACTATTTCGTATGATAACAATGTTAAAAGTAAGGTTTAATTTAGTTCAATCGAATAAAGAAATTTTGTCTAAGCGAAATAATTTAAATTTTGTTGTGGGAGAGAAAGCTTGGTATAGAAATCATTTTAAAACTTATATTAAATGGTTGCCGACGGTAATGATTAGAAAAATAAGTAATTTTGTTAATTTGATAAATTTAAGAGGAAATGTTAGAACTGTACATATTAATCAATTAAGGAAAATGAATGTATATTACGATAGATTTAAGGTTAATTTAAGAGTTCCGGAAGGAACATATTTGCCTAACACGAGATCAAGGAAAAGATGTGCCAGTAAATCGGATGGTGCGGAACCATTTGTGTTGCGTAGATCGGTGAAACCCAGAAAAGCACCTGATCGTTTGAGATATCCTTTCCAGTCTCAAAATTTGTAAAATTTTGAAAATTTGTAAAATTGTAAAAAGTTTATAAAAGTTTTTGTTTATTCTTCTTTCGGGAGGATGTCATGTACGAGGCAGTACAGAATAAGAGCTTGAGTCGAGTGGTGGTGGTGTAAATAAAAGTATGGAGTATAAGCATATGTAGTAGTATTATTGAAAACCAAAATCCATAACACAGGGCACACGTTTTAAGAAAATAATTCGTTTAAAATATTCGTGCCAAATATCTCCAGACTTGTGCCGGAATTATTTTCGTAAAACGTGCGACCTGTACATAAAATCAAATAAAATCATAAAATTTCAGAGTAACTACCTTAGAAACAAGCATGTCAAGACAAAACAGTAGCTGATTAAGCTGCTGGTGAACGTTTAGTTCCAATTCTGTATTTTATAAGAAATATTTTCAAACATTTCACATTCCGTGTAGATTTATACTGTTGCATCTCTTCTTATATGTGGATGGTTTAAAGCAGTTCCCATCATGACACCTGTAAATATAAATAACCAATTAGTTTTCCATTTCATTTGATATTATACTTCAAATGTTAAATATAAATAACGCTCTGATGAGAGCAAAAGCGAAAAATGAAACTGAGTTCGTTTAAAAATTCATTTCATTTAAGTATAATAAACTTTTTTTAAATTACCTTTAAAATCCACTTGCAAATTGTAAAAATTAAATTTTGACATTATTTATGATTATTTATTTGACTGAACATAAAAATGTTTTATTTTAGTAGACTACCTACTTGAACAAAATTACAATTATTTTTTGATTAGTATTATAGCCGCAATTGTATTTGTTATACAGGATGGTCAAAAACTTATGCCAGGAGATTTAAAATAAAAACCAATACAGATACAAAAAACACTAAAGAATCTAATTTGATCAGGAACGAGTCCGCCCTAACACACATAATATCTTTATTTTATTATTAATAGAAAAACACTGACAACGTCAACACCGATTTTTTTAAATGACATCATACAGATTAGGTTTGCTAATTAAGACATGGTTTACGTTCGCAACGAGATTCGGCTCAAAATTTGGTTCTAAAATGAACTGGAGCTGGCTTTAAAGCGAGTCGTCTAAAATTTGACAGATTAAGTATCAATATTTTACTAGCGGTAGTGTTTAATTTTAATGAATATGCAATCGTCTAAATTAGAAAGTTTAAGGTCCACGTTAGACTATTTCCCGGCGTCGATAAAAATAAAATATCGAGAGATATCGAAAACGATTTATGGTATTCAAACAATCCAAAAATATTTGTGACTGCCAGTATGATGTTCTTACAAGATCGTTTAATGCAGAAATTAAATAAAAATTTGTCTTCCGATTTGTTAATTGTCGAAAAATGTTAACATTCAAAACATCCTACCGGTTGAAAACACGGATCCCAACCAAACGTTCGAGGTCCTCTAGGATCTCCAATTTCTTTTTCCGTACATCCTTGAAATAAAACTATTTCGTCGCTAAAGTTGCCCGGATGATAAGCGAACGTGCACACTGCCATGGCACTTTTATCTTCGAATCCACTTAACATTTTATATAAACCTTCTGGTCCTATTTTCATCAAAAACCATTTTACGTAAGGACCTGGTAATCCGCCGAGAGCGTTAAAACAAAAACACGTATCTTCTACGAGCACTGGGCCTCCGATAAGTTTAGCCGCTTCTTTAGGCCGCTTGCACATTGATAATGCAAAAACGCCTGTAAGCAAAACGTTTTTGATTTTTTTTGTTGGAAACTGACTTTTACATGCATTTCATAGGATTGACACACACTGATGCGATTTTTGTTTTGCCGTTTTGCCATGTTTTAAAGGCGTTTTTGCTTTATCAATGTGCAAGCGACCTTACACTACTTTTTAATGCATACTTCGTCGACTTCGCCTTGTAATTCCGGAAGATCTACATTTTGACTAATTATTTTTCTAGGAAAAGAAGTACCTAAAATTTCTACGAATTCTTCTAACTTCTTAGAATTACCAGTTATAAAAGTTACGGCTTTGCACATCTTAACCAACTAACTAACCTCAAACTTTGTTTTGTACGTTTGTAGGTTTTTATTACAGAACATACGTCACTAGTCACTAGAACTACGATGCACATTACCTACTCACTTTCTGGCAAAAAATACACGTCACTAGAGCTACGGTGCACCTTACCTACTAGAACTACGATACCTACTAACCGTGCCAGTTATGGTCGATTTATACTCAACATTTAACATTTAACAGATTTAACACTTAATTTAACATTTAAGAGATTAACAAATAGGGGGGGTTATGTATAATCATTTATGCTCCTTATTTAACATTTAACATTTATCATTAGCTAGCAGCCCACCACATCCCGCCCTACAATTCTAATGTAGTATTTGTATATTTGTAAGATGGTAAGATCCAGTAGAAAGGTATTAGCCGTCAAACGCAAACCTCGAATCTCTAAGAAAATCCGAGTAATTCCAGGGTTCAAAAAAGATGCATTAAAATAAATTTAAAGAACAAAAAAATTTTTTAATTAACTCATTTAATGCTAAAGGACCACCTCATCATGCCCTAAAATTCTAAAGAATATGTAAGACCCAGTAGAATAAATAAATTCCCAAGGCCCAGTTATAGTATAAACGAGATAATCTCGGAGTCAGAGTTAACTCTACGATCTGAATATGAGATCTTAGCTTGGATTAGATTAGGTTAGCTTGTAGACACTTAGTCTAGAGTTAACCTATCAATTTTCTAGAGTCAAATACATTTCAATTTAACTCAGAATTAGTTGTTGATTTAGGTTGATCGTGGAGTTAACTCTGACTTTGAGATTAGCTCGTTTATATAACTGAGCCTTAGTGGTACGGGCCGAAAAGAGGTGTGAAAATGTTACTGCCGTTACTATAATTCTGTAAAATGTACATTGTGTACTTAAAAGGGCTTTTGCAGTATTAACATAATTTATTTGGCTAGGTTAGAGGCAGACACTTTCAAAAAACCTGGCGGGCACCAGTCCCTGCCTTAGAGCCTCGAGTGAGAAGTCCCTCGCTTGTTTTTAAAAGTTAGCAACTTTAAGAACAACGACGACTGTTATCAAATAGCTACATTAAAATTTACATAGGCGAATTTATTCCCAATTTCAGAAGGTTCACGTCCTTATAATAGAAAAAATATAAAAATTCATAAGCGTTTTACTGGAGCGGTTGGTTCAGGTTCATTATGCTAATTATTCTTCAAAACTAAGTCTTATATTAGTGAAGATAAATATATAGAGTACGATATATGTATATCTCAGAATTTTCATTTTTTATTTAAAAATGAGCCAAAAGTTGGTAACTAAAAGCGAACAATTATTCTGACTTTCAGTAAGCAATCAGGCGTATTCTGTATTATAACCTAACCTCTAAGGATAGTGGCCAAACTTTTACGTTAAAATAACGTTCTCTCTCGTTCTATCACAGCTAAATAAAAAAGATAGAACGTTACTTTAAACGTAAAAGCACGTAAAAGTTTGGTCACTATCTTAAAGTTTATGATACAGAATATGCCTGATTATCTCTATTAAATATCAACATTTCAGCAACAAAATTTAGCTTATATTGTAGCTCAATATTTCTACTTTATTTTTTATGTACATAATTTTTTTGTCACTTCAATAGGTTTTGCTGCTCAAGCGCTCCAGTATAGCAGTATTATTTGCAAGATTTCTTACATGGGCGAAATCGCCACCTTAAACGAAGTGGAGGGTAGATTTGAAAAACCATATTAATTTGGATATGTAATAAATAACCACAGATATCTTACCAAACAAACTACTAGGTACCAACTAACCACAACTAATTATGTATAAATATAAATTTATAAATTGTAACTTCTCGCCTCGCATGTGGAAACGTACGGTGTTATCAACACGGTCAACACGTGATTAGAAAATTTGTGGTTTTAGCGTAAAATAGTTGAAGTTCGAATTGACACGCGCAATAAATTAAAAATTCAATAATTTGTAATAAAAATTTCATTATTTTAACACACCTTCGCTCCAAAAATTTTAATATTGGCACATACACATTTACGAGTACACATCCTGTAAAATTGGTCGCCTTTTTTCAATAATTAAACATATGGTATGCAACCGTAATGCAACAGTGTACGATGGGTTGCATATGTAGCCTTACAGCAAAGCATCGTCAACTTGTCAACACACACGAAGGTCACGAAGTTTATAACTCTAATTCTAACCTTACAACTTAAGCGAATCTTAAAAACATAAAAACTTCTAGCCACGAAACTTTCTCTTCTAACCATCTAAAGAGCCTCATAAACGGTAAGTTACAACAGTTATAAACATATTTGTGAAAATTTAAAATTTTACAGAATTTACATTATGTTTAACTCGTACATAAATTAGATGACAAATCTACGAAGACGTGGGTCGATGTTAGATAGTTGCTACCGCAGGTCTACCGGATGTAAAGAAGGTTATTCGACTTTTGAATTTGTCCATATTTTGTTATCTGTGCTTTTGACTTTTATGTTACTTTTAGTACAGTCGAGTCTGCTTTCTTATAATAAGTGCGTTTGTGCTAACAAAATATGCTTGCTCGATCCAACCGCTTGCTGTAGAAGATTGTAAATGAGATCTGTTGAAATGAACGTAGGTACTCTTTATAACCGATTTATTATTTATTGGGTTTAGTCTCGATTAGAGGAAACTAAATTAAAAGAAACACTGATGACTGTATGTGAAATATACTTTTAAAATCGTTTACAACAAGTTACAATAAGTTTGTCACCATTATCAACAGTTATAATAAGCTGCTCTAATCGTCCGATGACTCTAAAGTCCTCGTAATCGCACTAGTTAAGAATGTTTTTCACGTATTAAAAATTGTTGTTAGAGGTAAAGTAATTCTTCAGTTTGGCAAAGGAAATATGCTCGTTATAGCAGATCTGCTCATTATATCAGAACTTGTATCGGAAATCAGAAGTTATAATACATTCAGTTAGATTTTTGGTAACTTGCCAAATAACTTGTCGAAACCAAACGCTCGCTATAAGAAGGACTAGTTATAAGCAGATCTGACGGTATTGATATTAATTTTGTTGTGATTTTGGTTATTTTTTGATAGTATAATCACTTACAGTATTCTCAATGAAAGAACGACAGTCCACACGATCAAAACTGCAAAGGTATTCTTTGCTTACCCGACATACAAAGTTTGTTAAGCATTATCACTTGGTGATGTTCTTTCGTTGGAACCATTTTACAATAAATAAGACTTCATTGCACAGTTGAGAAGGCCCTAAAATGTTAAAATATGATGTATGCTTAATTTTGTAAGTACAAGGTTTCACAGTCGCGATTCTCAGTCTTCTCGAAGCCACGAGAATTATAATATTAGTAACATTAAAGATAACGTATTGTAGCAAGTTAATTTTAAACAACTACTGATTTGTTGTTTTACATTACGATAACCACATTTTAATTAAAGTAGAATTTTTATAAAATGTATGTATACAATGATTGTTTTTACAATATTTCAATTTTAATGTAAATTAGTTCGGACTGTTTCTTTGTTAAATTAGTCAATAGTCAACCTTTTACTCTCTCAACTTTGGCAGCCCATAACTTTTTTGATCAGAGAGTAGCTAGCGCAACTATACTTCAAGACAACAATTTGACTTCAACTCGTTTGAACTGGTATACTCTTAGTTGTTAGTCTTTTTCTGAGTTCCATAAACTGCTTTTAATTTTACTCATCAATTACTTATACTATAATACTATTTCTTTGTTTTTAGGTATTCTGGGTATTGTGGGTTAAGAGTATTGAAATGGTTATTTACGAGCAGTTTGGTAAAAGTTGGATTTCAATACCACAGAGGAACCATTCCAAAAATTGTATCACTTATTTTCGGCTGAGGATAGCTTTGTAAAATATAGAAGAAATAATAGTTGAGATAGAAAACTCTTTCGATTTGTAAAATAAAATTTTCAACCTTCGGGGTGGAAACTGCCAAATGTGAGCATGGGATGTGTTATGCATTAAGGATATTTGTAAATTTAAATAATGAGGTTAACACAAACATTAATAACGAATTATCATTAACTAAACTAAATGCATGTACAAACTCTTAAAACATCACAGGATGTAATAGAATTATTTGTCTTCGTGAGTAAAAAGAAGTTTAATTTATTTCCTCATAATTACTTGTATGCTATTCTTTGTTTTTAGGTATTCTGGGTGTTGCTCGTATGTTCGTCAAGAGTGGTGAAATGGTATCCGACGAGCAGTTTGCTAAAAGTTGGATTTCAATACTTGTTAATGAATACTTGAAATTGTATAATAAGTTGTTTTCGGCTGGGGAAAGATTTGCAAAATACTGCAGAAATAATAGTTTGAGGTAGAAAACTCGTTTAATTTTTTTTAAATAAAATTTTCAATTCCCAGGGTGGAAACTGGCAAATTTGAGATTGGGCTAATGTGTATCATATTATACACAGAATTTCAAGGGGATCGTCCTTGTAATATACGTCATTAGAACTTTTAATAACAACAATACTGTAGTGGAGGGTTATAAACCAACATGCGTAAGTAATTTCGTAATTATATGCAATGTAAAATAAGCAACGTTGGTTTATCAAACTGTGTCAAGAAGCAATTGCACTAGAGGAACGTGTCTAAGTAGCAATCCTTCTTAGTAGGTTATAAGTTATTGATAAGTAATAATAATTAATATAGTTTAGTCTAAGTTGTAGTTGAATTTGGGAAGGTAATAATAAAGTAAAGTAAAAAAGGTTCAAAGGCGTTTTAATTAAAGTAAGGAAAAAGAGAGAAGTTTACCACAATACAATACAATAATAACAATAAAAAACAATAACAATAATGAAGATATTGATTTGTAGTTAGTTATTGCTACTTTTAAAAGTAGTGCCTCCTCCATTTACGAGCAATTAAATCGTAGACATGTTTAGTGTATAGATAATATCTACGTACTCACTTAATATATGGCATCAACAAGATGAATTTATTATGAATAAGGCTTTGCCATCTCTGTTAGAAGCTATGAGAGACGTGTTGTACCGTAAAGATATGAATAGAATAGAAAACTAGTTATAACAGTATTTATAGAGATTTAATAGAACCCATGGCAGGCTACCGAGAGGCTGAAGACTTGAACTTTCGAATTTCAATCGATAAATTACGGGTAATGGCTCAGTTAAGATTGGCTGGGAATAATTTTATTATAATAACATAATAACAACTAACGGTGTTAAATATGTAATAGACGTAACAGTAAACTGTTCGATTTGCTCCTTAAACAGAAGGGAGGATCTAACTCATTTGTTAATAGAATGCCCCTTGTATGAACACCTGAGACGGATCTACCTTGTTGGCTACCAGCTGGGCTTTTATGAGAGCGGATTGGGGTTGCGAAATTTACTGAGCATCAGCTCCACAACACACATTATTAATTTGTATTTGATTAATATGCTTAGAACTAGGTCATTTCTTAAATGAATAGAATTGTTAAAGTTTGATTTTAGGTGGATAGTTCATTGAATAATGGTGGTTTTGATTTGTTTGATGTTTTGATTTGAGTTATTGTTCTTTGAAAAGATAAAATAATTATGATCAAAAGAATAGAGTAAGTTAATAGTAATTTAATTTTGGGTTTGGGGTCACTGAGGATGTATCGTATACCTCTGCTGTTCGATGGGTAGATTTTCTTTTATTGATGGGGAGTTTTTTATTTTTTATTGTTGTATTTTTTTGTTATAGTACTTTGTATAAGAATTACTTTCTTGAAAACAAATAAATATATTATTATTATTATTAATATCTATGTACTACGGTTTCTTAGTACATTTACCCATAAGTTTTATCAATGTGTACATTTATTAGTACGTAGAAACGTAACTTCAAAGAATATTGATGCGAATTAAAGTGTATTCAATTTACGCCTAATACATAGGCTACACTTCATACAGTTAATTGTCTTGAGTTTAGTAAAATTTAACGCACTTCCTCGTAATTACTTTTATGCTGTTCTTTGTTTTTAGCTATTCTGGGTTATTCGAATTAATGCAATAAAAAATGAAACAAACACAGACGCAATTTTCTCCGTATTACTGCTGTCTGCTTACAAGATCAATATTACGCTTTGCCCGCGAATTACAAAACGTGTAACACTACGCAGAACTTTAATTCAAATTTCATTGCAATTACTCCAGTGAAACTATTTTTAGTCGGAAAAGCTTCGTCGAAGTGAAAATTCAAAAGGTTAGATTTACGGATTAAATTTGTAATACCTATGTATAAAATTTTTGGAACAATACCCGAGTGTAGGTATATTTTGTTTTAATTGTTCATCGTGCTCCAACAAGTGTACAAAAAGAATATTTTAATAAAAGTAAACAGGCCCCAAGTATTGCTATCAGTGCTGTTAGCTGCTATTTATCATGGTACCTCGCATTGTTCATAATTATCATGGAATCTCTTGCCGGATGCTGGCGGCACGGAATAATTCTTATTTCTGGCGATTATAGTGAGTTTCAATGAAATTCTACTTGAAGTGGTAGTATACAATCTGCCTGGGGTGAACTCTGTACTCTGTCGACGTTCTTGAACCCATTTTTAACATAAATATACTTCTATTTTATTGCCACTTCTATTCTTCATGCTCGTGCAACTTAAACACCCTTTCACTTCTATGAACCTCTCTGTGCTTTCTTCTTTTCCCACCCATCATCTTCCAAGTTATCATATTCTTCTTGATCTAAGAATCATCAAATCTTCGGATCTTCGGAACAAATTCTGCGCTCGAGTTTTCGCACCACGGGATAATTTGTGCTGCTTACGCACTTCACAGTCTCAGAAGGAGATCTACGCCAATGACTTTTCAGCCTATTCATGGCATAGTCTTGGGGGGCCTGCTTGTGAATTTGCAATCGGTGAACTGGACCCTTGTTATGTGAAAACAGCTGACTCTCTTGATGACAAAGTTAGAATAATGACAGACTTTGTGACTGAGCTACTCAACAGACATTACACCTTACCAAACCTTAAAGACAAAAATAACTTGCGGACTGGCTGAATGACAAAATTCGTCCGCTTATAAAAAATAGAGATAGGTACTCTATAGGAAATACAGGAAGCAGCCCACAGGAGATAAATTGGAAGCCTACAGTGCTCTCCGAACTATAACAAGGATAACAAGGATGGGGTGCTCTTAGACAGCTGTATTACCTCCATTATGTGTCTTATCAGCACAAGCATAAACGTAGCTTCCAGTTAATAGAACACGGGCATTCAACTAGACATAGGTTACAGGTAGAGATATACGGGTGCCAAGAGCCGTCAAGGCAATTGGACAGCGTTCCCATGCATATGTTGGTCCTCGAATATACTCCATGTTCCCCAGCGATCTAAAGAGGTTCAATACAAACCCATTTAAGAAAAAGGTAAGGTTGTGGCTTTTCCAACAGCAGAGAATGGGGGTCCACCTTCAGGTGGATGTGAGAGCAAGATAGGGAGAGATCAGCTGGGTATATTTAATTATCTTCTTATTGTGAAGTCGTTCGCACACAAGTCTTTTTAAGACTTCCGCGGGTATGGTCCTTGAGTCATTTATTCTGCCGTAATTCTTTTATGTTTTATAAAATTATGTGCCAAAATGTACGTTGGGAGTAAAAATAAATGTTATTATTATTATTATCATTACTATGAAGTCAGAACTGTTCTACGTCATAATGTCATTTCTTGAGCCGGTCAACTGAGTTGGATACAGATACAAATAGTATTGTTTGAATCCCATTAGTTTTTAATTTTTAAACAAAATTTTAGTTTATAGGTATAGAGACCCTACATTCGCGTGCCTTTGGATCAATCATCGAATACAGTGATAGAGATGATAATAATAATAATATACAGCGCGACTTTTGTCGTAGCGAATAATACAATTTATAATTTATTGTGGCGAGCAATCAATTTATATAAGTCTTCTGGTGACTTGATAACGAACTCGGTAAACAATGCCAGCTATCGCGTAGTATGCCTGGCTCTCGATAAAATTTTAGTATTTCGTTTAACCACCTGAGGGCTTTAATTTCATTTTCGTGCCTCCGTTTATTCAAGTTTTTAAAAAATTAAAAAAGTTGTGAGTTCTAAATGCGAAATCCGAATGACTGAGTCTGTTGTTGAGCATAATATACAATAAAAATAACAATTAATATATTTGAATCTCTACTCAATAAAATTTAAATAACATTTCAATTTGTGATAAAGCGTTATTTAAAAATTAAAAAAGAATTTTGAACTCTTTTTAGAGAGCCTTCAGAAGCATATTTTATTTTAACCACATTTCTACTTCAGTATGTAGAACAGCATAGGTAACGACCGTGTGGCCTAATGGATAAGGCGTCGGACTTCGGATCCGAAGATTGCAGGTTCGAGTCCTGTCACGGTCGCAAAATATTTTGCACATTTGACAAATTCTTTTTAAAACGTATTTTTTTCAATTTTTAATTTTTGCTCAAATTTGAGTTTTTAAAAACACAAAAATGCGTATTTTCGAAATAAACTAACAAATCTATAGCTGTCTTCCACCTTCCAGTGAGTAGCTACAGCTTATAAAGTAAACCCGCAGACAACTGCATAAATCGTTACTTTACTCATTGATGGCGCTGCAATGCTCTTAGCCGGTTTTAATTTGAAATCTGTCTTCTAATGAATTTTGCGCAATTAATTTTTAATTAATAAGAAACTTATGACTTTTGCAAAAATCCTTAGTACTAATCTTAGATGGAAGGTTTCAGACATAAGTTTAAATTTTATTGCTTTTATTGTACCCGCAGGTATTTCGACTAGGACAAGATTATTAGAATATCATTTCGTCTTGCCCCGAGGCGTTACGATTTATAGTGGAAACGTGCTTTGGATATTACATGTAGATTAATTACTCAGCAATAATTATTTGTTAATGGCCGGTTAGTTCTAGTTGAATTAGCTTTTAATGATTGAAGATGTTGTATGTTGAAGGATATTCAATATGCGCAACTAAATTTGATCCACTCGAAGAAATCAAGTGGTTTAATAATTAATAAAAGAAAAAGTTTGGAAGGGCTGATTTTGTAAATTAATCAAGAAAACTCGGGAAAATTCCTAGCGCTTTTCGATATATTTTTTTAGAAAAACTGGGTATGTGCTTCTCGAGTGCGGATCCATCAAAATGAGAGCCTATTAAATCAAGAAGAAACGTTTAGAATAAAACGACGTGGCACTTACTACCGTTTAAATAAACACTCTAACTCTAAGCCTTCTCGATGTTAGGTTCGCATTCTTATTTTGATGGCCCTCCATCTTCTCTACTATATTGGCGTTTACTTCAAATTTACCACGGCGGTTAATAATGCAAAGTATATCGACTATCGACAGGGCGACTGGGCGACTATAATCTCTATTAATCCTTACGCCCGTGTGCAATTCACAGTGCATTTTGCGATAACAACTCCTTGCAGATTAAAGCCCCAACTTCCAGAATATACAATTGAAAATCCACAATCTGCTTTTGGAGGTTTAGCCCAATTTTTTATTAATTTATTATTTTTTAGCGGACTTAGTAACGACCGAAAATATAACAAAAACATCTCTAACCAAACATTTTGCTTAAATTAAATTTAGGAAGTTTGTGTTAACGATTAATTAACATATTAAAGCTGGCACCAAAGTGGAAGGGGGTGTCGTGGATTGTGGATTGATATAAAAAGAGAACAAAATTAGCATATTAAGTTAAATTTTGTTTCGAATCTTTTTTTGTGTGTCGAACGCGTTATAAATGGTTTAAGTTTATAATTACAAATTAATTAGGGGAGTTTCTAGAAATTTAAATTTTCGCTTACGGTGTGAAGCCCGAATGTAAATATTAAAAGGCACATTAAATCTAAATGCCGTGTAATTACATTTACGCTATCGCTCTTGTCTATCACAGTGAAATATGAGCAAAAGCTACCCTCTGGATAAAGCTATGTGATTAATGGAGAGATTCAAAATATGGTACTTTCCTACAATGCAACATTATACACCTACACAAATTTTATTGTAACTGTACGTAGAATATTGGACGTAATACTGATTGCACGTATGGCAAATCGCAGCTTTGTATCATTTCGAAATGGCTAATTCGTACTGACATTTATTTATCTATAATAAATCAATTTGTAAATTTATTGAGAAATTTGAAGTATTAGTCCGTTTAAATAAACAACCACCACGTTGTTATATTCTGTCGGAAATAATTTATAAACATTTTTATACAAGAATTAACAGACATTAATCAAGATAAGAAAAAAACACAAAAATCCGATAACTTCGAGCTATATGAATAATGTTTTAACGTCAATTTTAAATCTATCAAAATTGTATTTAAAAAAAAATACAATTTGGGAATTTTATCTAAAGAAGCCTTTGGGAACTTTACCAAACTGAAAAAGTGGTTTTATTGGATTCCATTGGCTTCTTAAAACTTTACACGTCTTTCAAAGGATATGCAACACATCGTACATGAAAGTATTGTAAGAAGCTGCAGCGCCCCTGGCCAGTCCGCGCCCGATAGAGAGATACATGATACCTAGCCTCTTTTGCTATTTAATTAAATATGCCGCTCTGTTATTTTATGATTGGTTTGTTCAGAAGAAATAATTTTGGGGGCTTTAGTCAAAAACATTAAAATTGTAAGGGGATTTTAGCCCAAAATGCCTTGCATGATAGATCCCCTTGCCCCCCTAGCTGCGCCACTAACTACCATGAACATACATTATAAAACCAACCATTAGAATTTAATAATTGATATCTCTGAAACGTGGAGAACATCATTAACCATGTGATTTGAATAAATTAAAAACTGTTGAGTAGTTTTGAGCAGATCCCTAGACCATCTTGTCTTTTCTTTTCCAATTTGGTCCGTCTTTAGCGTGTCGAATTATTTTTTTAGTTTTAGACTAAACTAATAATACGGCGTGCACTTTGGATTGAGAGTCTCAAGTCTCAGGTCTCAGTCAGAACGTCAGAAGCCCCTCGGCACTGCACACTGGCACCAATATTTGGATCAAAGCAGGGACGTTCCGTACATTTTCTCAGTATATGGTATAATGCAAGTCTTCGAAATGTCGTCTCTTAAATGTTTTTTCTTTAAATAATCTTCGATTGTGATTTCCAAATATTATTTTTCTATTTTGCAAACTTTATTTATTTATTATTAGATGAGATTCCCACAGGTCAAAGACCTAATTACATATTACATGAATTGATGAATCTATGAGTATCAAATCGCCAACAAATCTACAAATCAATTTATAACATTATGATAATATCGCTAAATAATCCAGAAATCAATTAACACACAATTACAACAAACCATTATAAAAACATTACAAAAACATTAAATACCTCAAATCTGTCACCGTGAATGACCCAAAAAATGCAACAATTAGTTTGACCCGTCCCCAGGTACTGTTCTATTAACTTATCAATCGACATAGCAGTCCGTCACAACTTTACAAAATTTCTCACATTGCATACTCAGGTCAATGCTATTTAACAAGCATATTATTTCGCCCAGAAGCCGCAGCATTACTAACAATGGGTCACTGAATATATTATGCATAAGTATACGCAACAGATGATATGTGAAACATGACCACAACTATGGTACTCCTTGCTGGTAACCTCAATTTAATCAAAGAGAGCAGATAACTATCAGTTAACAAATTGTTCCAGATTTTGAATCCAAATTGCAACAGTGAAATGTTTCTACGGCACCTAACAAAACGATAGTCATAAAGTTTCTATTATTAGGCTGAAAGCTGAAACAATTGTTCAGTTGCTCCACGCAAAGCTATAAGAATTCTTTTTATAACTCCTCTCCAATGCTGAATTTCCATATACATAATTTGTTGCTATTCAGTGTCAATAGCCTTTTCTACTTTAATTGAATGTCCAATTCTTTCCATGCTCTAGAAGCATTTCTGTGCACTATGAGGGCTCTTATAAGATTTCCCCAGTCAAAACAGCCTTTTTTGGGCCAGAGTAAATCAACCAAGTGGTCTCAACGACTTTCCCATTGCTTAACACTTTCAAATAATGCGAGAGCAAAAATCTACGCCTCTTTTATTAATAAGGAACTCTAGGTACTTCTTTAATTTAATGTGTTTCCCTCTCAACGAGTATTTGACGAGTTTCAGATACCATGCAGAAAGTATAAAGCAAAAGCAGATAAAGAGAGTTACTGAATTCCCCCACACAGGCTGAGGGGACAACGGTAAATAGATATCGAAGAGAAACCCCACAACACGTCGACATGACTCTTTATCTCCATTCTCAAAAAGTATCCTCTGTACAACGACAGACTCACTGCTATCACCCCTACGTTCTCGCGATCGTGGCGGGGACAATTAAATTTCGTTACTTTTCCTAAAGTAGGAAAAATAACGTAACAATGTTTACTCGTGAGTCGTGAGCTACGTTATAACACCTTGAGGTTCTACGTTCCAGTTTTGGCTATAGCGTATTCCGTGCATTGCCTATAGTTCTTATATTACGATTTTTCGAGTTTGTTCGTGTCGTAAAAACCAGAACTAACTAATACGTGATGGTTATTATTTGAACGGTGCAATCCAGGGTTGCACTCTGAATAGTATTCGTTTGTAATAATCAGGGCTCATAACTCAAGCTCACACAGTAGCATCTACTCGAGAAATGAATCGACCTAACCTAACAGCGAGGAGGAGGGAGGCAACCCGTGCTCATGTTAATCTTGAGTCGCTACACGTTTAAAACAAAGCTTCTAGTCACGGAAGGGGTTAGTCACTACTTCAGCATTAGGTCATGCTTTCACTCTGGAATTTTTTCTTTGTTCAATGACGTACTTTTGAGAGAGTGTGGGTCTGTAGGCGTCTTTCCTCCATACTGCACTACTAAATTTGGAAGTTTACTAGATTTTATTCTCGATGGTTTGCCATTGCCTGCTGAGGGGAACGTCGTATTTTAAAGATTTTTAACCATTAATTCTTATTTTATTATTTAGATTCCCAGGTATTGAACCTGAATCTTCTGAAATAGCTCAATGGTCGTTATAATTTCTTTCTCGTCGTAACAAATGGCGACTGTGATTTAATTCATAAACAAAAGTTACCCGAGTCTCGAACTTCGATTAAGTACAATTACCGTGCACTTAAGTCAATTTCTTGTAACGCATTCACCCATTCAAATCTGTTTTGAGCTTTTTGAATTTCTCCTGAAATAAATTTAAATTAGACGTGTATTCTCAAGCCTTAAACTATCGTTGGAAATTAAATATATAATATTCGGCGCATTCCGTAAAAATATTTTATTCATACACTCTTTTATTTTCATCAAAATGCATGAAAGTTGTTGAACAATTTTTACATAAAAAAGTTCTTAGCAACGCCTTATATGAAGACGCTCGAGTTTCGTCTAGAGCTCGAAAGTTCTCTTGTAATCTTGGAACGTTATCAGACTAACACAAACTTATATTTCTCTGTCTAAAGCCAATTTCCTGTAGATTCGTCTTAAGACAAGAGGTCGAAAAAAGAACAGAAAAAGAAAACTCTATACCAAATCTAGATAACTACTGACTAGCCATTGCAATTAACACTATCGGAAAAATGTTGTTTTCTACCCTAAATCACGCTTTCTTTTTATCTCGACAAACTGCAACCTTATTAATTATACTATACAAGGATTTTATTTAATTGAAAAAAAAAGTTAAAATTTAATTCCGACAGATAATTATTGTTGGGAAGTTCGTTTAATTTTAGCAACCTTAATCTGCAAGGTCCTCTTTTAATAATAATAACCATTCGAGTTTGCAACACTGCAGTTAACTAAGAATAGGTACGTTGCGCTTAATCTCTTGTCATTATATTTTATTTGAAGATTTTATCTGAAATCGGTTTTCCAATACCCAATAATTTTAAGGTTGAAAGAAAGCAATAATGATAAGATTTTTCTTTAAAGAAAATTACTTACATCTTTAGAACTTAATTAGTTGATTTATTTTCTTAAGTTAACGTTAATCTGATGATATTTTGAGATTATTTCTTGTATAAAATAGGAATGCGGTGTACGATAGAAGAGTTGGTAAGTCACAAAACTTTTTATCAGCGAAGTTTCTTTTAAATTTGGTTAAATTAGAAATTGGCTCTATAGCGCGGTTACCAGACTCAAAAAGTGGCTCTCTTATAATGTAACTGCATCAGATATAATTATGCAACTAAGTCTGCACCCCTCCACCTGGTTCTTGAGTTGTCATACATTGAGATACATTTTCTGGGATTCTTTAGAAAGACCCCTCACTCTCCATTAGTCATTTCGGTCGCTTTATGTTTTTGTTCGCAATTGTGGCTCTTCAAAAAAGGCTAGAAGCCTGCTAGATGGATTATTTGCCTATATTCTCTAGTATTCAGTTCTAAGTAAGTAGAATTCAGGCAATTCAGCATAGACTATTTCAGTGCCTCAAAAGCTGGGCACCTATTAGAAATACGTTGGAAAGATTCGTTCTCTTTTCCGAAGTCTCTTCATGTGGGGTCCATGTAGGTCTATAATATGTGGGATTCTGTTGAAGGGGAGTTTAGATTTCCCATTCCACATTTTAGGTTCATGTATGATCTATTACGTACAGTTTTTCTTCCGTCGTTTAGTTAACTAAAATGCCATATTATGGTGTAAGTGTAGAGTCATTTCGCAATTTCTACAATCTGAAGAAACGATAAGAAAAACGGCATGCCTAGAGTGGTTTGTTTGCTTCAAAGATGGTGATACCAGCTTGGACGTCAAAAAGAAGTCAATATTCGGATTTGATGGCCAGGTTCTTCTGGCGGTTGTGGAAGAGAACGAAAGTTGCACTAACCAGAACACTGGCTGAGAACTTTAATATCGATCACTCCACGAGTGTTCGGCATCTCAGAAAACTCGGCAAGGTGTGGAAATTAACCAGATGGGTTCCGCTTCCAGCTCTCAGACAACAACCCGAGTTGTCCGCTCGAGTCCGCTCGTTTCTCGATAAACTCGTCACAGGAGGCGAGTCTTGTCTCATGTACAAAAAGTTAGAAGCAAAAGGTTTGCGTGTGCTAGCTGGCCAAACTCTTAATTGTATTCCAAAGGTTGTACAATGTACACTGCAATAAGGCTATGTGGTGTGTCTGGTAAAACCGGAGTAGAATCATTCACATGAAGATCGTCAGCCACTACCCACTACTACAGGTGGAATAACAGCGATGAGCGTCAAGAGTGGCGAATCCCGGACAGAAATGGCCAAAGGCAGTACAGCATCAACAGCAACGTGTACCTGTCCCAGCTCGATTGCCTTTATACTGCCATTCAGCTAAAAAGACCGCTTAAAAGGAACCAAATGTTGTTCCTCCACGACAATGTTCGTCCTCATATCAAACCCCATGTCATCGAATCCATCGCTAGTAAGAGATAAGATTTGCTACTCCGTCCGCTCTACTTTCCCACCGAAACTTCCGCAGACTACCACATCAACCACTTGTTGAAAAATTGGCAGGTTGGCAAAGTCTTTGCCGATTTGGAGGAGTTGGTTGAAAATGTCAAATCGTGGATTGCCCCAAAACTCCAGAGCTTCTTCTCTCGCGGATCGATCGTTTTCTATGCAAATAGCATAGATTGCTATTGCAGTAATTGACGTTGATGGTGACTACGTCTCCGAATGATATAGTCCAGTCAAATTAGACAAATTGAGGGGATATTCGTAACGTAGCATTAAAAAAAATGTTTAAAAGGTAAAAAACTTCATTTTTTGACTGTTTTTTGTTTATAACTTGAAAACTACAAACTTTTCGTAAATAACCTTCCTATTCAAAATAAAAGTACATCAATTAAGGGCTCAAGCGCTAGTTGAAAATTTAGGTAGGTACTTTGTCTGTCTCAGCAAAAATCCACTTTTTCTAGTCCAAAATCCTAATTTATTATATTAAAGGCTGTCAATTATTGAATTCGTCCCAGTACTTTTGATATATGTAAAGGTTCCGTTCATTTTTTCAAAAGTTACATAATGGTCAAGTTTATTTAATGAAGTCCTCGAAGTGCTCGATTTGCTCTAAGCATGCTAAGTGTAACGTCATTTAGAGCAGGACAAGCAAAAAGAACAGGACAAACAAATGCTTTAAATTTGCTCTTTTTACTCCGAGAAGACAAATTAACAAGCCTATTCAGTTACAAAAAAGTTGAAATTCCAACGAAAAATCTTGTTACTTGTTGTTCAGGAGTGTTGACATCCCTTGTGTCCACCTTGTCTCAACGCCTGCAGTTACACCACGGCCTTGAGTGAGACTACCACTTGTCTTAATTGACTTCATTTGAGTTTGTTAAATCGCCGTATCACTCCAGGCGCCTCTGTGCCACGCCACTTTCTCACTCCTGCGAGTGGTTCCTCGGTTGATAAAACGTTTTGTGCCACAGCAGTTTTCTGAGTTTCAAAAAGCAGAGCTTATACGAATTTGCCATCAAATTGTAAATTTTCTTAATATGACGGACGCCAGATTATTTCAAAAATTTTGACAGACTGTGAAACTTATTTATTCCCTTTTTCAGCTTGACGATCCTTCAAGAGAGTCGTGTAAAGATTCATAAAGGCGAGGAAACTCTGGCGATGGTCAAAAAACAGGGAGCTATAAAAGAAGTTATGTAATACTAAATTTTCTTTAGAAGTACGGACCTGGACAAAACAATTAAGCTTGAAACATATAAGAGAGTTACAGCTAAAAGGTACATTATTTGGCTGAAGTTTTCAGCCGAGTCCAAAAAACTGGGATTATGCTCCACACTCCACTACGACAGTGCATTGTCTTAAATATAAATAGGATGGAACCGAGACTTGAATCCTGTGGGACTTAGCTTTAGTGATGAATGACGAGTAAGTAGGACCAACCCTTATTCGAAAACTCTTTTTGACCCAATAGTCGTTGATCTGCTACGAAAGGGACTTCTTTAGTTTGTAAAGTACCGTGGAAGACATTGCATCTGTCATGGTTTGGAATTAAGATGGCAAATAGGAACTTTAGGAAGTTTTCTATAGATTTTGTTAATCTCAAAATTAAATTTCAATATTAAAGTAAATAATACAAAACAGGAATAATTTCGTTAATTGATCGAATCTTCCCCAGATGTAGGAAGTTTCACACGAATTTGAAAACAACAGTGTTTAAGTAGTTTCTAATAACAATCCATAATTAATAAAGATGTAAATTAAATGAATAATATACCTATAACAAAGTTATTCATTTATTGATGTAAAGTTCAAGGGTTTGTTTGTGCTGTATAATATTAGTTATTCTACGGTAGTGCTTACACGTGCTCGGCTTTCTAAATATTTTCTGGCAACAAATTCCGCAAGTATACTACAGAATTGTTAATTCAGAAACGATTTGAAACTTCCTATGAATATCAAAATAAATTAGAAAAGTAAATACGGACCTGATTATGTTTTTGTTTTTGTTTTCGATTTAAATTGTACCTACCTATTGCATCGGGAGTTAATTTGGTGGTCGTGTATACGAACGTGTAATAAAGTGATAAAACCTCAGATTAAAATCATATTTTCTAATTGTTAACGAATGATTATCTCGCTCCTGCAGGGTGATGGATCATTGCTAAAACATCATATCCCTGCTTTTGATAATAGCACACAAGGGACGTCCTTCCATTTTCCGATTATTAATGATGATGGCTGAATGGGAAACATGTACGCAGATTTCTATAGATATTGATTTCATACAAATTTAGTATCGCGTATCAATAATATTTATCGCTGTATAATCAAAATTATTTTATTATCATTTTCAATTTCCTCTCTCGTTTGGAAATTATTAAACTTCTTCCTCTATTAATATACGAGCAGGCGCCGTAGCGATTCTTTGTATTTTCCACGATTTCTCACCTGGGGCTTTGAGTACGGTCGTACGGTGGGCTGTTTGAACAGAAGAGAGAGATTAAACAAATGGCTCTTAACATCCACGTATGTTAGAAACGATTACTCAAAAATAAACACGAAAATTAGTCCAACGTGGTTGCAAATTTAACGACACCGTCAAAAAAATACGTGACAACGCGACGATTTGTTTCTGTAAAATATAGTGGAACTTGGGCTCTTTTTTTCCCTTAGAAAAAAAAAAGAAATAAAGCTAAAGAAAGTAATAAAATTTACCAGTGATTTCTTAACGGAACCATAAACGATTTTCTATAGACACAAACAAATGTGATTCGTCTCTCTGCATGTTTCAATGTAAAAGATCCACAGAGATACTCGAATTGGTTTATGATACTCCGGTGTGCTGTCATGCTCGTAAAATGCTGATTGTTGACTACATAGTGTGCTTTGTAATGACGAATGTGTATTCCACGGTTTACCCAATTTATTCATCCTTATGAAACTTGTAATTGTAATTAGATTAAAATTAGGTTATTCCGCTAGAACGAATTTTTGTTCCAATTACGAATTAATCATTCATCGCCTTTTTTAACCTTTTGTATCGAGTTTTTGGGCGAATGATGATCGCACAATGGTGCAATAAAATAGAACAAACTACAAATTGAGGTTTGTTCTATTTGGCAATAATTCTTTCGAGAATGTAAAAAGAAGTTAATGTTATCGTTTGCAAAAAGAAACCTAAATTTTGCAAGTTGGATGGCCGTCAATAGTTATCTATTAGTTTAAAAGCACCAAACTAATTTTATATCTTCTTTATTAGTCACAAAGTTACTGATAAGATAAGATAGGAAAAGTTTATTATTAAAAAGTATTTTTTCCACAAAAATTTATTTTTTGCGTCTTGCCTGAGGTGATTTTATTCAAATTATTCTGTTTGTATAAGGCCAATCTTACGAAGTTACGAAAAGGTTAAATTTGAGATTTTGAACTTAATTAATCATCAGTAGGCAATTTATCGAATATAATATAGGCATTCCTATATAAGCCGGAACTATAAGCCGGAACTATAACCCAAAATTAGACCGATCACTACGAAAAGTCTACTAGACAAAACACAGATTATGCACTTTTGTCTCATGATTATTAGGAACCAAAAGAACCACACCATCACCTGCTCTAGAGGTGCTGCTATGCCTTTCTCCACTAGATTTATATGCGGGGAAGATGGCAACAAAAGCAGCCTTACGACTGCGGGGATGAGACTACGGCACTATATAGTCAGTCCGATATGGAATTTACGGACACCTCGAAGAGGCGAGAAGTGCTCCACAAGAAGCACTACTTGGAGATGGATGCAGACCGTATCTCCCCTAAATATACATTCAACAGATACTTCCAAACTCTAATGAATTTAACTGAGAACATCGAAGCAGACATAACTGTTTTTACCGATGGATTTAAAAATCAAAACGTAACTGGAGCAAGGTGTCCACTCACCTGAGCTTACCGTCGGTATATCCAAAACAATGTTTTTATACTCTGTTAGGTCAAAAGAAGGTAATGATAAAGCAAACAAACTGGCCAAGAAAGGTCCAAACAGCCTTCCCTGTGGCCCTGAACCAATCATGAAACCAGCCGTAGCTACTGCTAAGACTCCCCTTAAAATAATACCCATCAATTACAGACTGAAAGATGAACAAGAAACGTAAGCTGTCGCCAAAACAAAAGAACTGTACCGGCTCCTCCAAAAAGCTGGCAAAATACTGTCTACAGCTGTCCCGAACTAATCTACGAACAATTGCAGGGACTAACACTGTCGACTACACAAATATCTACACTGGTCACACACTGGTCTAGGTAGATAATCCCATATGTCGTAGATACGGGACTAGAAGACGACAGATTGAATATGTGTTATTGTCACTGAAACCTAACGTCGACAAGAAGATCCGTGTTGGGGAACTTCTGGGTCGAAATGGTCACCACTAGCACCACCCACCCTCGAGCTCATTCTACAAGCAGAATGGCCAGTGTGTGGTCTTCCACCACTTTTTTTAGACACTTGTGAGTTTGTTCAGGAGGTTGGATCTGTCTATAATTGCTACTCGGGGGTGCCCAGAGACAGCCTCTCTGTATCTTTGTGGTTAGCCGCCATTTTTGGATTATGCGACCTAACTCTCTTCCTGGGGGTGACAGGGTTGTGACATTCCGCCTAACCTTATCCTCTTTTAGACCCTCCCAACAACAGGCAGACGGCTTTTTGGGCCTTGCCTACCACCGGGAGTCAGAGGTGGTCTGGTTTGAGACGGCGGAGATGCAGGGCAGGCCTGCCGTAGCACGAGCAAACCTGGCGGGCCTCTTTTGTTTCTGTTTAGCACCGTTGATCTGTGCTTTTTAGGGCTCGAGGATGCTGACAACTAGCGGTGTATCCGAAGGCTCTGCCGCTGTGCTCTTCCTATCAGAGGGGATAGTTTTGAAGATTCTTCCTCTGAGGTCCCCAACCACCACAGAGTCTAACCAGGGGAGGTCACACTGTGACGCCAGGGCTACCCAAAAGATATAGCCTCCAAAGACACAACCTAACATAACCTTGACATTTAATCTGTCTAACCATCTTCAGTGACAATACTTAATCCTGGAACTGGAAAATACATACCACCCGTTTTGCCACATTTAATGATCTTTTTCAGCACGTCAAGTTCAGTTCTGAGTCGTTCCGTAAAGTACACGCACACTTCTGAGTGTGTTCCAGTTTCTAAAGAAAGTTCTGGAATTCTAATTGGTTGTGAAAAATTAGCCTTGAGTCTTCTCACATTCGAATTTCTGATCGGTGATATTTGCGAACGCAATTTTGTCCGGTTGTTATGGTTTCCTGGTCGTTTGTTGTATTTAACGTTCGTTCGCCCCTAAAAAAATTTTTTTTTCTGCAAAATTCTTCTTGCTACCATAATATCTGCATAGTTCTTCAAGTTTAGACCACCGCCTAGGCAAGGTTCATGGTCTGGCTTTCCACTCTAGCGGTATTTAAATTTAGTATTATGGAACCAAGGTAGTTCCGTGACAGGACACGATATGAGAGCTTTCAGTATTTCAGGACAAACTTTTCCTTTTTCCATCGTTGTAAAATTAGCATCGATGTCGAGATTCGTGTCAATTTTTAAAGCAATTGAAGTAATGTAAATTTCGGCGCTTAAATTAATTAATTAAAAGCAAATTAATTAGTGGAGTATTTGTCTAAAGACAGGCGTTTTATTAATGACAATCAATTTATTTCCTTGCTTAATTTACATTGTAAGAAGACGAAAAAAAATTAATTGTTTCATTTTTAAGTTAAAATAACGAGCGGATACTTTTTCACAACAAACTTTTATAATCGTCCGTTTTAAAAAGAATAATTTGTAATATTTATTATACTTAGCACGTAGTAGTAGTGTGATAGCATTGCATCCAACATAAGCGTCTTTCATGGTGTAACGTTATAAATATCAGGGAAAAATTCTGGATATCCAAATATTTCATGAGCACACTGAAGAGAAAACGTGCTTACATTTAATTAACTACAGGACATATTTCATACTTTTTTTTGGCTATAACAAAGATACGTTAGTATAAAAATACAGTCGCCTTTTAATTATTATGCAGTTGAAATTTGTAAAGAAAAAATGGTTACTATACCGGGGATTAAAAGACGCGTTCCGGAAAGAAAACAAAGCCCTAACGGTCGTTATATTTCCACTAATTAAAATATCACGGTATCCCGCACTCGTTGAAAACTTCATGCATTTTCTGATTTCATGAATACTCAAAGGGCGAAATTAATTCTATTTTGGAAGGTTTTTGTTTTTGAGTTTGTTGATTTCATTAGCTTTGTCCAATTCATGAATATTAAAGAATAACAAAAATGCCTTCACTTGTTGATGTAGGTACTACAAATAACAAAAGAGACAATTTGAATCAAAAAACTTATTTTTTAACAAGTTGGGGGTTGTTTGTTACAATTTTTTAATTTAATTTACATTTTTGTTTCTTATTGTGATACCTACATTCGAGGAAATACTGTTTTCAAATTTCCACGGATAAAATTAAACTTACTGTGTTAATAAATTGCCTTTTCATTGACTTTAATAACTGTTGCTAATTAAAATGCACTTCACATAATAAATTGGAGAGAAATGCTCTTGTACGTTGGGTTGCATACTCTCTTGGTAATTCCCTTCAATTTTTTACAATCTTCTCTATTATTAGCACTCATTTCATTTTTATTATTTATGCTTTTCTCGCTCTCTTTTCAATCTTACAAGTTCCATGCTGAAAAATTAAAATCACTGGTTTCCCGTCCCCATCTCAAATTCTTTGAAAATTACATTTTTCTGCCGAAATTTTTCAGTTTTATAATCACTTTTGACGTAAATGACTTTGCGTCAATTGTTGAATTATCGAGCACTTATAATAGTCCAGTCAATGTGGGGAGAATAACAGGACATTGCCCTACAAAAGGTGGTGTAGTTCTGATTCTTGAATATGTTATTGAGTTAGGGGCCCTGATGATGATGAACAAAGCCGGTTCCGCGACGGAAGTGACGTCACAGCTATCATAAAACTTAATTTGGCGGGAAATTCAAATTTACCGCCAAGGGGGCCGCAATGACTCATGGGTCAATGTCCCATGTTCCATGGTTCATGCTCTATGGTCCATGGTTCATGGTCCATGCTTCAATGTCAAGGTAGTTTAACTAATTTTTGGACAAGTTCTAGACCGGATGTGACGTCACAGCTATTATAAAACTTAACTTGGCGGAAAATTTAAATTTTATGGCTTGTATTAATGGTCGGAAATGACATCACAGCATTTATAAAACTTCAACGCCATTTTGGCGGTAAATTTAAATTAAAAAAAATAAAATTGAGGGTCGCAATGCAGTATTCTGATACTTAATTTGTTATTAATATTTTTATGTAAAAAACTAACGAATATCCCCGATCAAAAATTTTAAACTTTCAAAAGATTTCTAAAAAAATTTCAAATTCTAGTACAGTCGGGTTCGGATATAACAAAAAAGTAGAAAAGTGAAGCGATAGCCCAAACTGATTTACTAATTTTTATCAAAATAAATGAATTTAAAAAAGTTCTTCTTTCATTAAATTATAAACAATTTGAACTTGACCTCTTTTTTGCTATGTCAACACCGGAAGATAGTGGTGTAAAGTAGTAATAGTAATAATTATTTTGTATACATAGCAAAATGAAAGACAAATGAACTTTAAGCAACAAAAGTTCTGTACAATTTCTTAGGTAAAATAACATGGAAAATCGTTAAGGTAGATAAAATGTGCTCTTAACCCTTTAACGCCCAAGACCAAAAATTTTTGAATTCTTATAAAATATTTCGTATTTGTTTTAAAACTGGAATTACAACGTTGTGTAAACAAATTCCTTCTTTTTTAAATTTTGTATTATTGCACTATCTATGGCCCATATTCCAAGCAGCGTTTCAAAGTGTATTTTAAAATAAATTTAATGTCCATGATTCATGTCCTATGCCCCATGCCTCATGAGTCACCCCGGCCACCGTTAATACCGACCGTTAATAGCAACCGCTAATACCGACCGCGGTCGGTATAGCGGTCTGTCTGTCTAACGATCTGTCTGTATAGCGGTCTGTCTGTCTAGGGGTCTGTCTGTATAGAGGTCGGTATAGCGGTCTGTCTGTCTAGCAGTCTGTCTGTATAGCGGTCTGTCTAGCGGTTTGTCTGTATAGCGGTCTGTCTGTATAGCGGTCGGTATAGCGGTCTGTCTGTCTAGTGGTCTGTCTGTATAGCGGTATGTCTGTCTAGCGGTCTGTCTTTACAAATTATTATTATATTTTATTATAATAGGTATTTTAAATGTTTACATAACAAAAATGAGCCTGATTTATTATTTTAAAATCTTCTATTATTATATGAACTAAGAGCGATCTTTTTTTGAATAATCAAATGGGCATTATGTTATATCTGATTAAAGCTTCATGGCAAGATTGGGTTTTTATTGTATATAATTTTAGATCTAAGACCTATGTAATAGTAATAGGTCATTGGTACACCATTGTTCTCATCTTTTCATTATACTTACCGATAACTTTCTTATTAATTTGGGGCTATTTTATATTCGTTTTAGTATTTAGCGTATGTAAGCGTATATAACGTATGTAGTGTAGTATGATTCATATTTTTTACGTAAAGACTAACGAATATCCCCGATCAAAAATTTCAAACGGAGATATTTTTTCAAACTCAAGTACAGTACCTAGTAAGTAAGTACCTAGGTACACTGTTAAAATATAATTTTCTAATAAATTGTTTGTTCTTTATAAAATGGCATCTAACGCGGAAGAAACTGTAACATTTTTTTGTTTTATATTATACTTTAGGCTTTGTATTTTAATATTACTAGTTAATAAAAAAATGATATTTGCGTATTATTCTATGCGTTTTATTGCTATTATACAGCACCCAAAAGTTGCTATCCGATTTCACTTTTTTTCAAGCTACGGCACTTTAGATGTTTACATAGTTTTTTATTTATAAAATTCATTTGTTTTCATGGATTACTAAATTTGAAGCAAATACTATCAAGTATGCTACAATCTTTTATTTCAAGCGTAGGTTATGATATGATACATCGTTAAAAGTATTAAAAAAAATGCGATTTTTATAAGTATCTAAAAATCCAATTTGGCGTATATTCAACTTAAGAAAGTAGCTATCATTTCCTCT
Source organism: Malthinus flaveolus (assembly GCA_950108345.1). NCBI lineage: Eukaryota > Metazoa > Arthropoda > Insecta > Coleoptera > Cantharidae > Malthinus > Malthinus flaveolus. The sequence goes on from OX467285.1 coordinate 4,898,721, forward strand.
AAAATGATAGTTGCAATAATTTTTTTTTGAAATCATAATATTTGATTGTGGCTTTAAAAGTAATAAATTTTAACATCATCTCGCACATTCTTTGAAAAATTATGTAATTATAAATTAAACGTAAAATAATAGATCTGAATTTCCCTTTTCTGAAAATTGGGACCAAAATGCTCCATGAGGCAATGCCCCATGAATCAATGTAAGGTATTAGGTTAATTTCGATCACAACAAAAAAAATTTATGATTATATTATAGTATCCTAAAACGTAGAAGGTGTCTCTTAAAGTAAAAAGTGCAAAACTTGTAATGATTAAGAAATAGTTTGTTGTTGTTTTTTTTTCCCAATATTTTTACTGTTTTTCAAGTAAAATGTACTATTTTAAGTTACTTAAAGAACGTAGAAGGTGCCCCTTAAAGTAGAGCATATGCCTTTCTCACTCTAGCATATCGCCACCTTAAGTTTCCATTTTTTTCTATAATAAAATGTAATGTGATAACTAGAATGGTTTTTCTCAACACCTCGTTCCCCTCAGTTTATAATAGTAAATATAACTTATTGAAATTTCACTTCATCTTATGCAGTTAATTTTTACAATTTTGACAGATTACAAAGATATTCAACTGTTAATAATAACGATGCAGTGATCGGTCTATTTCCAGTGTGTCTTTTTCCCCTAAAACTTTGTAGGATGATAGCTTTCCATAAGAGAAAAAAAAACATGTTCGACGAGTTAAACTCATATTTAAAACTGTTCTTCCGATATAAAATAAATACTTTTGTAAAAACGCAAACTTTGAAGAGCTGTAACTTTGCAATGGTGCACTTTTGCATAATAGGTCAATTGGATTATATCGGTCTAATATCTTCTCGCAAGTTTACCCTAAAGCGTTGTGAGGTGTTTTTGTAGACACCCTGTATAAGTAATACATTGTTTTCTTTTTGCTACTTTTATTTATTTAAATATTGTGAAACTTAATTATTTATTTGGGGGTACCTCGCGCTTTTTAGTGTTTTAGGCTTGATATTAACGGAAGGTTTAAACAAATTAATTGCTTATTTTATACACCTGTATATGATTTAATTTTTTTTTGTAGCGAAAAAATAGTAGCAACAGACTATGGCACATATGAAGCACACGAGGATACTTGCGTTATAAAACTCACGTCATTAGTTATTAGTTAAGGATTAAAGTACCTTGTCATTGCCTCATGTACCATGGAGCAAGCAGTTTTCTTTATTTTTTATTTTTTGGAAATGCTTATTTATCTATTGAATAAGTAAATGGTACATTTTTTTATTATTCGCATTAGAAAAACGCATGCAATTTCTAAATTTTTACTATATGACAATTATAATAAGTACTTTGTACATCGCTCGCATAAATTCCAATGTCAACACCGGAAGATATTAGTAAAAATACAACTACAAATTATTTTATGTTGATGTATACAGAAAAAATTGAAGGATAAATAGAGACACCCACGCTCTCAAATCAGTATTTCATACTTTAAGTTGGTATTTGAACTCGGCATTTTTTTTGCCTTGTCAACACCGGAAGATAATTTAGTGAAAATACTACTATGCAAGTACAAAAGGTACTTGTTGAAATTTTTGTTAGGTAAAAGCACCTAAGTTTTGACAAAAATACCAATTTTTCTCTGTACATCCAAAGATGCAAATATAAACAAATTAAAATGATTTAAAAAATTACTAGACTTGTGTTATCCTGTTATCCATACTCAGTTTTAGTGTGCAATTACAAAGCGTACCTACTGATTTTTTTTTTTTTATTAAAAAGCATTTAAGGTGTAATGAAAAATACCAACTATTTCTCTGTACATCTAAAGATGCGTTATGTCAACACCGGAAAATATATTTTATGCTGATTTGCACAGAGAAAATGAAGGATGAATGAACTTTAAGCAACAAGAGATCTGAATAATTTCTTAAGTAAATTAACATGGAAAATCGCTAAGGTACCTACATCCTTCGATTTTCGGTTAACGAAAGGTGTTAGGCTTGAATGTTTTCCTTATGGGAGGTGCTTATTTATAAACAAAGCAGGCAAACCAAAAAGAAAAATCGTAGTAACTTTCAATAAAATTTATTTTATGTTAAAGATCTACAATTCTCCGCTATTTTCTTTATAATAACAATCGTTTAAAATTTTTTTTTATTCATTAATATCGATTCTCTTAAACAATACAAATTTAAATCTAACTTATCTATGGATGAGGTGTTTACAAAAGTGTTGATAAATTTATAAAAGAATTTTGGAAAATCTAAATCATCGAACATTCTAAAACGTTCATAGATCGCTTCTTCCTCGTTGAGTAAACCTAACACAAATTTCATGTTCAAGGTCAAGTTAACTCCCCATTTTGTAGATATCTCTATCGCATTTATGCCATCTATTTTTAGAACCACAATTTTATAATCAGAATTATTAAATTCCAAATCGTTAATCTCAAGCATTGAACGTAAATAGCACACAATGGTTTTCCATTCTTCTTCGATAAAGAAAACCTTCTGTTGTTTCCAGTTCCTAATTTTTACAACACTCATATAATTTTGAACTGCACTCAATCCCGTAGAAATGGTATTAAACAAATCATTGAAATGAACAATTTCAAATACTAGCTTCTCCTCGTTTCTAACTTCTTCACGGTATTTTTCCAATTGCATTTCTAATAAATCGATAGAATCGATATCACTATCCAAACAATTATTTAAGAAACTCATTTTTTAGCACGATGTCTTTTTTATTCAAAGTTTCAACTACTATTAAATAATATGTACTCGAATTATGATAAACTGCGTTTTTTAACTTGTTCAAATAACAGATCTGTCATTACTATTATCTATTTTGAGTCACACGTGGTTCGTTGATTAGATTTAATTTAAATACGGAAATAAAATTCCTTAAACTACTTAATACATATTTACGTAATATCCCCCCAAAATTATAATGTCCTTTGTGATAAGTTAAGTTTTATTAGAAAAACGCATGTAATTTCTAAACTTTTATTATATGAAAATTATAATAAGTATTTTGTACATTCCCTCACATAATTCCCAGGTCAACACCAGATTTATTTTCTGCTGATGTGACAGAAAAAACGAAGTACGAATAGAGACACCTACGCTCTCAAATCTTGAACTAAAGAAAAATCATAAAACAAATCTATCTGTTATATTTTTATACCTATTAGTATATATATCAATTTCTTATTAAAGTCCTTTTACTTTTACTTATTTTTGATGATGTAATTTCAAATTAATGATGAACTTTAAGCAACAAGAGTTCTGAATAATTTCTTAAGTAACTTAACATGGAAAACCGCTAAGGTAGCTATTTTTTAATCTATATTGGGTCATGGAGGATGAAGCATTCCAACCCCGATTTTATTTATTTTTTTTGGTATTATAAGAAGTTTTATTGTTCTTATCAAGGTGAAAAACAAAATGATTAGTCATCTCATTTATGTTCTTCATGAATTAAAAGCAAACTCTTTCTATTTTTAATAAGCACATTCTATTCTATTTATATGAATAATCGAAGTAAAAAAAAATCTTTTGTTTTGCTATCTTTTAGTTATTGAGTAATAATTCACTTTCTTACTAAATGCAAATGCATTGCATTACATTTAATTTAATTGTTTTTTCTTTTTATGATGCGTCATCTCATATATTTACAATATAACACAACGAATACTTACTAAATATTCAAAAATGAAAAACGGCCCTATCAGATGCAAGTTTTGACCATGCGTTCTTGGCATTCAAAGGTATACAACATGAACATGAAAAACTCGAGAGGGCACAATCCAGCTGACACCCTTTAATATCTGGTTCATATGTACGTAAAGATTGCTAATATCTTCTAAATATTCAAAATTGAAAAACGGCCCTATCAGGTTCGAGTTTTTGTTAATGCATTCTTGACATTCAAAGGCGACAGGGGCAAACAAGGGGGTGTTTTTAACTCTCAAAAAAAATTTTTTTTTTGGTACTATTAAGAGTTATTTTTCTTTTCAAGGTGAACAAAATTTAAATGACGAATCATCACATATATTTTTTTCTTTACGAATTATGTAGTGTAAGCAAATTCCTTTATTGAGTCATGAGAAAACTTTATTGTAAAATCCTTTGCATTTAATTTAATTATTTGTTTTTTAAACACGTACAAACACATTCCATTCTATTTTTATGAATAATAATCGAAGTAAAAAAAAATCTTTTGTTTTACTATCTTTTAGTTATTGCATAATAATTCACTTTCTTACTAAATGCAAATGCATTGCATTGCATTTCATTTAATTCTTTTTTTATTTTTTTACATTAATTATAAACACTTGTCCAAAAATTAGTTAAACTACCTTGACATTGAAGCATGGGTCATGGAATATGGAACATGGGGCATTGACCCATGAGGCATTGCGACCCTCAATTTTATTTTTTTTAATTTAAATTTACCGCCAAAATGGCGTTGAAGTTTTATAAATGCTGTGATGTCATTTCCGACCATTAATACAAGCCATAAAATTTAAATTTTCCGCCAAGTTAAGTTTTATAATAGCTGTGACGTCACATCCGGTCTAGAACTTGTCCAAAAATTAGTTAAACTACCTTGACATTGAAGCATGGACCATGAACCATGGACCATAGAGCATGAACCATGGAACATGGGACATTGACCCATGAGTCATTGCGGCCCCCTTGGCGGTAAATTTGAATTTCCCGCCAAATTAAGTTTTATGATAGCTGTGACGTCACTTCCGTCGCGGAACCGGCTTTGTTCATCTACTTATACTTAGCACGTAGTAGTAGTGTGATAGCATTGCATCCAACATAAGCGTCTTTCATGGTGTAACGTTATAAATATCAGGGAAAAATTCTGGATATCCAAATATTTCATGAGCACACTGAAGAGAAAACGTGCTTACATTTAATTAACTACAGGACATATTTCATACTTTTTTTTGGCTATAACAAAGATACGTTAGTATAAAAATACAGTCGCCTTTTAATTATTATGCAGTTGAAATTTGTAAAGAAAAAATGGTTACTATACCGGGGATTAAAAGACGCGTTCCGGAAAGAAAACAAAGCCCTAACGGTCGTTATATTTCCACTAATTAAAATATCACGGTATCCCGCACTCGTTGAAAACTTCATGCATTTTCTGATTTCATGAATACTCAAAGGGCGAAATTAATTCTATTTTGGAAGGTTTTTGTTTTTGAGTTTGTTGATTTCATTAGCTTTGTCCAATTCATGAATATTAAAGAATAACAAAAATGCCTTCACTTGTTGATGTAGGTACTACAAATAACAAAAGAGACAATTTGAATCAAAAAACTTATTTTTTAACAAGTTGGGGGTTGTTTGTTACAATTTTTTAATTTAATTTACATTTTTGTTTCTTATTGTGATACCTACATTCGAGGAAATACTGTTTTCAAATTTCCACGGATAAAATTAAACTTACTGTGTTAATAAATTGCCTTTTCATTGACTTTAATAACTGTTGCTAATTAAAATGCACTTCACATAATAAATTGGAGAGAAATGCTCTTGTACGTTGGGTTGCATACTCTCTTGGTAATTCCCTTCAATTTTTTACAATCTTCTCTATTATTAGCACTCATTTCATTTTTATTATTTATGCTTTTCTCGCTCTCTTTTCAATCTTACAAGTTCCATGCTGAAAAATTAAAATCACTGGTTTCCCGTCCCCATCTCAAATTCTTTGAAAATTACATTTTTCTGCCGAAATTTTTCAGTTTTATAATCACTTTTGACGTAAATGACTTTGCGTCAATTGTTGAATTATCGAGCACTTATAATAGTCCAGTCAATGTGGGGAGAATAACAGGACATTGCCCTACAAAAGGTGGTGTAGTTCTGATTCTTGAATATGTTATTGAGTTAGGGGCCCTGATGAAAAATCCAAGTTTTCAACCTTGAGGGGGTCCGCGCGCTCCGCCATCTTGAATTGGTTTTTCCGATTTAACTTCTTAAGGGTTGATCCCACGACAAAACTGTCAAATCCAACTTTGGAGAGGACAAAATGCCCTACAATATTTGTTCCATTTATCTTCTTCCTATCTGTTACTGTTTCTAAGATATAAACTAGAGAAAATTGCTATTTTTAGAAAAAATGAATTTTTTCGGTAAACTTCGCTTGGAGACTTTTTTACCGTTCATTTGAGAGAAAATTCTCTGGAACAAAAGTTGTAGGATTTTAAATTGCCTTCAAACTGAATGTATCACTGATATTTTAGCTCAAGCAGATCCAAAGTTAGAGCAGTTTTATGATAACCTATAAATGTCGAAAAATGAGTCATAAGTGTTCGCAGCTCGAAGTTTTTGTTACAGCTCCCCCCCCTTGCCCCCCTATCAACCCATAACTATATCTCTCACATTACAACATTTATTCAATTTAAAATGGTTATGGGGGGGTTAGAGATGTTGAGCTAATTCTCTTGTTTATATTGACAACAACCTGTCTCATATGTCGACAATTCTAACGTTTTGGAGGGTAGTGGTTGAAGAGAGGGAGGGGTTAACCTCATAATACCTTAAAATCGGTTCAGGGATTTGGCAACCACGCGCGTTCAAAGATTGGCTAACTTTCAGTAAGTCGCACTTCTCCATAAAACCTGGTTTGTCGGTACTCTTTTGGCTATAACTTCAAAAATATTTGTCCGATCTGTAGTTTCTTTTTTTCATCTGAGAGCTGGTTAAATATCCCATCAGACCGCATATATGAGGTTTTAATCAAGCCCTATAAAATAAAAATCCTAGCACGTTAAAAACCGTGTACTTCTGTGGGATCTAAGTTTTCTTGGCTCATTTTTCCCAATAACTCCGAAACTATTTGCCCGATCTAACATTTATTTTTTTTATCTAAAAGCTGCTTAAATTTACTATCAGTCCTGTATATAAAATTTTAAGTAAATACCGTAAAATACTCACACCAGCACGCTAAATGTGTACGTTTTTGCAAAATATGACGATTTCCACATGTTCAGTGGGCTAGTGTGAGTATTTTATAGGATTTAATCAAAATTTCATAAAAAGATCTCATAGTAAATTTAACCAGCTTAGAGATGGAAAAAAGAAATTGCGGATCGGACAAAAAGTTTTGGAGCTCTGGCCAAAAGAGTACTGACAAGCCTGGTTTTATGGAGAAGTGCGACTTACCGCAATCTTTGAACGCGTGTGGTTGCTAAACCCCTGAACCGATTTTAATGTTATATGAGGTCGACCCCTCCCCCCTTAATCCCCCTTTCTCAAACACTACCCTCCCATAATAATTGTCGACATATGAGACAGGTTGTTGGCAATATAAACGAGAAAATTTGCTCAACATCTCTACCCCTCCTTTCTCTATTTTAAATTGAATAAATGTAGAAATGTGAGAGATATAGTTATGGGTTGATATGGGGTGAGGAGGGGGGGGGCTGTAACAAAAACTTTAAGCTGCGAACACTCATGACTCATTTTTCGACATTTGTAGGTTATCATAAAACTGCTCTAACTTTGGATCTGGTGGAGCTAAAATATCAGTGATACACTCAGTTTGACGGCAATTTAAAATCCTACAACTTTTGTTTCAGAGAATTTTCTCTCAAGTAAACGGTAAAAAAGTCTTCAAGCGAAGTTTACCCAAAAAATTCATTTTTTCTAAAAATAGCGATTTTCTCCAGCTTATATCTCAGAAACTGTAACAGATAGGAAGAAGATGAATGGAACAAATAGTGTAGGGAATTTTGTCCTCTCCAAAGTTGGATTTAACAGGTTTGTCGTGGGATTAACCCTTAAGAAGTTAAATCTGAAAAACCAATTTATCGTACCTTTAATCCAAGATGGCGGATCGCGCAGACCCCCCTCATGGTCGAAAACTTGGATTTTTCATCGGGGCCCCTAACTCAATAACATACTCAAAAATCAGAACTACACCACCTTTTTTAGGGCAAAATCCCCCATTGACTGGACTATAATGTTATCATTTATCATTACAGAGAAACAATTTCGTTTCAACTGGTAGAACGGAATTTCAATGCTCGTCTATGCAAAAACTCGGCATTCTTAGACGGATGCTCTTAGCTTTTATGGATCTAGAACTATTCGATTAGCAAGAGTTTTCGAATAAGAGTGAGTAGTACTTACGTGTAAGAAAAACAATAAAATAACGTTAATATTAGGTATAATTAATTAATAACTTGGACAAAAGGCACTATGATTTACAATCGCTCCGTTACGATGTTAACACTTAATCAGAGAATGCCTTAAACTTCCAAGTTTTAATAGGTACACGTATCGATGACTTATCAACATTGAATAACCATAAATACGTTTAATGATAAATACGTAAATAGTATACTCGCTTTTGTTATCACACGAATAATGCTATTATACAGTGTGTTCATTTGAAAACTTCCCATGCGGAATAAATTTGAAACTCAAAGTCTAATTGATACAGACTTTTAAGAAAAAATACGTTCATTTATATGCAGAGGGGGAACTTTAAAACCACCGTGGATTAGTTTTTATGTTTCACCCTTTCACTACCAGCAACACTTAACTAATACTAAAAAATCTCTAATCAACACCTTATGTGTGATACATCATTTTAAAGGGTATCAAAAAACTAATCTTTCTGTGACAATAAAGCCACTTCAAGCCTCTCCCCACCGCGTAGTCCATGTAAGAATCTCGCATAGTATACAGCGCTCAGAAGCAAATTGTTCCCCCGGAAAATATGCCAACTAAATTTAAAAACTTGGGGGGTAAAACTTTTATCCAATCACGTCAAGAAAGTATGTACAGTCAGTGGTGGAAGTGGAGAAAGTTATTACACATTTCGAAACTAAAGCGACACCGGTCACGCCTTCCCAGGGGTACAGTTTGCTTCTGTCAACAGTAGTCATACTTTCACACTCTAAATGGTTAAACCTATGGAATCACCATTATGTGATTAGACCTAACTCGATGTTTATGTATATCTAATCTTCCAGATGCCGATGACAATGATCTGGTCATTTAACAAAAGTTTTGTTATGGTGTAGACAGCTATTTCCATGAAATAGCACTATGACTTCATGTTTACGCAAAATAGTGCTTGGAAGGAATATAAACTCTGTTTTACTAGAAGCTGCCGTGTCATTTTATTGAAGACTGCACAGTACACATTGCATGAGTCGCAACTAAATACCTAGATGTGGTAGGCAATCGAAGATTTGATTGGTCAGCTTCCGACCCAAATCTTAATCCGATTGAATATCTTTAGGAGTAACTCCAGAGGCGCATTTGTCATCTTCCAATCATGCCAGAAACACTCCAACTCCAAGAGTTCCAATTGACTCAAGATGAATTTGAAGCAGTTCCTCAAATTTGATAAAATCAATGCCTCGCCCTCGAGTGATGCTAAACGCCTTTTAGGAACTTACAGACAGGGCCGCACTGACCCTCGGCAGCGCCTGTGTGCGAAACCTACCAAGCGCCTCTTTTTTTCTGTTATTTTTGTAAATAATAGAAAAAAGGAAGTTTTTTCCGTGTTCCGTGTTCTTATTCGTTTGTTTTGATTTTGGATCTCAGTAAAATTCCCGTTTATAAACTCAACCACACGGATTGTGCAAATTTGCAAGCAGTGTCAGACTGATCCAGCGGTCCGGCAAAATTTACCGATAATTGAGAACATCCAGTAAAAATAACTGCCAAATTAAATATTCTCAAATTATTTATTATTACAATAATAGATACCAAGTATGGCATGTTTCGAACCCAAGATGTTTTTCAAAGATGCAATTAAAAATTTGGTTAAAGTACACGTATTTCTCTTTTATTTATGGCTGGTTAACAGCTTTATTAGAGTGTCTCGTTTACTTGAATATCCTAGATCCTTTGTCTAGTTTGTTAGAACATATTTTCCGACAAAGCAGTACCTACAATTTGAATCGAAAGCTTGGATATTTTTAAGTATTCGGACGAGAGACAAACCGATCATAAAGTTATTACTTATTACACAAAAACGAGTATCTCTACTCTCTACCGCACGATCCTTTTTAAATTTGAAGTTAAAAAATTTTAGTAAAAATGATGAATGTCTTAAATAAATTTTTAATTACTACAGTACTTGGCATTCACGTCTTATAAACCTCAGGGGCGCCTAAGGCGCCCTTGATGCTCTGGCGTCTGTGTGCGCCGCACACTTCGCAAATATGGGCGGCGCGGCCCTGCTTACAGAGCTCTGTTATTTTTTAAATTTAATTTTTTACTTCTTTATTTTAATTGACTAATTTGTGCATTCCACATCAATCGCTCATCTAGTAGGTAGTTAATAAGGAATTTGAATCTCGTTTGTAACATAATATTTCGGGGTAGAGGTTTTTGCCCGTTAGTGTATAATTTTACGTAATTTTTTTCTTTTTTAACTACTCAGTATACTCAGTTGTAAAATAGCTCTACTTTGTAAAAAGCTTATAAATTACTTTTGTGTTTTAGCCAGTTATCACGCACTGAACTTTATACGTAAAACTTCCCAAATGCAAAGCACAGTAATATTATTAAAAATGTTAAAACGCGTTTTAAGTACTATGCTCAAAAGCTTTAAACAAAAGTAGCTGTAGCCACAAAATAGAGATTTATTAACAGTGGTAATTAACAACTGTTGGTGTGGAATACTACTGCATAAAATGTAGTCATGTATCACAATTCCAGAATACTAATAAGTCAAAAACTCTCTCTAAAATATACGTATTTTACATTTTACCCCGAAACTCAAACTAAGAATTAACAAATGAGTAACAAAACACAAATTTATAGTTGGGCTATTATATTTTTAACAAAAAAAGTAAGTTATAACGGCGAATGTTACAAAGAAACTGTATAGGTATAAAGTAGACAGAGGCCATAGGGCACAGGATTAAGGGATTACGGTATTGTCAAACGGAATTAGCCTGGATAACAAAGATTGCGGCTCGGTTCCACTTTCCCGACTGACAGGCTAAAGTTGATCTCAGAAACGAGAACTCGGATTTAATACTGAGGAGAAAAGTAATCTACAATAATTATTATAAAAATTATTTGTAAACTAATATTTCGTAGCTTCTGTAAGAAACTTCGCCTCCGCCGTACGGTATGTATAAACAGCCGTGAGAGGGATGAATCTGAAACAAAAATTAACATCAACGCTTAGGCTTTCGAGGTGGGATTTTTTTCAAATTTTTAAGTAGCGATCGTGTGATCGACATACCTTTCCAACTGTTTGAGCATTCATGTGGTAAACTCTCCCGATGTATAAGGCTTCCCCCGAGCTCGTGCGGCCGCCTGCCACAGCTCCAGGTGGAACTTGGCCGTTTGCGCTATGAATCCATTGGAGTTGCTGATGACAAAGGATCTAAAATAAATCGATTTTTAATTACTTTATTTTTATACTTAATACTGTAAGTAGAAACGATAAATTAGATAACCTAAGATCAAGTACTTTTTAGAAGAAAAAAAATTTTTTTTTACCTCATAATTCGAAACCAAGTGCTCTCTGCAGTTGTGAGATACGTAAGCGGCTCTTTTTTGAGGTATAACTTTGCATGGTAATTGATCGCCTTGAAATTGCGCTCTTCCAATATAAATTATACTTCCATCTGAATCTCTTCCCGCCTGTACTGCATTAGCAGGCACCGAACTTCCGTTAAATGTACGAACCCACGTATACCCTAAAATATATATTTTCTTATATAATTTAGAAAATAATTGAATTTATTTTTTTACCTGTACTATTACCACCAAACATACCATAACTAGCCATTTTTGTGTCACAGTTATTGATATATTAAACCGAAGTATGTGACGCCTCAAACTGTTTAGTAGTGCTATTTGAAGTGATTAGATTAAATATTTATCTCAATGCCAGGAAAAAAAACGATCTCGACACTCACTTATCTGTATTCGCAGTATATAAAATGAAGTTAGTACTAAGTCGATTATATTATTTATTCGTAAATATTTATTAAAATTCACGTTCCGGGTATAACACTTCTAAAATGTCTTGATACTCGCGGAGCTGACTTGGGCCGATCCGACCTATGAGCGACGTACTGTGGAATAGTGGAATGCTACACCGCCAAGGTCTTCCTAAATGCATAAAGTACCCCTCTCAGTATTTTAAAAGTTTTTAGGTTATGTTTCAAACTGTCAAACTAAGATTTTTAATGACGTCAAAGAAGCAGAAGTAGGGCGATTCTAGCATTTTGTCCAATATCTTTTGACTTATATTTTATATTTCTGGGTAAAATAGCAGTTTTGTCGAAAAATGTCATCAGATCTTTTTGGAAGGTCATAAGTTTTCCTTTAATTAGGTTTACTTTTAATTTCTAAACGATAAAAACTGTCAGAAATAGAATTTTTTGAAAGTTTGCCTTTTTCAGTTTTTCAGTTCTAAGTTTTCCTGCTTTCTTTCTTTGATGATAGGAACACCTAAACAGTGAGTCGCCTGTGTAGGAGTAACCCTGAAAACATTTTCTCGAAGTCTTGTAACTTGTATATTTTTGGATTTTGACAGTTCGGTGCCGTTTTTGGCTATAATCATAAGTGAGACTTTTGAAGTGCCTCCAATCGTCAGAAATTCCTTATAAGCAGTTATTTGATCGAATTCTCGACTATCGATTGAGTAGCATCTGTGAGGAGCAGATTACTGGTTTACTATTATCCTCTTCGGCGATGTCGGTAGAAATCTATTTCTCTAAACTAGCCTGAGAATCGAGTAAAAAATGTGGTTTCTAGATTAGCAGAGGATTTCCCGAAATCGCTCATCCCAATATTTAGGAGAGGCGATGCACTAAAACCAACTTTTCGGTATAACTTATAACTTAAAACTCTCAAATATTGGATCGAGGTCGACTCGAACGAACAAAATTTACAATTTATTGATTTTGAACAAAATCGATGTAGTAAAAAGTTTTCAAATTACCAAAACGCTGTGCTCTCTCTTACAAAAGCGAATTTTGTTTATTATTTTTGAGAGCTCCTCCTCCAATCTATTATCTTCCCATGCATACCACAAGTTTCGTTTATATACTTCTACGAAGCCCGTGAATCATCCAGGGGCCATTGCCTAAATCGACAAAATGTGGTTTTGAACAAAATTGGTGAAAAAAAATTTCTAGTTTCGTCTTCGCGAAAACGCTGCTTACTCTCTTATAAAAGCGAATTTTATTTACTATTTTTGAGAGCTCCTCCTCCAATCTATTATCTTCCCATGCATACCACAAGTTTCGTTTATATACTTCTACGAAGCCCGTGAATCATCCAGGGGCCATAGCCTAAATCGACAAAATGTGGTTTTGAACAAAATTGGTGAAAACAATTTTCTAGTTTCGTCTTCGCGAAAACGCTGCTTACTCTCTTTTAAAAGCGAATTTTATTTACTATTTTTGAGAGCTCCTCCTCCAATCTATTATCTTCTCATGCATACCAAAAGTTTCGTTTTTATACTTCTACGAAGCCCGTGAATCATCCAGGGGCCATAGCCTAAATCGACAAAACGTGGTTTTGAACAAAATTGGTGAAAAAAATTTTCTAGTTTCGTCTTCGCGAAAACGCTGCTTACTCTCTTTTAAAAGCGAATTTTATTTACTATTTTTGAGAGCTCCTCCTCCAATCTATTATCTTCTCATGCATACCAAAAGTTTCGTTTTTATACTTCTACGAAGCCCGTGAATCATCCAGGGGCCATAGCCTAAATCGACAAAACGTGGTTTTGAACAAAATTGGTGAAAAAAATTTTCTAGTTTCGTCTTCGCGAAAACGCTGCTTACTCTCTTTTAAAAGCGAATTTTATTTACTATTTTTGAGAGCTCCTCCTCCAATCTATTATCTTCTCATGCATACCAAAAGTTTCGTTTTTATACTTCTACGAAGCCCGTGAATCATCCAGGGGCCATAGCCTAAATCGACAAAACGTGGTTTTGAACAAAATTGGTGAAAAAAATTTTCTAGTTTCGTCTTCGCGAAAACGCTGCTTACTCTCTTTTAAAAGCGAATTTTATTTACTATTTTTGAGAGCTCCTCCTCCAATCTATTATCTTCTCATGCATACCAAAAGTTTCGTTTTTATACTTCTACGAAGCCCGTGAATCATCCAGGGGCCATAGCCTAAATCGACAAAACGTGGTTTTGAACAAAATTGGTGAAAAAAATTTTCTAGTTTCGTCTTCGCGAAAACGCTGCTTACTCTCTTTTAAAAGCGAATTTTATTTACTATTTTTGAGAGCTCCTCCTCCAATCTATTATCTTCTCATGCATACCAAAAGTTTCGTTTTTATACTTCTACGAAGTCCGTAAATTATCTAGGGGAAATTAACTAAATCAACAAAATGTGATGTGATGGGAAGGAAAAAGACGTTCACGTTTCTATTTCCATTTAAGCTCATGAATTAAAATTTTTCTCAAAGGATTTATTGACTCCAAATTAGAAATCTTTTCTTTTCTATTTTATTATTTTCAACCCTAATGATACCTATATGATATGTTGCTACATGAAAAGGAAAGTAAATAAGTAATAGTATCCAGTTAAGAAAAGTTACTGGTATTTTAGATAACTCGATTTGTAAATCCCTCTTACCAACATCCCTACCTTTTCTATTTATATGAACATCGAATAATAAATTACCGGCCATTTACAAAAACGTTTCTTCTTATCTATTCTATTGAATAATTTACGTGAAAAACATTAATCAAAATAATTTCAAACTCCAAGAATAATGAGAAAACGATAAATTTCGGTAGTAAAAGGGAACGCCCTACGAGTATATCTAATGCCAAGTAAAGTACTGATACTAATAGTCTGTCCAGTTCAGTTTACCCAACTTATCTGGGTAACTTTATAAAGTGCACCAACTTAACATGTTACACAAAAAATAACAAATAACCCTGCGAGCGCACAACAATGAATCAGAACGCAGAAGAGTAGTAAATTTGGATTTTTGAAACGTTTTGTGGAGAGAAAAAAAAAAGATTTGTCATTTAAAATGGTTTTGTGGCGTGTTAATTTCACATGTTGCGAGAATTATGGCAATTTATTTATTTGAATTATTGTGTAAGATTATGTTGCGCGACGTGATAAAGGAGTTTGTGTTTACTTTTCTCATATATTAAACTACAACTAACGCGTTGAGTAGGTTAGGTAGCCGGATATAATTTAAACAACCCAAGTTGAGAGTTTCTTTCCAACTCGCAAAGTTCTTTACCATTATAATGCCGCACTTTTGTTCGTTTTCTACTTAATTTAGCCGTCATTCGAAAGGTTTAATTGCGATTAATTCGAGCTAAATTTATGTACGCAGTTGGTGGAGGTAAATCGTCTTTATAAATTTTGTGGATTTTTAATCAAAGTAGTTTTTAGTGGCGTTTTATTTGGGGACATTTTTCACATTTCTAAGCCGCCTCATTTAATGAAAAATATCATCATATAAAAGCGTTAATATTATAGTAGGATTTGTTTTGGCACAGTTGGTGGTTAATACTAATGCTTTTCTTTCCAAGTGTTTGTCACATTTAAGCCACCACTTAAACTTTTCGCAACTTTCTAAACAAAATTCTTGCTTTTTATGAATTTTACAGGGTGACCCAAGGGATTTCAAAATTAGCATCAACAGTACGCGAATAATTTTGTTTAACATTATTAAATCGATATGTTAAATCTATTATAAATTTAGTCCAATTCGTTTCACAATTAAAGATTCTCGACCGTTTACTCGGCAATTTACAGGACAATTTTAGAAAAATACACAAGAGGTTGCCATTCAAGCGCAATGAGCTTGCCTAATTAGAAAAAAAATAACAGAAAATTAAAGTTGAGCCACCCCGATAGCTTTTAGTTCTTAACATAACACAAGTTTGTCCAAACTTCTCTGTTGCAAGTTGCAAAAGTCTGTACAGATTAAGACAAGTACTTAAGCCTTGATGAGTATATCGTTTAAGGATGAATTGGATCTATGATCCACCTGCTCCCCACTGTACGCAAAATTAATACATCAGAGTATATGAAGCAGACTGATATAAGGTTCACCCTCTCTAGTTCAGCCGTGAACCACTGCAAATCCAACCTCATCAAAAGATAAGCTTCTGCCCGTAGTACCAATGTCAGAGTGTAATGTTTAAGACCGGAAAGAGCGGAACCATGTTCGCTCGCAAACTCTACCGTGATTGGTAACGGTTCAGGATCAGGAAAGCCCTCACCCTTCCACCGCGACCACATAATCGCTTCCGGATCATCCGCTACGACCTGAAACAGTCCGGGTTTTTCATGATGGTGTGCCAAGAGAGAAGGCCCGCTTGTCTCTAGCTATCATCCATACACACCGACACGGAGCCTGCGCCTGCAACAGAGATAAGGTAGATTGAGGAATGCATAGACACATACTGGTGGTGCCTACGTGCCTAACCACTTAGAACATGACTACTACCGAAGCATAGATATGTATACTTCGTATCAGACCTCACGAATTCCCGTTAATATTTAAAGTACAACTGGTGATAGACCAGTTCATAGCTTTTCTGGTGCAGAGACTGCAGTAGCCAATTCATCAGATGATCAGGTATGGCTTCGCCGAGAGCCTAATAGCCCGAAACAGCGGGTGTAATTAAGTAGACCAAGAGACGCATACGTTGGAACCACTCTACTTTCAGTTTTATACGTCAGCGTTCATCCCTTTGTTTACATATCATCAAGTGCAGGATGCAGAAGAGCATCCGCCATTTTAAGAGCTAGTCCCTGAAAGTACAAGACTAGCCTGACACTAACACTGCAAATCTAACATCACCAGAAGGTAAATATCTGTTCGCAGTAGCAATATTAGACTGAACAAGATCCAGGCCACTCCCGGTGCATCGATGAGCGGGGTGACGCTATCATCAATCGGTTGCACAAAGAATGAAACCATTTCACCTACTCACTATACCGTAATTAGTAACGGCTCGGGAAGAACCTTCATCCTACCACCAGATGCTACAAAATGGCTTCCGTATCACCTGCTATGACCCGAGACAGACCGGATTTATCATGACAGTTTTTAAGCAGACAGCAGGGTCCGAGCCTCTAATAGAGATAGAAAAGCCTAAGGACTTACTGGTGGTCTTATGTGCCATTTAAAACATGGCTACTATAGAATGCATAGATATGTGTACTTTCTACCAGAACTCGTGCCTTTCCGTTACTATTTAAAGTACAACCGTAGATAGACTAGCCTACAGCTCCTCTGATGCAGAGACTGCAGCAGCCAGCAGCCAATAAATTGATCAGATGATCACGTATAGCACCGCCGAGGGACAGGGTGTAATGAAACAACCATGAAACGCATACGTTGGGACTTCTCTACATCCATTTAAAATTGTCGGTGCTCATCCGTTACCTGCATCCCATCAAATACAGGATAAGGAAGAGCATCTGCCGTTATAAAGGCAAGCCCCTAGAAGTGAGAGTATAGTAAAAGGAATTGACAACCTTGTATCTCTGTAACAAACTGGCCCTGTAGAAGACCATCGTCCGACCCATTATGACCTACGCAGCTCCCGCATGGGGTAATGCCGTTCTGTCTTACATAAAAAAGAAGCAGGTCCTCCAGAACAAGATTCTGCAGACTATCGTCGACGCCTCGCGGGGATTATGCAAAACTGAAACACCCAATAGAACCTCTAGATGATTAGCATTCAGGATTTCATTCGAGAAGTCTACGAATAAGTGTCAACGCTTAGTCATAAGTTCATAAGTTACTCCACTTCAAAAATGAACTTCATTTCTCCTTGATATTTCTGATGTATTTGTGACGCCACAGCTTAAGTTTTTTGACATTGAACTCTTGTTAAGCCTAGATTGTTTATTAAAAAGTGGTTGTTTTCAAATTATAATAATGATTCATATTGAGAGGACCTCACTGACGTTCTAAATAACCCACTCGGACAACTCACGCGTCTAAACTGATTTAGAATTCGATTTAATTCAATTACTTGTGATTAATAATTGATAAAACTTAACATTTATTTGATTAAATTTCTGTATAAAGATTTTTGCATTAAAAGCTCGAAAGGACTTGAAAGGAAAGAAGAGAGAAAAATATTGAATACTTGATCCTTTTTACGAATCGTACTGATTATGTAGAATGTAGATAATATGTGTAAATAAAAGAATTTCTAAAAGAGGATAGTTTCAACCGATTCAGTCGGAATGGTTTAAAAGAGTCTATTTCCATGAATGAGGTTCACAAAATAGCAAGAATATATCGAGTGGCACAGTTTGTATCTACGAATCTAGACCCAAGTTCGCATCCTTGCTGACGTGATCGGAATAATAACGCTCGTTTTCGCGCCCACCTACTTTCATTTTCATAAATATCCCTTTTAAATTGCTTATCGACTGGAATCAGTGCTTGTACGTGTGAACCGCGGATTATGTGTACTATGTCAATATTGGAACCGCTAAAGACAATGAGGGTGGGTTTTTAATAATGTAAATATCCTTTAACAGATCATTATTTTTAATTCGTTTTTCTTTCCACTCCTTTCGATATTCTCGAGATTATGTAAATTGTTTAAAGGGAAGATGTGCGGAAACTTTTTTTGCACCGTGTTAACCCTTCGTAAAACATCAAACGTATTGGTAAGCTATACCACCTATCATAAATTCTTTGATCCACAAAAAGGTTATACGTATCACGAAAGTCACAGCAATTTATGTATAAGACACTTTACTGAAAGGTATGATGGCGCCTATTGAATTATTTTTGTATAACATTTTGTGTTACACGTCTGTAATGATTTCTAGTGCTACTCCAGTACACCAGGTCTTCAGGTCCCAGATAAACAATTTGTTAAAGTATCACCATTGGAGTTCATAAATATTATTATACGTGCTCTTATGGGGTCTATGTAGTCCAACAGACGCATTTAACGTAGTATCTACCACCATCTTTGTAAAGGTTCAATTGCTGTCATTCGTAAGGCTCTTACGGGGTCGATTCCATTTTTTCTCTGGCTTAGTGACGAAACATTAATTTCGACTTTGACAATTTTTAGTTACCAACTTTGGTAAATTTTAGTTACTTCGCGAATGTCACTAGGCATCAACATGATACCTGGTCGGATCGAATAGTTTAGGAACAAAGTTAAAAATTTTGTTCCGGTTTCTTGTGGGACCCTGGGAAATTTCTGGTCACGGCTTACGAAGGTATAAATTAATTTTATTAGACACCCAAAGAGGGGAGGTGTCGTTGCAATAATAATTTACGTATAACAACCAAAACAGAATAGCCGAATAGTATGTTATTTATTAGAAGATGAACATGTCTGCTCTAAATATATTTTTTATTAGTTAGTTGAAGGTGCAACTCCAGTGGGATTTACACAATTCTCCACTTACAAAATGCTTTACTGCAACAACTGACGAAAACAACTTCAATAATGAACGTTCATCATTTCTCCTGAGAAAACTCGGGTAATATAATATTTTTTGTGCATCCACGTATACGTATACATCAAGGCAATATTCTTGTACGAAACCACGTTGCATGTAAACTATTGAAACTTTCTTGTTGCTTGTTTAAACTTTAAACTTATCAAGAACAGTCTGAATTTAGACATTTTATTAAGGCAACTTCTTGTAAAGTTGATATTTAAAGTTAATATAAAAAGCAAAAATGTCGTTTTGTATTAAAACGCTACTTTTAAGTTACCACTTTATTTCCGCTTAACTTTTTTAAAATAAAATCAAAACGTCACGAATGGGCGAGCAGAAAATTTAAAAAAATAAAAGCGTCTCAAATTAATGTCGCATGTAGCATAATACAGTCCACTCTCGATACGCTATCGAGACACTCTCGAGCCGATACTACTCATATCCACACTCGAGCTCCACTCTCGTTAGTCGTGTATTTGTTGGTTGTTTAGTACGCAACTGAGTGATAACGGAGTGGAGCGGTACATGCAAGTCTATCGATAGTGTGACACGACCCTTAATCTAAAATTACCCAAAAGCCCCATCCAAGAAACTTTTACAAGAATTTAATAAATATACAGATTATTTATAGTTTAAAATAATTTTAAAAGTATATTTAAGGAGAAAATATCGCGAGTCCTTTAGGTTTACTTAACCTTAGAGAGAAGATTTTTGTGTGTTTGATAACAAATGACACTCTCTACTGCTTGTTGTTTTATTTTTGGGTGTTTCTTTTATAGTACTTTCTTCGTTCTGATAATGGATGACGGAACCGGGACAATGATAAAATATCAAATACAATTCCAGAGCCAACAATAAGCAGCACGTTCCTAGAGTTTTTATGCTACATTAACTTTACTTGCTTTGCTGTTTTTCACCAACTAACAACTAAAATGTTGGCTAATGTTGAGTTTTTTAAAAGAATTGGTACAAAAACTAATTTTCTTTGTATTATAATTTGCACTAATGGAAACTATCTCGATAAAATGAGCTCTTTGGGTTTCAAAATTACTAATGGAACTACAAATTTTTTTAAATAGTCAAACTATCCAAAAGGCTTGGTTATGAAATGTCCTTGCCTCTTATAAATGAGTCTGTTGAACTTTAAGACGTAATAATTGCAAAATACCCTACTAAGTCATAAGAAATTATAAATGAGACTTCGTTAACGTTTTGGGGCACCACAACTTAATCTTAGGGAAACTTACACTTTTTCGAATACTAAAACTCGACAATAAAATTAAAGCGCCCTCTTTAGTGATCTTAATTGCTCTAAAATCAATTAAAAATTCACTACGAGACAAGGTAAGCAAGCACTTTTATCACTATCACCATTCAGGTTGTGAGAGATAAATTCGCCGTTCAATGGAAAATGACGTCAAGGCTTAAGTGTCTTGGCCCCCATTCTTCTTTTGTAACACACAGGGTGTTGTCTTTGGATGCTTCATTTCTTCTCGTGCTGTTTACCTATTTTGGACAATTTAGCACGAGGGAGGCTCCCAGCACTAATATGTCACTCTTATCGTCGCATTTGACACCAAATCGCTTTTTGGCGCAACACAAACCGCACCAGTTTGCTAAAAGTTATTTCCCACACTCTGACACGCGATTTAAAATTGGCAAAAACTGTGGCTTCATTTTGTAAGGGCGGTCTGGGATAAAATCCCTCGAGTGCTGCTCAAATTTGAAAAGCACCCCCTGACTTTACAGCTTAACGAGATTTCTCTTTAGATGTGCTGTTTTTATTTTGCTCGTCGTACTTGTGACAATTTTTATTTATTTTATGCAAATTAAATGAAAATGTGACGTAGTTGACGTCGACATGCACTTTTCTTGAACTAACTAAGCTGAGATGATACAATGCCACGATCCACACTTATCCACGATTTATTTAATATGCAACGTTACATCATAAATAACGCAATAAGTACTCAAACGTTTAATAACTTAAATTTAATTTTCAAAATTACTGTTTTAAAGTGCAAGAATTTCTATTTAAAGCATAAAAATGAGGAAAACGGCTAACTTAATAAGAACGCAATTTTAAGTTTGCGTGCAATGACGGTGCACAACACGAACCAGGACAATGGCGTTTTCTGTGGCTCGAAATTGAATCAGCGGCTGTTTGATTAAAAACTTCTTCCAACTTTAGTAGAACTCCATTGCATAGTCTGATTTAATTGCATCGCATTCAGATTAATTTATTATGCGTTTCTAAAGATTCATCTCGTTACACGTTATATTAAACACATTTTTATCAACATTTTGCCGCAGCTGAATAAAATTTGCATTAGCTAATAGCTAAGTAAAGTGGAGACTAAGAAATTGCTTAGAAAATTTAGGCGTGAGTTATCTTTAATACTCGCAAAATTACCATTTATTTGATGTGGTGCTCTTCATTAAGGGAAGGGTATAAAAATTAAACATTTTACCGTAAAATCTAATGTAACCTTCTTTACAATGTCGTGTCAGAAACAGAGTAATTAACACGCGGCACTTTTGTAGAAATTTAAAACAAAACAGTTCGAAAACTTGAAACAATGATATTGGTTTACTCATACAACGACATTCATGAAATTTCGACTCTATTGGGCCTCATCGTTCGGGTGTAGATGCTGTAGGAAGCAAAGCTGTCTTAGGTAATTTTGCTCACGTTCATATTTTAAAGAAGAAAACATCCGTTTTCCTGCATCTCTAGTTAAGACAAAGCCATCAAACGACTTTTATGGAAGTTAAATCTCCTGCTGGTATAGGCTCAAATGGTGAGTAGTAAAAAATAATCTTACATTAGGGCCTTTATCCATCAGATAGTACTGATGCGAAGTGCGTTATTTGACGTGCCAGCAGCATACCCAATTTCAAAAGAAGGAGAGGGGAATTGGTTCGCCTAATATTCATGCCCAGCATGACTTTTGCTGCAATTTGGACACGTTATAGCCTTGCGTAATCAATTTGGTTTGAGATGATTTGCCTGATTTTCTAACTGCACAATCTGATTATTTAATATCTCGGAATTACAGTTAAGGCACTATTATAGGTGAAAGATTTACTTCTAATTTTAGCAGACTCCGCAATGGGCAATTTTGAGGGTTAAATGTTTCATAAAAAAGGGGCAACAAATTCAAAGTTTTTACTTTTTTCATTTTTAATTCTTGAAAGGTGAAAGGCCACCCTTTTATTTCTAGATATTTAAGAACCCTTTGACGGCGTACCTGTTTAAAATAATATAATTTTATCAGATCTGCAGTGACCTAATAGTTTTTCGAAACTTGTAAATTGTTACATTTTTTCACCTTTGAGAAGCTGCAGTGAGAGCACATTCAACTTAGGACCGCTTTAATTGCATATCTTCGTACATACTTTTTATGGTTACACGTGTTGAAAATATAAAACTATATCTGAAATAGAGATAAGTCGTTACCCCTTACAACAATAATTTTCAATTTTCAAAATTTTACATTATTTTTTCGTCTTTAAGTTTATATGCATCTTGGGTTGCCTATACTATAAGGCGTACTTTATAAAGTGAGGTCAGTTTGAAGTTAAAGAAACGTAGTCGCTATTGTAATTTGTCTCCCCACATTTGTGATATTTCGTGGTTTTCCTTATTTCATTGCCTAAACAGCTTGCCTCACTTTATCCTCTCCAAACCACTGCTTCAACGCGAGCCATTTTCAGAAAATCGAGGGTATGCGATAGACACAAGATTGTGGTTGTAAAACTTAGAACAAAGTCTTCAATTGAAATAATATTTCTATTGGCACATTTTTTATTTCCAGCTTTACGGCCTTACCAGTGAGCACACACCTATGCCCTACACCACTTAGAAGACAAGCCAGTTTGGCCATTTTTAGTAGTAGGTACGTAGTACGTCAACACGATAGCTTTTCAACGAAAGTACTTAAAAGTTCAGATTTAATCTTGTTTCTATCTTAGTTGGTACTACAGTTTATGTTCTACAATCTGTTCTCTGAAACTAATAGTTTCGAGATACATCCATACCCAAATATCAACGGAAAACGAGTTGTCAGAAGTCGTGTAGTTACTATTACCTTTTACCTCTAACACCATGAGTCATGAGGACAACATTAATGCTTGTTTGCCGATTGTATTATTGTGATTTCTGCCCATCTTAGCAAATTAACAAGAATGCCTCCAAAAACTCTTCCTTCTTAGTCCTAAGAGTCTTCTTTGCTCTTTTGATACTTAACACACCATTTAGTACCTAATACAACGTCCTCATTAACTCGGATGGCTGTTTTTAGTAAAGTTGTGCAAGTTGAGAGGGTCAGATTAAAATCCACGGATTGATGCCGCTCAGAACCTGACTGATGGCTCATCTAAATTTTTTATTTATTATTCCAAACCCGCCAAAAGCTGTAGTAGGTTTCACTTCTAATGATTGCAGCAGTTGTACACGGATGTAGTAGGTACGATGAAAAGTAGTACGTATTGAAATAAAGCTAAACGAGGAAGATGTCACGTACTACCTACCTAGAAATATTTCGAAGGCCCGATACAAAGATAAAATTTATTGTCCCCTACGACGTTACGATTAGTGGAATTTATAGGTAGAGCTTTTAAATTTGTTTAGAACGATTGCGTATCGAAGAAATAATCTTTCAGGTACGTATAAAATTTTATAGATTAGAATGCATCATTCCAAAATGGAATAATAATTAACTTCGGTGAGAAGTATCAGAGACGACAGGGAACTAGGGTGGAAATAATATCTCCGACATAACTGCACTTTTCAATTAAGGCAGAAGTATTTAAAATTCTAAAGATTCGTTCAGACTTGAAACAGTAGTAGTTAGTAATAAATCTTAGTAGTGGGTGTATTCCAGTCATCTTAAAAAAAGTAATAGTTTTGAAACTTCACATACGTACAAACACATTCACAAACGTAGGTCCCTATAGTTAGTGTTTCGTTAATATCTCGAAAACTATGGGTTGGAGCTGAAACGTGATTTGAAACAAAATTAAGCTAATAAAATTTTCTACAAAATTGAATATATGTATATTTTTTGCATTCCCAAAGTTTACCAAGTTAAAAAACGTTGAAAATTGGTGTTTTTTTCAAAACCATGTTCGCGCTATTTCATTGGTGATTTTGAAAGAAACGCCAATTTTCAAGGTCTTATAACTTGGTAAACTTCAAAAATACAAAAAACATGCATATAATAAATTTTGTAGAAAATTTTATCAGCTTTAATTTTGTATATAATCAGGTTTCAGCTTAAACCCATAGTTTTCGAGATATTTACGAAAAATCGAAAAACGGGATATGGTTTTGCTCACCGCTCACCTCCGATTCATCAGGATTGTTTAGGATATTAATCACTAGATACCTGCCTACACATGAGTAAACAAAGTTTGTATTTTTTGTTGTTTTTGTTGACTGAACCGATAAGTGGCCGAGTTGCTCCTTGCTTTAAATTAACCTACGCACACGCTGCCACTTATGAACCGCCTGAACGAGTCTTGATTACATGAATTACGGCCTCTTACAGAATTTATTCAAATTTTTGTAATTTATGAACAGCCCGGACGAATCTACCAGTGATTGTGAACGATGGTCGTCATTATGCGCTTATATAAGCGTTTATTTCGCAGATATATTGGCCAATACATCCCTTACTGCGTAGTGGTGTATGAGCAGTTGGAAAAAATAATTTAACAACAATCAATCTAGCTTTATGAAATGAAAAAGCAATTACAGATACATTTTGATTTTTTGGTGATTAAGAGATAAAAAGCAATTACACCTGTTACCTTCGAGATTGATTACTACAAATTAATTTTTTAATAAATCGCATGACGGAAAAACATCCATTTCTATTGTAGTAGTTTATTGATTATAGATAAAGTTTAAGATTACAGGCTAACGATAAATTAAATAATTAGGTACAGTCAAACTTAATATAAGCTACGATGAAAATACATACATACAAATAAATAATACACATTGTGTACATTTTTAAACCCATCCCTCGGACCTTACGCTTCGCAAAATTTGCAAATCAAGTCTACACTCTACACGCGATTTAAGTTAAATAGTTGCATATTACCCTATAAAATTTTTAAATTATGCTTAATTATTATTATTAAGGCGCTATAACAAAAATGGGTGTCCAGATAATGTCATTTTTCATTAGAAGAAGTGCTCGTGTTGCTGTTCTGTCTTGACGGTGGCATCTTTTTTGTTTGTTTGCTCCAGACTTCAACTGGAACATCCTGAAAAAAAACCTCTTATAATCTTTTTCGTCCCAATATACGCGAACTCGCAAAAAAACCTTTTTGTTTAATTGAGAATAATAACTTACATTAGGTGGTGGTTTTAAAATTTTTTTACGATCGACGGTTTGAGCAAGTTTTTCTGCGATGTATCCAGCATTTGGCATGGTGAAGAAAAATAACGCGCACAAAACTGTTTGTAAATTATTCATTTTGATTCGAGTAGACGTACAACTTTGTTATGTCGATTTTCTAAAACCAATTTCATCTTTTATACTCAGATAAAATTTGAGATAATAATTATTGTTGTGCGAGGCAAATACAAAGTAATAAGTTTAATTGTTTTATAACTACTTGAACTTGTTTTCAAGTTTAGGTTTCTTTTTAAAGCGCACTTAATTTTCATTTAGAGCCTTAGTAACAAATGTGACCATGGGACTGTTATGGGCTCAATTTTTTTTCAAGGCTACAATTAATTAAGTTCTCCCAGTAACAAGAGCAATAAAAAGCACGTTCACCCCAGTTCTGGAGTGCTGCCCTGCATCGCTCCAATTCTGACTTAATTTGAAGAAAATCACACAAAAAGTTCTCCAACTAAATAGAAACATTCAAACCAAGAGTTGTAGCCACGTATGAATCTCTTAAAAACGAGCTTTTCTGAACAATTCCACTCAAGAATCTGAGTTTGAACCGTCTTCTTGAGACTCAGTGTGACCTTGATGGATCAATCAATTAATCAAAAACAGGATGAAGTTAAGGACTGTGCTAATGACCAGCAACGATAAGTAGTTTGTAGAAAACTGGATGGAAAGACAAAAAGCTTTATCACTACTTGGGGCGCTTTCATAATAAGAGATACTTCAGATAAAGCCAGGAAGTTGAAAAGGATTTTTAGCAAAACGAGATTTTAAAATTCTACGAAATCCTACCGACAAACTCATGAGGATTTAAAGACAGTTTGTTAGGGAAGTTAAAATGGTCTTCCCTATGAAGTGAACTAACTAAGAAACCAGGGACCCTAAACAAATTCCAGAGAGGCATTTAATCTTATACCATGGCCTTGATACACTAATTTTACATACTTAAATTTGAATCGCATATTCCACTTTGAAGGTTAAACTTCACTTGTTATTTATCTTCTTATCAATTTTCTCGCATTTTCAAGTATTATAATCAGATGATTCAATTTTGTATTCAATAGTATTAATTAATTGTTAATTGTTACTAAAAAATCAAAAACTGCGATCTTAAATAAATTGAGCCATTAACAGCTGTGAGTGGCTCTTATACGATATGTCAAGATTTAAGGAGGTGCGGCTGATGCGTAGTAAACAGGAAGGTGTGCCTGTTATTAGCCTTTGATAAGGGTAGCTATTGGCTACTCCGATAGCTGATAGCATTATGAGCACATGCCAGTATTTCCTAAGCGAACAACGTACTCGATCAGACTCGATTTGATCGAACAACCAGTAGACGTAAATTGGCTAAAAATTGAGCAAGCGTCCATTGAGTTCTTTTGAGGGAAATACTAGTTCTTGTAATAATAGTAATAAGTCGCCACAAAGTAACCCAACTTTGACCACCTCGTAGGTTAACAAAACTTATTGTGAAAACTCTCAGTTTGACGATTAGAAAACGATTTTGACTACCTCTTAATTTTGAAGTTTTAAGAGTTTCCGCTTATTTTCTTTGTGAGCCACAACGACCGTTAGTTTTCACGAGGTCTTGAGAAAACCAAAACAGTCACCCCCTCCCAGTGCGAACAAACCAACAAACGCACTTAAAATATTACAAACTGTCAGTCGAAGTTTTACGACTCTTATGCTCCTTTACGACCGTTATCATTTTAAAGTGCAATTTTTATATTTCCAAGACTTTTCCAGAAGGGCGGGTGAAAATATAAAGTTATTCCGAAGAATAGGCACTCTAATTAATTTGTAATAACTGAGTTTAAATTTCGAAGATAAAAGTTTACCCAATTATTGGAAATAAAAATTTTCCACCCAAAAATTATTGACTTCTTATCCACAATCAATTTATTGTGATTTAACCAGGTTAAAGCAGTAAAAACACTTGAATTTTTTTAAACCAGTTTTGAAGATTAGAGAGATAATAAAATAAATATCTCATTAACTTTTTCAAATTAAAATTCCTATTATTAATAAATAATTAGGTTAAACTATAATGATTCATTAAACTAATCTTTGTTATTATCCTACACTAACAACTAACAATGGAGGAATTTGATAAGTTCGTGAGATGGTATTTCACGAGGATTATGAAGAGAGAGGGTTCTTTATTTCTGTTAGGATACTTGTTCATATTCTGTCTTTCTACATTTGTGGTTTACTATAAGTTCAAGTCTTTTGTCTTAACAACTAACTGATTTCATTAATTTATGGAGGGGTGTAGAAATTTATGTTTATCGTAGGTAAATTATACATTACGAAGTACTATCTGCCAAACAATCGACTTCTTATAAGTATAAGAATATTTTTTGTTATCGAGTTTAATGAAATAAACTGGGTGCTGTGTAATTTTTCGTACTTTTCTGAAAATGTTAAAGCCCAGTCTTTATTGAGTTTCTTAAAGATTTGCATAGTTTTCAATCAGAAAAAACTTCAGAAGCTTCTCAACGCTCTTATAAGATTAGTAGATGCTCCATGGACGACTCCATCAAAAGAGAGATACGCAGAGTGAGAATTTCTTTCAACTTGAACGCCTTTATGCAGGTTTTTCTTGCTTTGAGGTTACATAGCACCCTAATAGCTCTCTTCTGCAACACAAAAATCGTGTCAGCTCCCGTAGAACGCCCTTAAAATAGAACACCGTAGACCATACAGCTGTAGAGACTTGGAAAACAACAAGAGCTGGCATCTTCGTGGTCTGCATATTGTTTTAAACTTTTTTGATAAAATATGACGCTTGAAAGCTGCTTATACAATTATTGATAAATGTCCTAAGCTTCCTATCCGGATAAACGCCAAAAAACCCAACACTTTGAGACTCGTCAGCTTCAGGCACAACCTATTCGAATCGATCCAATTTTTGGCATTCTTTAGAGCTTTTTCAATTTCACTATCCACCAGATCAAACGTCTTTGCTTTCACCAGAAAGAAGATGTCATCTGCGTATATGCTGGCTCCATATGCTTGTATGTTTTGGAGAACAGAACTGACACAAAATTAAAAACACCTGAGCACTGACCCCTGTGGTACACCATGAAATGCAGCAGTGGCCCCCGATAATTCGCCATTCCATTTTACATGCCGTGTTCTCCCTTCCAAGTATGAGAACTGAGAACAATAGTTGCATAACAACAAAATTCCGTGCCCAAAGGTATCAAAAGAGCTTTGCTAAGATCGCAAAACACCATCGAAGTCTTTCCCAAGTAGTCGTGAGCTCCAAGAATGAACTGAACAAGAATGAATGAATGTAGTGGTTTACTTATTTGACCTGTGTAGCCGTGCTGTTGTAAACTGAATGATGCCTTCCGTTCAAACTATTCCATCAGTCCACCCTTAATCGATGTTTTCAGAGTCGTAATCATCGTAGGCAACGGCGATAGTAAGGGGTAATTCTCACGATGATAATGATTTTATGAACTGTGCGTATAGAGGACATTAAACTTCTATTATCTATATTTAAATTTTTTGGCAACACTACCGCTTGTTGTTGAGCGGGTTGTGCTTTTATGTCAGATACTATTAGTTCTCGGTATGCTTTCAAAATAATAGTGTAATACCGCTCTCGAATTGTTCTAGCTTTAGCCTGCCCGGTTGACTCCTCTCTTATTACTATCTACATTTCTTTTTGCTTGTTTTCACAGGACTGGGTGTATTCAGTGTTTGTCCGACATTTGTCATCAGTAATCTTGCTTTGGTATCCTGCTTTAAAACATCTGTATTCATTATAAGCTGTATTGGTTTTGGTAACCTGAGCAATGGTAGGGAAAGCATCCAGAATTAGTTTCATTGACAAGGCCACTCCATGTTTTTTTCTATTTTAATGCCAATTTTAAGTCTCTTCACTCTTCATCCTTGTTGAGAAACTAGCGCGGTATATTGCAAGGAACTCATCGTAAAAACCCTTATATGCCTACCTTCCTGTCATAGGTAGCAACAAATAAACCCACTGAACGACCCGAAACCTGCTCTCAAACATTTGATTTGAAAACGAATTAATCCGTTGACGCCAAACTGTCCTTGAATTTTTTTGAAGATTGTTCAAGACTAAAAAAATTGCCTCGCGCGTGTAGTAGTACCTTAATACTTTCTAAATTTTGCTTTCAAGTTCAAGTACTACGTGACTACTTCGTTACTTCTGCTATTGTTACAATCAGATTTTTTTTATAGATAAGGACTACTGGGTAGTTTGCATTAATTGGAATTTTAAAATTATGATTTAGACGTAATCTAAAGCGCAAATATTTGATTAACACTTCACACACAATAAGATTGAATCTATTTATCTGGCCTCTGAGAATGCTAGTAATTTTTTTTTCTCAATTCACTCAAAAAGATTAAGTTAGTAGAGACAAGCGTGGCGCGGGTCTTTGGTCTCGATCTAAGTTTTTATCTTGAACGAACTGCGTCAGTACAGTCTTTCATTGAAAGGCATACTTAAGTGGCGACCCCGACGTGATCAGTAAGTCATCAATAATTGAGTTCACACACATCACTTGCATGTTTTTACGGTCGGAATAACTGTTTTCGTCAGAAGCAATTAAACGACTCTGTTTATTTGAACAGTGCAACAGTTGAAACAGCAAATTATTCGATAGGTGTGAATTTAAAAAAGTCGAGTCTCTAGTGTCTAGCTTGGGAGACACTTCCTGAAATTTTCTAACGGAAAATTTTTCTTATTACTCGAAGCAAAATATTTTTCGTATTTCTGTAGCCAATTAGAGCTCTATAGATAGACTATAATAGACGTCATAAAAGCTTAGAAGCTTTGTAAATGTTATACGTACGATTACTAACAAGCTACATTATGTAATGTAGTAAGAGATCTACGGTTGCAATTTCGTGCACCTACTATTTACTTACTTACTTTATTGAGCATTTCGTGTAATTGCAAGTTGCACGTTAATCTCTATCTATTGCACGCCAACTAAAATTTAAATTAGTTTTCGATAAACGAGGTAATTATTAAAGTATTATTGAGAAAAGATGGGGGTTTTGTTGGAAAACAAGAAGCCCAAATTGTCAGACATTACAAATTACTGCACAAATTATCTTCGAAAATTGTCATATTACTTATACGCTACCATTTACAATAAAGTGGGTTCTTCTCATTGAGAACGAGATAAAAACGACCACTTTATCTTGTGTGACTGAAAACGTCAGATTATATCGAGAACTGACAGTTAAACTTGTGTGAGAAAGCACAATTAATCCTTAGGATATAAAGTTACTGAGTCGAGTTTCCAAATCAGTCATGTCGCTTTTATCTCAATATATTTGTTAACGATAGGAATAGGAATATAGGAACGTGTCGCACTTCAATTAAATTATGTATATATCCACTTGAATTTGCACTTTATAGATTAGTTGTTAGTATTACAACAACGCAATTAAGTTTCGCTCACTTATTGTCAAAGGAAAGTCGTCGTACACAAGTAGAAATACAATTATTCTCGAAACAAAAGTAAATAAATAGCACGGTTTGATTCGGATCTTGGCCGACTTTTCAACTACTCTTAAAAGTTTTTTGTCACTTTATTATTAAGCTAAAGCACTACTAACTTAATTAACTATACTATTAAGCTTTGTACTTCGGTTAATCTAACGCATAATAATACAGACTGTTTGGTCGATCCACAAAAAATAAATAAATCGCCGTACATATTCAAAAGTATTGAAAATATGCATGATGTGGTCAAGTTGAATTTATTGAGAATGATAAAATCAATTTGGCTATCAAAAACAAAGTCGTTTTTTTATACTCTCCAGCCACACTAGCCACTTAGCTGTTATTTGAGGTCTGAGGTGTACTGCCAAAGTTTATTTTTTTTATATTTAAAGTATTAGCGCAAGTGAAACAATGGAATTATTTTCGAATAATGATTTATACGTTTTTAAAAAGGTTTAAGTTCTTATGGGTGTATTAGGAAAGTTTAGACTCAGCTTTCAGTAAACGAAGGCCTTCCTAGGCTCTTAACTCTTTACCGCCAATTTGAACGCAAAAGAACTTCTGTTCCGTATCGGAAAGAAGCATGGTGTTCTTTTATGGATGTTTGCGATAAAAACATTGCTGCTGTTAAAAAGATAATTGAAGAGGGTAATAAACCAACTTATGTAATGATTAAGGATACAGCATCATCTCAAGATTGAACGATCATCGTCAGTTAAACAAAAGTTGTATTAGCTTTCTGAGGGCAGGCGTGTACGAATTTTCCACTAAACTTTAAATCTTTTCAATAATGGAGGACACTAACTTTTTCAAAAATTGTGGCAGGCGATGAAACGATTATTCTTTTTTTCGACTTATCTACCCGTTAAGAGAGTCTTGTAAGAATTCATAAACACGAGAAAGAGAAAACTCCAGCCATGGCCAGAAAACAGCAAGCTTGCCAGAAATGAAAAATTTTTACGCAGACACTGAGGCAAAGAGGTGTGAAGAGTTCGAAAGAGCAGAGACACTAGGTGAAAAGATCTTCTGTGAGTTAAAGGAGAAAGCGTTTAGAAATTTTTTCCAACTCAGCTCAGAGCTCAGAGAAGATGTCAGAATAAAGCACATTACAATATTCGATGACAGCAAGGAGAAGAGTTAGGATAAGAGTACGTTGAAGGGACATTTTTTTTTTAACTCCAAGATTACAGCAATATATCCACTAATGATAATAAGCTTTTTGTTTGTTACATTTCAATCTATGACATGTACAGATGTGTTCCAATGAACGCACTGCTTTAAACTACCTTATACAATTAATAAGATAAGATTTAAAATCTATCACACCGGTCTTCAGGTTTGAACCTTTTAAGTCTACGCACTTCGTGATTTTCATTTATAACTAATTGTTTGGCAAGCATATTAGGGTGCACTGTAAGTCTTTCGCGGTAACTAGTACTAAACTGTTTTATTTCCTCTTTAATAGAGGTGATAGAAATGTCACGTTGCACAACACTGTTAGGCATATACCGTGTGGTGCGTCGACTATTGCCCGTAGCACTTTGTTCTGAAACCTCTGTAGAATGTCTAGATTAGACTCAGCTGCTGATCCCCAAAGTTGTACACCGTATGTCCAGATGGGCTTAATAATTGACTTATAAAGCAAAAGTTTGTTTTCGATAGTAAGCTCCGATTTTCTTCCAATTAACTAGTACATTTGATTAAGCTTCAATCCTAGTTGTTTTCTCTTGGTGAATATATGTTTTTTCCACGTGAGTCGTCGGTCTAGGTGCATACCGAGGGACTTGGCGTCTTCAGCTTGAGGTAACTGGCGCCCATTAAGCTTAACCGGGGGACATGAGTCTCTTTTCATAGGGAAAGTTACGTGTACGGATTTAGTTTCGTTAGCCTTAGTTCTCCACTTATTAAGCCAATTTTGAATGTTGTCTAAGCTCGTTTGAAGGTTTTTTGAAGCAATTATTGCATCTGTATGTGAAGAAAGCACAGCTGTGTCGTCGGCAAATGTAGCCACTGTTGTGAATTTCGTTGTTGGCAGGTCAGATGTATATAAAAGGTATAGCACGGGGCCTAGAACGCTTCCCTGTGGTACTCCAGCACGGATGGGATAAAGATTGGTGATTTCACTTTGATGTTTTACTAGGAAATGTCTATTATTTAAGTACGATCTAAGAATTTGGTAATGGTGATGTGTTAGATTTTTCTTTAGTTTATAGAATAGTCCGTCGTGCCATACTTTATCAAATGCCCGACTTATACCGAGAAACGCAGCCGAGCAGTACTTTTTTCCTTCCAGGTCTCTGTTTATTTTTTGAACCACTCGATGGACTTGCTCTATTGTTCCGTGTTGATTTCTAAATCCAAATTGGTGATTGGGAACCAATTTTCGTTTCTCAATCGTTGGCTTTAGTCGTTCGAGGAAGAGCTTTTCGAATACCTTAGATAAAATGGGTAATAAGCTGATTGGTCGATATGATTTTACGTGGTCAGTTTTTTTTCCTGGTTTATGTAACATTACAATTAGAGCTACTTTCCATTGGTTAGAAAAGTGATTAATTCGGATAATGGCATTAAAAATTTGAGTTATTGCTGTTATACATTTTCCTGTTACTTTTCTCAGTATTTTTGCAGTTATTAAATCAAATCCAGGCGCCTTTGTAGGATTAATTTATTTCTCGATTATTCTAGTAACTGCTTGTCTTTTAAATTTTGGAACTGGAAAGTCCATTTGGAATGATACTCAAGGTAATCGTAAATTTCTGTTTCTTTCATAGCTGTAGCAGAGCTTGCATTCGGTTGAAAAGTGTTGGCTAGGTGTTTGGCAAAAACATTTGCTTTTTCTTTGTCGTTTCGGGCTCATTTATTTTAATGATCTTTGATAGGTGGGATCGATTTTTGAGGTCGCTTGAGTTTCCTCGTTGCTTTCCACAATGAATAGTCGTTTGCTTCTGTAGGACTTAAATTTTTTAAGTAGTTTTGGATGCCTTGGTTTTTAAGGTTATGAAGCATATCTTTCTATTCTTTAGCACATCTATTGAGTTTGGTTTTATCAGCTGGGTACCTACTATGCTGCCATTTTTTTCTCAGTACTCGCTTTTCTTGTATTTTTTGCTTTATGGTGAGTGGTATTACTTCTTTGATTGTTGTATTGTTAGCATCAGGGGTCGCTCTCCATGCAGCTTGTTGAATGCTTGTTGTTAATGCGTTTACTGCTTCTTCTATGTCGCTTTCTGTTTTTAAAGAAATGTTTAAAACTATCAGTTTATCAAGTTCTTCTTTGAAAAAATTCCATTCAGTCAGCTTACTGAAAAGTGATGGTTCTTTTTCTTTTTCTAATATTTCTCTAAATATATTTATTATCACAGGTGAGTGATCCGAAGATAGGTCGAGGCAAGATTCTGCTTTAACTTTTTTCATGTCAATACCTTTTGAAACACAAAAGTCGATTACATCAGGCAGCTTTTGATTATCTGTTGGCCAGTATGTTGGCTCGCCAGTCGATATTGTTGATGAAGGGACATAGTAAGATAATATTGTAATCGTCTTAAGATATGGAGTCTGTGAAAAACGGTTTGGGAAATTTTATTAATATAGGGTCTCCAGGTGAGGTTTTCGTCAAGTATTAGTCCAGGTTTCTTAACGGTTTGTTCAAAAGGGATAACGCCAGTGTCAATGAAAACGTTACGTAAAGTCCGTCTATTAATTTGCTTAAGTTGGCCGTTTAGTAAAATACATTGAGATATTTTAGCATTAAACCCGAGTCCATAAGATTTAGTCTAGTCATGAAGTCGATTAAGGTCATCGTTAAGTATATGTTGAGGGTTGAGAGTACCGCGAGTATTGTCAGGGTTAGCATGCATGTAAATTTGAAGACAGTTTGCATATAAATCGTAAGAGCAGTGAAAGAGACAGTCCTAAGTTTAATTTACGAAATGAGAAACAAGAGAAGGACCCAGGATAGAGCCCCGCAGCACGCCACAGCTTAATGGAAATCATGAGGAGTGCCTCTCCCTGGTAGAAACCACGACACTGGGTTGAAAGCGCTGCTGAAATTAAGAAGGCTTAGAGCAGTCAATTTTTGTTTATCAATACCTTGTCTGAAATCATCTGTAACCTTCAGGAGCGCAGATTTTGTGCTGCGACCTTTCCTAAAACCGCTTTGTAATGGTAAGACAGTCACTGACTTATACGTCAAGTCGTTCGAAAAGTTCTGAAATAGCTGGGGGAATAGATATGAGTCAGCAGTTACCAAGAAATGGAGGATCAGTTACTTTAGGGAGAGGAATAACAAAGACAGAATTCCAAATAGTAGGATAGACAGAGACGACAAAAGAAATCTTCCAGAATAGATACCAACGTCTTGAAAAAGATTGAGGAGGACAAGTAGTTACTGAAGTTATAGATAATTTTGACTTAAACGCTGTCGAGATTCTTCAGTATACCATTCTTGCTACTGAATACGATTATTGAGAATTTTTATTCCACCATCGATTTCTTTGCTCCTGGCACAGTAATGTCATCCTGGCAATGTGGATAACATATTTAATGGAGGCCAAAACGCATAGAAATGAGTTTTCTGAACTCGAATCTCACATCCATTCTTTACGTGGTACCTTATTGACCGTAACTGTAAGTAGATATAAAAGATTCCATCTCGCTTTAGTGCCATTTTAGAAGTTAGTATTTTAGTCGCGACCTTAAAACCATTTTCCAGCCTTCTCAAAACAATTTTGCCTTGGTTTAGGGGTTGTATAATAAAACTCAACTTCTTATTTTGTCACTCTTCAAATTGAATTCTGGATTTCAACTGAAAGAAAATAGGAAAGGACTTTTGAACTTGTGTTTTCGGTTTAATCGAATATTATTTTCTTTTTATTTAAAATCGACACCTACATTAGTTTTAGCCACGACTAACAAATTTTCATTAATAATCAGATTTTAAAGTAGCCTTCTTACTTTGATTGCAAAATTTTGAAATAAAACGTAATTTTTTTGCCCAAACACGTAGATCTTGTTTCCATGAGCGTTCATCAAAAGTCAAATAGCATCAAATCCAGGAAGACATTCAAAAAGCGTAACGATTTTCGAGTTGGAAACTTATTAAATATTTAGGAAGCAAATTTGCTTACTAATGGAAACTAATTTTCCTTCGTATTTAATACAAAATCAATTGTAGGGAATTATAATTCGTGTCTAATACAAAATGACCACATAGAAACACATAATATCAGCGCATTCGCTCGGTTGAACATTTTAGAGAGTCCATAACACTCTAAGTCCAGTGCTTATTATTGAAGTTAAGCTTAAACAATGTCAGTTTCTGTTTCGCTATGTTTTATCATTCTGGAAAGTAAAGACATTAGGGGAGACATTGTTTCACCCTAGTAAGCGCCTCGACGGATCTTTGATGATATGTTCTATGTAACGAAGTTGCAATCGAATAGATGATGTAATGTTCCTTCCTTCTAATCTGATCCGACTTTAGTCTAGTTTCTCTCCAATGCCTACTGTACTACGGTTATTTCCACCCTCTAATTTAGTTTCGTCTATGTTTATCCTTATAATACATCAATCCTCGAGTTGTTGATGCTTTAAACCCCCGTTCGCATTCATCTTAATCAGAAGAAAAGTAGAAAAAAGTGTTTGTTTAGTAAATTTGTGTAACGAGTTAATTAGAGCTAGTGATTTGTTCGTGTGGTTTTAAGGAAATTTCGGTAGTAAATCACGAAGGCCGATGTTGCACTTTGAGTTTTTGCTACAACTTTGTTGTCCCGTGTACACATAAGCTTTGATTCATGGCCCTCTAGTTGTATAGACTTATCTCGTAGATCATTCCTTTTGTCAACACAACCAAGCAACACCGTTAAGACCAGTTAATAAATCACTAAATAGACCGCAGGTGTAAACTTACGATACCTTCTACACCTGTAGTTTTGTTACTTTAATATTTTAGAGAAATTCGGGTTGTATCATTTAGTCTACAATTTTGCTAAAGGTGGAGTTGTTTAACTATGCATGAGTTTTCTTGGTGACATATGAGATCTATTTGCTAGAGCAAAAGGTAAACCCCTAAATAAAATATCTTGAATTATTTAAACAAATTTCTTAGGAGACTCTTGACATCTTTTATAAACGCCGACCTCGCACTTTTGCAAATAATAAAATACCCTCTAACTTGCTCTAACGCTAACATCTTATCTTTTATATCCGCTATTTTTTTTTATAACGAGCGTTTCAATAACTAAAACTACAAGCAATGTCGATAGTAAATTTTCATCGAATAAAGTTCTACAACTGCACTTTAAGCAGGTATTGTTTGAAATTTAAAGCGGCATTAACACGGCGCGTGGTTCGGCGAGCGACTCCAATAATTCGTATGAAATTTCTACGCTTAGAACTGTCAAATATATGAGTTTTAACGTAAAAACGCTAAACTATTGTAAAGTGGCAGTTGAGTAAGCTTAGACATATTAAGTTTTTTGCTTATAACTTGAAAGCCACGCACTTTTTGAGAAAATTGATTTTATTTTAAAATAACCTAATACTTCAAATTTTCTACAAATTATACTTCTGAAGTTGTTTTTTTTAGATGAGCGGCTTAGGCGCTAGAAAGCGTTAAGCCAAAATGTTCAGAATCGTCAAAAAACAGTTTTTTTAGTTTAGTGCTTTTAACTCGAAAACTACGCACTTTTAGAGAAAAATGATAATATATGAAAATCTACAACTACAAACTACATCAAATTTCCTACAAATTATACATTTTAGGTTTTTTCTTAAGATGGGCGGATTAGGCGATAGAGAGCGTTAAGATTTGCCAAAAATTCTAAAATCGTCCAAAAAACAGTTTTTTAAGTTTAGCGCTTTTACTCAAAAACTAAGCACTTTTAGAGAAAGTAATTTTATATGAAAATAAACTACATGAAATTTTCTACAAATTATATATCTTAGGTTTTTTCTTCAGATATAGCGTATAGACGCTAGAGAACGTTAAAACTTGCCAAAAAATTTAAAATCGTCAAGAAACCGATTTTAAAGTTTATCGCTCTTAACTCAAAAACTACGCACTTTTAGAGAAAAGTGATTTCATATAAAACTAAACTATATAAAATTTCCTACAAAATAGATATCTTAGGTTTTTTCCTTCAGATAAGCGGCTTAGGCGCTAGAGAGAGTTAAAAGTTGCCAAAAATTTCACAATCGCCAAAAAACACTTTTTAAGTTTATCGCTTTCAACTCTAAAACTACGCACTTTTAGAGAAAAGTGATTTAATATGAAAATGAACTACATCAAATTTACTACAAATGATATATCTTATGTTTTTTTCTTCAGACGAGCGGCTTAGGCGCTAGAGAGCGTTAAAATTAGCCAAAAACTCCAAAAATGTCCAAACGTCCAGTTTTAAAGTTTATCGCTTTTTAACTCAAAAATTGCGATTTTTTAAAAAAAAGTAGACCTATACCCAAATCAAGCACATTAAATTTCCTACAAATATGCTAGCCGGATTATTAACAGACGAACGGTTTGAGTTTTAGGCTCACACCTAACTATAGTGCGTCGTTAACGGATGAGCGTTGGGTTGCCTATACGTAAGGGGCATAATTAGTAATTACAGTTGTAGTAAATAGTATAAAAACTGAACGGGACGAGAAAACCGGCCCTAATAAAATTCTCAAATAAAATTAAAGGTAATAGTATACGTAAAAGGCACAGGGTTCAAAACTGAGGCACTAATCACAAAATTACAGTGAAACATAATCAAGTAAAATAATACTATCGCTTCAACCTGTGTTTAAAGCCATAGCTTCTCGTTGCTTTATCCATATTTTTTTGTACCTACAACCTCTTTGATTTTACGCAATACTCAAAAAGTTAAATATTTACATTTTTAGGTATTACAAAAAGCGGTATTAATCATCCTTGATTTAATCTAAGATTTAAATTTAACGTATTGTGAAAAAAGCGAGTTTCAGCTTCTTCCAGTTTGTCGTCGCGATTAGTTTCTTAAGTTCTCATTAACTCGACGCTGATCTCATCTAGTTTTACAACCAAATTCAATCTTCAAGCTGCAACATAAATAGAACAAATTAGTTTTATACTTACACAGAATTATTTAAACATCTACTTGAGAGAAATTTAAATTAACTTTGATAATCTCGATTTTAAAAATTTATAAGATTTAAATAAAATTTCAATTTCAACAAATAATGGAAGTTTCCTAACCTCCATCTTCAAATTTAAAATTCAGTATACTTTTATACCACAGAACGTCAATGAGCACAAGTTATTTGCTTAATTTATTTGCCTGCTTATTCCTGCACAGTTTTTCGTCCAGTTATTTTTGTTAGCGAAAAATCAAGTACTAAAGCTAAGCAAAACTAGTAGTTCGTATAGAGGTAGAGTGACTCCGGGTATTTTTTCAACTTACAAAGCGTCAGTTTGGTGGCCCAGTTAACGCATCTAATAAAGCTTCAAAGAAATGATTGAGCGGGAATATGGACCAACTCACCTGACTCTGATGACTCATAGATCAGTGAAGGAGCTGGAGCAGACATTTACTGAAAAAGTCTATCTTTTTTATTCTTAATTTAAAAGGGAGGGTGTTTCAGTTTTTTCCAGGGCCTTTCGAGAAGTTATTGCAGAGTCAAATGTTGCGTTTAATCAAAGCCAATCAAGCAATAAATGAGAAACTTAAAACGTGAAGGACGGTCAAAATCGAAGGCTAGACTTTACCTAAGGCAAGTATTTTCAGATTCACATTCTCAATAGCTTCCTCCCGGAAGGGAGCTATGACTCGTTTTTGTCTCCGTTGCTTCGTTCTCGCAATTGGTAATAATCGTCGAGATAACCAGAAATGATAAAACTCTATTTTGATACCTCTTCTCGAATCCATACCAAACAAAAACTATAAAACCTGAGGTCGCGCTCGTAAAAGTTGAAAGTTAAGGTGGATCAGATGTTTAGACACCAACCAAACAGTAAACGAAGTTCTGTAAAATACGTCGAGTAGTGACAGAAAAACTGTTTGCTGTCCCAAAAAATTAGTAAAATTTCAACTTCATTTCGTACCGTTTTTGTGTGACCGCATCTGCAACCTGCAACGCTCTAAAGATGAGATTTAAAAAGCTGCCACATTTTAAAATTATAAAATTCAAATTCCGACGTTTGTTACGAAAAAGCTTTAATGGCTTTTGTTGAAGTTGAAACCCTTTAAAAAGTTTAAACTACTTCCAAACTAAAAATTTTGTAGTGTTGTCACACTTTAATTTCCTGTGAAAAATGGCTTTATAATGTACAAAAATGAACCCCTAAGAGAAAAATCGGTTCAAAACGTTCCACGTTGAAACTAAGCCCTACCTCTTTAGAATAATAAATAATAAATTGTTATTTATTATTTTTTTAGGAAAATTAGTACTTTACCAATAAATTAGGGAAAATGAACTGAAAACCGATTAGAATGCTTGTCGTCGATGCAGGACCCAGCTCTGTTTCTTCTTAAACCAAAGGGAAATTACAAGCAAAACTTGCCGTCCAAATTTTTTTTTGATTTTATTCGATATTTATCGAATTTAGAAGGGTGGTTTTTACATGGTGATGCTAATAATAAGCGAAAAGGTAAAATTCCGTCCGCATGGCAGCATACATATTTTTGTTTGTCAAGAAAGTAGCAATACTTCATTCAGTTGCCTGTGTAAATAACGTCCGAGTACGTGAGCTGAATATTTTGTAACAACAAACTTTTGTATGGAACAAAATTCTCAAATTACACGAGTGCAGTGCACACAACAATCAAACCAGGTCATCATTAGTTACTACCCTCTAATTACTTCCTTCAACAAACACTTCCGATTGTTTCAATACTAACTGACCCTAAAACGTTTAATATAATTTTACCGATTTTAGTATGAATGGTGGCTGAGAGAAAAGATTCGTCTGATTAAAAATAGAAATGTATAAAACTTTTTCGAACAACTTAATTATATATTCCGTTGGCGAATTTAATTAATAAAAATGATTTAATTTCAAAGAAATACTAACAAAAGTTTTAATTAATTTTTTGTTACTTATTAAGTAATTTAGTAAGTGTAACTTAAAAACAAACTTTATATTATACAAATTACTTATTAAATATGTTGAAATTATTTTGTAATTATGTAAACCGAAAGTTACGCGCAGTGTCGTTTTAGTACAGTCAAATTAGACTTTTTTCCCGAGAAAATGCGAATAAAGTTTATGACATCAGAAACAATAAACAATTTAAAAAAGTTCTCTTTAGTGAAACTAAAAAATCTTTCAGTGTACAAAAATTGAGCATTAGGTCTTTAGGTATAATTTCCAATAAGTTTGGTCTAAAGGTACTCGCACACTTATGCACTTCCTGCCTTTTTGTATTGCACAACTAAAAAAGTGATGCAATTCTAGCATTGCACTGTGTGGCGAAGTTCAAAAATTTCGTAATTTTCAAAATTGCAATGTGTGAACAGTCTGAATGAAGTGTGAGATCATTTCGAATGATAGCTACAATGAAGAAGTTACAGACAAGTCTAAAAACTACCAGGACACATACACAGGACTAAAAAGCTACAAATTAGAATAATATCATATATAGGGCTCTTCAGAGTAAGAAGAGACACTACAGGCTCTGAAAAACACAAGAAAATCTTCAGAAGCTTTACAAGAGAATTACTGGGTCCCTTCAGAGTAAGAAGAGACACTATCAGCCTCTGAAAAATACAAGAAAGTCATCAGAAGCTTTATAAGAGAATGAATAGGGCCCTTCAGAGTAAGAATAGACACTAACAGTAACAACCTCTACAAAACACAAGAAAGTTTATAGAAGCTTTACAAGAGAATGAATGGGGTCCTTCAGAGTAAGATTAGACACTATCAGCCTCTGAAATACACAAAAAAGTCTTCAGAAGCTTCACAAGAGAATGAATGGGGCCCTTCAGAGTAAGAATAGACACTAACAGTAACAGCCTCTACAAAACACAAGAAAGTTTATAGAAGCTTTACAAGAGAATGAATGGGGTCCTTCAGAGTAAGATTAGACACTATCAGCCTCTGAAATACACAAAAAAGTCTTCAGAAGCTTCACAAGAGAATGAATGGGACCCTTCAGAGTAAGAAGAGACACTAACCGCCTCTGAAAAACACAAGAAAGTATATAGAAGCTTTACAAGAGAACGCATGGGGTCCTTCAGGGTAAGATTAGACACTATCAGCCTCTGAAATACACAAAAAAGTCTTCAGAAGCTTCACAAGAGAATGAATGGGGCCCTTCAGAGTAAGAATAGACACTAACAGTAACAGCCTCTACAAAACACAAGAAAGTTTATAGAAGCTTTACAAGAGAATGAATGGGGTCCTTCAGAGTAAGATTAGACACTATCAGCCTCTGAAATACTCAAAAAAGTCTTCAGAAGCTTCACAAGAGAATGAATGGGGCCCTTCAGAGTAAGAATAGACACTAACAGTAACAGCCTCTACAAAACACAAGAAAGTTTATAGAAGCTTTACAAGAGAATGAATAGGGTCCTTCAGAGTAAGATTAGACACTATCAGCCTCTGAAATACACAAAAAAGTCTTCAGAAGCTTCACAAGAGAATGAATGGGACCCTTCAGAGTAAGAAGAGACACTAACCGCCTCTGAAAAACACAAGAAAGTATATAGAAGCTTTACAAGAGAACGCATGGGGTCCTTCAGGGTAAGATTAGACACTATCAGCCTCTGAAATACACAAAAAAGCCTTCAGAAGCTTCACAAGAGAATGAATGGGGCCCTTCAGAGTAAGAATAGACACTAACAGTAACAGCCTCTACAAAACACAAGAAAGTTTATAGAAGCTTTACAAGAGAATGAATGGGGTCCTTCAGAGTAAGATTAGACACTATCAGCCTCTGAAATACACAAAAAAGTCTTCAGAAGCTTCACAAGAGAATGAATGGGGCCCTTCAGAGTAAGAATAGACACTAACAGTAACAGCCTCTACAAAACACAAGAAAGTTTATAGAAGCTTTACAAGAGAATGAATGGGGTCCTTCAGAGTAAGATTAGACACTATCAGCCTCTGAAATACACAAAAAAGTCTTCAGAAGCTTCACAAGAGAATGAATGGGACCCTTCAGAGTAAGAAGAGACACTAACCGCCTCTGAAAAACACAAGAAAGTATATAGAAGCTTTACAAGAGAACGCATGGGGTCCTTCAGGGTAAGATTAGACACTATCAGCCTCTGAAATACACAAAAAAGTCTTCAGAAGCTTCACAAGAGAATGAATGGGGCCCTTCAGAGTAAGAATAGACACTAACAGTAACAGCCTCTACAAAACACAAGAAAGTTTATAGAAGCTTTACAAGAGAATGAATGGGGTCCTTCAGAGTAAGATTAGACACTATCAGCCTCTGAAATACTCAAAAAAGTCTTCAGAAGCTTCACAAGAGAATGAATGGGGCCCTTCAGAGTAAG
Source organism: Malthinus flaveolus (assembly GCA_950108345.1). Classification (NCBI taxonomy): domain Eukaryota; kingdom Metazoa; phylum Arthropoda; class Insecta; order Coleoptera; family Cantharidae; genus Malthinus; species Malthinus flaveolus. The sequence goes on from OX467285.1 coordinate 4,942,553, forward strand.
AATAGACACTAACAGTAACAGCCTCTACAAAACACAAGAAAGTTTATAGAAGCTTTACAAGAGAATGAATGGGGTCCTTCAGAGTAAGATTAGACACTATCAGCCTCTGAAATACACAAAAAAGTCTTCAGAAGCTTCACAAGAGAATGAATGGGGCCCTTCAGAGTAAGAATAGACACTAACAGTAACAGCCTCTACAAAACACAAGAAAGTTTATAGAAGCTTTACAAGAGAATGAATGGGGTCCTTCAGAGTAAGATTAGACACTATCAGCCTCTGAAATACACAAAAAAGTCTTCAGAAGCTTCACAAGAGAATGAATGGGACCCTTCAGAGTAAGAAGAGACACTAACCGCCTCTGAAAAACACAAGAAAGTATATAGAAGCTTTACAAGAGAACGCATGGGGTCCTTCAGGGTAAGATTAGACACTATCAGCCTCTGAAATACACAAAAAAGTCTTCAGAAGCTTCACAAGAGAATGAATGGGGCCCTTCAGAGTAAGAATAGACACTAACAGTAACAGCCTCTACAAAACACAAGAAAGTTTATAGAAGCTTTACAAGAGAATGAATGGGGTCCTTCAGAGTAAGATTAGACACTATCAGCCTCTGAAATACTCAAAAAAGTCTTCAGAAGCTTCACAAGAGAATGAATGGGGCCCTTCAGAGTAAGAATAGACACTAACAGTAACAGCCTCTACAAAACACAAGAAAGTTTATAGAAGCTTTACAAGAGAATGAATGGGGTCCTTCAGAGTAAGATTAGACACTATCAGCCTCTGAAATACACAAAAAAGTCTTCAGAAGCTTCACAAGAGAATGAATGGGACCCTTCAGAGTAAGAAGAGACACTAACCGCCTCTGAAAAACACAAGAAAGTATATAGAAGCTTTACAAGAGAACGCATGGGGTCCTTCAGGGTAAGATTAGACACTATCAGCCTCTGAAATACACAAAAAAGTCTTCAGAAGCTTCACAAGAGAATGAATGGGGCCCTTCAGAGTAAGAATAGACACTAACAGTAACAGCCTCTACAAAACACAAGAAAGTTTATAGAAGCTTTACAAGAGAATGAATGGGGTCCTTCAGAGTAAGATTAGACACTATCAGCCTCTGAAATACACAAAAAAGTCTTCAGAAGCTTCACAAGAGAATGAATGGGGCCCTTCAGAGTAAGAATAGACACTAACAGTAACAGCCTCTACAAAACACAAGAAAGTTTATAGAAGCTTTACAAGAGAATGAATGGGGTCCTTCAGAGTAAGATTAGACACTATCAGCCTCTGAAATACACAAAAAAGTCTTCAGAAGCTTCACAAGAGAATGAATGGGGCCCTTCAGAGTAAGAATAGACACTAACAGTAACAGCCTCTACAAAACACAAGAAAGTTTATAGAAGCTTTACAAGAGAATGAATGGGGTCCTTCAGAGTAAGATTAGACACTATCAGCCTCTGAAATACACAAAAAAGTCTTCAGAAGCTTCACAAGAGAATGAATGGGACCCTTCAGAGTAAGAAGAGACACTAACCGCCTCTGAAAAACACAAGAAAGTATATAGAAGCTTTACAAGAGAACGCATGGGGTCCTTGAGGGTAAGAAGAGACACTATCAGCCTCTGAAAAATACAAGAAAGTCATCAGAAGCTTTATAAGAGAATGAATAGGGCCCTTCAGAGTAAGAATAGACACTAACAGTAACAACCTCTACAAAACACAAGAAAGTTTATAGAAGCTTTACAAGAGAATGAATGGGGTCCTTCAGAGTAAGATTAGACACTATCAGCCTCTGAAATACACAAAAAAGTCTTCAGAAGCTTCATAAGAGAATGAATGGGACCCTTCAGAGTAAGAAGAGACACTAACCGCCTCTGAAAAACACAAGAAAGTATATAGAAGCTTTACAAGAGAACGAATGGGGTCCTTCAGGGTAAGATTAGACACTATCATCTTCTGAAAAACACACGAAAGTCTTCAGAAGCTTCACAAGAGAATCAGTGGGACCCTTCAGAGTAAGAAGAGACACTAACCGCCTCTGAAAAACACAAGAAAGTATATAGAAGCTTTACAAGAGAACGCATGGGGTCCTTCAGGGTAAGAAGAGACACTATCAGCCTCTGAAAAATACAAGAAAGTCATCAGAAGCTTTATAAGAGAATGAATAGGGCCCTTCAGAGTAAGAATAGACACTAACAGTAACAACCTCTACAAAACACAAGAAAGTTTATAGAAGCTTTACAAGAGAATGAATGGGGTCCTTCAGAGTAAGATTAGACACTATCAGCCTCTGAAATACACAAAAAAGTCTTCAGAAGCTTCACAAGAGAATGAATGGGGCCCTTCAGAGTAAGAATAGACACTAACAGTAACAGCCTCTACAAAACACAAGAAAGTTTATAGAAGCTTTACAAGAGAATGAATGGGGTCCTTCAGAGTAAGATTAGACACTATCAGCCTCTGAAATACACAAAAAAGTCTTCAGAAGCTTCATAAGAGAATGAATGGGACCCTTCAGAGTAAGAAGAGACACTAACCGCCTCTGAAAAACACAAGAAAGTATATAGAAGCTTTACAAGAGAACGAATGGGGTCCTTCAGGGTAAGATTAGACACTATCATCTTCTGAAAAACACACGAAAGTCTTCAGAAGCTTCACAAGAGAATCAGTGGGACCCTTCAGAGTAAGAAGAGACACTAACAGCCTATGAAAAATACAAGAAAGTGTTCAGAAGCTTTAAAACAGTAATAATAAGACTATGAGGGGATATGGAGACAGAAAAAGTGCTGCAGGAGTTTTATGAGACAAGAAAAGATTTTAGAATTTTAAAATTCGGTAGCTTGTAAAAAAATGGCAATACGAGCACCTAAAAAGTAAATTTAAAGAATCTTGTTTATTTTTTGAACAAAGGAACTTGACTCTGAAGATTGGTTATAGGTACCTCATAGAGACGCACTCTGCGTACTAGTTTTTCTACTAAAGCATTTTTGGGTCCGATGCATTCTGTCTCAAATAATCGTCTAAAATCAATTTTAGGGGTTAATTTGTCCAATTCTAGATTTCAGATCCAGATGAAAACTTCTTATATTCGTTTCTGATGCCTAATAAAGGAGAATGAGTCGGCAAATTTCAAAACTCCATTAATTCTTTAAATTAAATAAGGGCAATTAGTCTCTCGTGTGATGATCTGACTGGAAGAGAGCCCAACTGTTTCCTTTTAATTTTTTAAATTATTCTTCCGGGGGTTCCTTGGAAAAATTTACGTCCTGGGGCCATGTTACGAGTTCGTCTGCAGAAAGGAGGCTGCGTTTACTCAGATGGATCTTTTGTATCTATTTATACTCACTGACTAGGAATAAAGAGACTCCAGAGTAGACACTATACACTCTCACTGCCACAGAAGCTACCAGTTTGCCTAAAATGTGCTGGGATACCAGGACACTCTGTACAAGGTGTAAGGTATTACTAAGTGGCTTGTCAGTAGGTTGCCGTCCTCATATATGTTCTTCTAAGACTTAGCAGTAGTGTGACTTTTACAAAGAGTCGCGTATGTTTAAGTCTCTGTAGGTCTCACTTCTTCCTGTTACTCTTTATGAGACGTACCGAAATGTCTTTCTATCACAAAACAGCTAAGTCTACCAGAGTAAAACTCCAGGGGAGTTGCTCATCTCTTTATGATCTTATTAAGGGCCTCTGAAGAGAGCGTACTGGTCTATGATAGCCCTTGGTTTCCACCAGGGTAGACGTAACCTAGAAATCGGGTGACATGTATTAATTATGGGTGCATACGAGACGTAGATGGGTGATAACCCAAAACTGCCTTAACTTTTCTACTAACCCCGTCTGAAATACCATAAAACCTCTACCCATATGTGGATACTGGACGTGCATCCGAAAGCGCTGTAAATGTAATTTGCTCAACTTATGTTGGAAATTTGATCTAAAAGGTCAATAATACAAAGGATTTGAGTGTATAGGCTTTCTATTAGAATAAGTAGTTTCTAGTCGTAGCAGTAGTCGAGAGGTCTTAGTAAGATACCTGACGTTTCCTCTGCTACTGTGGCAGAGGGTTATTGTTTACCTGCGTGGTAGTGGTCCAAGTGAACGCACTTGATAGTCCAGAAGTTCACTTTGACACTACCACACCGGAAGAAATTACCCTCTTGGGATGTTTGTCGCGGTAGCAGACTAAACGTCAGGTATCTTACCAAAAACCTCTCGACCACGGCCCGTAAGCCCAAAAATCCCTTATTAAAAAAGAATTGGTTTGAAGGTTACTAATTGCCACATTTTAAATTTAAATTGCGTTTTATATAGGGGTACATAGCGTAGAGGTACCATAAAAGGTGGTAAAACATACATAAACGTATTTCTTCTACATGTTTTAAGAAATAAAATATTACGCCATTACGTTTTCCAAAAAATAAAACAAAAGTTATAGTTTATACAGAATTTAAAGAGCCGGTAAGAGTTTGAATGTGGAGTTACAAGCCACAATTACTAACTCCAAATTTTCTTTTAAACGGCTTGCTGTAAATTTCGTCTTCTATTGAAGTCGATATTTGCGCAATTTAAAATTTGACTAATAAATAAGCATTTCTGCGCAAATAGAAAATGTAAAATTTTCTAGCAGTCTGAATCTCAAAATGGGGTATGTTATAGTAGTATATAATAATAGCGAAACGAGTGATTCACTGCTATATCCTGCACAAGTACATAATAGGGTTGGCCCGCTGTGAGACGTAGGCACCGTTATGTTATTTAGTAGTAAGTAGGACACACTTGGGGATAAAAAGAAAACGTTTTACTCTTGTGAAAAGTATTCGAGTTGCTGCAATTTCGGTGTCATATAATATACCTACCATATATATAAAGTACAATTTCTTTACCAAAAACAATTTTCAAATACCATAAACAAGATTTTCCTTAAGAATCTTTTGTTTAGTTATATAAAAGCATAAATTCGATACACCAAAGAATCGCTTTTCTTGCTTTTTCTTTTTGTTGAAAATGAAAAGCTGTCACGAAAAAAAAACACTTTTAAAATTTACGATATAAACATCTACGTGAGATATATTTTTAAGACTGACAATGATTATTTGAAATATGAAGTTAAAGAGAGTAAAGTAGGTACCTACTATTGTACTATTCCACATATTACTATCGTGTTTTGACACAATGAGGCTCTGAATATGCAGCTAGTCTGTACCCAGTCTGTACCGAACTCGACAACTCCATCACTATTACTATATTCAAATATAATCCGCGGTGGCGTGCTCTAGTTGGTCGGAGTTGGAGGTCACGCTGACATTTTTTAAGCCAACAGACTTCTTTATTGCCTATCTGATATCTGTTGAAAACAGCCAAATAGGAACCTAGCGGTTTGCGATGAACGAGTATTAGGAGAGCGTGGTGTGAAAGTTGTGTTTTGGTTTACCGACGCAGAGGAGAGCCTAGGCAAGAAAGTAACTTTTCTGTACAGTCGCGTCTTTTAGTCTCAGTTTTAAACTCTGCAAAAGTGGTTTTGTTCTTTAACATTTGATTCTGAAACGAAAAAACGACTGATGTGGCCCTAACAAGACTTTTTTGCAAGCGTTAAAATTATTTAAAAAGATATCAGAAATAGAGCCTTTATAAGTATTTTGCTTATACGAGGATGTATTGATAACTAGTTAGCCTAGACCAGTTCCATGTAAAAAAAAATATTGCGTAATTTGAGTATCAAGCCATCATCAAGTACCTGTATTAAAAAGGGTTAAGAGGTAAGCAGATTTACGAAGATATGGTTAATACCCTTGGTGATTAATGTCCTTCGTATTCGACCGTGAAAAATTGGACTGCAAGCTTCAAAAGAGGTAAATTTTCAATTGAAGATAATGACCGATCGAAAAGTTCTTGCTTCAGTTTTTTGGGATTGCCATGGAGTAATCATGATTGATTTTTTGGATAAGGGTAGAACAATAACTGGAGATTACTATTCGACATTACTGACCACTCTACGGGAAAAAATTAAAGAGAAAAGACGCGGAAAGCTATCCAAAGGTATTTTGTTTTTGCAGGACAACGCCCCTGCACACAAATCTCATGTTGCCATGCAAAAAATTTGTGATTAGGGTTTGAATTACTAGAACACCCCCCTTATTCTCCAGATTTGGCTCCGTCCGACTATCATCTCTTTCCTCAACTGAAAAAAAGTTTAAAAGGTCGTAAATTTTCTTCCAACGAGGAGGTAATAAAAGCTGTGGAGTTCTGGTAAGAAGCTGAGCAAGAAGAAACATTTCTTTTGAAAGGTCTAGCGACGTTGCAGGTTCGCTGTAATAAATGTATCCAATTAAGAGGAGAATATGTTGAGTAATAAAATATTGTGACATTGAAATTTTGTTTGGTTCTATAGTAGGCTAAGAATTTTTCAATATAGCCTCGTACGCTCCTGTTTTACTGTGGGTCAAGATTTTCCGAAATGCGATCAAAATAACCCCTTTATTTTGAACCACCCTGTATCGATTTCTAAGATTTTTAAATTCCGTTTAAAAGTGCTTTCAAAGTAGACGAAATCAACGAAAGAGTAAAATTCATAACTAGAGACGGTTACCTCAGAAATAATCCTCACAGCATGATCTTCTTACGGAAAAACTTAAGAGCCCAAGCTTCCATTAAAGTGGACGGTTATCAAACACCTAATCAGTAAATTAGAAAGCTTCACTAAGCAGTTTTGAACGAGAAGAAATGCCTAAGACCTGTATAGAGCCACAAACACGAGATGAGCTAATTTAACAGTTCGTTTCTAACAACATCTAAATATCTGAATTTTAAAGATGCCAATTTTGGCCATAAATACAAATTTTATTTACTCGTTCACAGTAAAAAATAGAACGCCTCACTGAAAAGTTAAGTATTTTCTATCTTCCCCCTATGCATTCGACCAAACTTGCCGAGTTATGTATACGGTAAACAACCTGAATCTGTAGTTTGCCGAATTTATTAGAGAAACTCCAATAGAATCGAGCCATTTTTGACCCCACAAGTTTAGCGAAGCTTTTGATTATTACGGACTTATCATAATCGATGAGTCAGTGGAACAAATTTACGACTTGTTTTAGTTGTTAGATAAATATATTTTTTTTACTATCTAGGGTCACAAAAACGATGGTCAGTAGCTTATTTCTCGTTAGTAAAATCTTTCGTCCCCTTAGTAAAGACAAATGAAGGGATTTTCACTCATTTTATACGTGAAAAGGTTCTCAAATAAGAAAACTTTCGCGTGTTTGCATTTTCCTAAACAAATATGATTTGCTAATGAAGGAAAATTGGACAAAAGATTTATCGTTACGTAAATAAAGAAGTAAATTTTCGTATTTTCGTCTTCAAACTGTCTAGGCTTATTAATTAAAAAAAAGAGAAGGGGAGAAAAAAACGTGGAAAAGTAAGATAATTTGTCTTATTTTACAACGGAAAGTTTTTGGGCTGCTGTAGTTTTGGTGATTGGATCATTAGGGCTGTTTTAGCACTTTATAAATGTCAAAGATGGGCGCAAAATTTCTAATTTGAGTTTTCTTCGCGTAAATTATTATTATTTAATTTTGTCTCGAAAGATCAAGATGTGTCTTCTTGGCGTGCCATTGCATATTTTCACGAAGACAATCTCATCTCTCAACTCGTACAAATGCGAAAGCTCGTCGATGTTTGTAGTGTTTTGTCAAAAAGGTCAAACGTTCGTCGAAAGAATATTTCACAACACGCACGATAAAACATGAAGTGAAAAAATATTGGTATTCACACAGGGTGGTCGTTTTCTGTTTCAAAAATGAATAGGAATGGTTAGTACTTCGTAGTTGGTACTATGAAAAAATTAACGTCTGTAGGGTTATTTTGGTACTGAAACAAAAAACATTTTATATCTAAATAAGTAAATATGTAGTAAAGAGATGACTCTACTCACAGGTATTCTTGGAAACAAATTATCCTTAAAATGGCTGACCCCAAGACACTTCAGTAGTTTTTGGTCATAACTCATATTATTTTGCTCTGAGGCTGGCCCCCAGTGGTTCCTTGCACCGCTACCTCTTGGGTCTATTGTGCGCGTCGGATATAATTGTTCTTTATGTGAGTTCTGTGCTTTTGATAAAGTCCAGAATTTTCCCCATTGATAGTTTGGGCAATTCTCTTTAGAGCATCTTCTTCTTTATGAGAATGCTGTGACGATTTCGTGTTAAAGCCTTGCAGTGGAGCAGAAGATGAATTCGAGTTTCTTCTGCCTCTGCACATCCTCTGCATAGTGGGTCTTCTTCTAATTCCATTGTGTACATGTGATTTTTAAGCTGGCAATATCAGTGGTTATCAGTGACGTTGCCAGTTGCAGCTCACCTCTACGCATTCTGAGTAGAGAGTGGGCTTTTTTTGTCAAAGAGTTTCTTCAGTAAGACTTTAGAGTGCCCCTGTCCGGGAGTCTCTCTCCAGTGTTTAATATGTCATTTCGCTAGAAGTGACTGTATTTCTCTCTTTGCCATTTAATAAAGAATGCCATAGGCTGGTTCTGGTCCGATGGGTCTAATTTTGCTGCTCTAGCCAGACCGTCCGCTTTCTCGTTCTTTAGTATGTCGGCATGAGCTGGCACCCATACCAGGTTGATAAGTTGCCGTCTCCGAAGATTCCAGCTCCTGTGCCTGTTGAGCTTTTAGAGCCATCTGTGTAGAACACAATTCCACATTTATTTTAACTGCATTGCATTCCCATTCTTCCCTTGTCGGAATTTTAATTCTGTAGGTTTTTACGATGGTATATGCTCTGGCTATGTTCTATCAGACCTCATACTAAGTATGGGGTGTTCTGCCATCTCTCTTAGGATTGGGACATGTCCTTGCACATTCTTGGCTGTGGAGGATTGAATTTTATATCTGTAAGCCTTCCGTAATGCTTTGGATTTCACTACCAAGTGTAAGGGTGGAAGGTTCAGCGTTTCCATTGCTGCTGTAGGCGTCGTACTCATTCATAACTTATAACTTCTTTTTTGCCACCCGAATAAAAAGTTTTTGTTGGTAAATCAAATACAGTATGTAGTTTGGTGTAGTCTACTAGTCTACTAGAGGGCGCCAGTTGTCACAGTAGTTGAAGATTAATTTTCTACTAAAACTTTTTGCGCAAAGCTTTGTAGGTACAATACGATTTAATGCCAAATTTTACTTTTTAAATTAATAGTTTTCCGGAAAACTTATAAAAAGTGAGCAATTGTAAGGGCTTCCATAAAAAAGAGGGCATCTTGCAAGTGTGGCTATTTGTAGAAAGCAAGCTAAGTGTAACTAACTCCTACCTCTAACAATTAAAAACTCATTAGCGTACGTTTTGGAAGTTATTGTAAGGCCCGGTTTGCTACAAGTAACGACAAACATTTTCGAAAAGCGCCCTGTAAAAAAGGGTCTGGTAAATTTACGGCAAACGTTTAATATATTCATAACTGAAATTCCATGCGACTATTGCTTGTTTTGAAAGGAACAATTCTAAGTAATGAAAGTCCTTTCGAAAGTCATTAATGCGTTGAAACATTAACCGTTGTTATGGCTTCTTGCCTTGTAGTTTTCCACACGAAAACATCTGAAATGGTCGCTCGAGAAAGGTCGTTTTCATAAACTATTTAATAAAGTTTGGACTGTGACGAATCGCCGAAAAAATTTGTCCAACTTGAATTAAATTAACGATACTTCTTTTTTGTAATACGAGTTTATTTTCTTGAAACATTAAAGAAATTTCTCGAGGAGAGTTTTGCCAAAAAAGGGATAAACAAAAAGTAAGAAAAAAACATTATTAATTTATTTTCTGGTTACCATTTGAACGTCAACTTGTTATCATCAATCTTTTACGTCGTTTGTTTCTTGTCACTGACCAAAGCTTTAGGTCTCTGCGGTCTTTACTTGCTTAGAACCAAGTGACAAGTTTCGTTTTTGTACAGGTACTGGTAAAAATTACTTTTAAAAATTAATTATTTTTTGCATTCCTCTTAAAGTGCATTAAATCTCCTTTTAGTACCCTAATAACTTGATTAAGTGTTTTTGTTGTTGGTTGTATGTAAGTAGCTCATCCCTTACTTTTATCTCGTTCTTAAAGTGTGGAGAAAATTGATTTTCGTTGTCAAATGCACTTTTCATGTACTCGAGTTACTACAACAGTTGTAAATTTTATTCTGTTGTAAAAATTTCTTTTTTTTTCTCATACGCGAAGTGACCTAACATTATACACAATAAAGTTGGCCGTAAAGAAAAAAAATTGATAAATGGACTTGCTGACATTTAATTCACTCGAATTTAGGGGAACGATTGATATTTGAAAATTTTTCAATTCATGATTGATTATTAAAAGCAAGCGGTGAGCAATTTATTACAATTTTGAAATTAATATCCCCCCTTTTAAAAAGTATTACAACAGTAAAGTTCACGTTTTATTAGTTAGAGCCGTATTCGTATTGAAGGTAGTTAGTGATTCTTCAAGCTCTCCACGTTATTTTGGGCGCAAAAATGATTTGCAAAAAAATCCAGGCTTCAGGTCTAACTTTCTTAGCCGTATAAGCACCATTTCCAGTTAATAAGTAATCAGAATTTCTCTTTCAATTAGGCTCCCCTCTTCTGAAGAAATAAAAGATTACAATAAACGCAAGAATGTTAGTACGGACGTTAGCGGCACATATTAGGGCCAACCTTGTATTTCATACTGGTGCAAAACATTTTTTCAGGTGAGTAGTTAGTAGGTGTCTATTAGGTGGTTTTTAAAAAGTGGTTCCCAGATGAGACCCGCGGCTGGTGTGCGTGGGTGGCTGTTGCCTACCTTCCAGGAGCGAATAAAGAAATCTCTCCTTTTTGGGGCCGTAGCACAATGAACCATGAACAAACCGTCGCCCGCCAAATCGGATGTGATATTCGAATTCAGCAAACTCGAAAACACAATTAAAGAATATTTTCGTGTAACTTAAAAGGTATAGGTATAGGTACTTACTACTCACCTGCAAAATGGTTTTGCATTAGAATGAAATGCAAGGTTAGCTCTGCTAACGTCCGTACTATGTAGACTTAGAATGGAAATAGGTTGTATGCACTAGGACACTAGGGCCCTAGGGGCACTTTCAACTTCACTGGAGTCCTAGATACTTAGGTATCTAACCTAACAAAGGTAAATTAAAGAATGCCGCCAGTTACCCCTATATTGATGGATTACAACCGCATTCTTCAAAAATCGGTATCTGCAAAGGTAAAACAGCTAAAGCTTGCCATCACTCTCAACAAATGACAAAAGTATCCATGACCAAACATGGAATTGTCTGACATTTACGATAGTAGGAGGACTAACGATTTCCGATTAAAGGTTTTTCCTTTTCAAAAGCCCCAATGTCTCAAAAGGTTCCTTTAACATAGACTAATCAGTTCTTTGTACAACCAGGACATATTATAGGACTTTTCATCGACAGCCCTGTCTCTTCAAAGACACGCCTGTTCGGATAGAATTTTAGAATTTCCACTGGTTACGGATAGCAGAACCTGAGGGTAGACTGTTTCAGTGACAAAAAACCTGTGCGTCTGCTTAAAATGTATTTAGAGGCTTGGTTCTCTTCCCCGCAATCCTTACATGTTGTATAATCCGCTCAGATGCCTCTAGTATGCACAATTTTTGGAATAAAGTCTGCTTTCCATTGTTGTCAAGTGGAAAATTTTCTATTGATTCCATAAACAATTCATTTCAGTCTTTAGAAGGTCATCTTTTTTACAATTTTCCAGTAGTTTGTTGGGTACGATCATACGATGCAGAAATGTTGCCATTTGTCATCTCTTACTGACCCATTAATCTTTCTGCCAAACGTTTTTAGCCCGCTCTCGTTCTGTTTCGTCAAGGGCCATAATGTTTTTATAATTTTGACCAATTCTTGCTAGTGGCTGGAGAGTCCAGGGCTTTCCAGAGAAAATGAGAGGCCCGTGGCAATCAACTTTCAAAATTTAATATTAAATTGTAGGCAAACTGACTCGAAGTCATGTTTGAGCGAGTCCTTGACTGATAAAATAAGGCCCATACCACAGTACATAAACTAGTTTATGTACTGTGCCCATACCATACGTTAGAAGTAAAATAAAAAATGAAAATACTGAAGGTCAAATAGCTTCAAATGAAGTTGGAGAATAACGGGACTCCTGAATTTGATCATTGATTTTTTTTACAAATTTTTTAATATTTAGGGTTAATTAGTTAGATAGATCTAATACGTTGTAAATGAACCCCAACATACACACATAAGTGAAAAAACTTTAAATGAGAAAATTTGTTTTCCACCAAGCGCCTCGGGGTTCATTTACAACGTATTAGATCTATTGATTTTTTTATTCGTCTTCATTTCTGTCTTTGCCTTCCTCTTTATTTTTGTCTAAGATATAATTGAGTTGCTAAGTTGAGACGCAAGGTACCTCGTCTTCGACTGCATTGACCAGTAGCTCAATAACTACTTGGGTTGTTACATACCTAGTCTCCTTGCTTGTTGTCAATGATAGTGAGTCAATTAGTTTGTTTTTTGAACTATCTTATCCTCTGTGGATGATCGATATTCTATTAGTTCACTTAATCCTGTCTCCAGCCTTCCTTAGAAGTTCAAACTGGAGGACAAATCATTTTGAAAACCCATACACTCTCATTTAGCTTAGAGTGACCGTCACAGTGACCCTTGCTTTCTCGCTGTTTTATGCGAGTGACCCCACTCCACATAAATATATTTATGGTTAGCCCACATTCTAGATACACGAGTGTTGAGAGAGAGTTTTACGGGTAATTGAGAGCTTCCCAAATTCTAGATTCGTTTGCATTTAGTTTGTATTTCGTGGCGTGTTAAAATACTAAACTCGTCCTACTTTTGGAAATAATAAAAATAAATAAAGAGGCGTTCTTAATAGTCTTATAAAAATAATACGAGAGCCCAACAAATTTGGCGTATAATTTGAAATAAATTACTTTTAGCGTGCGCGATGAGTGGTGAAATAAAAATAATATAGGTGGCGTTAACTGTAATGAAATAAAATAATTGAATACGAAACGCTGAAAATTGTTGATAAGAAGAACATTTAATAAAAATGTATTCGGGGTAAATTGGTATACTTAACGAAATAAGTTGATCATTTATTACTCTGTTTAAAATTGGCGGATATATTATAACTTATGTAGTAGTTCTCCAGAAAAGAAAACAATTTCCGATTGAGTATTGGCAATATTTTATGCGAATGTCTTCTTCAATCGAAACGCTACTTTGAGATATCGGCATACAAAGAGTGTTTTTAGATTATATTTTTACCCTTTCTTTCATTTGACATTTTTTATTGTGATCAATATCAACATTATTTATTTTTATGCTTTTTGTGTACACGTATGTATGGACGACATATTGTTGTTGTTTAAAATGATAAATTTTTAACAATTTCTAAGCGAAAATTTTACAAAATTTGTTTTTTAAAGTTCGTTCCACTTTTTTCCCTTTTTAATTTTTGAAACAATTTAAATAATTTTCCTTTAGTGTTTAGAAGTTAAAATTCGAGCACAAGAGAATTAAAAGTTGGACACTTTTCTTATAAATTTTTAATTAACTTAAATATTTTAAAAAAATCCTGAAATCTTATCAATTTTTAATGAAAACAATGGCATCGTGTCAAGACTCTTAATTAGTTTACAAAAAGTTTTTGAATTTAAAAAGTGTCGCACTTGAAGTTTAAACAATTACCTTTTCACTTAACAACACTTTAAACAGTCTCGAGCAATAACTTAATGGATAATAAAAATACAATTAAAGCGATTAAAACGTTCTTCCATTTTAAAAGTTTCTAGGTCAGTGATGCAGAAATTTTTGCTTTTTACAGAATAATTTTAAAAGGCCTCTCTAAAAATAAACTAAATGGTATCATCATTTTCAATATAAGCAGGCCTAATGCGGCCTCTTATTCAAAAAGAAACTCGAAAACGCCCCAGCTGGCCCAAGAAACAACTACCAGTACGTTGTTAGGGACCTCTAAAGCTCAAGAGAGCAAGAGGGAAAAAAAGTCGCACTGTAAAAAATTTGTATCTTGCAGAATTTTTATATTACAGGAATAGGAGGTAAACCATTGTAAGTGGAATTTTATGGGCTTCAAAAAAGGTCTGATGACATTTTTAGATAAAACTGTTATTTTTGCGTATTTTACCAAAAGTCCAACTGTCTCTCCTGCAAAGTGTCTTCAGGCAACGAGGCAACCTACCAAGGTAGACTCCACTCGTCGGTTTCGTTTAAACTTGACACTTTCAAAGGACTGCGTATACGCAAATAAAATTATGGATAAAGAATTAAGGTGCTGACTACAATTAATTTTTTATTTATGTATGAAATGCTCCCTTATAGAGACTCACCCTGTATCTACAGTTTCTGGTTGTGCTATTTACTTTAAATGTAATAGAAAGCATGTAATTTAAAAACTTACAAAAAGTCTTCAGTATTCACCATATAATTAAGTTTCTTACAATTCTGAAACGAATCCAAAATTAAAAATTTATTTTCAATGCTTATCCTGAAATAACAGTCACAACAAAGGGCATATTAAATTACGCTTTGTAATTTCACAAACGGTCGTTTAATAAAATAATAAATAATTTATTAAGGCGGTAAGAAATTAATCGAGAACTACAACATGCAAGAAAATCGGCGTCTCACTCAATATTATTTAGCTTACCACAGAGAGGACGTCGAAAAAGCCTTTTGTAATTTTATTGAAAATTTGAGAAACATTTTATCAATCGCATTCGTTTATTTTCCAAAATCTTGTACCTACTTAAAGAGTAGTTTTCAGCTAACTTTTGTAAGGGTCGACAGGTCGACACGTATGTTTGTGTAGAATTAAATATCCAGCCGTGCTCAATGCATTAAAAGAAACTTAAAACTACTTAAAATTGTAGTTCAACAATCCATTATCCTCTCAGACTGATAAAATCTGTATAGACAGAATGTAAACACTGCAGAAAATTTCCAAGATGCAACTTTTTTTTGGAACTGCATTGCTTCTACCTTTTACTTCAAACGATTTTATTGAAACTTTTTTGTTTTCTACAATAAATAAAAATACCCTCGAGAGTTTAAAATAAAGCTCAAACTTTGATACTTCTTAGGAGAAGAATTTTATTTTATTTTCAGTTTCAGTTGTTCCACGTTTATGTTATTTCAATTAATTTCGCATAATATGCAGCAAATAGATGAACAAGAATTCGCTGTGTCTATATGCATAAGTAAAACAATTAAAATTAATTGGTTATTCTACAATTATTAAAACTACAAATATCTGATCCAGTACTGAATCTAAAGAAGACCTGATAATATATTAGCAATTGGGTTAGATAAATTTTAACTGATTGTAGAGTGGACCACCACCGCCCGGATATCGTCGTCAAGATGACAAGATGGATCATAAGATTGTTATAATAATTCCTAATGGGTTCCTTTTAATGGGAAATTTACGCTCTACCGAGACCGAAAAAGTAAATAAATATCTAAAAAATTCCTAGCCATCGAGCTAAAAGACGGAATTTTTCAATGTCCAGACACTGAAGACATAAAAGGGGACTACAAAAGGCCAAGAAAAGTTCTAATTTGGTAGATTTGTACAGTTTGGTGTTCTCATTAATATTCCGAGTTTGCAACCTTAAGCGACCGCTACTCGAGCCGCCATATTGAAAAAGTGGTATAGTAAACGAGAATTCAGAGCAAAGGGATGGGGCATGAAGCAAGATTGAAAACAGCAAAAGTGAAAACAACAAAAGACCCGGCACCCAAGGCACTCCTGAAATACAAACAGAGGCTTGAAGTGTTCTATTATCTGCACATAAGGACTGCCATAAAGACGCTTGTGAAAACGGGCGCCACAGAGATCTGGCTCTGGAGAAGGTCAAACTTGAAAGAGGAGTAACGAAATTTGCAAGAATATATTGATATCAGTGAACCTGAACCATCTAAGACATTGAAACGGAAGAAAAGGCATCAGTAAATAACGAATCGTACTCTGGGGTTACCACATGAAAAATACGAACCTCTTACTGCTCTGCGCTGTAACTCGTGAACTATTCAATTTATTAAAATGTGTTTTTTACAAAAGTTGCAGGAAATTTTATGCTCTATCATTTTTGTAATAACTATTTTTAACCTAGGTGGCTTTGGAAAGAAGATATTTTTGAAAAGCTGACCACAGCGAAGAGTCAACGTTAAGAAATCTTCTCCGCTATTAAATCAAAATTTCCAACTTCTGCTCGAATAATTAATTTTTGATCAAAAATCTTTACCTACTCAGCAAAAGTTCTAAATAGAAAGTAAATCTTCTACAAACAATTTACTTAATTTGATTATATTTACAAAATTTGCTGAAGAATGGTCGAAGAGATTCTTGATAACAGTTTTCAAAAATTGGCCCTTATCGTCCAAAGTGTGCGAGAAAGAGGGAACAACTACACAAAATTATAATATTTGCAACAATGAAAGTATATTAAACAAATTATAGAGGGTGCAGCAATTCACAAACGAACAAATAAATAAAAAATTGATAAAGACAAAATAATGATAAAATCAAGTGTACATTGCACGACATGTTTGTGACTTAACCTGTGAGAGGTGAGATGCTGAGAAAAACTAAATTTATAAAAACTACTTTAGTTCTCTTTACGACAAACTAATAGATAATGTTCTGCACATTGAATAAAATGTTAATTTTATAATAATTATAGCTTTTACGTAGAGAACTTGTTTCAGAAAAAAACTTTCAGTGCTTATTGCTGCACAGAACTTCGCGAGAAATGGCATTTTTCAATAGTTCTGAATCCATTCGGATGTACGGCGATTTTAATTTATTGTTGTAACACTGATATCCCGCAGCCATCGAGGTATATAAATTGTTGCGGAAAGCAGAGCATGCTTTAGCAAATACAGAAATGCATTTATTATAAACGAAATTGTGCTTCAAAAGACCTAGAAAATTAAAAACAAAGTTTTGAGTAAAAACGTTATACTCGTATGTAGTATGTTTAAAGTAAAGTTAACTGTAATAACTCATGGCGCTCTTTACTCTTTGGAAAGTCTATACAACATACATTTACAGTATTGAAAAATCGCCACTTCGTTATTATTAATTAATGGTGATCATTCAGTAAATTTGAGTATAATATAGGTATTACCATTTTTGAATTACACAGGGTGAGTCTAGAATCTAGAAGATGTCTAGACGCAGAGACAAACCCTAAGGTCTAAATCGAACTACGTTTAGATTTTAGATGATAGTTATAATATTATTACTTTAAGGAACGTTTCCATTCCTACAAGTCCCGGGCACATGTCGCGGGACATGTCCCCGGGACATGTCGCACCGATTTTGTGTTGGTGTTTCCATTCTCTGCAACATGTCGCAGATGATTTGGAGGCAAGACTCCCAGTTTGGACTCTGCATAGTAGCTGTGAAAATTATGGAAAACTTAGCTGCTTCCGCGTTTGTAGTAATGGCGGGCGCCTACTATGAACTTAAGAAAAAAAGACGTAAACGACCGAGATGGTGGGTTAGAAGTTTTTTAGCAAAACAACAATCAGAAGGGGCGTATAATTCTTTAATGAGAGACCTACGTCTTCAAAGCGGATTCGAGAATTTTGTTCGAATGATAGCAGAAGATTTTGATTTTCTATTGAATCTTATCGGACCGGAGATTGTCAAAAGCAGATCATATCGAATGGCTATTTCTCCTGGCGAGATGTTGGCGGCCACTCTACGTTACTTAGCCACAGGGGATAGCTACAGTTCTATCATGTACCTACACAGAATCTCCAAGTCTGCTATTTCAAGATTGTTGCATCATTGAAAGACTTCCAATAATACCTCTCATGTGGCTGTGGCAGGTGAGAATCGCTTGTGATGATAACCGCAGTCACAAATATTTGAGAATGCCCTACATTTATTGGATAATATGCCTGTCGCTGTCGTAAACTCCACAGCAAATGTCTCATTTAGGTGCTTTAAAGCATGTAGTTGTGAAAATTGTAGCTCTCGCAATGTTATTTCTTAACCCAAAATGAAAAAGGAATAGACAATAGCTCACACTTCAAAATAATTAGAAAATTAACGTTTCGCGTCATTATCACATTAACACCTGACCACAAAACCTAACCTTCTCTGTCACAGATTCATAGAAAATACCGCACTCGTCAGGTGCTGCTTTATAGAAATTCTTGAATTGTTCGTTAAATAATGACGCGAAACGTTAATTTTCTAATTATTTTTAATAGTGAGCTAGTTTAATTCTTTTTCTTTTTGGGTTAAGAAATAACATTGCGAGAGCTAGAATTCTCACAACCACATGCTTTAAAGCACCTAAGTGAAATATTTGCTGTGTAGTTTACGATAGGGACAGGCATATTATGCAATAAATGTAGAGCACTCCCAAATATTTGTGACTGCGGTTATCATCACAAGCGATTCTCACCTGCCACAGTCACATGAGAGGTACTATTGGAAGTCTTTCAATGATGCAACAATCTTGAAATAGCAGACTTGAAGATTCTAACTTCTAACCCACCATCTCGGTCGTTTACGTCTTTTTTTCTTAAGTTCATAGTAGGCGCCCGTCATTACTACAAACGCGGAAGCAGCTAAGTTTTCCATAATTTGCACAGCTACTATGCAGAGCTCAAACTGGGAGGCTTGCCTCCAAATCATCTGCAACATGTTGCAGGGAATGGAAACACCAACACAAAATCGGTGCGACATGTCCCCGGACTTGTAGGAATGGAAACGTATCTTTACGACACGGCATGTAGTGTCAAACTATTTTGCAATCTACAGGGTGTTTTGTTCAAAGAATACTTAACTCAATCCACCTTCCCCACGTAAAAGCCATCCCAATCTAAGTTCGAATTTTTATCTAAACTTTCACCATTTTCAAAAATTAAATGTGACACGTCTGTCGAGGGAGTGGAATATCAATGCAAGTTTGAGCTACCCTCTATTCTAAAAGCAAAGGTATTACTCATTTGCTTACAGTAAAGTTAAGAACAGTTAGTAAGTCTCATATTGCTAGAGCTCCCAATAAAGGCCAAAAAACTTCGTTCTTGCTTACATTATTAATCGGCCTTCTCTGTAAGAAACAATCAGCTTTTATTTTTATTATTTTTACAATTATTGTAAGTGTCGAGTGTTCAGTGACCAGTGTCCATATTAATATTACATAAGGATTCAGTTTTTGTTTAACCAAACTTTAACAAACTAATAATAATTATTTTGCAACCGAAAATTTTTGAAAAAGCACGATTTCTATTTCGCTTAAATACATCAACATTCCATTGACGCCATGCCAGACGCCAAGCTTTCCTATCACCCTATACCAATACGGTCCGATAACGTTTCCACCGAATGAGCCTGAATAGAAACAGCTGAGTTGTCTTCATCATACACAATTATGTTTTTAGAAAGATTAAATTGCAAATCATTTACACAAATACATAAACAAAAGAGTAACCGTTCACAATTTCGGGACGATCAAAAAGTATGGAGCTCAAGAATTATGTTTTATCGTTCTAATGGCCCAAGCAAAAATTAAAGTTTTTGAATTTAAAAAAATTGTATACTTTGTACACAAACTATCAGTATATTTGGTAGAAGGGCGTGAAGAGTTCCCACCGGGTACATGGACGGAACATTCCCTTCAACGCGAAAAACTATTCCTGTTCGAGATGGACTTGACTTCAGCTTTTCTCATTTCTTTGCCAAATTCTCACTCCGATCCTTGTTTCGGCTAATCCCTATTCTACTCTCCAGTCTATAGACAAAGCGCGATTTTCCGTCGTTAAATGTCTCTGAAATGACTCCATTTATGCACAATGAAAATTGTGTAATCGAAACTTGTCAACAAGATCCTCGCAACACTATTGCTTTGCCATCATTTCTGTCATTTGTACTTCTACACCATCTATCGGAAACCCAAACGTTTACCCCTCTCTCTCTTTTATTAAGAAAAATTCTGTTAGTGGAGTATAAAACTTCAACTTTGCCAACATCTCTTAAAATGTGTAGTTAAAAATATGAACGGGACGTAATCTCTACGTCTCCGCATAGTTGTGCACTCGGATTATTATTAATTTGTGAATAGTTTAAAATGTAAGCGTTGCCTTTTAAATTGCAACCAAAGTCGGTATCTGGGCACAACAACAAAGGACGGTTTATAAATTAATCTCGCAGAGCGTTTCAAATTAAAAGGATGTTTAAACTAAATTTAATTTGCTAATAAGTTGGACGTTACTAATTTTCTTAACATTGTTCAAAGCTATCATTTTCGTAAACCTTCACAAAGTGGAAAGTACACACGGAGTTAATAGTTTGTTGTCGAATAAATTTTATAATTTTGAGGCGAAAACTTTTAGCTTGTCTCGACATTATTTAAGACAACGTCCTTTTAGTTTTTTTTTGTTATAAAAGTTTTTATTCCACTTGAATAGTCATCGAGTATTTGTAAGATTCAAAATTCCATATAATATTCAAGAGGTGTCGGTTTACCCTGAATTGTTTGTGTTTGACAGTGGTAGGTTAACGAAGCGTTTCCATCCCTAGGGATTTCCTTTAAAACTTTTAGTATATTTTTCGCTTCAAGAAGTGTGTTTTAGAATATTTATTAATATAAATTTCTTCCTCTTTTTTTATATTTTCCGATAACAAACTATTGGAGAGCTCTTTATAATGCGCGTAATTCAAAACGATTTTGGCTCGTGTTTTCACTTCCAAATTGCTGATTATTGGAAAAAAGCGAATCGTTTAATTTTATATCAGGAATAAAATTGTTGTAACTACCTACCTCATTTTATTTTAAATTGAAAACTACGCCACATTTTCTTTTTGCCAAAGGGTTCAAAGTTTGTTTTGCCTTAGAGGGCCTTATCTTAAAAATAATAAAGAGGCGAGAAAATGCGTAAAGCTTTGGTAAATTGATGGCCATCTTAAAAGCTTAAAATTGAGAGAATTGCACACAGCTGCTTTGGACACAGAATAATGGTAACAAATGCTGAAAGAAAGTTAAAATCCATTTTTCAAATTACTAATAATGGTTGTAATAATAACAAAACATTCTACTTTGATTGTTACTTGGAGTTTACAACCACAAATTGACTTTAATAAATTTTTCCACGGACGGTGGAGAATTGATACCTTTCCGGCCTGTTCGGTATATTGCAAGAACAAAATTTTTAATTCAAAATACCTAACTCTAGCGAGTCTCATCATCTCAACCATCGTTAGTAATTATAAGAATCCAGAAGTTGATCTATAAATTCTATAAAGAGTTGTTCTGGAGGAGCTGCTATGCCTTCCTCCACTAGATTATATGTAGAGGAGATGGCAAGAAAAGCAGCTTCACGACTACAGGGATGTGAACTATGGCAAATCAGATATGAAATTTACTGACACACCAAAATCCTCGAGAAGTGCTTCATGAAGCTACCTTTCCTTGATATGGGTGCAGGCCGTATCTATCTATAATATAGATAACTTTAAGTTTAACTACAACATTTGGCGTACCCCAAGGTTCCATATTGGGTCCGACACTCTTTTTAACCTACATAAACGAACTTTGCGACTGGTCAAAAGACAGTCTTACAACAGTTTTTGCCGACGACACCGTCCTTCTCTATAGTGGAGAAACATGGGATGAGGCATTTGGGAAGGTATCGAGGGGACTTCGTTCGGTAAAGAGGTGGCTTGATTTAAATCTTCTGACCCTTAACGTCGACAAAACAAATTACCTAACATTCTCACCTACTGCCTCGGGTCTCCCGTCTCCTCATTTTACGCTACAACTTCACGAATGCCCCGACGAACTTGACTGTAACTGTAAAGCAGTAACAGCGAAAGATAGCGTAAAATACCTTGGACTGGTGATGGACAAACATCTAAAATGGACTGACCACATACAGACTACGACTAAACGACTTAGAAAGACCGTGTACACATTTAAACAACTAAGGACAGTACTAGACAAGACTACTATGCACACTGTTTACTACGCTCTGGTAAATTCAATTCTGGCATATGGGATCATTGCTTGGGGGGGAACAAATAAGAGTGCCCTCGACCCTATCAACAAAGTACAAAGACTAATATTACGAGTAGCTAACAAAAGACTCCCACGCTATTCGCCAGACATGTTGTTCGAGGAGTGTAAGGTCTTAAACATTCGACAAACATATATAAAGACTGCTCTTATAACATTTCACCAAGACAGGGCCTTGCACTCTCAAAGAGATCATTTGCACCTAACCAGACGACGGGACGAATTACTTACACCCAGACAGAAAAGGACATTTGGACAGAGACACTACCTATTTCTCGCACCTAAGATTTACAACTTCTTACCGGAGGAGGTCAAAACTACCCGTTCCAGGCAAAGCTTTGCACGCTCATTGCATAAGTGGCTGAGATCCTTGACTGGGGAGGAGGTCGAGGGGCTGTTTTTGGCTGTATTGGGAAATTGTAAGATAAATTGGTATATTGTTTTCTCATATTTGATATTTGTGTAGTCTTTCGTGGACTACTGCGTGATTTAGTAGCATCTCCTTTTGCCATGGTTGCCGAATTGTATTGTATTTTTGTTGATTGTGTTGTATATTACTGTTAATATTGTATAGTTTGTTAAATGTTGTCGTTTTTGCCCACGCTCATGGTTCGCCATATTTGGGCAAAACAATATTTCCACAAATTGCTCCAATTATTATTGTTTGATTTTTTATTCGAGTGGAAATAAATTGATTTTGATTTTTTTGATTTTGAATATAAATTCAACATACACTTCCAATCTCTAATGGATTCAACTGATAACATTAAAACAGACATAACTGTCTTTGCCGATGGATCTAAGAATATCAAAAGGGGTTTGGAGCAGGTGCTTACTCACCTGAGCTTGCCCTCCACAGCAGCCTACCGCTGGGGAAATATGCTTCAGTTTCTCAAACTGAACTCATGAGGATATTACAAAGTGCCAATGAAATCCTAAAAAAGCAAATACTAATATCAACGACCAGTGCCTTAAGTCTTAGGCACCTGCAAGGTTTTCTCTGGTCTCTGTTTGAGTGCATGAAGCTGCTGAATCAAATATCCAAAAATGATGTTTTTATACTCTTTTAGGCCAAAAAACAGCAAGGAACTGAGGGTAACGATAAAGCAGACGAACTGGCCAAGAAAGGTTCAAACAGCCTTTACACCCATCAATTCCAGACTAAAAGATAAACAAGAAACGTAAGCTGTCTCTAAAGCAAAAGAGTTATACCGGCTCCTTTTAAAAAGCTGACAAAATATTGTCTACAGCTGTCCCAAACTAATCTACGAAATCTACAAAAATTGCGCAGAGAACCTCACGGTCGACTCACTGTCGACTACACTAGCATCTCTATACACTGGGCTTGGTAGATAATTATATTGTATGTCGTGAATGCGAATTAGAAGACGAAACGGTTAAACATGTGCTTTGCCACTGTCCAGTCTTAACGTCGATAAGAAGATCCGTGTTGGGGTACTACTGGCTCGACATGGTCATAATAAGCACCACCCTCCCGTTAGAATCCTTGAGTTCATCTTACAAGTATTTTGGTTCAAGATTTGATGGGCACGGAGAGGCCACGGTGGAAGTACAATGGGCCCTATTAAGTGGCCTAAGTGCAAGGAGCTAACTCCTCCTCCCTAAATAATTCTGATCTAGAAATGCGACAGAACCAAATCCATCTAGACAGGTATCACGATTTGCCTATTTAATCGAACGCTGCCACACGTGATACAAGTTGAGCAGGCAAATTATGTTCAAAATAAATTGGTTAAGCAGGATCTTTATTGGAGAGGTTAATACGATACATCTGTAACGCACCCAAGAACAAGGAAATACCACCAAAAATCATATACTTATTTTAGATTTCTGAGTTGGTCAGCACTCTTGGAAACCGGAGCCCCCAGAACTACAACGAAAGTTACCAAAATCATGTTCTCTCCCGATAACAACACCTTGATTCCGATTGGTGTGACATAAAATTCATTTTGTATCCATCACACGTCCGTCCATATCTCAGGCAACGAACAAATTGTTGACAACAGAGTGGTGACATCCTTAAACCATGTTGGAGTTGTTGGAGCTGTTGAAACAACCACCCTGCAGCTTCACGAGTGGGACTCTTCTCCTAGACGTTTCCATAAAGTTAAACCACTTACTCAAACGTGGAAATGGCAGACAATTCTCCACCGGAGAGGAGAAGTGAGGCTCTGTAGGCTACGAACATCGTGAACTTTGCACGTGAAAACTTGTTAGTTATGGGCTCCATAACTTTATGAAAAGTGCCAATCTGTTTTAGCCGATTTGAATCAATTTGTCGAACTTGTTATTCATTCGAGCCGATGACTCCCGAGTTGAAGTTGTTTATTTAAAAAGAAATGGATCGAAGATTTTAAATTTATGAAATGAAGAGAACTGAGCTGTAAAGAATGTTTTTTAAAGTTTCATAGATAATTATATTTGTTTGTGTAAGGGCACCTTAAGAAAGAAATCTTTGTATAAAGTAAGGAAAAAGAAAGACGTTGTGCAACAATAACATTCACTTACATGTTAACACAATTTTCTCGGCAAAAAGAACAAATAAAATTCCCACTCAGAGCTTTCTTTTAAAATCTCAGACATTTTCTCTCCAGCAGTGCATTTGCATTAAGAGCAAATTGTTGTCAACTTTATTTGCAATTGCAACAAAGGAAACTTTGAATTTGCGGTTAAAAAATTTAATTTGTAATAAAATGTCGGTACACTTCTTTTGTTTTTAGGTTATAAAGATTAGGGTCTTACGAGTTAGTCCTTAGTCTTAAAGGATTTTTCTCATCGAGCATTAGCTTTTCCACTAGACTTAAATCTGGCATTATTGCTTTTTCCAACCTTGTATTTATTGGATTGTTGTTGATCAACAACATTTTCTCTAAAAACATTTTTAATAAAAACCAAGTTTACAAACTAAGTGAAATCACAATGAAAAATGTAAAAGGATGTTTAAAATTAGGATTGTAAAGCAGTATCTAACTTATTCAAGTCTGTTACAAACATTACCGTAAATCCGCAACTGCCTGTGAGCTCGGAACGATGTCGTTACACTTTATGACAGATGGATTATGGACCTAACTTTAGAATGTATGTCGCGCTCGTCGGAGAAAAAAAAATAACCCCCTCGATCGTCCCCCGATCGTCGGGAAAAATTAATGTTCGTAATCAACTCATTAAGACGCTGTCGACGAGAAAAAAATTAAACGTTAATTATTATAATTTAAACTCAATTTTGTTAATTAACGCCATCAAAGGAAATTTAGAATTTTATTATTGTTTAAAACAGAAGCGAGTTAATTGGTCGTTGCTTTCGATTTCGGCATATTTAACGAACTGTGCAAAAATTCGAATAAAATGTAATTTATATCAAAGGAAATTTGCGCTGTTATTAAAATCATCCTGCCGTTTATAATACAACAATGCGTTTAAATCTACTTGGTGGTTATTATATTTTTCACTAAAATTACATTATCGACCGCATAAATTCAATTTTCGGCTTAAAAATGCCCTTTAATTATTTGCTTTACTTTGGTAAACCTAAATAAGTCACGTTGGAATAAATGAACATAATTTATATCTTGTCCACTGTCCATTGTCCTGGGAAATCCACCTTCATCCATTATAAAGGAGTGTAATCGACGTGACTTTGCTTCTGGACCGTCTTAGTTCCAACTACACATTTCATTCTTGTCGATTTTGTGTATCCTTTTGTTGGAATTTATGAGATCTTGTGCGCTTTTTTTATTATATTATTGATTTTTGCTACAATGGAAAATATTTTTCGTCTAACATTACGTTTTACTGCTTTTAATACAAATACTAAACTATTTTTAACAAAAAAGTTTTAAAAATTTCCAATCAACGTCAACAATTCGAACTTCGTCGTAAAACTTGTAGGTAAGCCCTTCCTTAACGAACATACCACATGCAAGTGTATAGCTAAGAGACGCTCATAAAAATTCCAAGATTTCAGCTCAGATGCAGATTGGCCATAGCGGCGTTTTCGAATGTGACTTATTTTGGCATGGCGTTGCTGATGTGTTTAGATCGTTTTATTAACCCCTAGGTACTTAAGAGCCATTAACTTTTCCCCAAATATGATCTCGATTCCAACTTCTTATCTTTTAGATTTAATTTCAAAGAACTAGGTAGTGCAACCCTGATATAGCTACGTGCACACTTTTTGGTTTTTGGTTTTGGGCTGTTGATACGATAATTTTTAAAGTTTATAGTCATCGACGATAGCGAGTACCAGCAAAAAGTTGATGATTCTGAGCCACCATCTTTAGATCTTCTTCCAGTGTCTTTGGCTTTTGGCTTCATTTTATCGTTTCGTTTGCTCATTCTTGGCAAGGTTAAGTTACGTCCTCCACTTCCTTTTGCAGGTCTTCAGACACTAAAAGGGTATCAAAACGTCAAACGCTATTTATTATCCTGTTCATATCTTATTAGTTATCAGGTTGGCTATAGAGTAGATCGGCCTTAAAAAGAATAATTAAAGAATATGTTGTATCGATAGTGTGGACTAACCCTAAGTTTAAATCGACTCTAAGGGTGAATCCACACTATAGCTGCACTCTTAGTTATTGGATCGAGATCGGAACGAGAACAATAGTGTGAACACGATCATCGTTTCTTGTGTAAGAATATTTTAGCGGACCGAGTGCGTATCGAAAGCGCATCGAGAGTGTATCAATAGTGTAAATCGACCCTAACTGTTTTAAAGCTCTTTTTGAGACTCTTTGAACTTTTAATAACTTCAAAATTTCTTTAATAAAATTCTATTTTGAGAAATTTATTATAGGAAAAACCTCTAAAACGAATCAATATGCAAATAAACACAAATCAAGTATTCAGTTCATCAAAATCGTTTCCGTAGCAATTTCCGAAACATTTGCCCATTGCTCTGGTTGTTAATAGCTTTACGTTGGAGCCTTCCGAATGCGCTACGAATTGGTGTTGCTTTTGCCTTAAAGGTAAATTTTGAAAGATTTCCCTAGTTTTATTACATTTATTAGTCGTTTATTACTTATTAGATTTTTAAAAAATATATAAAGCGTATTATATTACTTAATTCAGTTAATAAATTAAACTTAAAAAAATTCCTCTTTTGATTTGCGAGGAGAAAGTTCTTGTCGAGCTTTTTAAATTAATAAATAATTACTTTTAATTTAATAAGGAGTTTTGGTAAAATTAATTAGGGGTTTTTATATAAATTTTTGAGTGGATTTATAAAATTAAGCCGCATTTTTCATTTTATTACGAAACATTTCGATTTGTCGATTAAAAAAGACGCCGCGTCGATTTAAATTATTAAAACGTTGGAGGTTTTTTTTAGTTAGAGAGTGGGGGCACTGGGCACTTAGATCTGATATAAATTTATTTATAGGTACCTAAAGTACATAATTACTGTAAATATTGGCTCTCTGGCGACGCCGAAATAAATTGAAGGATGAGGTGAAAAAATTCGGGTTTAATATCAAAACTCCAAATCTCAACGATAGATAGTAGTAGTAGACGCAAAATTGCAAACAAATATTCTACTCGAATACTCGAATTGAAATTGTTTTAATATAGAAATGTAATGGAAGTACTCGACGACTCGTGAATCCTTCCTCACTATTGTTAATAATATTGTATTGAAGGATGCGACTTTTCAATAAAGTTTAAACATCAATTATTATTAATTGAAATTGCGTTGTTGCACATTACGTGAGATCATGGTACGACACTTTTAAAGTTTACGAGAACAAGTAATATCTAATGAAAAGTTCAGAGATTGAATTTACTATTAATTTATAAATGATTCTTTTCTTCTTACAAAAGATTGTTTAGTTCGGCAAGGAAACGCCGTACTGACATCTCCTCGCAATTCAAAATTAGTGCACCAATTTATTAAACTTAATAGGTACATAATTGACATTTAATTTTAATTGTAATTATTTCATAAAAGCTTATTAATTAGGTTAGTGGAATAGTTTCTAAAGAAAATCTACGAAAAATGGCATATATAGTCAAAACCAGGAGAGGTGTCCTATGACTCATCGCTCAAATGACTTATAAATGACGTATTAAAATATTCTGTCGCACACACACAAAGTAAAAATAAACTTATAAACAAGGATAGCATGATTCAAGTTACGTAGTTTTTTGGAATGAGTCATAGGACACCTCTCCTGGTTTTGACTATACTATATCTAATTTCCATCATTTTTGAGTCTAAAGTATTAGGTGGTCACTGCATTAATGGAATAACTACAGCATTCAAGTAATCAGTAACCCATAGAGCGACATGCGAACGAACATTATCTTGCATGACTAAAAAATTGGATTCAACAAAAGGAGCAAATAAATGGCATTACACGTTCAACTACGATGTGTCAAAGCCAACAGCTATGAATCTCTATCCACTTGGGGATGCAGATAGTTCCTCAAAAAACTGGCTAAGAGTAACTTTTACTAGGTGCCGGGGCATGAGGGAGTTATAGGAAATGAAATAGCTGATGAACTAGCTAGAGCAGGCTCAAAAGCTATCCCGATTGGACCAGAACCCTTCTGTGGGCTATCCAGAACACACAGAATAGTAAAGATCCAAAAATGGGAAACTGAGAACAAAAAATCTCACTGGCATAACATACCAGGACATAGACAGGCGAAGAACTTCATTGAGTACTCGTCTACAAATGCTAAAAAGCTTCTTCATCTATCAAAGAACAAAATCAGACTTATCACAGGTCTGTTTACTGTTTACTGGACACTGCACACTGCCCAGTGAGGTACCATCTCAAAAAACTGGGATTGGAAGATAGTGACATATGCATATGCAGGTTATGTGAAACGGAGGTCGAATCCGCCGAGCACATTCTCTGCAATTGCGATGCACTAGCTCGACTTAGGTTGAAACATCTAGGGCAAACACAACTAACGCCTAACGCCTGAAGAAATGAAAAGAAAACCTCTCAGGGACACTCTAGGCTTCGTTGACAAGATCGAATTCCTGAGAATATAATACGAGTAGGGTTATGAACAAAAGATCAACGCTGGTCGCAGTTCTGCAAGGCTTACGTAGCCAATCGACCCCTGAGTACAATTCAGCGATAATAATCCGCATTCATAGACCTCACACTTATTTAAACCACCTCTGTGCGGCAGTTGAAGCTGAGTCAGGGCTATATTATGCACTAAGCTGACTAGGCTAAAGTCTAAGGCGCCTTTTGCAGAAAACGCGCTTGGCCGATTGATACTTAATAGGAGACTGGGTCTAGGCCTGAATTTACCGTTAGTCTAACTAGGCTAAAGACCTTGAGTCAAATGGGGTCGCGGAATTCTCCAACAATATTTTGTGTTTATGTGAAATAATACAGTAAATTAATTTTCCAACTTTGATTTTGTGAAACATCTTTTTTGGAGACAAATATTAATTGCTACAAAAATTCCTAAACTTCATTTTAAGCCGTTTGACCTTGAACAATCAAAAATTTTTGCTTGCGGCGCTATTTTGGTCTCTTTCCTCTTCAAAAAATAAAAATACGCTAGGATTATTATAGCCTAACGCGCCAAACTCCGGTAATCCGGCGCTGAGCAGATTCCATCACATAACATAGCGGAGCCACCTCCAAAATGGATCCTTGGAGAGATCTATCTCCTACTACCCTTCGTTACACACGCTCATGTATCGTAATTTATTAATGATACAAAGAATAATAACATTTAACAAGAAGGGAGCCTTATGAATAAAGGACTTCCGGCTAGCTGGTAACTAGGATGGTCTTATAAACAATAGTTACTAAATGTAATATCGCCACGCTATTATTTGTGATTTGTGACCTCCCTGTATAATATTATACTATATTAGAACAAAATCTTTAACAAATAGTGAAACAAAAATAAAATTAGCACCGATAAGGTCATGCACCATAACAAATATGAGATAAGGTAGACGTATTAGATAGCAATTAAAAATTTAATTAAATAACATATGAAGAATTGAGCTCAACTTTTAACCTGTACAAGCAAGATTTCAAATAAAATACGTACTTTAATGATAATGAAAATGATAAATAAATGAGTGATTTTAAAATTTAAATATGATATTTGTGTAAATTACAGCTGTAAAGTCTCGTTCAGACTAATACAGCTTCAACAAGCAACGCGCACCTTTGATAAAACGGACAACTTGTCGGTTTTTAGAGCGAACAATCAAAGCACGTTGCAGCTGTAGTCTGGATGAGACTTAAAACAAAATTATTTTTCTGTATGCTCCAAGATCTAAAACGATCGCTGAGCGAAATTCGTGTCGTGGCTATTACAAAAACGCTCACAACGCGTTGTGGTCTCTACAAAACAGACACATGGCGAAATTCGTGTTATGGTTCTTTTAGAAACCGACCTGAACGCGTTTTTGAATTAAAAAGTGCCACAACGCCTACCTAATTTTAAATTGCGTTAATTCTAATTAACGCAAACTTCTAAGTGTGATGAAATTTTCATAGATAGGTAGTCCAGCCAAGTTTTCCTTCTCGAATTGCCGCCATCTTGAATTTAAAGGATGAAATCACGTATCTCAGTTAATATTGATTGTACGTGAGCAATTATTACTACAAAAATTGTTAAGGAGAATATGCCCAACAACTTTTGTTTTGAACTTTTTTTGAAATTTCTTATTGTTCAAAAGCTATAAATTTTCAAAAATTACACCAAACAAATGGTCAATCAACAGGAACGAAAAATTGTTAACGAAAAGTTTTAACTTTGAGTTTCTTTACAATGTACATGTGTTCAATTTTTTTTTGCGTGCTTGGTACGAATACAGGGGGCGTCAAAAGTCGACCGGCCCTAATATTTTGGAAAAAGTTTTAATTTTGCTCGTAACTAATTATTTCAAGCCACATTTCAATTTCCACTCAAGGGCCCCCATATTATGAATTTCGTGCCACTGCAATGTACCTTTTTTCCAAGATGGCGGCTCGAGCGCAACAGGTATCGATTGGGCAATTTAGTATGTTTATCCGGAAGCCTTAATGAGCGTGTATTCCAAAAGGCAGATTTTTATCGGTTAATGTTTTTATTTTTTCTAATTAGACTGGACTG
Source organism: Malthinus flaveolus (assembly GCA_950108345.1). Lineage (NCBI taxonomy): Eukaryota > Metazoa > Arthropoda > Insecta > Coleoptera > Cantharidae > Malthinus > Malthinus flaveolus. The sequence continues at coordinate 4,973,749 of OX467285.1, forward strand.
TTAATACTACAGTTATTATTGAGGTGGGACTCGCCTATCTTACTTGCGCGAGTTTTACTTTTCACGCCTCATATTTTTAATTTTTTTGCTACTACACTTCGCTACAGGGTACCCTGGACTGTCATAGAAGCCAACAGTTGTTATTAAGGTAGGTGAATTAATTTTTTTTTGTTTAAATCTTTTTGATACATAGGTACAATTAATTATTTTTCAGGTCGACAATTTGAAATATGGACTTGAAACGTCCTACTCTACCTCTTTTAAACGTCCATCGGATTGTATTGCTACAAGCTACAATCCCTGCTAAGTACCGGATTAAACGAATTTTTTGGTGTCATCTGAAAGATGATACCCTTAGTAGCCTTCCCTACAACACAAAATTTCATTTTTAAAACATTTCTATTAAAGGAGCTACGATTTTTTTAAGCTCTGGGGTAGTATTTTCTGAAAAATGAAGCTGAAATGTGAAGCTGATATTTTTACGAAAATGTAGTAGGTAATCAAAACTTGATCTTCATACTCATGGCAACCTTTTTAGGTTACGTCGTCTCTTATAGTTATAAGATAAATTAAATAGATACCCATCGAGTGCTAATCCAAAGATATGCGATGTGCGTGCTACGTAAATAGAAAGAAGAGTTTTCCCATAATATTTCCCCTTCTTAAATGTGCCTGTCAATTAAGGAGACCAAGTTAATTTGTCCATTAAGCTGTTGATCCTACCCATTTTGCCCCAATTTAAAACTTCAATTTCTCCATAAATATAGTACCTACTGAAATAAAAACTCTACTTTTTAGATGAAATAAAAAATAAGTTAAGGTATTTTTGTGTGAGCTTCCACGATAAGAAAAACAATATTAAATATTATAGTAATTCGAGAGCTTTAAAGATAACATAAAGAAAATTAATTTCCTTTCTCTGGAAAATGCTTTGAATTTTGTTCCTTGTTACAAACAAAATGTAAAATATAAACGAAACCGTCATTCATCAACTCCGCTCTAACTTTATTTAGACTAAGTATTCCTAGTTTTGTTGCTTTAAAATTATATAGAAAAAGATAGCAACTTTAGAGTTGAGCGTGGTAAATATTTTACAGCGATGCAATCGACAGACACGATGGACAAAGCGACGTAGGTCAGCGTCGTGGCGTGAGTGAATAATGAACAACCAACCGCTAATTAAGACTACTCTACTGGGATACTCCGACACCTGCCAATACGGCCCCAGTTAATTTATGTTTGCTAAACTGCTTGTACCATAAATACTGATTACCAAAACACCAATTTGCCTTACAATTTTTTTAATTAAAGCATTAATATTACATCTCGTTGACCTACTATAAGTTTTTCATCTTTCTCTTCCTCTTTATTTACACCAACAACAAATTCAAACAAACGTTGACAAAATACTAACTGACGTACAATTTTATTTAAACTTTTAGATTGAAAACATTTTTACAAGGTTTAAGTTGTCTATCTACTTTGCTCTTAAATCTCGAAAGAATTTACAATGTTATAAAACGAAAAGGAAGCGTTTCTAAAGTAAATCGTATAATGCATTCATTGTAAATCTCTTTCTTATTTAGAGAAGAAAAAATGGACAGATTTTAAAAGCGATATATTTGTAAACTACTCAATTTTGTTTTTAAACAATGAACTACGACGAGTTCTAGCCACGGAGCTAGGAGGTAGGTAATTGAGAAGAACTCTTTCCACAACTTTTTTCAAAGGCGTAGTTTCTTTTCTCGTAACATCAGGACTCTGGACCCAATGACGTGATAAACGAAGCTGTAGAAATTGTGCTGGACACCCTGTATATTCTCTACATACAGTTTCCAAAAATTCTTCTTCATACAGATGGTAAAAAAAATAAAATAGGGTGGTCAGAGGTTAGAGAGCCAGAAGAAAAAATAATAAAATAAACAAGCAGAAAAGAACCCTCGGGAGAACCCTGGGGCGCTCCGCAACTTATTAACGGTTAGGTTTAATACAAATTTATACTTGCGTTATGTAAAATATAAGTCAAATTACGTGCATTTCTGACATACCTACTATATAAAGTTGTCAGAGCAGCAGTTACGTCAAGTTCAACCGAGTCGAAGATACTACCAAAATCTAGAAGGGTTCGATTTAAATAAAATCGTCGATTCGCTGTAATGAGATCGTTCGAGCAGTTTAAAAATAGTGAAAAGAAGCCCGTTAATCGCTAAACGATGGAGTTTCATTCTCTTTCGAAAGAGGAAGGGATTTTTCCGACCCACATCGGTAGTTATTATGCAGGACGGTTTCTAGACTTTAAACTCATTTCTAAATTTCCAAGTTGAGGGATGCAAAATAGAAAAACCCAACTACTCGAAGTTTATTTTATACGGAAGAAACTTTAATGAAGTTGCGTTAGATAGAAATCTTTTAGAAACACAATAAGTGCTTGTGAACGAGGCTTTAAAAGTGCCAGGAAGAAAAACACCTCGTCGTGAATTGTGTTTTCTCAACTTCTATCTCTTGAAATATTGTTATAATGTTATTCATTGTAAGAGTTATTAAGAATGGGATTGCATTTTGAACATAGTAGCGCTGAAAATGGCGGATGTGACGTTTAAGAACTTAACTAAAGCCGGAAATAAGTTTTTCCTCCTTCTTCTAACTTTTTATTATGTACGTAAAGCTTAATGGTATTTTAAAGTCGCTCTCTTCTTTTCTAATTACGCTATATGCACTTTTCTAATTAACATTTTAAAATATGCAATTTTCTTTTAAAGAATTTATAACGCGAAACATGAAGAAACCACTAATGACGTACAATTCAAACTCTATTTTTGTCCTTCTCCCTCCCCCTTTTTTTCTAATTAGTGTTTATTGTTTTCAATTTACTTTTTTCCTGAATATAAAGAGCTCGGGTTCGCTTAAAGTTGGCGTAAAATTGCTCCGATGATTCATACATTCTGCCATGTTTAGAATTTTAGTACTCGTTTTACTTAAAATGCATTAGTATTTAACCGAGACCCAAGTTTTAACCAACAAAACCAGCTTTGATCTTGTACTATAAACTACTTTGTATATCAACCCCCTTGTTGTATAGTTGTGCATGATAACGAATACAAAATTACAAATACGCTCACACATTTTCGCAACACAAAGGGGCACTAATGGATTATAAGATAGATATAGGCTCTCTAATGGCATTATCTCAATCACAACATCGACCGCTTTGATTTCTGGTTTTAATATTCGTTGTTGTAATTGGCTCGGTAATTGTTTTGTGGCGGAAATGTATAGGGATTGACAAGGAATTATTAGCGGGATTGTCGCGGAAATGTAAAACCTTTTTTGTACTTAACGAACAAAAAAATGTACCGTGTTCGCAATTTCAATTTACTTTTGTTTTACAAAATGTCGAAGCAATTTCGAAATGCTAAATAAAAAGTAAACGGTTTAAAATTAGAAAAAAATTCTTTTTGCGCGAATAAAAGATTAATAATATCCGATTTTTTTCAAAGATTTCTGAAAATAGTCGAAAAAATGGTGCTCTAGTTACTGGTTATTTTTCTATTCGACCTTTTGGTTGTGATTATTGGATTTGGTCTATAATAATTAATTTTCCGTAGAAAGTGCGTGCAAAGAAAAAACGAGGCTAAACAAATATCCAAAAACTTTCGCAGAGGAAAATTATGAAAAAATTAAGAGGGTTCAGAAAGCCCCCTACCCTTCCACCTGCCACACAATAATCACTTCCGGATGATCCGTTACCACCTATTACAGTACTGGTTTTCCATGATGGTCGCGATGTTCTTATTGTTTATGGTTTGGTACTTCCAGGGTGCAGCCCATAAAACGGCAGATGCTTCTCTCTATCTTGCACTTGATTAGATGCGGGCAAAAAGAAAAGTACTGACGAATAAAACTGGAAGTATAGTGTCTTCACGTATGCGGCATATGGTCAATTTAACTATACCCGCTATGCCGGTACAGTGAAGCGCTCGGTGGAGTCATACGCGATCCTCGGATCAATTGGCTGCTGCAGTCTCTCCACCAGAGGAGCTGTGAACTAGTCTATCTGCAGTTGTACTTTAAATAGTAACGGGAAGACGCGAGTGCTGGTAGGAAGTTCTCGTACTTCCGTAGTAGTCATGCTCTAAATGATTAGGCACGTAGGTACCACCAGTGCGTGTCTAGGCTTTTTGCTATCTATCTAATCCCTGTTGCAGACACAGCCCCGCTGTTGGTGGGTGGCAAGGTGTTCACGAGCACGCCATCATGGTAGCTTGGCCCCGCTGTTGGTGTGCAATATAGAGGGACACTGAGCTCCCGCCCTCATGGAAACTAGTCTGGACAAGGTCGTAACGGATGATCCGGAGGCGATTAAGTAGATGATGGTGAGAGAGGAGTAGCTACTCCCGAACCGGTGACCAGTCTGGTCTAAAGACGTCTGAAGACTTCTGATGAGGTTGGATTTACAGGAGCTAATGGTTTCCTGAGAGGTGAGAGATACCAATTAGCCTGCTCTCTTTAACCTCTGGTATGGCGAAAGCTGGGTACAGGGGGAGAGCAGGCGGATCCTAGATCCAAATTTCAACCATAAACGATATATATCGCAATGTTCTATGAAAAGATGGCAAACAAAAAGGGGTCCAGAATACTACCCTGCGGTACTTCGACACAAATCTCGATACCACGTGAAATCCCATCGCCATCTTTCTAACGAAACCTCGTAAGAACACTTCCCACTTATCCATAGTAGCGAAGCCTGGACAGAAGCAGCTGGTGTTGAAGCTAACAAAAACTTTTAAATAGTCAATCGTCGTGAAGCGTCATCATCGTTACCTGAGAGCTATCCATAGCAACCGACAAATCGCCCGTTATCTTCATCAACGCAGTTCCAGTACAAAAACCAGACTGATAATCAGGAAGGATACTGAACTCATTAGTGTGACTAAGGAGAAGGTCATAAACGACTTTTTCAATTAATAATAAAGGTCATCCGTTTTTCTTGCCGTCTGTATCTGAACCAGCGGTCTGATTCATTCTAAACATACTTACGTGTTTGACGAATATATAGAGGGGGGGGATATGGGAGGGGGGTGAGGAATGAGGGATTTTGTTTTTAAATAAACAAAATAAATTCTCCCAGTTTTGAGAGAGCTGAATATTATGGAGTGAGTTTTGACGTCAAATCTCAAGGTTTTATCTCGACAGTTTGAAAAACTAAAGAAGAGCTTACAATTTTCAAAATTCTGTCCTCAATTTTGAAAACAATGTACCCTTAACCACAGCTTCCATTTATCTTGCATAATAATTACTAGGTACCTACTTCAAACAACGACATCAAAAACACTTTTCAGAGTAGGCCAGAGTTCATAGTAGGTAGGTACTCAAAAGTACAGGAAATCTTAAGTTAGGGTCACGCATCGACACAAGAAACCCCATAATTCGGCTCTTCTAGATTCTAGATGGAAAAAGTGTGTAGATAACAGAAACTTGATAATATTTAGTTCCATCTGCAGGATTTACTTAAATATTTCTTAGTTTATTCAAAGTACTTTCTCTAAGAAAAATTTCAATTGCTAATGCTGTAGTAAGAGCATTTCCAATGGTAAAAATTCCAGAACTCTAAATTATACGCAAAATTACCAAAAATGTTGAGAATTATCCATATACATAAACTTTCATTTACCTACTTCAACTGTTTCTCTAAAGTTGAAAATTTTAAGCGATTCGATATTATATACGAAAAAACTCTGCTGTTGAAAGTCGCCATACCTCGGTTATTAAACAAAATCCTGAAAAACTTTATGTAGCAAAAAGATTGGTAATTATCGCACCTATAACTTTTATTTACATTATTTTTCATTTATTTGAACTATTTTATTCTAAAATTAACTTCTTAATTGACGGTTCTAGAAACAAACTCGCAACAAAGTCTGCCGTTGAAGGTTCCATAACTCGGTTATTTAACAAAATTCAGAAATAATTTAAATAGCAAAAATGTTATGCAACTGTCTTACCCATTACTTCTATTGTAGAAAATGCAGAATTCTCAAATTTGAGCCACAAATTCACCGAATTCAAGCTCCTTGCCGCTGTAGCAAACTGGGCGTTTCAATCATTGATCTGATCACTCTTGTCAGATTCAGAGTGTAGGCCATAACAACTTTTTTAGAGAAAATGAAAGTTAGTGCGCGCAAATTTTTCTCTATAAATTCTTCGTGACAGTAAAAACCCATAAGCTTAATTTCCTACAATGGACCTTATCTGTTCTCTGTTCTATATTCTATTGACTCGATAAGTATCGAAAACGCTACGTAAAATTCGTAATGGTTTTTTTTATGCCTAAACATAAAAAAAGCACATAAAAAGAATCTCTTATTAATTAAGTACGTAAAAAAAGCTTCTTTCCTAAATTAAATTGTAACAATTAACAGTTTAAAAGAACAAATCTAAAACTGAACTGTCCCACGCGTATTCTCCAATCAATTTGTATCTTTATAACTCATCTACTATGCTAAAACAAAAACCACCTTAATGTTTTCTTTTTGTGTTAAAAAACTAATTAACGCCGCTGCTAACATCGAAACCACGTTACGTAAATTAAATATATAAATTTCATTGTAAAATGTGAAACCAACTTTAATTTATCTTTTGGCGTTATAGTGACCTGGTTAAAGACCGGAAGGAAGGTGGACATTTACCAAGTTTAAATTGGGATTTAAATACACATCAAACACCGCCGTGTTTTTATTTTGCTACAAAAAAACCGTTCTACAATAAAAATTTAAAAAAAGAAGCTTTTTAATTAAAAGTTAAATTGTTGGGGAAGAATTATTGCAAACAAATTTTGTTGGCTTATTATTTCACTTAAATAGAACTTGATGATTAATTTATTTTAAATTGCAAATATGTAGTACAGTGAGTTTTAGAAGTACTCGTAAGTTGTGAGGAGTGGAAATTTACATTTAAAGCCTTCCGAAGGATTGCCCATTCAGTTGGGTAGATCCGCTCATATTTTCCACTCTTTGGTGCATATTTTTGACTTCTGCGGCTTGGAATTGTCGTTACACGCCACTATAACGTATTTCACTAAATCTAAGTCAATATTGCTCATCTAGATAGCCATTGCTTTGCTTTTCAATAAATACAGTACGGGGAATTAATTTCGAGACATACGAAAGTTCAATACTTTGGTGAGTCCGAAAAGTTTATAACAAGCGCCGACATAGAACAATTATGGCTTATTATGAAATACGAAACACTGCAAAAGCTCAATACCACTAATCCAGCTATCTTGCAGAAACATCTCTACTTCGACGTGAAGCAAGAGGTTCCCACTTCCACTGAATTATGCTACGTTTATTTGAATATAATATGATGAACGCTTCATCTTGGCTTGTTTAGCATATAAGTTTAGTGGAAGTACTATTTGAGGCCAAATCTCAAAATTTGGCACAATAAAGCCCCAGAGAAATGAAAAGGGTAACTCGGCTTGTATAATGAAAATTATTCCTGAACACAAAAAAATTGAAAGTATGGCCACTTCGTAGGGTCATCATTATGTGTAAATGCACTATACTCAAAAAAATTGTTTTTCCTCAACTGTCATAGCAGCAATTGACATAAACTGAAAATCTGCTTAAAAGTCAAAAGGGCTTGATCCCAACGCTTTTGTTTTGAAATTTACGAAATTAAGAGATATTTTCTCGACGAACACAAAACTGCCAAACTAGTACCAATTCCCAAGAAAAAAAGGGGGGGGTCAGAGCTTATGGGAGAATTACCGCCTAATATCGCTGTTGCCTGCGGTGTCTAAGATTCTCGAAACATTGTGCGCATTTAGCGGACAAAGCTGCTTTAAGTAATTAGTCAATTATGCTGAGTATGCTGACATTCGGGGGCTTTCAATCGGCTAAACCGTATGCTAAAAGTCAGCACAACAGCACCCTGGTTACGAAATTTATCGTATGCTGACTCTCAGAATACGGTTTAGCGGATTATACGCATCTGAAGGCCAGCATACTCAGCAGAATTGACTGATTAAACGCACCCATTGATTAAGGATAGACTGGTGGGATATTTTAAACGGAAGGCCTTATTCAGTTTACTATAGCACGGCTACAAGTCAAATAAACGACATCGTGCAGCAGCTCATTCTTGGAGCTCACGACTGCTTGGAAAAGACTTCGATAGTGTGTTACGATCTTAACAAGAATTCTGTTGGATAACTTGCAATATCACGGTTTACGAGGTGCAACTCACATTTTGTCTTCATACTTGGAAGGCTGAACACGGCATGTAAAATGCTGTATTTTCATGGTGTACCGCAGGCGTCAGTGCTCAGATCGGTACTTTTTATTGTATGTCAAATGTGTTCTCCCAAACAGCCAAACATATAGAGCCTACATTTACGCAGATGACACCTCCTTTTTGGTGAAAGCAAAGGCGTTCAATGTGGTGGATGGTGAAAACAAAAAAAAGATCAAAAATTGGATGCATTCTAATAGGTTGAGCCTAAATCAGGCAAAAACACAAGCAATGCGTTTTTCGAGCGGGCGAGACTTAAAGTGTCAGGTTTCTTGGCGTTTATCTGGATAGGATGCTTAACTGGGCACACCACATTGATCAATAATTGTGCAAGCAGCTCTCAAGAGCCAAATTTTGTCTAAGGAGTTTTAATCGATATGCAGTCCATAAAGCTGACAGATCTTGTTATTATACAAGTAGTCTCTACAGCCGTATTATAGCCTACGGTGTTATTGTTTAGGGGCGCTCTACGGGAGCGGACAGGGTTTTTGTATTTTAAAAGAGGGCTATTAAGATGCTATGTAACATCTTCAGTTGCTTGAAACACATGTATGCAAACATACATCAGTGGGATACGCATCAGTTATCTCATCATAAGCACTCAACAAGAAGTTGATTAATTGGGGCACAAAGTTGTAACACGTCTTAACAGAAAGTCTAAAAATTAAAAAACTGCCAGTATGTACGAGAAAAAAGTTAAAGGTTGTGGTTAGTGGTGGGTTCTATTCTCTAGAGGAGTTTATGGATTTTAATTTTGAGTAGTTTCGTCTTTGTAATTTGTGGTTTGTGCTACATTCTGTGGAATTTGACGCGTAATTTTTCTCGCATTATTATTGTATTATAGTGATAACCACCGAAGCATCCTGGGACACACTGTATTTGCTGAATTAGGGTGAATATTGCTTCGATTGGGGCATAAATTTCTACACACAATAACTGTTATTGCTATAATTGGATATAATAGGTATGAGGTATGGATAGTTGCGTTATAAAAATGCATACCACGATGTTGGGCTACATACGTGGTTTGCAGTGATAGCATTATCAATAAAAGTAGAAAATAGTCATGAAATAGCTATTTGGGGGCAAATTTATAGTCCACAAGCTACAATAACTATGCATTCAACATCTGAGACTGAACGTTTTAGTTATTTATGCACCAGAACAAGAAATTTTCTCAAAATGGGAAGTAATTTAATTTCCCGTTGAGCCACGGTTTAGCACTTTACAGTTTTTTAAGCGCGAAAAATACTTTTTTTTCTATTTTCTTTCTTTTTTCTCCTGCCAGCATATAACGATATAACTGAATTTTATCATTCATAATATAAGACATACATTTAAGTGTCAATATTTTACTGTTCAAATTTGCAAATTTCCTTTGAATGCGGGAAATTCAAAGGCATTACTATAATTCTGCATGTAAAAGCTTAAAATGAAGTTGTCTTTTTATTAAACTGAACTGAAATGCTTCGTAATTTATGGACGTTACGTATTAACCTCAGAAAAAAACAATACTATAGGATCTGGATCTAGATTATTAAGGAGGGGGAGTAAGCTCTCTGCACTTAGGCCACTTAATCGGGCCCATTGTACTACCTCCAAGCGGCCTCCCCGTGCCGATCAGATCTCAAGCCATCCTACATGCAGAGTGAACTCCAAACTTCTGGCGGGAGGGGTGGTGCTTATTCTGGCCATGTCGAGCCTAAAGTCCCCCGACACGGATCAACAATACTATAGGACTCTTCCTAGTAAACTTCTTAGAAGTGTAAGCTGGGGACGACGGAAACCTACAAGAGTAGTCTGAAAAAGAGCATTTGTACAAATACTGATATTCTATTGACTATTATTGCGATTTTCTACATCTCCACGTGTAAAGAAACGTTATCAAAGCGCAACAAAAAAAATGATGGTATTGTCCAGCTCCTCCTCAATAGCAACTTGTTTGATAGAACGTACGATACATTGAGTTAATGCGTATTTATTCGCAATGACACGAGAACGAAGCAGTAACATAACAAAGGAGAGTGTCTGACAGGGCCGCCCTTAGAGAGGGGCAAGCGGGGCCCAGGCCCCGGGCTTCGACCATCATATTCTTATAGTCGTTTTGGCTCTACAATGGTTACTTCAAAAGGGACGAGAACTTTTCCTGTTCTTTCAGACTCGCCAATAAATTTTCACTTAAAAAATCGAAAAAATGTTGACATGAAATGCCATTTTTAGAGACAATATCAATCGTTATTAAAACTGGGGAACTTCATTTTAAGCCGTTTAACCTTAAACAGGCACAAATTTTCGCCTGCGGCGCTATTTTATTTTATTTTTGAACCGAAAGACGCAAAATTCGCATAATTTGCTCTTTGTCCGGATTTATTTGTAAACTCCCCTTGAAAACTTTTTCTGACCACGACCTTAGTTTTCACTAAAAGCCATTAAATTAGGCCATGCCCTTTTTTAAAAAAAATCGCCTGCGGCGCAGTCATGTGGGCCTCGCTATTATTTTTGCCTTGGGCCTCGCAAATCCTAGGGACGGCTCTGTGTCTGGAAATTCTTAAAAATAAAAAGACTCAAAATATGAGTCCATTGAGCATTTCGACTACAATCGGTTAAATTCGCTAACAGCTAGGTGAAGTGAACCTAATATGAGAGTGCTTCCATAGCTTCCGTGTTGGTCCATTTCACATTTGAATTTAAGTTATTTTACGTGCGTTTATCAATAGGGTCCAATTACCTACAATAAAAGTAGTATTGGGGCACCCTAAACATTCAATGCACATGCACAACCGCACAACCTTTCCAATTTTAAGTGCTTCGCTAACTCAACGATGTCGTTTTCAACAATTTAAAATAATAATTTATACACAAACACCTTTTCGGAAGAAAAACCCATTTGTTTATTTTGAGGTGTTTTATTTTTTTTAAATCACAAGTGCATTTTTAGTAGTCCGTAATTTCCAAAAGAGGTCAATTTATTCAGTAGTTATTGTTTCGACGGTCGGCGTTTGTTCTTCTTCGTGTTGATGTCGCTTTGCTTTTTCGATAAATTTAGCACAACCTTTCTTGTCTGTGATTTGCTCTTCTGGACAATTCATTTGTACTTCTTTGAACAGACAGTGAGTGCCCTTAATAGCTGCTGAATTACAAGAGGTCGCGTCGCTTTTGGGGTGTTTGATAGTGGTATTACGTGCTTCATTGAGGCATTTCGGTATGATATCGTCTAAATGGGAAACCAACCACTCCTCTTTAAAATTTTCGTGTATAAAAGTCGTTATTTCTGTTTCTTTGACATCGCCATTATCATCAACCTGTTAAATATTTTAATAATTATGGTTATTAATGAGATTTTTTGCGAAATAACTACATTAACCTTGCTCGCGTAAATGCAGGATGTTTATGAAAAGTTATAAAACTTCCTGTTTTTTTTATTTTATCTATTTATTAATCAAAGTTTAAAACTAATTTAGCGCGACGAATTTCTAAAAAAAAAGCGGGGACTTACCAAATTTTTTTTCTTTGCCACACATTCAACGAAACACTAAAATTACATACGTAAGTAGTAAGGGTTACCATAAAACTATCTTGTAAAACTTACAGTCATGTCCCTCTTACGTCTGCCAACTTTTTCGCACTTATACGGATCTTGAGAAGAATTATCGACGCTGTTTTCGTATATTTCCTTATAACATTCTTTCTTTAAGTCTTTATCTAAATTATTTAAGTTGTCCATAAATTCTGTACTGCAACATCCTCTGAAGCGTCTCCTGCGGCACTTATCGTGGTTGTCGTCACGGCGTACTCGTGGATGGTCTAAGTGTCCAAAATCGACAAAATCTTGGATGTTTTCTAAATCTGTTGCTAAAAGTTGGTCTGCAATAAAAATTTTTTTTCAACCTACCTATATGTTAAAGCTTGTACAACATTTTACATGTTACGGGGATTTTTATGCTTAATTAAAGGTGTAAAGGAACGCGCTTGAATTAATGTGAATGTAACAATTTTTTGCATTTGTCATCAATGAAACGGTGCATTGAAGGCCGTAGGTAATCGTTTAACGATAATAAATTACTAACTATTAACAGACACAATAGTTCGGGCGAACTTTAGGAACCACTGTACGGGCCGAAAGAGAGCTTCTGCGGTAGGAGTAGGGGTAGGCCCAACAATATTGTTTAGGCGCCCCAATGGGAAAAAATCTAACGGGCTACCATTTGAGGGCAGGTGTCAATCCAAAAATCATGGAATTAATTACTAAGATATTTTTTAGCCATTCAGCTAAACAGACGAGATATATCTGATGGACCCGACTATTATACTGATGAGATCAGGGGCAACGGAGACACTAACGGGACACTATAGACTACACAAGCATCCCATACACTGGGTTTGATTAGATAACTCCATATGTCCTGGATGCTGGGGGACTTCTGGTTTAACATGTTCAGAATAAGCATTAACCCTCCTTAGAGAATCCTGGGGTACGTTCTACAAGTAGAATGGCTCCAGATCTGATGGGCATGAGAAGGCCGCTTGAAATGGGCCCGATTAAATGGTATAAATACAGATCTGTCTAAATGATCCATGTCCAGCCCCTGCTGCTCAGAAAATTGCAAGTGCAAACTTTTGACTTATTTTTGTGGGCCCCCAAAGCCCGTTTTACGTGAAGAGGTAAACATCTTAAAGAGTTAAACAAATTAACGTTTTGTAGTAGTTTTAATTCGGCGTTTGCTACATTTTAGGTTTAGTTTTTCAATTTTGCCAACCAAGAGACGTTATTAATGGAAGGCAATTATTGGCGATTAGACTTTATCACCGATAATAAATATCCTAGTCAAATGGTGAAATGACCAAACTTGATATAGCTTACAACATTTATTACTACCATAACTATCGACTATTACAACATAGGAGATAATAGATTAGCAGTTCATTTTTTAATAAATAAAATTGTTGATTCAGAAGCACTTTTGCGGAAAATATTCGTCAATCATAACCACGTAATCTGCTAAGCCATTATTTATTTATAGCAAATGTTGACCCGTAAAATTTGGATTTTTACAAATATGTTGCGGTTTCTATCTCTTGTCATAAAGTCATAAGAAAAATAGCCTAAGCTCCTTATTACTGACTATTTATAAATCGTTCGCAGCGCCAGTCAAGTCTACTGAGAGACGTTGCTTGGCTTGCGACTAACTTGGCCGTATAAAATACTTCGAAATTGCAACTTTTGGGGTTTTATTTACCCCTTTAAATGCCATTAAAATTGGCTTGGTTTAATACTGTATTAATTTACACATTGCGTTAGTCATTCTTCCCGACGTATAATCCCCCAAATGGCTCCCACAGTAGGTCTTGTTTTCGGAGAACTGAATTTTTAACCCTTCACACTAAGTAGGATTTTAAAGGGATTTACTCAAACTGTCGTCGACAATGGATTCGTAAAACGCATTCGAACTAAAATAAATTATTTCCGGCTTCATTGTTGAAGTTCGCTGCGTTTTTTCTATTACGACTTACGGGCTTATGGGCCATTTTGACAGTTGCTCTAATGTGGCTCCATTAATTCTTTAAATTAATTTTTGAAACAAAGTCAGTCAAATTTAAGTGTCTCTTAGAGTAAACGTCTGTGGAGTAGCTTTTGATGCGTTCAAAACCCGCAAGCCACTCGTTGATCTTTGATGGCCTGGAAAGGAGAGTGAACTCTCAACTCTAACGACGAATAAAATGAAAGGTGTGCATTGGAGCAATAATCTCGACATAGAAGCTATCGTAATGAAGGAGTAGGCGACTGAAGACAGTCAATGTCACAAGCCCGTACAAAGGTGATCGTAAGTGGTACTCTAGTGTCATTATAAGCCTAAAAACTTTGAAGTAATCCACTTCGGATACCTTGGCATAGAATCAAAACTCCGTCAAGTCATTCCAAACTTTTTTACAACTGACTAGTTCTACGACACTTTGGGACAAGCGCCCCCTGTGACCCATCGTCGTTAGTACCATTTATAAGCTACTGGGAGACCAACAGACAAATGAGCGGACGAGCTGATGAACAGATCAGCACATAGCCAGGTGAACAGACAAACAGGCGAGCAGCAACTAAATCCGTAGCCAAACAAACGGAAGATGGATAGACGAATGACGTATAAGTGGACAGGTGGGCAGCTGCACTAACCCTTAAGCCAGGAATTTAATTTCCATTTCTAAATTGCTCGTTTAATCCTTAACAAATAGCAAACTTATTATAGTGTAGTACTGTGAACGATGCCATTATAATAAATTGATTATATCGATTACGTAAGCTTTCGGGAAAAATTGGATATGACAGATAACGTACCCTCGCTAGAAAGGGGTTCTTTGCAACCTTCGCAAAATGATTTATTATAGTAATTCTAGTGCTACAAAACTTCTTGATATTTAAATTTAATTTAGGAATTCGTTTCTACTGAAAATTGATTTAAGCGTGGTCATGATTTTGTATTAAGATTTGTTTCCTTTTGTAAAAAAATAGGCTCAAAATAGTTTTTTCTCTTACTAGTTAGAGACCGCTTATCCGAAAAGCTATGGAAAGAAACGAGTAGATAATTATACGGCTTTACACGGCCGATTAATAAGTTATTGAATCGAAATAGGCCACGCCGCACAAGTACCTTTTTAAACTCAACATCCATCTCGATTTTTAACCCAAAATGTTACTTATAACGCCCTAGTAAAACCTAAACGAGTATTTAATTTATAAAAATAACTCGAGCGTAATTTGTTTATTTCGAGCAATTTATAAAACGCTCCCCTAATTAATTACTCTTAACTAATTACGTACTCACTGTAATAAGAATCTTGAAAATCGTAACAAATTGTAACAACAATTACATGGAGGAAGAAAATTAACTGTAAACACACGAGTTTCCACATTGCAGCAGCGTTTATAATAAAAATATATTATTATACTGTGGGATCCTAACGAACACCTCTCTTATATAGGTAGTTTAGTTCTCCATACACATGACAATTTCAAACTTTGATGACCTGACACGACATAATGGTTTCACTTCAAATTTCACCGTTTGTAATTTAAGTAGAACACATGAAAAGTCATGTTTTTATATTATAATATTAATTATAATCATTCTAAACTGTTGCTTAGTGTGTCAGCATCATTAATTGTTGATTAGAATAAAAAAAATTTGTTAAAAGTGAAGTACCTTCAAATTAAGAGTTGGTGGATTTCTCTCGGAGCAAAAAAATTTGCACTACTTTGAAGACGATTATTCTTATTTTGTCACTGTAAAGTGGAGTTATAGGGAATGTCTATTAGTGCATATTATACAGGGTGGTACTATTTACAGTTTTGTTTTTGTTAAGAAGAGTTACAAAGTGGGTTCAATATATTATGCAAAATTAGGTAGAATAACGAAGCAAATTTATTCGCGTTTTTATATCTAAACTAATTAGGGTTGCCAACGTTTAAAATTATTTTAGAAGACTAAAAATGAGTAGTTAATATTTTAAACTAAAATACATCAGTAACGGTTGCAAATAGAATAAAAGTAGAGAGATAACTGATAGATATTTTGATCTAGTTTAAAACAAGACACTTAATTTACGAAGTATATAGATCCCTTTTTTAAAATAAACGTGTTACGAATTTCAGAGCTGTTAAATATCTAAGTCTAGAGCATTTAGGAAGAGAGAGCTAGCTCCCTCTACGCTTAGATCACTTAATCAGGCTCATTATACTTCCTTCAAACGGCCTCTCCGTACCCATCAGGTCTCAAACTATCTAATGTTACTTGTAGGATGATTCTCCAGGATTCTGGCCAGAGGAGTAGTGCTTATTCTGTCCATGTCGAGCCAGAAGTTCCCCAACACGGATCTTTAAATTTATCGGTAAAGGCAGTTATATCTGCTTCGATGCGCTCAGTTGAATCCAATAGAGTTTGATAGTTTCTGTTGAATGTATATTTTGGGGAGATACGGTTTGCATTCATCTATAATCTATATGAAAGGTAGCTTCTTGGTGGAAGGTCAATTCCATATCTGACAGACCATAGTCCCCTTCCCCCAAACGTAGGGCTGCTTTTGTTGTCATCTCCTCCACGTATAGATCTAGTGGAGGAAGACTTTGCAGCACTTCCAGAGCTACTGAAGGTGTGGTTTCCATTGCTTCTATTACGGCGAGACTAAGGAGTATTTGTGTTTTGTCTAGTAGATTTTTTCTAGTGATCTGTCTGGTTTTAGACCACCAGATAAGAACTCCATAGCAGATAATGGGTCTAATAATGGCAGTGTAAAACCAAAGTGGGATTTTAAGAGAAAGGCCACACGTCGTTCTCACTGCCCTGGGGCACTGACGGAAAGCCAGACTTGCAGTGAGTAGTTTGTTCATTAAATTCAATGTAGGCAAAATCATTTGGCTTCGTTTTCTTTTTCTGCATAGCATATGCTATATTAGAATCCATGATCGTTAAGGCGTCTGACGAGACTGTCTACGACTACGTTCCAGAGGAGTGAACAGCGTATCCCTCCCTGAGGCAGCCTTTATTTTGTAGCAATGCTTTTTGTGATTGTGTCTAACAGTCACTTGAACAGCTCTCTATTCCAGTATCTTACCTATGAACCTGACAATGGTTGGAGGCGTGTCGTATGTTTAGAGAGCATGACTTATGCTTTTATAAGTAGCTTTGTCGAAAACTTCTTCGATATCGATGAATACTCCCATGGTAAACTCTTTCATCTCCACAGAGATCTTTTTATACATTCCGTTAAATATTATATTTCTCTCGATTTTAAAAATACATTCTTCTTCTTATGGCACCGCCTCCATTTGGAGGTATTTAAATTTTGACACGGCGGTTCTAAAGAGCCGTGTGGAGCTACAGTCAAACTACTCTCTAAGGTTCTTCTTCAGCCACAACATTTTTCTCCTCCCGGCAGATCTTTTGTCTTCCATTTTTCCTTCCATAATGTATCGTATAGTATAGATGCCTTATTACAGTGTGGCCTAACGAACCACCCAATGATCCTGGTTTGAGAAATTGCATTTTTTAGTATTTTTTTTGCGTAGAAGAATTTGCGTAGTGTAGAATACTACTAAAGCGCTCCTAGTACCTGGGCTTTTAGAACCAAATTTTTTCACTGTGCGGTGGCGCTCAAGTGGTTAATCTCTGAATTGCTACTGTATCTATAAATTCTTACTTTGAACTCGGAGTTCTGTCATTGGTCATCATGTCATGAAGTTTCATCAAGAAACTATTTTTCCACTCCGTTTCCTGCTTCCGATATACCAGGGAATGGGAGCAATCAAGAACAGTTAGATATCAGAGATAGTAGAGCTCTACGAATTCTACCTCAAAAGCTATATATTTCCCTATTTCCAGTAATTTAAATGTTGGAAGAGTTAGTAAGGTGTGCCAATGGCATCAGGTTACCATCGGCATTACATACAGCTGAATCTTTAATCTACCGCCAACCACTAGCACGTAATCTCTGCCAGGTCGCCCATTACCAGGTTATGAGATGAGGTGAATTTAGACAAGCCTGGACAGATGCTGGTGTTCCCGTGTTCATAACCATTTAAGGTATGTCTACTGTCTACTACACTGAGTTTTTATGCCCCTACCAGAACTGGCCCCTACTTCGTAAACCATATCGTGGTCGTTCGAAAGTGCGCAAAATAGGAAAACTTCAAATATAGTACGATGTACAGAATAGAACTCCATTGTTAAGAGAAAATAATACCTAATTAACCTGTTCCTCACAATTTCGAATAAATTAGTCGGACAGCCAGTCACGTATGGCTTAGCCGACTATACATATACTTTCGTTCAGGTAACAGCAACTAGATTATATCTGTATCTGACGATTTTCAATTTGGTTTGTCTTTGATGAGTTCGTATGACAGCCGTCTAATCGCTGAGAGATTATAAAATAGTAACAAAGTATAATTCGGCACATTATTCATTCCATTCGGCGCTTTACGCGATTGACTTTGGAGGTAGAAGTAGAATGATTGCTGAACTAAAAACCAAGTATGGTAATATAACAGTTGGTACCATTGTCAGGAAAAACCAACGTGCCCAAAGAAAAGTGTGGTATATAAACCAATTTTACACTTCACCTTCTATTTGTTGGAGACAAATAATAGATCTCACGGCCACAACATAGGAATAGTCTCAAACGAAAGTTAAATAAATAAGGAAAATAGTCTCAGAATGTAATTGTTAGCAAAGAAGCACTTAAAATGCGCTTGGTTGTTGCCAATATTTTTCATACAATTAGTGGGAGTAACTGTAACGTCCTAAATTTATTATTCAAACGGTCGAATTTGTAGAATTTTCAAGTTATTTGAAAGCCAAGCTAGTTTACGCTCGTATACTAAAGCTTCTGTAGCAACCTTTGCGCAATTTGTTGCGGTTAAAAGTAGGCTTTCTTAGTTTTACTCATTTTACTTGAAAACTTAACATTTTGTTATTTAAGCAAACTCATTTCGTTTGTTTGTTTACTTTGTCCTAATTGTTTCCTTAATTTTGTTAGTTGGCGCTTCTTTCTTCTCTTTTTTCTTTCTGCTCCAAAGTACTACAAACTTTTGCCTTGTACAAGTACTAATCTAAATTTGTAATAAATTACAAGCGCCATGAAAGTTTAAATGAAATTCGTTTTTGAGAGGCAGAAAACATTTAATAAGCAGAAAAAAATTTTTGTTCCGAAAATGAAACTTTTGTAGTATTATAATAGAAAACGTTAATTTTATAAAGTACGAAATTTATGTTAATCTTGAAGATTACTAAGGGCGAATGCAAACAAGTTCGTAATATCTGCGGCATGTAAAGTTAGAAATCCTCTCATTGTAATTCTCCAACATCAATATGCATGAGGTATGTCCAATGGGCAAACATTGGTCGCTTATTTAATTCAGTAATAAAGTGTTTATTTCAACTTTTGAGTAAAGCCCCTATCTTACATGCAAATTAATAAAATTTTAAATTATGTTTCGTAATTCCATTTGCGTAATTTCGTACACAAGTTTGCTCGTCTAGTGAACCTCTTTTTATACAAAACCAAAAACAAAAAGGACCACTTTAGTGTCGTCTCCTTATAATGTACCTGCTTAAAACGTCAACAAACTTTTCAAATTAAAGTGTCTGACAAGTTTTCTAATTACTGACTCATAAAAATTAAATTTAATTGTTGGTCGGTGCAACTGGACCCTTATGATTTATTCCATGTTTAATCAGTTGCTCTGCAGTAGTAGTTGTTTCCTAAGGTTAGTTTAAATTTTAAACGAGCTTCAAATATTTGTCCAAAATAAGAGGACAATTCTAACATTGCGTCCTTAGAGGGTCTCCCTTAAGTCCACAATTTGATTAATTTGTGTTTTGACCCAATAGTTTTGACTTGGAGTTTCGAATTCTTCAAAGTGTTTTTGAGATAAAACTGACCCGATGGAATTTTATTAAAACGTTAAAACTACCCCAAATGAGAAAGGGTTTATTTAGAAAAAATGGTGTAGGTTTTCATAACAGCAGCACGGGAAACTTGTTTATTATTTAAAATAGAAAAGGGGTTGAAATTTAAAGTTCATTTAAAATTCATTATGTTTGTTAATTGAAGCTGACAATTTGAAGTATTTTGTTCTACTTGTCGTTTAGTCTCTAATTTTTATTGGGTAAATGAGAGGAAGTTAGTCAAACTTGAAATAAATTTATGATGTACTATTTATGTTATTTCGCCTCATTAAGTTTGAAATTTCAGATTATTGAATCGTGTAATGAAAAGCCTTGTATATGGCTACTCTTCTGTTATACGCTTCTGGATAAAAATAAATTATTTTGAGCTATACACACAATGGCGTGTGAAGGTAATATTATATGTTTTATGCAATTTATTTTAAATTACGTGTTAAATTAAAATTGCCGGAGTTCTTTTTAGTACTTATAAATCAAATTTTTATTTCATTATCTACTTGTGTAAAACTGCAATAGTTTAGACCCCAGGGCAAGTTTTGGGTTTTAAAATTTCTAAATCGGCTTTTCTTATACTTCCAGTTAAAAAGGCAGTTTTTCCAACCCCCTAAACAATTTCGTGATATACAAAATAAATTATAACCAAAGACAGTTCTCTTTGGAACCGAAAACTTGAAGGCGGTCAAAACCATAGTTTTCCTCCGTTTTCCATGAATCATCACGGGATGAACGCTGCGTAGAAGCAAATTTTAGACATTTTTTGATTAGAGAAGTGAGCTGTGGTGCATTTTAAGAGGAAGCAAACTGCAATGCATATTAAAGTGAAGTCACACGATGTATTAATTCAAAATAAAAATGTATTATAATTCACAAAAAAAATTAATTTTATCTTCTTGCACGTTATATTTATGTAAGATTAAGTTAATAATGGATTACTTTATTTTAAGGTAAAATTTTGCAACATAAATTGCTTGGAAAAATCACCTGATACAAAGCAATAAATTTAGAAGATTTGTTTTACGCTTTTTCGGTAAGCAAAAGCGGGAAGATGTTATGTAGTTGGGCGTGGCGATTTTCTAAAACTACGTGTTGATTTATCCCGGGTGTTTGGAAAACACAACCGACACTTATAAAAGTATTCTAAAAATGTTTTCTCCGTATTTTATCAACATTAAGCAATGGGAAGTTGAACGTAAATTTGTCAGATTGCTCATTCGAGATACTAAACTGAAGTTTAAAACATTGCGGTTGTTTAAAAAAGGGAACAAAACATTTATTACATTTTTTTTGCTCAAAAATGGTTTCTTTTTTTAAAATTTATTTCAATTTTGAGATTTTATTCAAAACTAGCCAAGAAGCTTGTTACGGCCTTCTTGATTTTTGTAAATATAGGATAGATAGTTGTACATTTCAAACATTGCTCGCTTTTGAAATAATTATTAAACTGGAGGTCTTCGATTTTTTCTCAATTTTCGGTTTTGAAGGAGGATTTAAGACCTATTAGTTCTCCATGCACCATATAGGGCCCTACTTTGAGTGCCAGAGAATAATTGTTGAAGTAGGAGGAATTCGATCCTAATGGATTTGATCTGCATTCGCAGGACGCGTTTGAGTGAATTAACCTCCGAGTCTTATGTCTTTAAGTTTTCTGTCATTAAATTTTGTCTTTAAATGTTCTGTCTTCAAGTCTTCCCTTCAAGTATTCAAATCTTTAAGTCTTCGACCCTTCGACTCATCAATTCTTCAAAGTGTTCTATCTTTAAGTTTCCCGCTTGAATTTTTATGTCTTTAAATTTTCTGTCTTTAAAGTCTTCTGTCTTTAAGTCTTCTGTTTTTAAGTCTTCTGTCTTTAAGCCTTCTGTCTTTAAGTCGTCAGTCTTCATATCTTCTGTTTAATTTTTCAAGTCTTCGTCTTCAAGTCTTCAGTCATCATCTTCAAGTTGTCAAGTCTTTGACTCTTCAAGTCCTCTGTTTTTAAGTGTTCTCTCTTTAAGTTGTGTGTTTAAATCTTCTGTCTTTAAGTCTTCTGTCTTCATATCTTCTGTTTTTAATTCTTCAAGTCTTCGTCTTCAAGTCTTCAGTCTTCATCTTCAAGTTGTCAAGTCTTCGACTCTTCAAGTCCTCTGTTTTTAAGTGTTCTCTCTTTAAGTTTTGTGTTTAAATCTTCTGTCTTTAAGTCTTCTGTCTTTAAGCCTTCTGTCTTTAAGTCTTCTGTTTTCATATCTTCTGTTTTTAATTCTTCAAGTCTTCGTCTTCAAGTCTTCAGTCTTCATCTTCAAGTCGTCAAGTCTTCGACTCTTCAAGTTCTCTGTTTTTAAGTGTTCTCTCTTTAAGTTTTGTGTTTAAATCTTCTGTCTTTAAGTCTTTTGTGTTTAAATCTTCTGTCTTTAAGTCTTCTGTCTTTAAGTCTTCAAGTCGTCAAGTCGTCTCTTCAAGTCCTCTGTTTTTAAGTGTTATCTCTTAAAGTTTTGTGTTTAAATCTTCTGTCTTTAAGTCCTCTGTCTTTAAGTCTTTTGTCTTTAATTCTTCAAGTCTTCGTCTTCAAGTTCTCAAATATTTAATTTATTTCTTCGACTCTTCAAGTCCTCTAGTTTTAGGCGCTCTCTCTTTAAGTTTTCTGTCTTTAAGTCTCCCGTGTTTAAGTCTTTTTTCTTTAATTCTTCAAATCTTTGTCTTCAAGTCTTCAAATCTTCAATTCTTGAAGTCCTCTGCTTTTAAGTGTCCAGTCTTTAAGGCTCCTTTGTTCAAGTCTTCTTTCTTTAATTCTTCAAGTATTCAAGTCTTCAAATCTTCAATTCTTGAAGCCTAAAGTCTTCGACTCTTCAAGTCCTCTGCTTTTAAGTTTTCTGTCTTTAAGTTTTCTGTCTTTAAGTTTTCTGTCTTTTAGTCTTCTGTCTTTAATAAGTCTGCCTTATCATTATCGATAACCCTGCCAGGAAGGTTTGCGGTTGAGCTTGCTTTGAGTTACTAATGTACAACTTACCCTAAGTCTTCCAGTCTTTAAGGGCCAGTCCCACCAACTCGGAAAGTCGTTAAGTCTTGAGATCTTCAAGTCGTTTAGTCATTAAGTCTTTAAGTTTTCCGTTTTTAAGTCTTCTGCCTTTAAGTCTTTTACTATTTTGGTGTTTTGGTATTTTATCTTTTGGTGTTTCGATATTTTAGTATTTTATTTTATTTATCTTTTAATGTACAATGACTAAAAAATCTAAGCAAGAGTTTTCATTTCTCTCGGCCCGAAAGGTGATAGCCCGATAGCCCTATGCTATCCTAAGCTATGAGCGGAATTTCAGATGTCTGGTGCGCTCAAATTTTTCCCTGTGTCCATGCCATGCTCTTCTTTCTTCCTTTTTTTATATTGTTGTGGTTTCTCGGTGGATATTAGCCGCTGACCTGGTCCACCAATGATCTTTCTTTTTCAATCAGGCTTTGGACTGCCTATGGTGGAGTTTAAAAAATTACTAATAATTGATAAGGGCAGTTTATTTGTTTTTTATTATTTTTAGCAAATTTTCGTACTATACGTACCACCTAAATTATTCAATGGCTTTTCACTTTAAAAAAATGTATGTGAACTATTTTATTATTTACGCCTCGTACATTTTGAACGAAATTGTTTGGATTTAAATGACTTCAATTGTCTATTGAATAAGTAATGTTGTAAAAACGGTAGGTTCGTTTAAATATCTTGACAAACGTTTTATTTTGTTTGTTTCCTAACTGAAACCATTTTCCGACTTTTGCGGAATTGTATGCACCAATTGCGAGCTCCTGATCTCAGTAAACTCGCGGTATACATTTTGGCTTTTTAAATGAATTTTCCACTAAACATGCCCACGAGGAATTTCTTGTGAATAATAGATATTCTATCTAAAATAACAGCGCCATTTATTCCGCTCACAGAGAATAACTCGTGTCTCGTGTGCTTATAACCATAAACGATTTTAACGTTTCTCAAATTAAAATAATAATTAAGGCCAGTTTGGAATTTACGTATTATGTTTAGAACTAGATTTAGGTGAAAATTCCAATTGCATAATACGAATTACTGCTTGAATATTGTACGAACTAAATATTTCAACTCGTCTAAGTGCAGGGTATAGGTAATTGATTAGAAATCATGGAAATTTGTGTTTTACATACGTATCTCCGACCTCCTTGATTAAATTTTTGGACTAAAACATTTAAGGGCGCTTGCTCCTTATCAAAAACTCAATAGTTTCTAACAAACTTGACATTTACCCGAGAGTGCCTCCGAGATTGGTGAGTGGCAACTAAAAAGTATCTACGAAGTTTTCATTAGCTTCGTAAGGAAAAATTTTGGTTAATTTTCAATTTCTGAATAACAATGAGAAGCTCCAGCTATAGGATTTCTCCAATGGGGGTAGTTCAAGCAGCTAGTACGTTATAAATAATACGTAATTTATTCAAAAAATGCACCCTGTGCTGAATAACGATTTCAAAAAATTTTTGCCAAATTTAAATTAAGAGTTACAACGTAGAGAATTGATAATTTTACATTCATTTTGTATTCTAGAAAATATTCAATTTGATAAAGTATAAATGAATTAATTTTAGAAACTGCAAAAATGTCCTTTGGTTTATTGTGATAAAATATTTTTGCTCGTTTGCCCGAGTACGATAAGAATTTTAAATTCAAAAATATTAATATTAAATAGAAATTTATTACTTAATTTCGCGCTGTTTTTAATTGAAAAGAGTAGGTACAACGTGGGCTTAGAATAACTTTAAGAGAATCAAATATACAGGGGACTCTCTTACGAATGGACCGTAGTAAAGTAAAGAAGGCCAAAACTGTATTTTTAGAAAACGTCTCTCTAGTTTTGTAGTTTATATTTTTATACAGGATGTTTCTAAAATTCATGGCATAGTGATACGGGGTGTTTTTGATATAAAATAAATAGAAATGACGAGCATATACGACAGTAGAGTCGTTGTTTTAAACACTGCGATAGTTTACGGAGCCCTACGACCTATTGCAACTTTTGAGTTGTAACTCAGTTGAATGTCATTTAATAATAATAGGATTAAAAAGTGCAACAAGCTTTCGTCTTTGTAAATAGCATTTTTATGCCAACCCTTTGTTTTTAAGTACATCGAGAAGGTAGAGCGTACGAACTTAGGCAGTGGGAAAAAGATGCATTTTGAAAAAATTCTAACTCGGCCAATTTTTATTGTACGACAAGAAAAACTAAACCAAATTAAAGAAAATTGTATAAACTTCCGAAACCTTCTGAAGAATTTTTACGTTAAACCCTTTATTTTTAGGTATAAATCAAGAACGCGAGAAGCGGGAGAAACGCTATAAAAGAGGCGGAAAAACCGTAAGCTTGAAAAAATTCTATTTCTACCAATTTCTATCGTATAAAAATAAAACTTAAACCAACTTAAAGGAAATTTTATATCCTTAAAAAAAGTATTAACGACATTTTTTGATAAAGTTATTAGTTTTTCTGTAATTATAATAATAACGATTTGCTATTATATGGATATCAAGTTGATGAATTTGGAGAAAATATTCATTTCAGGAGGGGATTCTGAATGTCTATTAACAATTAATTAAATCTAATAAACTGTGAAAAGGAGTAGGGGGGACTTTCTAGCCCAAATTAATCAATTTGCTAGCATTTAGACTAATTTAAAGTCAATTAAGGAGCAAATTGTAAAATTTAAGAAAAATTTTCAATCAAACAGTATTCAACCTTTTGGTTTTATCTAAATGTAAAATTTTAAATTAAAGATAAAAAAGTTTTACGAGATTTTATAATCAAGATGTAACTGGCAAACGTAGATTACTGTTGTGCTTAAAAAACAATTTTGAGCAAGTAAGAGAAGTACAAATAATTCAAAAGTCTTTGTGTTTATTGTTGAAAAGTTTTGCGAGCTTTGTGTAAGTGTAAAATGTCTTATTTATTTCTTTGAGGGATGCTTCGCGAAACTCGAAAACTTTAAGCATCTTTACGATATTATAATAGTTATTGTTATGTAAAAGTGTATCAATTAGAGGGCTTTAACACACAGAAGTTGTTCGGTAAATGCATTTTGAGACTTGCTCATTACTCATTAAGAGCTTAAAACTTCGACTCGAGTTGCACTTTAACGAAAAAATATGTTGGGAAAAGTAAGAAGAGGTGTAGTAGGGAATTTTTAGGCTTTTGATGATATATTTTATAACTCACGGATGCAACTCGAAAAGGCCTCTTTTGTTTTATATTCTACATTTTACAAGTGTTTTTTATATCTTACTCGACCCCAATTCCGATTTTATTTTACTGTTTATTGCTTTAAATTAGATATTTTATTCAGTTTATTACATGTGTATGTAAACTTTTTATGAGGTGTATACAAAAAAATATAATTTATTTACACGAGATTACATACAAAAATTTTTATTAAAACGTGCTCATTTTTCAACGAGCTTTTATGTAAATTTTCTACAAGAACAACTTTTGTTGCATTTAACAAATGAGCGTTATTTTGAATATTTCATCTACACAGATAAAAATTAAAATTAGCGAAAACGCTCTTAACAAAGAAACATTTCCGTCGTTACCATCAATTTGTCGCTACAGGAGTTTTAAAGAGCGCAATTTTTGCGCGGTTTATTCTAACGCTCAAATGTGATCCTTAAAATTAATTTTTCGATATTAACATTTCAACATTTCTTACTAACAAAAAAAAATTTAGGTCCGCAGAGTTCAAGTCCACTAGGGACACGATTTTGGAAATGCGTCGAGGTTAGGTAGGTTTAGCTTAGTCTAAAGGATGAGCTTTCAATAAAATTTTCTTTTTTGTGTGCGTGGATGGCGATTTTTCAAGCAAAATGATCTTCAGCGATGAGGCTCATTTTCATCTTAATGGTTAGTTAATCGACAAAACTGTTGAGAAACAAATAATGCAATGTGCCACTGTTCGATGCGAATTTTGGGCTTGATACATCTTCGGGCAATTGTACTTCAAAATTCGGCTGGTCAGACAATAGCAGTTAATGGGTAATCGCTATCGCGACATGATAATCCAGTTTTTCGTATCCCAATTTTTTTCGTCAGTGGAACGGTTTAGGCGCTAGGGCTGTTAAAGTTTGGCAAAAATTACAAAACCGGCCAAAAAGCTGATTTTTTAATTTATCGCTTATAACTCGAAAACAACGCACTTTTAGAAAAAAGTGTTTATAAACAAAAATGAATTATATTAAATTTGCTTCAAATTATATTTCCCAAGTTTCTATCTTCAGACGAACGGTTTAGACGCTAGAGCTCGTTAAAGTTTGGCAAAAATTCCAAAATCGGACAAAAACTGTTTTTTTAATTTCTCGCTTATAATTCGAAAACTATGCACTTTTAGAGAAAAGTGGCTGTAAACGAAAATGACTTACATTAAATTTGGTACAAATTATAATTCTTAGGTTTCTTTCTTTAGACTAACGGTTTAGACGCTAGAGCTCGTTAAAGTTTGGCAAAAATTCCAAAATCGAACAACAACCTTTTTTTTAATTTCTCGCTAATAACTCAAAAACAACGCACTTTTAGAGAGCAGTGGTCTTGAACAAAAATTAATCACATTAAATTTTCTACAAATTATATTTCTAAAATTTCTTTCTTAAGACGCACGGTTTAGACGCTAAAGCTCGTTAAAGTTTGGCAAAAATTCCAAAATTAGACAAAAACTGTTTTTTAAATTTCTCGCTTATAATTCGAAAACAATGCAGTTTTAGAAAAAAGTGCTTCTAAACAAAAATAAATTATATTAAATTTGCTTCAAATTATATTTCCAAAGTTTCTTTCTTCAGACGAACGGTTTAGACGCTAGAGCTCGTTAAAGTTTAACAAAAATTCCAAAATCGGACAAAAACTGTTTTTTTAATTTCTCGCTTATAATTCAAAAACTATGCACTTTTAGAGAAAAGTATCCGTAAACAAAAATGAATTACATTAAATTTGGTACAAATTATAATTCTTAGGTTTCTTTCTTCAGACTAACGGTTCAGACGCTAGAGCTCGTTAAAGTTTGGCAAAAATTCCAAAATCAGACAACAACCTTTTTTTTAATTTCTCGCTAATAACTCAAAAACAACGCACTTTTAGAGAGCAGTGATCTTAAACAAAAATTAATTACATTAAATTTTCTACAAATTATATTTCTAAGGTTTCTTTCTTAAGACGCACGGTTTAGACGCTACAGCTCGTTAAAGTTTGGCAAAAATTCCAAAATTAGACAAAAACTGTTTTTTAAATTTCTCGCTTATAATTCGAAAACAATGCAGTTTTAGAAAAAAGTACTTCTAAACAAAAATGAATTATATTAAATTTGCTTCAAATTATATTTCCAAAGTTTCTTTCTTCAGACGAACGGTTTAGACGCTAGAGCTCGTTAAAGTTTGGCAAAATTTCCAAAATCGGACAAAAACTGTTTTTTTAATTTCTCGCTTATAATTCAAAAACTATGCACTTTTAGAGAAAAGTATCCGTAAACAAAAATGAATTACATTAAATTTGGAACAAATTATAATTCTTAGGTTTCTTTCGTCAGACTAACGATTTAGACGCTAGAGCTCGTTAAAGTTTGGCAAAAATTCCAAAATCGAACAACAACCTTTTTTTTAATTTCTCGCTAATAACTCAAAAACAACGCACTTTTAGAGAGCAGTGATCTTAAACAAAAATTAATTACATAAAATTTTCTACAAATTATATTTCTAAGGTTTCTTTCTTAAGACGCACGGTTTAGACGCTACAGCTCGTTAAATTTTGGCAAAAATTCCAAAATTGGACAAAAACTGTTTTTTAAATTTCTCGCTTATAATTCGAAAACAATGCAGTTTTAGAAAAAAGTGCTTCTAAACAAAAATGAATTATATTAAATTTGCTTCAAATTATATTTCCAAAGTTTCTTTCTTCAGACGAACGGTTTAGACGCTAGAGCTCGTTAAAGTTTGGCAAAAATTCCAAAATCGGACAAAAACTGTTTTTTTAATTTCTCGCTTATAATTCAAAAACTATGCACTTTTAGAGAAAAGTATTCGTAAACAAAAATGAATTACATTAAATTTGGAACAAATTATAATTCTTAGGTTTCTTTCGTCAGACTAACGATTTAGACGCTAGAGCTCGTTAAAGTTTGGCAAAAATTCCAAAATCGAACAACAACCTTTTTTTTAATTTCTCGCTAATAACTCAAAAACAACGCACTTTTAGAGAGCAGTGATCTTAAACAAAAATTAATTACATTAAATTTTCTACAAATTATATTTCTAAGGTTTCTTTCTTAAGACGCACGGTTTAGACGCTACAGCTCATTAAAGTTTGGCAAAAGTTTCAAAATCGGTCTTAGATATGTTCTTGTTTAACTTGTAACTTATGTAATTAGGACATAAAAATCAATTAAAAAGTTAATTATTATTTATAGAAGGTTTTCCCATCCGTACACCCTCACGTGAGCATTGACATTGATTTCAGACGAGCAGGTAGGCACTCATTCAGGTGAAAAATCAAAATACAATTTTTATAGCTTTCCGTATTCCTTTGAAAACTTTGATGTTCACGATGTTAAATTAATATATTTATGCAGAGGTGCTACTAATCCCTTGATAATTTTTAAATAAACATTTTAATCCGTCATTTTTTCATCACGTTAAGGATTTATTTTTTGCAAGGGCTTGTAATTCCGACAGATATAATATACTGTTAATAATTAAAGCTTAACACATTGGGAAAAATTAAAAACGGGTTTTAGAGTACCTAATTTTAAAACATTTGCCTGAAAATATTATTCAATATCCACCAATTTTAGCATTTTCAGTATAAATTATTATAGTAGGTATGAGATTATGGTAACTAATTACTAATTAATTAGTAATTGGGGGCACGTTCCTAACACCAACTAACACTATAGGTGAGGATTAGGTAGAAGAATTTGTTTTACTTCTCAATAATCAAAAAACCACGTACTTTTTAAGATACACCTTAGCCTTAGAGGCGCCCATCGCACTGCTGAAAGATTAAATGCAAAAAATAAATAAAAATATAACCTTGACAGAGGTTTCAGGATGTTCCCACTCAACATAGAGCTTAGAGTAACAATCATAAAAGTCCCTGAATATGTACCTGGAAATTATATCGGTGGGTCATAATCAGATGATAAATAACAAATAGGTTAAAAGAGTGAAAACTTCTAGTTTGCTTCCTAAAAGATCATCGGTACGGTAGCTCATCCTCAAGTGCAAAAGTTTTTGTTTTTTTTAAAAGTCAGATTGGAATAAAATGGAAGCATCCTTTGCATGGACGATTTAGAGTAAATTAGAGCATGTGACAACTTCACAACTTATAGTTTAAAAATGTCCAAGAAAAACTAAAGAAATAATTCAACTGTTTGGGTTGTAGGTGTTGTTAGTACCTATCTCACGTTAATTTAATAAAATAGAATAAAAATGCGATGCAATTAAAGTATTTATTCTTAAGAATAACAGTTGAAAAAAATGTAACAAAAATTAAATTGCAAAGCGTGTTGTTAGTTTCGCAACTAGTTTACTACTTAATATAAAAATTGTTGGACAAGCCTGGACTGGCGCCCTCCATTTAGGGGGTGCGCGCGCCAAACATACAAGTAAATTCATTTTAAACAAAATGCCTAAACATCAACTTTTAAATTTGGCGCGCGAAAAGCTGCATTTCCATCGATTACTAATACGGCAATAACTGATGAAAAAGTTACGAAAATACTAATTTGGGCTTACTACATTATTTATAAATTATGCATAAAGCTTTTATTTCAAAAATTAAATTTGAGTAAGCTATTTGAATTTCAAACTTCACGCGCTTTCCTGCGAATTCCTGCGATGGCCGGTTGGCGCTGGTGCGAACTTCTTGTTAGTTGCGCGTCGTGCGTGTTGAAAACTCTAAATTGCTTAATTTGTAATATTTTTAAGTGTAATCGATCGTAAAACGCGTGTAACTTTATCGTAATGTTATTTTAAACGTCATAACTATCTAAATAAAACTTTTATACGGTTTAAAACTACTTAAAAGCTGTTAAATTCAATTATCGTTGGTTATGGGTACTAATGGCAAATCTTCTGAACGTAAACCAAAGTTTTAGACAAAATAAACGCGATTGATTAAAACGAAATTATTATAAAAGTAATGTTTCATCAAAATGATTTAATTTCTCCTAATTTCGTTTCAATAAATTGCGTGGGTTCTTCGTAAGAGTCCATTTAAATTTAAACTTTTTCAAAATGACAATTCACGAGGTTTTCTATTACCCATAACGCCGGCTACGCGTAAATGGCTACTTAAAGCTAAGTTTTTGGTGCTAAAAATTGCTTTCGTTGTGTATTTTCCGAAGTCGTTCATGTGGTGAGTTGTTTTTCGATATATTTAACTTTTCTAACCAAATTTGTACAAACATGGCCGTGAATTTGTTGCCTGTTGTAGCTTGTTTGTTTTTCTGCTCGGAGTAACATGAGCAAATTTAAAGCGTTTGTTTGTCCTGCTCTCTCTGCTCTAATGACGTCACACTTACCGTGAGCGGAGGAAACAACTAACTAAACTAACCCTATTTATTTATTGGTGTTTATATCAATTTTTATGTTTCACTTAACTATTATTTGTTATTAACATCCATCAAACGAAGCATATAATCATATCAATAACAACCGGGGCGTTATAGTTCATAATGCCCGCTAATTTTTAATTTACGAAAATGTTGAATTATTTTTCGTATATGAAGACTTAGACCTCGGATCTCGGTCTCGCTTATCATAAGAGATAGAAACTTGGTTAATTAATGGACAAAATCTCCGACTTATGCCTAAGTAAAATCAAAAAACAGAATTTGCCCTCTTCATAGCGTTTCTGAACTATGGCAGAAAATAACAAGATTGGGGTTTTTAATTTTTGACTCAAAAATCGTTATTTGGAAAGATATTCTAAAACTGAAAAGACTTTCTGAAGGGAACTTTTTCTGTTATTAGGGATAATTCTTGTCCATTTAAGCAAGTCTCTATCTCTTATGATAAAATACATCCTGTAGACTGTATTAGAGGTATAATAATAAATAATCTCTTTCGATTCTATCGGGAAAGTGAACGATCTCTGAAAAAAGCCGTACAGACAAACCGTTTTGTGTGAATTAACATAACCTTCTTTGTGTACCTGATGATAGCTCGCGTGTGGTAGACCTAGCAATTGCGAGTTAAATGTAAAATTACTTTTAGAATCCTTAAAAACGTAACTGAAGTCTTGAAATGTAAATTCAGTTTTCCATTAGTTATTACGTCATTACATTTCATTGAAGAGTAAGTACTTAGAGTGCATTACATGCCAACCCGAAGCATTTGTCAAGAAGACAACTCTTTCAATTTTAATCGACCGAGCTTGTCATCGGTGTATCTCTCATCAATTTTTCACTCACACATGTAATTTGGTTTGTACGAACTTGTCAATATTTGAATTAAATCATTATACTCGGGGTATTGTTCTGCAATTACTTATTCACTTTGTTGCTACACTATCAACCCTCGCTCGCTCGCACGAACGAACAGTTCTGTTTAGTGTTTGGGCACAAATAACGTTTTCAGTTTATTCCAAGGTTTCCCCTGGCATCGACTTAAAAAAGACCTTAGTACTTTTTTGATCTTATCTTTCCGTTTATTGTAGACACAATTTCAGCTTTCAGTCTGTGAGCAATCGGCAGATGAGAGACACGCTTTTGAACATCAATTCTCGTGTCGTAGGTTACAAAGCTCTTAGCTCTTATAGAGCGGCTTTAAAGGCGCGGAGGAGACATGAACAAGCAACCCAGTCACAATTATTGTGACTATTCTTAACTTTGGCTGAGCTTTTAATTCGGTAGACCATGACAGTGGTCTACATTTTGTGCTTAAATGACGCTAGCCTGGCATGGTTAACATCTCCTCTCTGATTGGATCTAACAGATGATTTCAATTAATGTCATTCGCCTTTTCTATAATGTTTTTTAAATTAATGGTTCTATACTCTTAGTTCTTTTGTTTTTTCTTCTTATTAACTTCACTTCTCAATATTTTCAAATAGAAGATTTCCAAATACAATATTTATTATACGACGGCGGATTATTAAGTCCTTAGAATGAAACAGAGATGTCACTACTATCGCCCATGTAATGTTATTTTTAAGAGGTACCAGCATTATAAAAATAAAGTTTAAAATTTCATTCGTCCATCCATTCCACATAGTACATAAACAGCCAGAACTGACTTTAAAAGGCCTTCTCTTGGATCCGAAAGTGAGGTTTACTGTTTCGAAGAGGTTGCGGGCGGTTTTTTAGTAAATTTTTAAATCGTGCAGAAAGAGGCGGGCCGGCAAAAAAATTAGAATGTTTCGAGGGGCGGCTAAACTTTCGGGCGGCAGAGTGGCGAGCCCGTAATCTGCAGCCTGCACGTCGTGCAATTCTAATAGCTTTGGCGAAAACGCAATTTCGAGGATTCGTAATTTGACTACGGGGCCAAATCGATGTAGCGCTCACCGGAAAATTATAGAAAGAGTTCCCAGATTCGCAAAAATGTGTAAATAACAAAATTAATTTTTTATTGGACGCCGAAAAAAAAAGAAGCGATTGTCGAGCAAAAAGTATACGGTAATTGCGCGTGCTGATAGATGTCGGCGATCTCGACTTTTGAGGTTAATATTCCTTTGAGGTTACGACGTTATAAAAAAGCGACAATTTATACTCGCTCCCTACTGTCGCATTATTTAAAACTTAAAAATAAATTCGAGTGCCAGCTAATAGCGTCGAAATAAACGAAGTCACTATACTGCAATAATTATTACCACAAGATCAACATCAATTTAGTACGTTGGGACATACGGGTGAAATGCATTTACATGTATGTGTACAAGAATACTTGAAAATGCGTTTCACCTGTATGTACCAATGTCACCCTCAGCAAGTGCATGATTGGAAGAAGTGGATTTAAGTGCGCATATAGCCGTTCAATTGTAATAGTTCGGATGTAATAGCTAGATGCAATTCATCTTCAACTTTTAGATAGGTAATCTTTAGTTTTATATGATAAATCTCTACTATACAGGGTGATTTATAATTAGGTATATAAAGAATTTGTAGATACGTGATACGTTCTTCATAACCATAACATTGTAACGTCTTTATTTTGTTTTCGGTCTTTTTTGCGTTGTTTATTTTTAAAAAGTGTTGATGTTGCGTCTTTATTATTTGTATTGGCTGTGGAACTATTGGTGAGGGGGGACAATTGTTTGGAAGAGCGTTGTTTTACGATCGAGCTCAACCAAGGACGTTGTGCGTGTGTAAGAAATAATTAAGTGCATTGGTAAAATTGGAGATTTTGAGAAATTCAAAGTTTACACCCGCGAAAGAAGATTAAGTCGCTTATAATTTCAAGATATTGGAAGTTGTTTCAACTTTAATTGGAAAATTGATTAATATCGTGTTTCGTTGTTACAAATTAGTTGCAAATGAAGCCGTTTAGGATGAGATCTTTGTTACAATGACAGACGGGGTGTGACCGAAGAGATTCAAGATGGCGAAAAAAATTGAGAAAATGCCTGCTAATAGCGTCGAAATAAACGAAGTCACTACTGCAACAATTATTGCCACAAGATCAACATCAATTTAGTACGTTGGGACATACGGGTGAAAAGCCTTTAAATGTATGTGTACAAGAATACTTTGAAGGGCTTTTCACCTGTATGTACCAATGCCACCCTCAGCAAGTGCATGATCGGAAGAAATGGATTTAAATTAAGATATTTAATTATCTAAGTTCGCATATAGCCGTTCAATTGTAATAGTTCGAATGTAATAGATGCAATTCATCTTCAACTTTTAGATAATCTTTAGTTTTATATGATAAATCTCTACTAATATGTAGTATAGTGGTATTAAAAAATAAAATGAATTTTTATCAAAAAAATTGTTTTTACTTTCTCATTCTAAGGACTTAATAATTCGCCCTCGTATACTGAGTTCTGAGTGAACCACGCCACCCGTATCATTAAACACCGAAGAAATACATTGTTACTGTAACCAGAAGAGGTAACCAGTGTTAACACTTACTTGTGAGATTGTGAACTGAGATTTTAAATGTCGATTTTAAAATAAGTTAGATATGTTAAATATGAGTTTATTAACTTCAATCAAATATACTCAAAAGAGTATAAAGTAATAAAATTATTTCTCTTCGAAATTTACTTATTTTTTAAAGATCGTTTTAACGATATCACTTTTAGCCTATGGTGCCTTTTAAAATTATAGAGTTCTTGACATTTTCAAACAAACTAATCTAATAATAATACCATCGTCCTATTCTTTATTACGGCTTTTATCATAAAAATGTTCGACCTAACTCTCTACGACTAACCGTTTCTGAAAAAAATTTAGATACAGGTTGTCTGGTTCGACAACCTGTATACTATAAATACTAGGTATAATATATTTTTATTTTAAACGGGAACACATTCTTTTTTGTTTTTTATTCGACCCGGGCTTTTATTATGAAT
The DNA here is from genome assembly GCA_950108345.1 of Malthinus flaveolus. NCBI lineage: Eukaryota > Metazoa > Arthropoda > Insecta > Coleoptera > Cantharidae > Malthinus > Malthinus flaveolus. The sequence goes on from OX467285.1 coordinate 5,009,027, forward strand.
TCAACGAGATATAAAGTCATAGTTTTACATCACAAATTAATCGCAAAAATGCAATTTCTATTAATTTTATCGAAATCTCATTGTAGCAAGAGTGTTGTGGATGATAACAATTATTGAACATTGTTATTTAGTTTATTACTTGAAAAATGAAATAAATAGTAGATATCTATTACTAATAATCGATATTATTATTTACATTATACCTTTGAAAAACTGGAAATTAAATTTACATCAATTTTGTGAAATTAATTTTATAATTATTATACATTTTTCCATTATGCGTAAAATTCTTCAATGAAACTAAATAATAAAGTTCAATAATTGTTATCAGTTATCTTGCTACAATGAGATTTCGATAAAATTGATATAAATTACATTTTTGCGATTTACTGTGATGTAAAGAAATTACTTATTTTTTATATCGTTGAATTCCGAATAAAATACTCTTTAAAATAACAAAACAAAAATATACAATGTGCTCCCATTTAAAATAAAAAAAGCTGGATGACGTACGAGGATATATTGAAAAATTCTTAGCCTACTATAGAACCAAACAAAATTTCAATGTCAAAATATTTTATTACTCAACATATTCTCCTCTTAATTGGATACATTTATTACAACGAACCTGCAACGTCTCTAGACCTTTCAAAAAAATGTTTCTTCTTGCTCTGCAAACCAGACCTCCACAGCTTTTATTACCTCCTCCTTGGAAGAAAATTTACGACCTTTTAAACTTTTTTTCAGTTGAGGAAAGAGAAGATAGTCGGACGGAGCCAAATCTGGAGAATAAGGGGGGGTGTTCTAGTAATTCAAACCATAAATCACGAATTTTTTGCATGGCAACATGAGATTTGTGTGCAGGGGCGTTGTCCTGCAAAAACAAAACACCTTTGGATAGCTTTCCGCGTCTTTTCTCTTTAATTTTTTCCCGTAGAGTGGTCAGTAATGTCGAATAGTAATCTCCAGTTATTGTTCTACCCTTATCCAAAAAATCAATCATGATTACTCCATGGCAATCCCAAAAAACTGATGCAAGAACTTTTCCAGCATATTTTCGGACACGAAACTTCTTAGGTCTTGGAGAACCAGAGTGTCGCCATTCCATCGATTGTTGCTTTGTTTCTGGATCGTAGAAATGTACCCAAGTCTCACCCATAGTAACAATTCGGTTTAAAAAGTCTACATCGTTTTCAAATCGAGCACAGATCGTACGCGATGCTTCTACCCTTGCACGCTTTTGGTCAACATTCAAACATTTGGGGATCCATTTTGCAGAAATTTTTCTCATGTCCAAATTGACGTGAACTATATGATGAATGCGTTCGTATAAAATATTCAGTGCTTCAGATATCCGTTTTAGCCCAATTCGACGGTCTGATAAAATTATGTCATGAACTGCATCGATATTTTCGGGGGCTGACACAGAAACTGGCCTTCCCGATCGGTCATCATCTTCAATTGAAAATTTGCCTCTTTCGAAGCTTGCAGTCCAATTTTTCACGGTCGCATACGAAGGACATTGATCACCAAGGGTATTAACCATATCTTCGTAAATCTGCTTACCTCTTTACCCTTTTAAATAAAGGTACTTGATGATGGCTCGATACTCCAATTTTTCGATTTTCACAATTTCGGTGGACATCTTTTTTCTTTTAATTTATTGCTTAACTCTGGTTTACTTTTTTGACGTCAAACTTTACACTGACACTTCTAATAAGTTATTGTTCGTTGCTATGGAAACGCAATAATTTGTTTATGCATAGAACTGGTCTAGGCTAACTAGATATCAATACATTCTCGTATTTATTTGAGAACCGCTGGTCAAAACAAACAATAATTGCTTTTTTCATTGATAAGCATTCTCTTATAAAATTGTAATTGATGTCTAATCTAAGCAACCTCGTAGCTTTTATTAGCTCTCGAGATAGGGATAATTTAAATTGAATACCCCGTATACTATACGGAATATATTACTGGACTTGACGAAAACCTTACCTTAAAACTCCATGTCAATAAATCAATAAAAGTTCACAATTTGTATTTTTCAAACTTTACTCCTTCAGAAAGCTCTTGGCTAATTACTTAATCGGCATTCCGCTATTGGCTATACTGTATGTATAGCATTAGGCTTTGAAAACGTTTAAATATACATCAATTGGTGATTTTGAATCCAAAGCTTTAGGCTAATCGTGACCATTGTCCACATGATCTACTGAAGGAATGCTTTGATTTTCTGTTAAAACTTTACCCGTTATCTCGACAATAATGATTTCCATAACTTAATACTGACAGACTGTGGGCCAATCATTGGTTTATAGAGAGGGGACAGACAGTCCTGTCTATTAAAATTAACCCTTATGTGCCTGACGGTGGTATCCGGGTACTTTTGACGCATAAAATATGAAATATTTAATTTTTGGGAAACTGTATCGATTTAGGCTTCTAGGATATCTTCAATTAGATCGTTTTGCGTCAATTTTGAGAATTTAAGGTATGATAGGCCTATCAAGTAGCAGATTTTTGATTTTAGAAAAAATTTAAGGTCTGTGCCAATTTTCAGCTACACTTATGCGAATGTTTTTGAACTTTCCACGTCTTTTTTGTTTATTTTGACTGGACTATTTAGTAATTCCATTCTGAAGAAGATATTCGGTCAGTGATGGACATCGCGAGACTTGGGGTTAGTTTCGTCTCATCTTGACTGTTTCGAATGGAGAAGTCTCGTTTTCTTTCTTTTCGCTTATGATTTACTATTTTTTATAAATCATATACCAAGACTGTTCGGGTAATTCCCCAATTACCACTCAATTAGCGTGTATTAACTTGTGTAACGATAAGCGACAATAAACACAATCACCAAATCGCGAGAATGAGACTTTTAGGTTCAAATCGGGTCGTGGATCACGTCGTGCCATACGTGTCCATGTCAACCCGTATTTTAATAAGCTTAAAGGCCGTTTATCAATGTAGGAAAATAAATCCAAACATGAAAACCCGCCAACACCTACCCTCTCTTCTGTACTCGACTATAAATAGACGTTTGCTTGGTAATACGAAATTATTATTATTACTGTATAAAGTAAGCAATCTCGCGAAAAAGAAGTCATCAAAACAAAATAATTACAAGTGAAATAGCAGTAAAATTTAGCTTTTGTTACACAACAAGAGTTTCCTTGGCGCTTTTGTAACCTAAACCAAGCACGACCGCCTGTCACCAACAGCTGACCGTTTAACTCGTTTCTTTCAAGTAAACGTGATAGGAAAGTCTGAGCTTAACGCGAAAAATGATACCCACTTTTTATTCTCGGTCGCTAGTGTGATGTATAATTTTTTTTCTTATTTTTTTGACACTCAATTCTTACGTCAGATAAAATTGTTCTCAAACTTTGAATTACGTTTTGAAATATTTTGTCAGTTTCTTTTTGGGATTTTTTTTGGTGTTTAAAAATTTATAACTTAATTTTTGTTTCGTAAACACAATGTCTTAAAACAGTCAAAAGTTTTACCTTTTTAATTAGTTGGTAAAGTTAGTTTGTTAATTTGTGTCGGCGTTGTCAACATTTCCATTGTTGATTTTCCGAGCGACGCTTTGCTGGAAATCCTCGAAGTTTCACTTTAATTTTTGTGTATAAATTAAACTTTTTCTGACGTCATTTTCTTGATTAAATTTAAGTAAACTAATTAATATTTGTTAACTGGGGTTTTAGGCAAACAAGGAACGTCTTTTAGGTCGCATCCACGCGGAAGGCTTTTAGGAATGTTCGTGTGTTACGGCACTAGTTAACGTATTATGTCCCGTCATTTAGATGCATAGTCACATTATGACGTTATAAATGTTTGCCACATTTTAATAAAATGGTTTTGTACGACACGACTGAAAGGTGGTCTCGATCGAATTCTATTTTATACATAAAGGCGCGGTTTGTTGACTTTGGAAACAAGTCGTGGAAGCGGCGTCACAAAACAATTTTCAAATTATTTTTAGACAAAAACTTCTCGGTTTGTTGTATTAGCAGGGGCAAGATATTTTTCCGATGTAGTACCAGGTAACCATTTATAAAGCTTAACGTCTTGCGTGGTTAAAATTTTATTTATATCGAAGCAAAGACTTAAGTGACGTGCATTTTCAAAATTACTGTAAGCATAAATCTCAATATACCAAAAAATTTTTATTTTTATGCGACATTTCGAACGTTTTACCAGTGCTTATAAAAGTAATAAAAATATCGTGCTATCCTCTCCATTTCGTATATAGGACGTATAATAATTTAATAAACATTTATGCTTACATGAATATTGTATGGACCTTATGCAAATTGTTAATATAATAAACTTCGTCAAGTATCTGTGCTTAATCTGATAAGCTTCCGTTTTATCAAATCATTACTAAGGTTTTAGTACTGTAATAAATTTATTATACTCGCCATTTCATCTCATAATTAAACGCAAACGGTTGGCATCAATTCAAAGTGTAAATAATGAGGGCTATACGCTATAGTTGTTTGGGCTCTCATTGACAAATGCGTGAAATAAACAGGAAAGTAATACGCGAGCCAATATTTATACAACTGTGATGTATCGTCTGTGCATTCCCATAACCGCCTCATCATACAATACCTACATAAATTATTCACTTCCAATTTTTTTGAGATATAGTATACCACAAAAAAATTTAATTAAGAGCCTCATTTTTGAAAATTGTCCTTGGTGCGTAATAAATTTGATTGATTAAAATAGGATAGGTTACGGCTGTTTGCTTACTGGAAATGCATGGGATTCGCAGTGTGTTTGAAATCGATCACGTAGATGTGTCACAAACAGGGATGGATATTCTATATAGTGGGACACAATAGGATAAAGTGGTGTTCTCCATGAACATTATCTACAGACGTTTCTTCAAAGAGCTCTTTTCTATTTACTAAACTGTGTATCATTTGTAATGTACCGCCGCTGGGATTCTCGTAAATGACCCTTCTACGTTTACAACAAGTGTTATGTATTAAATTAAACATAGTATTATTTGTTAATAATAATAATAATAATAGTTAATTTTCAATTATTTCTTTCCCGCGACGTATTCTAGACAATATTTTAATACTTGCCTACTATAAAAATTTAGTCCAGTCAAATTGTAGTAGGTATGGTGCGGAGGAAAAAAGTATAAAAGTTTTTTTTTTCGTTCGTTACGTTTCTTTGGACGTTTGGGAGTCCGAATTTCAACTATGACACTTCGTAAAAGGGATTCGTTTTGAGGAAACAGCGAAAAACCGACGATGGAAGCGAAGGTGCTTCTGATGGACAAAGTCTAAGTCAGATTTCTAACAAATAATGCCTCTTTGTTTTTTTTACTTTCACAAACGTTTCAGGTGCTAGAGCGCGTTAAAATTTGGAAAAAATTTCAAAACCACTCAAAAACTGTTTTCCAGTTTCTCGCCTATAACTTCAATAATACGCACACAGAAAAGTGTTTCTGTACAAAAATAAAGTAAATTAAATTTTCTACAAACTTTGTGTCTTAGATTTTTTTCTTGAAACAAACGGTTTAAACGCTAGAGCTCGTTAAAGTTTGGCAAAATTGGCCAAAAAGCTGATTTTTTAATTTCTCGCTTATAATTCGAAAACTATGCACTTTTAGAAAAGTGTTCTTAAACAAAAATGAATTACATTAAATTTGGAACAAATTATATTTCTTAGGTTTCTTTCTTCAGACTAAAGGTTTAGACGCTAGAGCTCGTTAAAGTTTGGCAAAAATTCCAAAATTGACCAAAAACCTGTTTTTAAAATTTCTAGCTTTCAACTCAAAAACTACACACTTTTAGAGAAAAGTGTTTCTAAACAAAAATTAATTACTATATTAAATTAGCTTATTTTTTTCTTCAGACGTTTAGGCGCTAGAGCGCATAAACCACAAATTAAAAAATTGACCAAAAAGTTTCTTGATTATAACTCGAAAATCTCTAGCTTTTAGAGGAAAGCATAGCTACGCAATTAATTATAAAGTATAGTGAATTTTATACAAAATTATATATTTTTGTTTTTCTCAGATGAGCGGTGTACCTAATCGCTAGAGAGCTTGGAAATTCGAAAAAATTCCTTAATCCGTCAAAAAACTGTTTAGTTTAGTTTCTCGCTTATAACTCAAAAACTACTTACTTTTAGAGACAAGCGTCTATAGAATAATAAAGTATAGTAAATTTTCTACAAAATTGTACATCTTATGTATTTTCCTCAGATAAACGGTTTAAGTGCTAGAGAGCGTTAAAGTTTGACAAAGTTCCGAAATCGCTAAAAAACTGTTTAGTTTAGGTTCTCGCTTATAACTCGGAAACTACGCACTTTTAGAGAAACGCGTTTCTCTTCAATAAGAAAGTACAGTAGATTTTCTAAAAATTATATATTTCATATTTTTTTCCCCAGATGAACAGTTTAAGCGCTACAGAACGTTAAAGTTTGGCAAAATTCCATGATCGGTCAAACAACTTTTTTTGAATTAGTTTTTTGCGTATAAATCGAAAACTACTCACTTTTATTGAAAATTGTTTCTATGTAAAAAAAATTATCTACAAACTTCTAAGGTTTTTCTACCGACTTACGGAATTCGTCTTCCTTGGCAGTTTCAAGGTTTGAATTTCAAATGCTAAAAGTTTCGTCTTTTGTACTCTTTTTGCGAATTTTTTAGCGAAATAATTCTTATTTAAAAATAGCGAATATGCCACACACGCGCGCGTTCAGTATAAAGATTTCTAAGATTTTATTAAAAGTTCTCACGAATTGATTTTCTAAACTGCATACCATCCGTCCTATTGTACAAGTACAATATTTGAGATATATCTCATTTATAGTTTTTTGTGCCCTTAAATTAAGTTTCACCATACGTTAGCTGCATAAAAGTTGATAATTTATCAGGGAGCCATTGTGGGCAATCTTAAGCTGGGCTAAGTAGTAAATCCACTTACATTCCTATTGTATATAATTCTATGATATTTATCAATACGCGTTTTAAATTATTGGTTCACGAATTGCTGCCATAATCTTATAATGGAATTCATTATTTTGATTTAGGACGGGAAATTATTATTTACGATTTCTCTCTAATAATAACCGGAGTAGTGGTAGCGGTTTAAGTATATATAAGAGCTTTCGCGAAACTTGGCATAGTTATTTAAATTGCGACAATAAAATAATTTTTAAGTAAATTACTCTTGTAAAGTACGTATCGTTAATTTAAAGTTATAAAAGAGTCATTTAATTTAAATAAAGCTTCTATTGTTCTGTTGTAATTCAAGGAATTTGAGAGTTAATACACTTATAAATGCCATCAGAACGCTTTAGGATTATTCTAAAATTTTCTTCATTTTAATCATGAATATTCAAGTTTATATCCGTTTTCAAAAGGTCAAGTTGTTTGAATCCGTATAAGTTGGAAGCCCATATTGTTGTATACAACACGTAGTATAAACTCCTTTTAATCCGAATATGAAGGGTTACCTGATATCAAGGATCTGTTGCGAAAGTTTTGTTTAATTAGAATTCCTTTATACCGTTATTTGCCATATACGATACTAGATAAGGTTTGCTAAATTAATTAATTTCTTATAGCAAATTCTCAATCGTTGAAAACAGGGTGGGAATTTTTGTATTAAAAATTACTTTGAGTGCGCGAAATACATAATATTTTCTTTCATTTCGATTGGGCACTTACCTATTTCGTTCTCTACATGGAGAAATCATTAATATTCGTTTTTTATTCATCCCTTAAATTGTAAAATTTAAAAATTAAAATTTGTTACTTAAGCAATTTTTCTTCTTCTGACATTTTTTGTTCTTAGTAGGCACATCATTATTTTTTCAATTTCTTAAACACCAATTTGAAGTAAAAGCTCGGTTTTGTTTATATTTTTATAGTAACTACTACAGCTACACCAAGCAAACAAGTCTGTTGAGTAGGCGTGCTTTGGTGGCGCTGTATTTTCAAAAGTCGTCACGTTGTCAAGGAATTTACATGCCCGGATAGTACCGATTGGTTTAAAATTCTCCACCTCCAATTTTACTATTTTAGTTGGCATATTTTCCGTCAGACTTGTTTGCTTGGCGCAAGTGTATTAGGTACTATAATGTTAATCGTTTGTTGTGAGAAAAAATTAAAAGTGAGGAATTTTTCTTTGTACATTTGTTTCTAATAAAGATTGGAAAATAATTAGCGGAAAACGCACTACGCACATAGTACAGTGTGAGTTTGGAGGGGAGCGGACTATTGTGTCTAAGTCGATTTGCTTAAAACCATAAAACCCTTATTCTATGTTACTACATATAATCCACCCCTGGCCCTTTTGTAACCTTGTGGCGAATGGTCATCTTTTCATCGAGACTCGTACGATCTATAGAAGGCGAGTCATTTGCCAAAAACAATTTTTGTAGCCTTTGACCTTGAATATCTCAAATTGCTCCGCCAAAATTTTTCTGATTTTGTGATATACTTATTTGGAACATCTTAATGTACGTGTAGACCAATATCCAGCCTCGTAGGAATTATTCTGACCAAAAATCCTTATTCGACTGGACTATTTTCTTACTATACCAACTGCCGCACATCAGAATATTGCCAATTTGGGAGAGGTATGCTTGACCAAATTAAAAAATTTTAATACACATGAACGCAGAATTAGATGCTCTACAACTTTTATTTAATGAGTTTTTCTGTTAAAGTACTAATTTCTAAACAGCAGACTCATATATAATGCAATATGTCAGTTTTTGAAAAAGTTGGGAAAAATCGTCGTTTTTTGACCGCGGTTGGCGACCATACCGCTTGACCAAATTATTAAGTGTTAGTACTCATTCGACGCAGAGTTTAATGTTCTTTAATTTGTTATTGAAATACTTTTTCGTGAAGATGCTCCATTTAGGAGTTATAGGCCAAAAAACAAAGCAAGTCCTAAAATTTTGGGGTTTTTTGGCTGCCAAAAAGTCTCCCGAGGTCGCCTGTGTTAGCATTTTTGTTTTTTACATGTTTACACCCATATAAACAATTTAAAAAAATAAAAGCTTCTACCCCACTTATTGCATCATAGAAGGGTGTTTTGGAGCTCTACTGACTGGCCAACTTCTATATAAAAATAAACTACATCAAATTTAAAACAAATTATATTTCATAAGTTTATTTTTTCAGACGAACGGTTTAGGCGCTAGAGCGCGTTTAAGTTTGAAGAAAATTTCAAAATCGACCAAGAAGCTGTTTGTTTTCGTTTTTCGTAAAGTAATTCTACACACAACTAAAGTACCTACATTAAATTTTCTATAAATTATGTTTCTCAGTTTTTAGTGTCTTTTACGTCAGACGTACGGTTATCTGAAACGGCTACTTATAGTAACATATACACGGTGTTCATTTTAAAACTAGCCACCCAGAACAACTATTATGATGGATCTAAAGTAAGCACAATTTTGAGAAAACACACGTCAATTTCATTTTCTATTTTATATTCTAAGGGTGGTTAGGGGTGGTTAAGGTTGACAAGGTAAAACTTAGAATTCAATCAACAATGATTTCGAATTTTTCTCTTGAAAATAAAATTGACATGTTTTTTCTTAATTTTGTGCTTACTTTGGATACATAGTTATTCTGTGTGGCTAGTTTTAAAATGAACACTCGGTATATCCAAAACTATATAAAATTGGCCAATCCGACTGTCAAAAAGTATTTTTTTTTTTACTTTGATCCTAAAAGTAGTCAATTTTTCAATTATTTTCTCTTTATCAAAGCCACTTACAATCAAAGCGAAAATCGTTATTATGCTAGCCGCCATTTTGAATTTAAAGATTTGAATAAGTCGTTTTTTCATTAGGAACGATGCGTTCTAACTTATAGTCGAGTTTATAAATAATGTGCCACCAAAATAACCCCCTTATTTTGGGCCACCCTATATCGATTTCGTATGTTAAAAATGCGCCTTTTTTTGGCCTGACCCTTGCAACTATTCAGAAATATGTAGGATCCAAATTTTCAGAGAATTATGCGAGGAACAATTGTTGACTGAACTTTTTTCCACATAATGGAACGTAATTTTGAATATTGCAAGAAACAACTTTTGAATGGGTCATACCCTCAAAAAATTAACAAAGGAGAAATAGGGTGGGATTTTTAGTACACTAGTTAAAGGACCACCCTCAGAAACTGCCCCCTTCTAACCCCTGTAGAAACAATTTCGAGATAATTGCTCCTTTAATAGATATATTGATTCGTGATAATTGGGACGCACCTTGTACATATAATAATGTACATTAATTTAACAATTGAGTATTTTATTAAAAATTCTAAAATAATATTGCACTGGTCTGATATTCTCTTATCGAGAAGCCGAGTATTCACAAATGTGTTGAATAATTCACACACCTGCAACATTTCACTATTGTGCGCATTTTAAACAAACTTATCAATTAATTATCGAGTTCAATTTTAGTTCGAAGTTATTACTTTGTTGTGGTCGCGATATTCTTGTTGCAACTTGCTATACGCGTAATTTGCCAAAATAATTTAATTAAACCCTTCAGAGGTTTAGGGTTAAAAAATATATATTTACGAGGGTATTAGTGACTTCATTTCGGTGTGTCGAGTGTTCTTAGCGGTAATTTTTCTAAAAAGAGCCACGGTATAAAAATGTAAGCATTCCCAAAAGTTGATTGTACAGCATCAATTTAACAAATTATGTAATTACAATAATTCAATTTAGGATTATTTTGTGTTTGGTTCATAATTAATAATTAACTTTATTGTTACAGCTCGCAGTGCAGTGCGTCATGGAAACCAGACTACGAACCAGTTTCGAATTCATTTGGATGAAAGATGCAAGGGTAGGATTTCCAGCTCCTCAACTAAAGGTAAGATAAAATTTTTTTTCATTTAACCTCCCACCCTCATCCCCGTAAAAATAATGTGTAGCCAGAATAGGTCCTTTCTCGAAGCTGGAAATGAAAATGAAAAAAAAATTATATTCCAGACATGGCTACTGCGAATGTGTCTTTTCCTGAATTCTACTATTAAAATTGTAGTAGGTGAATTAGTGCCCTAGTTGCAACGTGCCGAAATTACAGGGTGTCGCGGTTGGAGGGTGGGAGAGAGCCTATTAGGTCCAAAAGACCTGAGTAGAAATAAGAAGAAAATTGTTTTGACAAAAGCGCGAAAGTTATTATCCACTGCCCGGCATAATACTGTTAAAATATTATTTAATATACAGGGTGCTCCGTTACGCGAGGTACTTAATGACACTTTATGTTCTTTAAAATTGTTTTCCAAATTAATAAAAATTTTGGCATCGTCTTCGCAAGGTACGGAACATTTTGGATAATTGTCTTTCAGTTCTTCGTATTATTAACATCCCTTAGAGAATCAAACTGTTTACATTTCTTTTTCCTGAATTTTTATTTTCAGCGCCTATTAGATTAATTGGATTAAACATTTAGGTTATTTTTCTAACCCCTAAAGATTTAGATTATCCCGAAATTTGAACCACACTGCGATAGGATTTACGTGAAGTCTAAAGTTACTTTCATCTTCCATTCAAACACACCAATTGACCTCATTTTTGAATTTTTTTATTAAAAATTATTACACGTAAAGTTTTATGCCAAACACTTTCAAATTTTAACGTTCGCAACACACTCGTTTTGAGAATAATTTTTCCGAGTGTAAGTAGTACTTTTTCGAAATATTTTTTTAAATGATAAAGTTAGAACAAAAAAAAACTCTTTTTAGATTTTTAAGATTATTGAAGCTCACGAAACGCGTGCTTACGAATTGCAATATTTCAAATCTGTATTCATCCCTCGATCTCTACCAATTGCCCGTGAATGAAGAACGGTATCAATGTTTGAACTCGAAAACTAGAAGTGTTTGATGAAAGTTTCTTTGTGCGAACTAGAAACTAATTTTATACCACCTTAACACGACGAGAATTATTTTTCGCTATTTATAAAAAATCAGTTGCGTGGAAAATTTTTTTAAGGAAAAGAATAAGAGGCTAGTTTTGTACGGCGAAATGAATAATTGTGATTTTTCAAGTAGGTGCCCTCGAGAGCTTCGGGTCTACCTAATATTACTCGACACCCTTAAAAGTTTTAGAGACGTGTGTGTGTGTGTGATCAATAAGCGTGGCTTAAATATTAAATCTCGTAATACCTATATCAAAGCGGGGCTTTAAATTTTTTTAGCCCCAACAAACTTTATCGTAAATCTTTACTTTTTTAAATTAATTCAAATTGACATACCTACTTGGCACTAATTTATTCCTCGAGATATTTAATTAGCATGCATTAATTTGTCGTGCAAAATGTAAATAGAATGAAAGGTTTGAGTAAGTTCGTCTCTTGAGGCATTTCAAAAGCTGAGTACTGAATATTCAAATTAATTTGCGTATTTGTACATAACCTTGTTATCGTACTTCTGCTTTTAAGTTAAGTTATATCATTTTTTAACGTCCTTTCCTTGTTTTCCTCCTAGTCCATTTTCATCCTGCGACATCAAAGATTCCGAATGCTAATTTGAGAAAGGCGAACTTATAACAAACAAACTTTACTTTATAGTACTTAATTATTGTTATAGTTTGAGTGGTTGCATCAAAAGTTTCTTCTAATTGAAATGCATTTGCTTACATAAATTAATTATTTGAGAACGTTAATAATTGACGAAACCACAAAATTTCGTATAATGTGTTGAGCTTTTGTCAAAGTCTTTATAAATTTAATTTTGGACTGGATATATCTATTCCACTTTCCGGTTTTAAACTTTTTTGTCGTGTGTGGATAAATTCTCTTGTGGGGCACCATGTAAAGTAATTGAATTACTTTTTAGAATTCGAATTACTTTAGTTCGAGCACTCTTTAAAAGAGTCGTTAGGTGTATTTACTTGAATTAGTTTTTTAATAACACGTGGTATTGGTAATTGTCTTTCAAATTACTCGTTTCGAGTTGTTCAACTTCTTTATAACGAATCAATTACCTTTTTTTTTACAAAATTATATTATATTTATTGCTTTTTAATCGAACTTTTTAAAGTGCCGTATAAGTAAATCGATTTCAAATCTTAGAATATCGTCGCCCTTTACTATATCTGCTTTGTGAAATTAGGGGATATTTTCTTAAATTTTTTTCAGCAACATAAGCTGCTATAGAGTGTCCCGTAAAATCACCGACAACGCTCTACAGTGAGATCCCACAACCAAATTAGGATATTTACTTTTCTTGAAATTATACCCTAAAATGTAAAATGCACCTCCAAAAAGTTATAGGCCCTCAAAGTTGAAGTTAAAATGTAAAAAAATCATTTTATCTCCGAAACGGGTGAAATTATGTTATTGATTTTTATATAGCCGACTTAATCTTAACCGGAAATGGGATTAGCTTTTTTATTTTAAATAAAACACCCCGTATGTTTTAAGTGGTTTGTAAGATTGTAAAATTAGCTATCTAGTGATACCAAACATTTAACATTTTACTGTTCATCCGCAAATGAAATTAAATTCTTATTTAAAGTAGAAACGCCCCGTACAATTTTAGTTTTGGAATCAGGGAGAGCTTCTGAGCATACTATTGTTTAGGTACTATTTCTGGTATCTTTTAAAATTGTTTCAACGCGTACGAAAAGTGCTGCTATGGCCACATCAGTCACTTTTCATATATTATTTGTTGTATCAATCTGTGACGGTTTGTTTTTTATCCAAAAAGGTATTCTAATCAATCAATTAGAAACGTCGAAATATCTCTCTGAAATAGGTAATCAATAATTTTACTAAATGGTTTCGTGATTTCATGAAAACACTCTAATAACAAGGGACTAAATACAAAGCCATTTGCCTACCAGCCTATATTCGCATGCTGCCAAATTTATAATTCAATGAAGCAGAAAGTCTTTTTTTTCAATTTTTCTCGGGTTGAATTAACGGTCATCCTAATATTTAATTCGATTTAAACATTCTCTTTTAAATACTCAACCATAGCTAAGTAGCTGAATTGATGTACTCTATTTAACCCTAGAATGCACATCATGGCCCTACGAGGCCCAGCGACTGATTATTTTCCATCTTGAATTTTCTTAAACTGGTTTTGACGCAAATGGCTTATTTTAAGGTACTTTTTAATTATTTAAAATTTATTTTTATATGTATTCACCAAAAAGAAAGAATAAAATTACTTTTTTAGTTATATATTTTAAGGTCTTGCGGCGCACTAAGCACTGAGGCCTCGCAGGGCCATACCATTGAGTAATAAGATCACTAACGCAGTGTTATTATATACTCACTGGCCATACTGTGTGAAAGAGTAAAGTTTTTTAGGCGTGAATCCTAGGGTTAATCACGCGACAGCATGAATTAAAACTAGAAATAAGCTGTTTAGGTTATCATTTGTTCATTTAATCAATAATTAACCTCGTACAATTATAGGCTAATTGTGGGCCAGTCCCGCAAATTCCGATTAATCACGGTTAATAATGGAAGACAATTCATTGATTCACTGTCATTAATCGTGATTAAATTGTTTAATCCGAATTGGTGGAACTGGCCCTAAATCTTTATCTATTTTGAGAGACAAATGTTCATATTTTATCAGCTTGTTTTTCTTATTTCGTCCCTAATGTTCGCCGCGATTAGCTATTTTAGTCACCATAAATTAAAATTCAGCCCACTGGCTCCGTTTCACGATTAAAACAACTCGAATCAGCGATGAAAACTCTAATCGGGGCTTAGTAAAATTAATCAAAATTAATCACGGTTAATGGCAGTTAATCAACGAATGACAATGGGTTGTCGTGACAATAATTTGCCATTAACCGTGATTAAATTCTTTAATCAGAGTTGGTGGAGTTGGTTGGAGTTCTAATCAGTAACAGTTAAAATTATGTTTTCGCTTATTTCTTATTATACTTTAACTAACACTGATTATGGTGGGTCGAGTGAAACATTTTTCGAAGTGGGGATTGACAATTCAAAATTCAACTCAAACTACCTCGTTTACTCATTGACTTCAAGGGAATTACTCACAGGTGACTTTTTGAAAAATTACCTTCTCTTTTTCTTTAGCAACGTAGGTGTTTGATTACATGAATGAGTAATCTTAAACTTTCTTAGCTTAAAATAACCCTAGTAATAACGCTATTACACTGAAGTGTTGAATAAAATGATATAAAACACAAATAATATTACAAATAATTAATTATAAAATTTACAAGTTTCTGTCGTTTTTTGAAACCCCGTAATACGTTGTTTATAAACTGCATAAAAAGTCGCCATTTACAAAAAATAAAATTCTTGCGATTTGACGTCTAAATAATAACTTTAATTTGTTGTAAAAAGGTAGCCAAAGTCGTTTCTACAGTAACTTAGAGATGGTATGTCTCATAGGAGAATGCTCCTTTTAATCTGAACTGTACAGGGATTGCTGAGAATATCTCTGTCTGAAGACCGTCCGAGTAGCGTAAACGTGGCTGCTAACGTGCGGAGGGGGTTAGTTTAGGGTATAACCCGTACCCATCCTGAGAAACATCGGACTACCGTACCTGTTTAGTAGGGCGAGTTGTATATATTCCACACGTTCTTAAATTGTGTTAGCAAGCGATAACTTTTGATCAATTTTTATTCAGTTCTTATCAATAGTTTGACTATACTTTTATTTTGTAATGAATTATTATGTTATTTCGCACCTTTTTGTAGAAGCATTTTCGTTAATAATAATAAGTTTAAATTTTTATTTATTTAAAGCATTTCATCCCTTAAAAAATTCGGTGGTTGCGTTTCATAATTAAAACTCTAATCATAAACGGTTGTTTAAAATGACGTTTTTGCCTATATACTTTTACATTGACTATAATGGTGGTTTGATTGTAGAAATGTGTCATTTTAATCATACCGAACTTTTATACAACCCACTTTAGAATAATTACGAAGACCAAACCAAGTAGGTTAAAAATTTACCCTGGTTTGGACGTTTCAATTCCTAACTTGTAAAATGATTAAAAACACACTAATAAAAGTAAAAAATTTGCCTGTAATAATTAATAGCTAAACAAGTTTCTGTCGTTACAATAATAAACAATAATCACCGATAAAACCTCACCGATTAGTGATTAGTGGTGTTAATCACGGTTAATGTCAGTTAATCAATGATAGACAATGAGTTGTCTATTTGTCATTAACCGTGATTAAATTCTTTAATCAGAGTTAGTGGGGCTGCCCCTTAAATTCTAATCAGTAACAGTTTATTAAAATGATGTTTTCGCCTATTATACTTTGGCACTGTGGCTATGGTGTAGGAAATTTTTCGAAGTGGACATTGACATTTCAAAATTCATACCTCAAACAGCCTCGTTTACGCATTCGCTCCAAGGATATTACTCACTAGTGACTTATTGAAAAATTACCAACTATTTTTCCTCATCAATTATCTACGTAAGTGATTGATTACATGGATGAGTAATCTTAAGCTTTCCTAGCTTGAAATAACCCTAGTAATAACGCTATTACACTGAAGTGTTGGATAAAATGATTTAAAACTCACAAATAAAATTACAAACATTTAATTAATTATTAAATTTACAAGTCTCTGTCGTTTTCTGAAACTCCCTAATGCGTTGTTATAAGCTGCATAACAATTTTAAGTGCCATTTAAAAAAATAAGATCCTTGCGATTTGACGCATCAATATTAACTTTAATTTGTTGTAAAAAGGTAGCCAAAGTCGTTTCTACAGTTACTTCGAGACCGTATGTCTCATCATAGGAGAATGCTCCTTTTAATCTGAACTGTACAGGGATTGCTGAGAATCTCTCTGTCTGAAGACCGTCCGAGTAGCGTAAACGTGGCTGCTAACGTTCGGAGGGGGTTAGTTTAGGGTGTAACCCGTACCCATCCTGAGAAACATCGGACTACCGTACCTGTTTAGTAGGGCGAGTTGTATATATTCCACACGTTCTTAAATTGTGTTAGCAAGCGATAACTTTTGATCAATTTTTTTTCAGTTCTTATCAATAGTTTTATTATACTTTTTTCTTTGTGATAAATTATTATGTTATTTCGCACCTTTTTGTAGAAGCATTTTTGTTAATAATAACTTTCAATTTTTATTTGTTTAAAGCATTTTATTGATTAAAGTTTGGTATATGACTATGAAATAAAATTTCAACATATTTATATTCAAGGTTATTTAGAATTTTACCTTGAAAAAATTAATTGGTGGTTTGCATTGGTGTTATTCCAGAGATAAAAAAAACTTTTGGGTCAAAATTCCGAAAAAATGTGCGCGTCTGTGGCGTCTTGAATTTAGTGGAGTTACGGAAGATTCACTGCTTTAAAAAATTCTATACGGCCTTTGAATGAACTCTTGTTGGATTAAAGTAGTTAAAAACGGGGGCTAAATATTATTTTACTGTGATTTTACTCTCTAACATCTTTTGAGCACTGTGTAACGTATACCACGTCTCGTAAAATCTCGCCCTGGTTGGCCTGAAATGCATTTCAAGTACTTAGATTTTTAGATTTACAAAATCAAGGCGGTCTTGAAAATTATGAAAAACTCATTTCAGTTTAGGTAAAGTGCCATTTCGGCCAATAATACAGCAAAATCTTATTAAGAAAAGTTATTCAGAATACAAAATTATAATCCCATGCAAAATATTTGTTGTTCAAAATTAATTTGACGGCCCATAACCGAAATTGCAGTCGTTGACCATCGTCAATTAAAAACGGACAAGTAATTTACACTTGTGCCGCCATCTTGGCAAGTGTGTTGCGACCCCATATCTCGCGTTTTATCAATTGCAACTCTATGGTTTTGGAGTCGTTGGACTTGTTAGAGTTTTTTCTTCAAATGCTTCTATGTCGGAGGAAACGCTCTGATGACGAGAAAAAAACTTATTTGTGTTCAAAATTGAAAATTAAAAAAAAATTTTCGTTTTCTTATGGTGCTTCGGAGCTGTTGATGAATGTTTGATGGAAAAATGAATCCGATTGGTCACCGACCAATCCAAGCCCAAAGTTGTGCTGCTCATGTCGCACGCAACTTTGAAAACCTCTAATCGAGCACGGCGCGCTTCGCAGCGCTTGCAGTTTTCTTCTCGTCATTAATATTTCATACAATAGAGTATTTCTCTAAATTATTACTATTACTACCAAAGAATAATCAATGATCAATTACGACTTTTGGCTTGACAGGTGACTTGTACACAGGTTTATAGGCAATTATTGTTTATTTCCTCCATCATTACACTGATGTAAAAATACAAAAATCGAGCATTGGCATTGAGCCTATAAACCTTGTAATGCGTATTTTTGAAAACAAAGAATGAGATTTCTAAAAATCGAGACTCACAGTGCACGCGCCTTGTCATTTTACCATCTTGTAACAAATAGAACGGCTACCCCGAGCATGTTCATTGTTCATGACCATCACTATTGGCGTAATATTAACAGTAAAAGAGTTACTTACACAATTCTGTATACCAACCTATATATTTATTTCTCTAAGCACCCCTAAAATATTTTTGAGCATAGTACTAAATTAATAAAAGTTGTAAAAAAATAATAATGGGACTCGAAGAACATAACGAACGCTGAAAGGATTTTAAAATTGTGTAACAATTACTAACCCTTTTCGTATCCCAGTGCTATCATCGCGAAAATGCACGCCATATCATGAATCTTTTATAAACACACTCTAATAAGTGGGCAGTAAAGAACAAAAGGATGAAAGATGTATCGATTGGTAAAAACTAAATGAAATATAGAACAATTGCGCGTGGCGGCTCAGACAACCGTAAAATATTTAAATTGGAGCTGTTATGTACATGTATCGTGATACTGATAGCAGAATGAACACCGATATTAAATTGGCCTTTTTAAAAATAACCAACAAATTTATATTTTAAATTAAACGTTTGTTCCAGTAGTATCTTTTTTATACTCCGCGTGTATATATCGGATTTGTTGAATTTTTCAATCCCTTTTATTTCATCTCTATTTGCTGGTAAATTTTTAACCCCTTCAATAATTGCAAAAAATTCATTTGTAATGCGAACAAGCGGAAAGTTAATGTGTAATTCATAAATCAATTTACTATGGTTAAACAAATATTTAACAGATGTACGACGCGCTTAAAGTACCTACCTACTATACCCACTACCCTTCTACATGTCTGCGAAATTATTTAAAAATTCAAATTGTAAATAACCAAACCTTTGCTAATGACAGCTTTATGTACGTTTCTCAATGCTTGGCTTAGTGGAAGTAATGAATGGGTCGCGGAGTTTCTATAATTTTATTTAATTATTAACGCTATCTTGAAATCTAGGTTGAAAAATTTTGTTTGAAACAAATTCGTATAATCACCGATGTCTTCATTCTACTCTCTTTGTTTCGGCTCCTCTCGTAGTTCGCAAAACATTTTAGAATTTTCCTCTATTTTTACCAATTCAAAATAGCTTCTGTTTCTATATCTACATATTATAGGAGACTCGTTCTTGATACCACTTCACTTCACTTCACACCCTTGGTTTTTCAAAGTAATCTCTGCGGCTGCTTTTGACATTTTACATCCAGAAAAATTATTGTCGGTTTCAAACTTAAGTGCACTGCAACCTGCAACGACAGTTTGTGCAGCGCACAGGCATTGACGCCGAACTTGCGCTTTTCAGAATGAGCACCAATCATTTTAATATTTGAACCACGGTCGAACTAGTCCTAGTCTTTCTTTAGAAAAAAATTATTGTAGATAGGTAATACTTTCGGACTGAAAACTAATGTTTAAAGTGTCTGAGGAGTAAAGTGGTTTTCTCGAATAATTTTTTTTCAAGTCAATTTCAAAACTATTACTAAGTAAGGGTAATAATTTGATTACAAACTAAAAGTAAAATCGATTTTAACCACGTAAATTGAGCTAAAATGTTAGCACTTACCTAGTGGCACTTTACTATTGTTAGAATCTAGAATGACGTTAACGCTTGAAGACGTCTTAAAGATATCTTTCAAGCGTTCTCTGACTTTACCGTCTAAGGTCGTTAGTAATGAACTTTTTATTGAAACATCGTCGATCTTGTAGTTTTGTTTACGTGAGAATTCCATATTTTAATGCCTTTAACGTGACAAATAAGTGCGCAATTAGGCATTAGGAAAATTAATAAAATCTGCCCTAAAATGATTAAGGTGCGTTTCGTCGGGCATTCCTTGAGTCGTCAAAAGATTGTTTCAGGTATGTTCGAGCTCAAGAAATTTTAGTTTTAAGTGAGACGTCTTGAGCTCCATTTTCTTATTGTCTGTAGAAAGCAGATTCTTGTGGGTGGGTGTGTACTAATTGTTTCCCCATAGATATGTCTTAAGTATAGAAATTTGCGAATAGCGTATTATTAACGTTTCCAAAATTATACAATTCAACAACTCTGTTTCCCTGTTTGTGTACTTTTGTTAATCCGAGTACCTACCATACACGTAATTTTCCGACTATTTAAAAGCAATTGCTACTTTTTAGGCGTATAATTGAACTAAAACCTTGTTAAATCTAATATTCTCACTTAGAAAATTTAATGAACGGATTACCAACAAGCTTTAAAGTCAAAGTTGTGTAGATAAGAGTGCAAAATATTTAATTTATAGAGTGTGTTTTTGCATAAACAGTGTGTGTAAAAGCTAAAAACCGACTAAAGTGATCTTTAATCAAACTAAACTTTAACCTACGTCACAACTGGATAGTACTTTAAAGAGCTAAATTTTTAACGGGAAATGAAATAATTAATTAACTACTATTAATTAACGAGAAAGTAATTCTATATTTGCTTTTTAAAATATTCAAAGTGTTTATTTTTTCGTTAATTTGCAGTTTTCATTTGAGATTTCGGTCTGGTTGGCAGTGGAGGATTCTTGGGAATACATTTTCTATCTTCTGACTTGTGAACCTGATAAATTGGAGTAAACGTACATTTAAAAATAATTCATATATTCCTAGGCTATTACGGATAAAACAATTATGACAACTTTCTTTCTTCCAGAGTTATAAATAAATGAATGTGAGTCACTTTGTAGATTGTAATCCGTATTGATGATATAATTGGGAGGAGCTGCATGGGCGAACGTGATGGCTCTTGATGTAAACTTTTGTCGTTAGGACAAACAATCGTATACAGGGTGTCAATTTGAAAACTTCCCACCTCCAATATCTTCGTATTAGTATAGAATATTGAAAGTCCTCAAAAGACTCTTCAATTTTATTACCGAGGGGGACACTTTTATGGAATAGCTGCGTTCTCTTTAGATCGAATCCCAAAGAGGGGTAGACGTAACTCTGTAAATCTTGAATGGAAGGGAGGTCGAGTGGCACTTTGTTTGAAAGCCCATTTAATTGTCTTTATGCGAATTTGTTATTGTAACGCTCGATTAAAGTGTCCCTCCTCGGTAATAAAATTGACGGGCCTTGCAGACTTTCAAGATTTTATACTAAGACGAAGATAATGGAGGTGAGAAGTTTTCAAAGTGCCACATTGTATAACTCTTACAATAAACGTGTGAGAAACGTCAAGTTATCAAATTTGATTCGATTGTTGATTGTTGACTACAATAATTCTATATTAATTACCTGGGTTTCGGATTCTGCAGATAGTTACCATTTTATGGTATTGGGTCAGGTTACTTCTTCCAGAATTGTGTAGTTATCAGATTTGGGAGACGTAACTATTCGAAATCAAACCGACGTAATATTGTGGAGTGACTGAGCACATTAATGGAATTTTTGGAAAACCCCTAAAAACCTGTAAAAGTCTCAACCAATTCGTCGCTTTCTTTTATTTACTTAGAAAAGCCCTCTGCGCTTAAACCAGTCTGTCTTTTACATCACCATCGTGTTATGGGCCCGTCCTTATTCCTGCCTCTTCGAAGAAGAACCCTTGTATAGCCACTGGTTGTAGATATGTAGAATTTTGAGATATTGTCCTCTTTATGGAGCCTTCATCGTTTGAAAATAGAAAATATTGTTTTCACTGGTTCTATTAAATCCCAAGAGTCTCCAGGAAAAGACGGTCTACACCTACAAGGGTTGGTTACAGAGCTAACACTAAGACTGAAGTACTTAGACCAAATTCAAAACCTCACCGACCTGCGCAGAAAACCAAATTTCGTACAACGCAATAACTAAGGTTACACACCAATTTAAATACACGGATTGGGCGTTTCTTTTTACCGCTTTCTCACTTTCCCTGCTGCGCATCTACGTTCGGTGAGGTAAAGAATGATGTCTACACTGCGTAATTTTTTGATGCGACGATTATTCGGTACCTCTAGACTTGTAGGCTACCTATAGTCAAGCAATAGAGTTTTTGAAAACACTATATTTTACGATATTTTAAAATATTAAAAGATAGGTACCTATTAACCTGTCGAATGATACCAAACATGTGAATATTTACTTCTAGAAATGTGGCTAACTTCTCTATTTCCAATAAAACATCCTATTTAAATAGTTTGGAAGATTGTAAAATCATCTATCTACTTACTAGTGAATCAAACATTTTACATTTTGACTTCCGGTTCAGTCTGAAATAAATTTCCTATTTCTAATAGAACACCCTATATAATTTGATGTTTTTAAAATCAGGGAGATCTGCTGAGCATACTTTTATTGGTACTGTCTCCGATATCTTTTTTATTACTTTAAGAGCTTGTATAGAGTTGGCTTCAACGCGCCTCATCAGCCGTTTTGCCAACTGGGTCGGTAACAACTGTTGCTGATGGTACACTGTGCCATCTTCTGAGCGATATACATGTAGTAAAAACCGAATTCATCTAATATAATAAAATTATTAATAAACAGATAGACAGACAGGGATGATTCCGATGTCAAAATTCAAAATTTTGGACATACGAGTATAATCTCAAAACAATTTTTTTAACAAAATTGTGGGCGTTCAAGCAAAGCGTAACAAGAAATTGGGAGAATGACCAATAAGTTCTTATACAATGATAAACCATGTGAAACTATTTAAACTACGTTATTACTCCTTAAACCTCAATATGGAATTTTTGGAGCCTGATTCATAGTCCCCAATACATTTTTTTAAATTTATATGTGCTCTGATTTTAGAGTTTTCTGGTGCCCTGGAAAATCTTCTGTCAAATGCTCGTTTATATAGGCATTGAGCCTTCTATTCTATATTTACGTTATATGTACTTAATTCTATATTTTAAAGTGAATGGGAGCCAAGCACTTATACCATTTATTGTAGCCCATTGTACATTCTCGAAATTGCACCCCTAATCCCGTATTCTCCCAAACCACTCTACTTGTTGCTTGTAGAATGATCTCAAGATTATGTCAGGCGGGATAGCTCTTGTCCTTATATGTCAATGTAGGTCAGAGCTGAACAGTGGTATAACACGTGCATCGTCTTCTACATACGTAACGACCACAACTGACGGTATTCTACTTATTGTAGAGGTCTTACAACCAAATCAAGATCAAGAGAAGCACCACTCTGGGATTTTGTAGATCATACGTTATAAACTATGTTCTAGTTTATCTTTATGTTTTCATTACCATGGAATTCTACTTTTTAGGAACCCATGACCAACTCCCCACAGTATATTCTATCCCTGTAAATTAGTTTAGCTTGTAGACAATATTGTACAAACTTTCTAGAATGAGCTGATGCATTGTCTATGCCCTGACAACAGTATGACATTGGTAGTTTTTGTAACTGGTCTTATAATTGTCTAAAAAGGGCACAAAAACTACTTTTTAACACTCTCTCAGCCTGTAGATATTTTTTGCTACAATTTAATCATCCAGTCCAGTTGTTTCTACATTTTCCCTTCATTGAGCTGCAGATAGCCTATGTGTAAAAACGCGACAGCGATGTTTGAGAAAATATGAAGTAGAACAGTTATTATGCATTTCACGAGTTGCCATATCGGGTAAAATTACCCCAATTACCTCCGAATTAGATAATTAGGTACTACATGCTTTTTGGATTATTTGTGTCTGCAATTTCCACCATGAATAACTGTCGAGGTGTCGAGTCTTTACACAAAAAAACTCCATTTGCGCCATTTGCACTAGGAATGAAAAGTCGAACTTCATTTATATGTATTTTAACGTTTATCACACTGCGGAGATTTGTTAGAAACGTCTGTAATATAAGGAGACACGTAATACTAAATAACTTCTCTTCTAGAGAGAAACTTTCTAGCCAACTTCTATGTAAACTCATTAAGTTGCGCTTTTAGAAATCCTTGCATGGAAAAACAAATAATTTTTATCTTCTATACGTAATATAATCTTTAAATCAACAGTAATGCCTTCGTACGTCGCGTTGTAATGAAAATTTTTCTCACTTAAATCCGAATCTTTCATTTTCAATTACGTGGATACGTAGAAAGACGTAAAAGTAGAAATAAATTATCGAGAAAGCATCTCGAATTATTACTTTGTAACAAAATGTTAACTAGAAAATTTATAGAGATCGTTTAATGGATTTGATAATGTTATTGCGGTCATTAAGGATAGTTTAATTGGAATAAGCTACGGAGAGGTTTGTTGATTCGCCAAGTTTTAATAAGTCATTATGATTTTACACTAAAACTAAATTTGTAACTTTGGATTTCTATGCTAATTTAATATCCTTTTAAACATATTCATAAATCTGCATTCAACAAATTTTAGTTTAAAACATTCGGGTTAAAGTAAGTCGAAATTATTGAATTATTTTCCAGTTGTAGTTGCATGGGAATTGTTTAAAGAATTAATTTGGGCACCGTTATCCTTTCTTAATCACACGTTGGCGCGATTAAGTCTCCTAGGGGGAAAGTGTGGAGAAGGATGAAAAATTATTCTTTAAGCGATAAATGCGAAGGGTTATAAGCCTAAATTTTAACAACATTACAATTGAAAGTTAAATGTTGTAATTGAACATTCAGTGTGTCAAATTAGTTACAAGGGAGAATGGTCTTTAATGACGGTTTATTTAAGTTTAAAATTGATCGATGCGCGCCCCATACCGAATTACGTTAAATTCAATGGGTAAAACTTGTAGGGTTGGAATATTCGTAATTCCTCAGGATCTACTTAGGACCCTTGTAAATGAACATAGATCTGTCGAAAATTTAGTTTGATACGGTGGTACCCTTCTTGTATATTATTGTGTTCGCTTTTATGAATTGTTATATTAACATTTAATTTGATTAATTTTAGCGGCGAGTAAAAAATCTTTTTAATTGATTGAAAATGGGAAAATTTCGGTGTGCATGTTTGTATTATATTAATCGACTATTTTGAAATAGTTTATACAACCGTGTAAAATTGTAGTATCGAAACAATAGTTGTCATTATGCAAATCGGGGCATTCTACCAAATAAAACGGATTTGTGTGCATATGCATATTTACAAATCATTTGCGAAACTGCATTATTATAGTGAAATATCCGGATTTCATTTGCCTATCGCCTTTGTTGCTTAATAAATAATAACTCAACGCAAATAATAAGATTTATGTGAGCTATCTTTGAAAAATAGCAGTAACGTGCAATTACCGCAATTTACTTAAATAATGTATTTGCGTTTTGAGGATTTACTATAATAGTTTGTTTGTGTTTATCGTTTATCTCAAATTTAAATTCTCTAAAACAACCATTTGGCTTTGCTTTGTTCCTTGCATATTATTTATTTTAAAAGAGTAGCACCAATTTCTACCGTTTTCAGGATTATAAGTATTAGGACTGAGAATTAGTTTCTTCCCCCAATAATAAAATGCACAGAAAACTAGAAAATAACTAAGTTGCATTGCCTTTTACATTGCATTCGGCCTAAAAAGATAGTAAAGTCTGCATTTTGATGGTATTCAGTATTATTTTAGAAATTGAGCAAAAAATTTCCGGATCAATTATTCACCCTTTATGTCTAAATGCAGTATAAAAGTCAAAAAAATGTATTTCCTACTAACCAAGATATCAAAAATTCCTTCGGCTCATTTTATCTTCCTTAAAAGAGTGCCTGAACAACTTTACAACAACCGAGATATCGACGTGAAAAATTGAAAAATCGAAATTTGGCTTATAGGTCCAAAACAAATGAAGATCGCGAATTGCGGTTTTTGCCATTGAGTTCTTCTTGAAAAAAGGGAACGAAAATGCGCCATCCATTTTTCCATATCTCTAGTAGATAGTTATCGATTTCTCCATAAGAACCATCGAATTCTGCCCACCCTGTACTTTAAAGTTCTTGCCTACCTACTATTTAAAACAATTTTTTTTATTCGTTTTATAATGGCCACTTAATGCTCAACTCATTAGTTGGACACATAAATATGTTCATCAACTCCCATTCTTTACACCCAACATCTCATTTTCTTTTTGAACGAAATTAATAATTTTTTTTTGTATGAACTAAATTAGAATAGCCATTTGCACTAATTTTGTCAGTATAGTTGCTGACAGCTGTTTCGATACACTGTATCATCTTCAGAGCGAGTTTTTAACTCGCTAACTTAGTTAAATGTGGCTAACTTAGTGCAAATGGCTATTCTGATTTAGTTCATACAAAAATAAATCTCGATTTGCACACAGTAAAAGCCAAATCAATTCAATACGAAATTAATAAAGTAAACATTGGCTAAGAGGAGGCGCTCTACGCTTTCAAACTTTAATAGGCGCATAGGTCAAATTGATAGCCAATAGGTCTGAGTGTCAAATTTCAGCTCTTTAGGCGATCCAAGAGCCGAGAATGAAATCGTCAAAGATTAAAATAAAAGCGGTTGGTTGTATACAGGGTGATTGAAAGTCGTTGTGCAATATGGGGATCTCGCTTATCTGAAGAGCTTAGATCGTAGGTATAAATTTGATAAATTAGATTGATTTGTTCATGGTCCTTTAATGTCAATTGTACTTTTTCTTATGGGCGCTATATTGAATTTTTTTATCAAACGGTTTATTTTTCAATTCTCAATCCAACCATGTATCACGCGATTTAAGTCGCCTATACTTTAAGAACAAAAGATATTTACATTGTACAATAAATGGCAAACCAATTTTGTCAGTTTTACGAATGTATGCTATTGTTCTTCGTTTTTGCGTTTTTATTGTATTATTTTGAAAATTGGCTTTCGTAATCAAAAATTATTAAAACAACTGACCGTACTTAAATACAAACGTTTTGGAATTTTCAGAAAACTTTTATTCATTTTAATTACAGTACTACTTAGGTATCTATAGAAAACAATTTCAATTAAGAAACATTTTTGTTTTTTTATTACCATTCAGTAGTTAAAATGAGCAAAAAATCTTAAATTGATACATAATTGGATTTAGAACTGAAAAATAAACCATTTGGTAAAAAACTCGAATATTTAGCGTTCATAAGTAAAAATATAGTTAACATTAACATAAGACAAAGAACAAATCGACTAATCAAAATAAAATAAGTATTTTTGTTTTGTTCTAGTTTTCGCGAGAACCCCCGCAAACCCCCCATGCTGCACAGTGCACAACGAATTTAAATCACTCCAGTATGCCTTTACTGAACTCAGAACTGTGAGATTGACTCAGCCTACTGGGTCTTAATTCGGTTGTACATCTAGTCAAGTCTATTAAATTTCAAGATTCGTTATTAAAGACATCGGATGGATGCATTTATAAACTATTCAATCTTAAGATAACGTGAATATAAACAGGTCTGCTGTCTGTACGTAAATGACAGAATTTTTCTTCAGAAGATAATTCTGGCGCTCGAAAATATTCTGAAAATTTGACGGGATTACCTAGTGAGTAATACTTTTTTGTACGGCAAGACTAAAGGTACCTTTCGTTTTCCGAGACAAAAATAATGGATCCCCTTCTCTATTATGAGATTTATTAATTTAACAGCAGCAAATCTTCTTCGTCCTCCGTATATCTTTCAGAACGGCTCAAAAAATGTTTGTTTATTTGCAAGCATAAATCTGTTCAACGCCTCAAACAACCGAAACTACAGTACTAATATTTCTAAAAAACCACTCTACGGAAAGTCTGTCGTGCTTTGAGTTGGGCAGACTGTCGGTTGTCGTCAAAAGACGTGCTGAAAAAGTCTAAAGCAGTGTCAAGTATTCACTTGGATCTTTCTGGAAAAATAGTAGTAGCTGATAGTAGTGATTTCTTTAATTTTCTATCATTTCTAGAAATGATTGAGATTAAAAAACATCAAAATTCCATAAATTATCGCAGCGATATTGACAACTTGAATTCAATTTATTATAACCTAATAAAACAAATAAACATACATTAAACAAAAAACTAGACACTCTTTTCTATTTTAAATATTCCCATAACAACTTAAAATTCAAAAACATTATAAACGTCACTATAAAAGTCACATATATTTGCATTAAAAATTTTTTAACCTTAATTTATTTAATTTAACGCGGGAATTTCAAAAATTTACAAGACACATCTCCGTTTTTTATAATAGTAAGTTTATTTTCAAAAATTTATGCTTTTCGCTAACCTAATTTTGATTTATTTCCTTTACAGATTTTTAAGCTTTATTTTTAATTTTTGTAATTTTTTATTTTTTAAGTGATGAAGCCTTAGGGCGAAACGCGTCATATTATATATTTTTGTTTCAAAACGTGGCTTTATTATCTTCAAAACATTTTTATAACGATTAATTTGTCACCGCGTTATGACCATTAAATAAATATACTACTTAGTACTCATTGGGTGCGCTCTTTTGAAACTGTCGCTGCTATTGACACTTTTAAGAAAATGTTGTTGGGCCAAAAGCCCTAATTAGAGTGTTGGGTCTAAAGACGAGAAAAATCGAACGCTCTTCTGAAACTATAAAGTCACGTCAGGAGATGAGCGGATAAACTTCGATTGACAGTCCGTGGTATTTAAATATTTTTAAGTTTGCACTTGAACGGAGGGGTCTTTAAATTTTTTCTAGACTTTGCGATGTGTTAATTAACGTACTGATGGGCAATCCTGGTCTTTTAAACCCAATAATCGAAGGCATTTCAAACTCAATAATTTACTCTCAACAGGCAGTTACCCCAGAGTGACTTTTAACAGACATGAAACACCCCAGTATGTGAATTTATGGGTCAATTTTAAACTTCTAGGGAGACAAATCTTTAAAAAAACAATCGAATACTACATCAGACTACAGACTAGTCCCTAGACGCACTTTTAATTTCGCATAAATGATTAATTTTTTTATAGAACATCCATTACGTTTAATTACTGAAGCGATAACTAAACGCTGAATTTCTCTACAACGAGACTTTTCGTATTAAACGTTCAATTTCCATCGAGCTGTCCGTTTTATTTCACTAAAAATAAATGGGCGCATCAAACACTCAAATGGGATCATTTAAAAAAATATTGCGTCTTATCTAAATATTTATTTTGTTTTGAGAATTTAAAAAATATGCGATATATCTGTTTGCATACAAGTGAAGGTTAATATGACATTTTTCAGCTGACGGCTCTGACGGCGCTCCTAACTGAAAGTGAAGACATTCGCTCTTTAAAATATTATTTATTCAAGCAGTTTTCAGTTTAAACACACACTGGTGCTTTAGTTGTTGTTGTGATATATAAAGTGGGGTTATCGGTGAAACTTTTAGCGTTTATAAGTTACAGTGGAATGCGTCTAGAGTTGACGTGGAGCTGCCATAGCGCTTCGGAGGGTATATGTTATGACGGTATCACGTCGTAGGCTCAAGTTCACTTAGGGCAAAAATTAATATGCCGAATTTAATGAATAAGTAGGTATCGTAAGACTTTTATCCAAATCAACTAGTTGAAAACAATTTCTTAGGTTAATGTGGCAGTTGTTTTATATCGCGCAACGCCTCCTTCGAGTTTTTTTTTTTCGTGATAAAATTTTTTTCTATCTCAACATTTGGGGAAAACGTGCGAGTTTCTAATAGGAAGTTATACGTAAGTTCTTTAGGGGTTGACGGATGATGTGCTGGATATATATGGTATCGATTCCGGTCGGATGCTTGTTGGGTTTTCGGTAGCGGTGGTGGCGCAAGCGTGTCGTCACGACGCTCAAAGGTCCACGACGGCAACTATCAGCTGCCAGTTCTTCAGTTTCCGTGATAACTGATTGACCACATCATATTTTGACTAATATTTGATCGCAACTCTCGGGATCACATGTATAAAATTAAATTTAGAATTAATTTACCCCTTCGATAACTGAATGAATTCTACTTAGTCGTATCTGAGACACTATCTAAAGTAAACTTTATTCAAAATTTTAGAGGGTTAAAGTGGCGTGCGAAAAACACTTTAAAAACTTTTCTTTTATTTAGTGAGATGGGTTTTAAACGAGCTTAATATCTTACGAATCTTAAAATTGAAGGTGAGTTTTTTCCGAAATTTAATCTGTTGCTCGAGAGGTAAAACTCTTATCTTCCGATACTTGAACGGCAAAAAATCGTAATTTAGAGGCAATTTAGAAACTATCGGCAAATTGTAACTGTCAGTATGGTGATGTCGAACTATCGATTGCTTTCTTTTGTCACATTTATCTTAGAAGGAAATGTAGCAAAACGCAATAAAATTGTATTTAATTACTTTTTGTAACATTTTTGGTCTCGAGAAGAAAACCTTAATACCTTGAGAAGCTTAAATTTTTATTTCTCACATAAAAACAGCTTAATTAAAATAAAAATATAAATTTACACCCGGAATAAATTTTCTTTCTTTATCGTTAACGGGATTTTTAAAATCTGATTTCTATTTTTTCTTAAAGAAAATGTTTTTCTTTGAAGTAAAATTTTTCTAAATGTCCATTGAGAAGTATTTGAAATGCAAGGAATATTCTACTCTAGAAACATATTTTTGAGGCAACACAATTAGTCTTTCAGGTCCCAAGAATGCGTGTTGGTAAATATTTTGATATATCGTTGCACGGAATTTATCGAAAATTTACCTAAAACTACCATTTTTCTCGATAAAAATCGTTACTTTTTGTGCTACCATTACTTTTCGCGTGTGTTAAAGATTGATGAGGACTTTTAATATGTTAAAAATAGCTTACAACATTTCCATAATCATTAATCCGTTGGAGTGTTTTTTATTATCTGGGCTCTATCGTACTGAGAGCGTCTACTAACAGTAGGTAAATTCAGGCAGAGCCCATCACCGGCTTGAGTAGGCTCTCATTGGTTGAAATCACAACTACGCGTTTTTTTATTACTCGAGAAAATTTTTTTTGAATTTTTATTTTCCCAACGTATTACTCTCCACCATTATAAAAGGTATAGGACCACACTAACCACCTTCTTCAAAGTTTGTTTATATGACGACAGAGAGAATCCGGCAAAGTTTTTACAGCGATTTAAAAAATGTTTTGAATAGTTGTTCCGGATTTTCTTTTTATGATGGCGTACGTTATAGCTTGAGTTCGCCTGTCAGTTGTATGTCTGACTACCTAATTACTAGCGAGTTCGATGATGTTACGAATGGAATCGTTGCTATTACAAACAGGACCTATGCCGTTCCTGTTCGAGTGGCAGCATTAACTTGTAAGCGGTTCAAGAGGGTAGGTTTTTGATATTTCTTCAGTTTTTTGTGTATAACTTGAACAATACGCACTTTTTGATAAACGTTATAAAGATGTAAAGTAAACTACACCAATTGCCAACAAATTATATTTCTAAAATTTTTTTCTTCAGATGGACGGTTTAGGCGCTAGAGCGCGTTCAAGTTTGATAGAAATTTCAAAGTTGGACAAGAAAACCGTTGTTTCAGTTTTTGCCTTATAACTCGAAAACTACGCACTTTTTGAGAAAAACTCTTGTATATCAAAGCTTACTACATCAAATTGCCTACAAATTATATTTCTAAAATTTTTTTCTACAGAAGAACGGTTTAGGTGCTAGAGCTTATTAACATTTGACAAAAATTCTAAAATTGGCCAAAAATATTGCTTTTTAGTTTATGGCTTATAACTCAAAAAATACGAACTTTTTGAGAAAAACTTGTTTGGATAAAAGTAAGCTTAATTAAATTGACTAGAAATTATATTACCAATCTTTTTTTGTTAGACCAGCGGTTTAGGCGCTACAGCGTGTTAAAATTGGACAAAAATTCCTAAATTTCCAAAAACCTTTTTTTTGTTTATGGCTTATAACTAAAAAAATACGCACTTTTTGAGAACAACCCGTTTATATGAAAGTATACTACACTCAATTTACTACAAATTCTATTTCTTAGGTTTCTTTTGTCAGATTAACGGTTTAGGCGCTAGAGCGTGTTAAAGTTTGACAAAAATCCAAAGTTGACAAAAAACTGTTTTTTCGTTTATGGCGTATAACATAACTATTATAATTCAAAAAATACGCACGTTTAGAGGACAGTGTTCTTTATACATATAAAAATAAATTAAATTAGATTGAGTACAGATTGATTACATCTTTTAGGTTTTTTACATCAGGGGAAAGGTTTAGGTTAGGCGTTAGAACGTTGAAGCTTATTATTTCATTTCTCGTAGCGAGCTTCATTTTCACAATATCCGTATTCAAATCTTAAAACAATTCCATTAGTTGTATTTAATTTAATGAAGTACATATCTACATATTTATGTAATTAATTAATTACTTATACATTAATTACTTAACTTTTTAAGTTGATTTACTTCATTCAATATCCCGAGTGTTTATAGGAACTCTGTTTCTACCTATTGTCTCTGTTTGATGAGAGTTCTTTCAGCCTACATGCTAAAAAATGTTGTGCTTTATGGTTTAGTAGGTATATTATTTTCACGCTGCTTCCTGGACTAAACGACTAAACGCACCAGTAGAGCAATGAGCATTTGAAGTGGGGACTAAATTTGACGCGATACAAACAAAATTAATTCTTTGGAGTAACTTACGTCACCTTTGGGAGTATTTACATATTGTTATTAAAATTAGAGGTAGAGGTTCTGGGCCTAATGGGTCGTGGTTCAAGGGTTCCATTTGTAATACCTGACGTTTCGCCCACTTCTGTGGTAGGAATTTTCAAAGGGAATTTTCAGTGCGACTGAACTACCGGTACGCGTACTTCGACCGCTACCGTACAGGATTCACCCAATTCCTTTTGAAAATGCCTACCACAGAAGTGGGCGAAACGTCAGGTATTAAAAATGGAACCTTTCGACCACGGCCCATTATTACCCCTAGAACCTCCAGCTCTGACACCGACCGTGAAAGTATTTTAATAAAGTTCTTTAAAATACAAGAAATAGAACTCAATTCAGCTCGCCTGAAAGGTCCTTATTTTTGTAGCTAATTGCTGCATAGTAGCTACATCCCGCTTCTAAGTTGTTTACCAATTCTCGTACGTGAACATGTGAGCATTGGGTGTTTTTCAAATTAGGAAAACCGTGTAAGTGTTCTCCATTAAAGCCTAATGAGCTTAAGTAATATTTTTAAGTTAGCGAAGGAATAAAAATAAATAACTAAAACTAATTCGTTATTGCAATAAATTAATTTTTAGTATATTAAGGTTAATTTTAAAAAACTACAACGTAGTCTTGCCCGATAATCAACTCTATTTGAAATAACGGTACATTACGCTATAAAAACTTAATTGGCTTTCAGTGTTATATGTTGTAATGAAAGTGGATGAGTTTTAAGCACTATTATGAACTAAAACGCCGAATTAAAACTTTTCGAGCTCCTTTTTACATTCTTTAATTTTCGCTAGTAACGCCCCTGTTGTGTTGTTGGCGCAACTGCCCATTAACGAATAAATTAAAAATATGAATGCCACAAAAATATTCCACATGAAATGAACATTTTTATAATTTAAAAAAAAATTAAATAACCCACCCTAAAAAATATCGGAAATATTTCTGAAATCCAATTTTGTTCGTTTTACGTTTTTGCTTGGGCTTCTCGGTAATTACAATTTTTTTTTATAATACACATCCAACAACTCCTTCACTAAGAAAATTGCGAGAAAAGGAGATGATTAAAACGAAAGCTCCAGTTTTTTTTTTATTAAAATATACCCCGAAAATTTCAACAAACATTTAACTCTTGAATTACGATCGTAAAATGAAGTTTGAAAAAAATCGAGTTTGTTAGCTACCAGTGTAGAACAATAACTGTTAACATAAAAATTCTGTCGTTGGCAGCAAACATAATAATAATAGTAATAATTCTTATCTCATTTTAAGTTATTTTAGACGAGCAGTTTCCCATGTGAAAATCAACTTAAAAGTTGAACTCAAAACTTGTATTAAACTAAAAAGTTTCGAGTTCTCAAACTTTAGTTTTAATTTAAAAAAAAATTGTTGTTAACTTACGAACTGCTAAACAGAAGGTGGTGGTTTTGACTCGAAAACGTTCTGCAGCTTACAACAAACTATAATTTTCCTTGACGTTTTGTTCTAAAAATGTTATATTTTCTGTTATTGCTGAAGAGGTAAGGGGGAAATCTCTTGTAGGCGCCTATAGTTTTAAACATTTTGCATTACCAGAACATAAAACCAATTGTCGTCTCATTTTGCCCTTATTGAGTTATTTTTGACGACAGACTTAGGCAAGGGATTTGTATACTTAAAATGGTATAGTTTGACGTACAAGACGTGTTTGAGTACTTAGCGCATCAAACGGCTGAAATACTTGGTCGCAAGTCGGCCCCGTGGCTCTAAATTCACTTGTCCCATTTTTTGCCCGTTTAGTACGAGGGCTATTCGGAAACTAAGGTCCGTTTACTTATAAAACATAAAACATTACAGATTTCTTCAAAAACCTTTATTTTTTAAGTTCCTTACATGTGTCTCTATTTTTCTACAGTTTCCATATTTGTTTAAACATTTGTCATAACGTTCTACAAGCTTCAGTATGCCTAAGTTGTAGACGTCTGCCGCCTGTGAGGATAACCAGTCTTGAACTGCTTCTTTCACCTCGTCATCTGTGGCGAAACGCTTGCCGCCTCTAAGGTAGCGGAATAAGTGAAAGTCACTCGGCGCCAAGTCTGGACTGTACGGTGGGTGGTCAATCTGTTCCCATCCAAAAGATCTGATGAGATTTTGGGTGCTAATGGCATTGTCATGCAGCAACAAAACTCCAGCCGTCAGAAGACGTCATACACGTCGTTTATCTGTCTACAAATTTCCGCTGCTGAAACGTTCTTTGCTGTCAAAAACCGAATCACTGACCGTATTTCACAGTCGGCGGGCCGATCTATTATTTTAAACATTTTGAAGTAGCACTGTACTTAGCACACTGCAACAATACCAATGCAAACGGCGTCGTCTCACGAGCAAGGCATGCTGGAAGTTGGTACGAATACGCGATTCAAAGTTTGCGCGACGTTCGATTGGCTACGACGATTCGGACCTTAGTTTCCGAATAGCCCTCGTATGTTACTGGTCTTTGACTATCGTTACGGCAGGTTTAGTTTTCATTGCGAATTTGCTCCAAAACTCTAGGATTTCGTTTTTGAGCACTAATAGCGTCAGTTGTCATCTCCACCTAGTTTAGTATCAGAAGCCCACTATAAGTAGCTAATATTCCTTGGCCGAAGACACCTAAGAAGATCGAAATGGCCATATTAAAAATGCTACTATTTGTGTAAATCAAAAAAATTTTACAAGTCCCATTTTGACTCCAAAATCCTATTGAGCCCCTTGTTACGTAGTTTTTTTTCTTACTCGTTTACCATCCGGCAGGTGGTCGTCGGGGGCCCCAAGCTAGACTCAGGGGAGGTGGTCGTGAGTCCAAAACGACAGTTTATAAAGTTGGACGTCAAGCAACCTGGCCCTTGGGGCCCCTCAGCTGGTTGCTGAGCTCCAGGCGGTAATGGCAGCTTGATTATCAATTAAATATATACAATATAAATAGCTCACCGTTACTACCTCCCCCCTCATCTTTGCGATTGTAGCGGGGACAATCACATTTCGTTATGCGAAAAAATAACGTAACACCCCAATGATCCAAATGTTGGTTAGTTGGGTCCTCTCTAGTCTGGTATGCCTATTGCATTTGTTGTACGGGGTGTTTCAGGTCGAGTACGCCAAACTGTACCACACATGTATTATCACAGTAAAATAACAATATTTGTTAGTTCCGTTCATGTTCTGTGTCCGGGAGTCCTAGATGATCTTCTGGTGTACGTCTGAAGTATGCCATTCTTCATCCTGCACAATCTTGCCACATGAAATGAATTCCTTCATGTTGTATTTTTCTGCAATACTCACAGTTTATCTCATACGGTCATTTTACCATTTTTCCGCTAGACTTTTAATGGCGAAGAGCCAGTTAGTCTGTCTAATCCCCCCCCCAGTTCAGTTCATTCGGGCTGCTGATACAGTCCATTACTAGTCCGGACTCCACCTCACAGGCGTTCAACGATTGTCCTATAGTTATAGATATAGAAATAAGGACTAATCTACCTTATGGTGTCCTCTCTCTTAGACGTGGACCGCGTTTAGCTCGAGTTGCTCAGTATTTTTCCTCCAGAGACGAAGATAGTCTCTATACTGTTGTAACATGTTTGGCTGTCTCATCTTATCAAGTCAGGACCGCCACTTAGTGCGCACTTCTGTTCTGTGGACGAGACGTCGAACTCGAGTATTTCGCTGTCGCGTGTCGAGCGTTCTGTACACTAAGCTATTAATGCATTTATTAAACTGCCCATCACTTTTACCTCACAATCCGTGAAAAATTACGTAGTAATTACGTGGGGTCAGTGAAAACTATTATTACTATATCACAGACGAGTGAAAGAAAGAGCTAGCCACTCAGCTCTACACATCAATGCAAAATAGTATACCCCAGTCCAAATAAGCTGGCGTATG
Source organism: Malthinus flaveolus (assembly GCA_950108345.1). Taxonomy (NCBI): domain Eukaryota; kingdom Metazoa; phylum Arthropoda; class Insecta; order Coleoptera; family Cantharidae; genus Malthinus; species Malthinus flaveolus. Next base: position 5,045,828 of record OX467285.1, read on the forward strand.
ACTCATCGCTATGTAACATCAAAATCATCATGAAAAAATGTTGTTAGCTTTGTTCGTCTTCTATGGAATGAGTGGCGAAACGTATGAGATAAGTCATGCACCACCTTATTTGGACTAGGATGTATTAATGTCACCACTCGAGAAAGTGTCATTTGAAAAATTCGGCTCATGGCTTTTTTTAAAAATTTGAATCCGTTTTTGTTCAAGTAGAGTTAATGACCACCCAAATAATCGCGTTTTCATCTGTCTGTGGTCATGTTTGGTCCTTCTAATGAACCTACGCCCGATTACAACACATTAAAAGTAAAATAGACGGAAAAAACAAAAAAGTCGTTTGGAGCTTATAAAATGTAGCAGTTGAACTGCGAAATGTTTCAGGGTTTCAAATGTGTGAAAATATACTGAGTGTTCCGTTCGAAAATCAAAAGTTGAGGTCGAAACAAAACAGTAGTTTCATTTTATACCCAGATCTCAAAATCTTAGGGGTGAAATATAGAGGTGCCCGTGAGTTTGTCGACGTCCCGTACACTATACTTGGAAGTAAATTAGTTTACAATATTATTATAAACCCCTCAACTTTATACAAGTTGTATTAATTAGGGTTGATCGATTTACCTTCTTAACATATTGCTTGCTTTATGTAACTTTTCTTAATGGAGAGTCACGTTTAGTTATTCAAGGAGCAATTTGGTAAATCCATAAGCAACGTTTGTATACATAGACTTAATAACATAATAATTAAAACTTTAATGGGACTTAATTTAAAATTAGCAAATTTTCTAAACAGCCTTATAGAGAGGGGTACGTGCCATCGTTTTTAATTAGTTAAGTAACCCTAATTGACAGTAAATTATATAAATATACTTATAATTACAAGACTACATTAACTAATTTTAGTCCCCATTGTTCACCTTATTCTCACGTAATGGTTACGTGCAACACAGTTTTGCTCTTAATGTTAATCTTACAATATATTGCCTTAAGCGACACATATACAGGGCGTGCTTCGTTTAATTGCGCGTTGCAAACTAAGCACTCAAATTAATTGTTTATTGAACGACCAATTTTTGCGAAATTCACGATTACGCTGGGACTTGGTTTTGAGGTTTTAATAAACAAATTGTATCTCTGTGGTGCTTTAAACGTAATCTAAACATATTGTTCCAAGTGTAATTGCGAATTGCGACACAGTAGAAACTTTTATCTCGAAAAGTTTCAACCTACTTTTCTTATGTTCATGAAAACATGCAATTGTAGATAGTAAAATCGTAAAATGCAATGAAAATCAAAGAAACATAAAAAGTAATGTTTATCTACGCTTCCTTTATTTTTGTGAATAAATACTATTACTGTTACGATTATTTTAATAAATTTTCCTAACTGGAAAAATATACAATTTTATAAAAATATTTATATGACACGAAACAACGTTTTGTACTTAGTTTTTTATAAAAAAAAATTTCTTTTACAACAAACTCATGGAGCAGGAATTTCATTTTCGTTTTAGGTTCAATAGCAGCAGTTAAAGTTGATTCCTTCAAAACCACATGTCGCCAAAAAATTTTCTTCCGAATTCCTAGCTTTTTAGTAAGAAAAAAAAGTTCGATACCTACTGTGACTTACATGGGGTAGGGGTTAGACGTCTATCAACTTTAGAAAGAATTTTAGGGTCGTATTTGTACGATCAGTTTTTAGTTTTTTTCATTCTCTTTTGTTTGGTTTGAAACTCGAATTTTTTGTTAAACTTTTGAGATTTTGCTACAATAACCAGATATGATCAGCGGGTTGCCTGTCAATAAAGGTAAAAGTGCGTTTTTTTGAGGAAATGCTAAAGGAAGCCAGCTGTCGTCAATTATGGCGAATAGTTTTTTTTGTTTTTGCCACAGCAGTCAACACATGGGTCCTCCAATACAAAAGTCAGCGAGAATGTCTGCGCAGTGCTTTCCGTAGTGCAAGACCTCCTAGACATGGACCTTTTAGGTCTATTATAAGTCAAGTCTCAAAAAATTCACAGTTTCCAGTTTCTAAAACGGTTCCTGGCGTCATCTCTTACGATTGCACTTTATATGTTTATCCGGCATAAAGAACATAAAGAAGTTGTGGGTACGAGTTTTGTTTGTTTTTGTAAAAAAAGAAAATCGAATTGAGTTGTAAATTCGCCACGCTGATGTAATGCTGTTTTAAAATTATTTACAAAACACTGAACAAAGACGCTCTCTAACCCTAAAAGCACATATTGTACTTTTTCGTAATGTAAAGACATGAATATTTGATATCCGCTCATGACCTACAAGGATGAAGCTCTTGTATGGACGAAAGGAAAGACGTCTCGACATTTATCTAAACTTTACGATCAAATTTATCGTTCGGAAACTATCACTGGTATAAGTGTTAAGAAATTGGAACACGAAAATATACTAATAATTTCTTTTTAATACGGTCAAGTACAATCGATAAGTTAGTTTTAAACTTTTGGTTTCTTTTCTTCTTAAAAATAGCTTTAAAGAAGAAAAAAAACAATTAAAAAAGTTTTTCAAAAGATTTGCAACTTTCAACTTCATTAATTTTAACACCAAAACTACATTTCATATACCACAAACTCGAAAGTTATTAAAATTGAATTTTTTTATATTGTTATTTTTAATAATTTGAATAGTAGCTTTTTATGCTAACTTTTTTAAATAATTGTAGAGTGGGTAGGGTGTGAGTTAATTAAAAATTCGTTCGGTATAGTGAATATTGGTTTGGACAATCCGAACTTGTCTTCTTGTTTTTCGTAAAGAACTTGTTCGGTGTAGCTTAATACAATTTTAATGCACGAATAGTTTTAAGAATTTCCTTTAAGATTTCCGTTTCGGTTTTCAAGGAAATTGTACGCATTGGTACGATTCGCGATGTCAATTTTTGATTAATTCGTTTCAGAGGCGCGCACCTTTCAGGTGTTTTTCTAGTTTCACCTAATAAATACAGATACGTTTTTTATACGTAAAAAATACGTATAATATACGTATCTCGTATTTTTTAGACGTATTTTTTAAACGTAATCATTGATACGTTAACTGTACGTAAGTTATTTGTCAAATAACGAGTAATATACGGATATGTTTTAGAATCAAAGGTAGTTAAACCGCCCAGTTCTTATACGTTTTTACGACAACGAATATTAAACTTAAAAATATACGTATATTTAACGTCAAAATTTATATACAAGTATAGGTACTTGAAATAAATCGATTTTAAGTACGTATACTATACGTTTAAAAAACCTCTAAAACAACCAATCGTACGTAAAATAAACGTATGTTAAGCTACATATTTGCAATATATTTTAATCATAAGAAAACTTTCCCATTAAAATAAAATACGTTTACTTTTAATACTAAATAGATTAAAAAGAGCAAATATTACACAATATTAACAGTTGGAGGTAGATAGAGCTACTCAAAGCGTACACAGGTTGATTCGTACACACCTACGTGCTTAAGGATCCGCAATATCGCCCGACAGTAAACCACGTTAACTGCATCTTTCTCAAGAACAGCATAACAAGCATTTTCCACGTGAGCATTAGATCAACGAACCGATACTAATATTAAGTCCCCTACACACGACCTGACGCGGTCGGCCCGACAGTCGGTCCGACCAAATCAGGTGTTGCCTACACGCTAAATCGCCTGACAACGCTCCACACGACCTGATTTGGTCAGGCGGTTGGGTAGTCAGGTGGACGGGCCATCTGACCACTCCCGACGACCGGACACAATAAATGTCAGACGACAAGCCTACACACGACCTGATATTCCACCTGATCTGACCAAATCGGCCCGACCGCCTGACCAAATCAGGTCGTGTGGAGGGGACTTTAGTAACGTTAAATATCTTAAAACTTTATACGTATAATATACTACATAACTGTGTTTATTGGGCACCTTTCGGCCTACGCAAAAATTACCCCCTCCAAAAAAATTCGTAGACAATTAAGTGAAGAACAGGTTTCACTAAAAAAACATTTCCCTATGCGCTTCTATCCCTATAGTTTTTGAAACAAACATTTCCTAACGTTCAAACCTTCTCAAAAAAGTTACACATAGAGGAAGGGGGCAGACATTTCTTTTTGCTGAATGAAACCTTAACAAATTAATGAAAATTGATGACTTTAATTCGTAACTTTCTTCCATAATTTTTCCTAAAATCATTTTCTTATTAAGCCTGACTTTTAGTTAGAATTACTATTTAGGACGCGTTAAGATAGTTTTTAAAGGTCACGCTTCTTAAAAGATTCCATAAATGCTTTCCACATCCTCTTTGTTGAAAAACCACATTTACTATATATTTCCATTATTTATTATGGTTTATGAGTTTTTAGTTTCTTGCAATTCATGTAAAGCTTAAGTGCAGAATGAATTTATTCTGATTTGATTGATCGTGTTTCTTGCTATTTTTCTTATGGTTTATTCGATTTACGTTCATCCACGTTTAATAAAAGAGCATCGACTTTTTTCAAAAATAAAAACAAATTTTAATACTCGCTCATATTATGCAAGAAATGAGATCGCCTTAGCAATGCGTTTGTTAGACTTTGTGCATGCAATTAGTTTTTGTTGGAGTTTGAATTTTGTAAGTTTCCCAAAGAAAGTCGAGACTCACTTAATGTTAATCGCGAATGTGAACGCAGTTTTCAGCAGCTTTGTTACACTGGGAGGGAAATGGCCCGTGCAGTTACAATTCTTTTCAGAAACTTGCTTCAAAATTTGAAGGAACTAGCTTTGTCTAATACCATCAGAAAGACTCTGGTTGGCAAAAAATAGTCATCGAAGTTTTACAAAGAACTGAATTTTGCTAAATCCGATTAAATATGGAACACGCATCAGTGCGCTTCAGTAAATTACCAAAGTGTGTCTGAGGATGAGCATAACAGTATGTGAAGTACCTAAGACCTAAGAGACAAATTAAACTGTCTATATCCTTATAAGATGGCTCTCCATGTTTTAACCCGTCCAAAAAGCTTCTTAACGCGGTACCTATTTCAGTAGGCTATTTCCTCTAGTTTGAATTGCAAAATCGTCATAAAAGCTCCAAAATGCTGTTTACGAAATTGAATAGCTCAGCTCTCATTAGCATACTAACAAACATTTTGTATGCCAAGGGATGCTTCAATAGGATGTTATCCTAAATTCAGAAATATTCGGAGTTGGCCAAAACGTTGCAAATTTTCATTTGCGCAACATATCAAGCAATAGATCTAATACGTTGTAAATGAACCCCAAAATACACACATAAGTGAAAAAACTTTAAATGAGAAAATTTGTTTTCCACCGAGTGCCTCGGGAATCGAACCCAAGACTTTGCTATTTCCGGTAGCACGCCTATACCCAATACACTACGGAGGCCAACATACTTTCAACAAGCCATCCGGCATTGTTTAAATGCGTCGAGACAGCATTGGGTATAGGCGTGCTACCGGAAATAGCAAAGTCTTGGGTTCGATTCCCGAGGCACTCGGTGGAAAACAAATTTTCTCATTTAAAGTTTTTTCACTTATGTGTATATTTTGGGGTTCATTTACAACGTATTAGATCTATCTAACTAATTAACCCTAAATATTTAAAAATTTGTAATTTATATCAAGCAATGCTGGGCTACTCATCCAACTCATGCCACTTTTTAATTATCCTGAAAAACTAAACTCTTGCATTTTATTATTCTCCTTACAATATCTTTTAGTTTTTAAAACCTGATATGCGTTCAGTGACATTGGCAGATTGCACATTTACGTAAATCGCGATTCGTCATTTGATGTATAAAGAATTTTGTAAACCTACAGGCTTTCTTGTTTTTATAGCCAATTTTTGATTTCCTTATAAGCGCTGTATTGTATTTCCACACCATTAACATAGGAGAAATTAAATATGATTTCAACAATTGAACGTATAACTTTATTAATTACCTTTTGAAACATTAATTTAACAATTTTACGACAAAATCGAGTTAGCATGAAATACCAAATGCGTAATTTAAACGTTTTATTGAAGAAATCAAATTGCCATAAAATAATTGCTGAATATTAACAAGTGAACTAACTAAAAGTTCGCAAATTGGTGCAATCGTCCAATTGTTATTTTATAACGACCCATCCTGTTACGTTATTTGTGTATAAAAATGTCAAAAATTAGCTATGAAAACGTTAATATTTAATGGATCAAAGACTCTAGTAGAGAGCTAGCTATCAAGCTTAACACATATAACGCATAACAGATAACACAACTCTATTAAAACAAATTGAAGAAATAAGAGAATGCAAACTTTTAGTTTCTTCGGGACATTTCCAGTTTTATCGACTCTCTGTTAAAATCTCAAAAGAGCTCAAAAATGCACTACCTTCTCGTAATGAGGTCTACTCTGAATCTCCTCGAATATACGATTTTCTCTCCTTATGGTGTGCCTTGTACAAAGTGACCTTCCTGTATAATAAAATCCTCAATATTTATGTCTATCGCGACAGAACAAAGACGTCAAAATGGTCTCAGACAGCCTTCAGACAGAGTAACTATCTGCAAAGTGGCGATAATAGTAATCCATTGGTTCTTATGAAGCCGTTCAAACTTAAGGAGAACCAATAATACAATCACAAACAATTATTTCGCGAATATTAATATTAGCTAGCCAATAGAATATCAGTATTTCATCAACCGTCCTAGGGCTTAATTTTTAGTTTGATCGCATTGTATTGTTTTTATTAAATAATAATCACCATAAAGTCCGAGAGTTTTTCGAAACATAAGAAAATGAATTTTTGGCTTGCAAGGGGCAAAGGACTTGAAATTTAGTGTGTGGATTCCTGGTGACACAAGAACGGAACCGCAAGGTCTTTATAAACTAAGGACTTTCTATCTCCTCCTTCTTAGTACCTCATCGGGCAATCAGTAATAAGAAATCTGAATTTGCTTGAAAACCCTTAAAAATGTTGACTACAGTGGGAACTCTCCACAATAGTTGATATTGGTCAAATGAGCTTCAGAGCTTCGCTTTATAACCGGATTTACGATGGGAACTGTAGTATAAACATCTACTACAACAACTAACAGTGTTGTCAAGAGCTATAAAAGAGCAATATGTATAGGCTGTTTCTAGATATTCTGCATTGGCTTCTTGGCAGCACCTATATTGTAATCCATATTGAAAGGAGCCATAAATTAAACTTACAATGCTACCCCTTGTACATTTGTTTACAATTTCTATTTTCTATAATTCTTTCAAATTTAAAAAAAAATGAAGGATTTTGTACCCAGATAGTAGGGACATTATAGAAAAGAGGTAAAATTGTGAACAAAAATGTATAAGGAGGCTTTGTAAGTTTCATTTATGGCTGTTTTCAAAGAAATTGCAATAGGTAGAGCCAAGAAGTAAATTCGGAATATTAAAAACAGCTTATACTTATCTGTTAATTGTATATTTTTCTTAGGTGGCCTGCAACTTATAAACATTTAGTAACAATAGGCGCTTTTTCTGACCTTACTTATGTGCTCTCAAAGGCTCATTTTGTTTGAAGGGTGTATCGCAAATTTGCATTTGGGTACGTTCACAATCGCTCTACTAATCACGAACAGTATTAGTGTTTATTGTCATGTAAATTAAAATAAGGTTATTGTTAATGTTTGCTTTACGTACAGCTACATCACTTCTCTCGGTTTTCCATAAATTTTCTTATTTGGCGATTAACTACCTGTGTCAGCTGTTGTTTCCATTTTATATTAAAAAATAACTTGTGAGCTTGGGAAAAATTTTTAATGTTACATCACAACTGGCGCTATCGTGAGTAGTGTTCATTATGTACATGGCTAAATACCACCAAGTCACAGTGGAATAATTCTAACCTTTCAATATGGATAGTTGTAGGTTGTAGGTGGTATAAAAATGTTACTAATTTAGTTTACTTTTAACCTCAAATAGTTTGTGAGAGTGTCGGGTACTAAACGTGGCTAAATAACTAGATCAAATGAGGGCACGGAGACGGTGGCGTCAGTATAACTAAACGAATTCACAAGATATGTACTAAGAGAACTTGAGTAACTGCTAACTTTTGAGCGTTCCAGAAACGCTTATTAGTAAAAGTTAGAGGTTACCAATTCGTTAACTTAATCTATAGGTTAAAATGTCTTATAAGACCCCACCATTACTTTTCCTATATTTCTTTGATGGTTGTTGAAATTCCAAATAAATAATTTAATTGACTTCACAATATAAATCTGTAAAAATAGTTATTAAAGAGCAATTATTTGGATATACTATAAAACAGATAATACGGTTTTATTTAGGTTAAGTGAAGGATATAAATATATAAAATTGATTACACGTTTCGTACGAAAATTCAATTTTAGTCGGGAAACCTCTAGCGGAAATGCCGGTTGTTTGTTACCGCTTACATACGCAGTGGTATTAGTCGAATTTTGCTGAATAGAAACTTTTTAAAAAGCTACATATTCCAATAAATATAAATGTTACTTTAGTCCTCGATGTACATTTCTTTGTCGCTTCGCGCTTTTCTCCCATAAGAAAGAAAAAAATTGTCATTTTCTTATTTGTTTTGTATAAAACGCAGACTCTCGAATAAATTCTCTTCCCTTTGTTTGGATTTTGGATAAGGAAAAAATTGGAATTGTTTAAAATTTTTTTTTTCGGCTTAAATGGAGAGGGTTGATAAGTCTCCTTGCCTATTTATGTAGGACGTGGCGAAAAAAAATTGTTTTAGGTTTGTACTATTAGAAAATGTCAGTCAGAAGCAGACCCCAATCGATACAACTAATGGAGCTGGTTTGTGAAAATTTAATTATTAGAAAAACCTTCAAGTGGGCGCCCTTCTTCTCTATTTCGATTTCTACCTCAAATTGCGAATTCCTACTATTCCATTAGTTGCATTTTTATCCCTAATGTCCAATTTCGAGCAAGGAAATCATTGAGCGTGTAACAATTGAAACTGAAAAAATTGTTTTGTTTTTATTTTATTCACTTAAAAGTTAACAGTTATCGGCTGACGTCCATTCGTATCTGACAAGTACAGAAGTTTTGGTGCAAATATATATTTTCTTCCGATTCGAGCTTACTTTTAACAAACATTTTGCTTGTTTTCGAGTTTTTTTGTTATCTTTTCAAATGAGTTTTTCGTTCTAGTAAGAAATTTTTTTTATAAACTTAAGAAAAATTTAATTTATTTTACATTATTTGTGGTTCGCCAGCTTTTTTAAATTACGTTCTCTTAGGTAATGGATTTTATTAAATAATTTATGTTCCTACTTTAAAAATGCTTACGTAAAAGAAAAATGTTACAACTTAAAGTATTACCAGAGTTTTTAATTTTAAGGGATTATGTAAAAAGGAATATATTTATAACTTTAGAGGAGAAGAAGATATGTAGTATATTATAATTTCAACTTGTAACTGCAAATTAGTTTATTTTGTAACCCAATTATCTTAAATTTAATTTCCTTTTGTGTGCCCTCAAATTAATTCGAGTAGGTTTTTCTTCAAATGCTCAAGGATATGTTTTATTTTATTAGGACACAAAGGGCTTCCATTTAAATTAAAAGCGACTACTTCAAACTGTATAGAATTTTTTAGTTATTTCAAAAATATGAAAATGTGGTTCAAGTTGATTAATTTTTTTTTAAATTCGAACCACGGAGTAAAACTCTTTCTTACCCGTAACAGCTTTAAGCACACTTTGTATCCTGTAGTCAGTAAGGAGACTAAATTGTTGCCAACTCTGCTTTCCAATTCACTTGAATTTCGGGCAACCCAAGCACTAGATTACGTCATTAAACAATCAGAAGGCAATGGAAAACCAGCCTATAGTCAACTATTCCAATTTAGTGGAAATATTGGTTTGACATTTTGATTTATTCCGTACTTTAGTCACTCACCAGTACTTACCTAAAATTACAATAATTGATGATAAAATAGTTGATCAAGAAATTGTTGATAAATTAATTGTACTTTGGTTAAACACTAAATTTGACTTGGGTACGTGGTCGTACTGTAAAAGTTTTAACATTGAGGCAGCTAAGGATGGAAGGTGGTCCCGCAGCGGTAGACCTCTTTGGTGCGGGTTTCATCTGGTTATCCCGGCTTAACATTTTTGAATTTGAAAACACAATTATTTTAAATTTGTGGCGACTTTAATTTACTCACTTTTTCATACTTTAAAAATTCTCAAGTCACTGATAGCCGTATCATTTATATATTATAGGTCGGATCTGCTCACTATAGTTACATTGAAAAAAATGTAAAGAGTGGATGGAGCCTTTGCATAGCAATACTTTCCTCTAAAAGTGGGCAGTTTTCCAGTTATGAGCGACAAAACAATTTTTTGGCCGTGAACCTTTTTTAAATTTTGACGCACGCTAGCGCCTCAATTGTTCACCTGAGAAAAAAATTAAAGAGACATAATTTGTAGGAAACTGAATGTACTTTATTTTCGTATTGAAACATTATTCACTAAAAGTGCGTAGTTTTCGAGTTATAAGCGATCATCAAAAAACAGTTTTTTAGGAATTTTTGTCAAACTTTAACATACGCTAGCGCCTAAGCCTAAGCCGTTTGTGTGATGAAAAAACTTCTCCAATATAATCGGTAGGAAATTTTATGTAGTTTAGTTTTACATATATGCTATTTTCTCAAAAAGTGTCTAGTTTTGAAGTTATGAGCGAAAAACTGAAAAAAGAGCAAAGCCCACGCTCCTCGAGCCGTCCGAGTTAATACTGCCACTTCAACGCGCGCTAACATGTCAACTGTTTGTTTGACAAAAAAATGTAAGAAGCATAATTTGTAGAAAAATAAATGTAGCTTATTTTTGAATAGAAACATTGTTCTCTAAAAGTGCGTAGTTTTTGAGTTATGGGCGAAAAACCGAAAAAAGAGCCCAAATTCACCCTTCTTGACCCACCATCAAGTTAATGCTGCCACTTTTAACAGGCAGACTGATTACTAATTTGCAATGTTCTTTCATCCAGCATAGTCTAAAATTTTGTACTTTATGGTTTAGTAAAAGTTTTCGCTGCCTCCCGGATTATTACAGACATTTAGGGCAGGAGTGGTGAATTTTAATGAGGTTTGCGCTGACACGAGTGTGGAAATTACTTAAGCAGGCGTTCATTCGGCAAGAGTGTAGGAATAACATTGTGATGATTTTATGACTCCTATACGATATGGCACATAAAACATATTAATCTTTGTAATTCTTCTCGAATCCGTGCTGTTGTAAATTACGAAAAAGCGATACATTTAACGTCTGTGAAGTTGGCCCAACCCAATCAGAAAATTCGTTATCTCTCTATCAGAATCGTTTGTTTATCGTTTGTTTACGTTTGTTTAGCTATTTTCAGCGTTTGTTTACACCCCCGTATACGATAACTAGCACCCCCATTTGGGTTGGGCTAACTTCACGGTAGCCAAACCCAAAGGTTTGTTTTGAATTTTTTTTTGTGGCAATCGTTTGTTTATCGTTTGTTTACGTTTGTTTAGCTATTTTCAGCGTTTGTTTACACCCCCGTATACGATAACTAGCACCCCCATTTGGGTTGGGCTAACTTCACGGTAGCCAAACCCAAAGGTTTGTTTTGAATTTTTTTTTGTGGCAATCGTTTGTTTATCGTTTGTTTACGTTTGTTTAGCTATTTTCAGCGTTTGTTTACACCCCCGTATACGATAACTAGCACCCCCATTTGGGTTGGGCTAACTTCACGGTAGCCAAACCCAAAGGTTTGTTTTGAATTTTTTCTTGTGGCAATCGTTTGTTTACCGTTTGTTTACGTTTGTTTAGCTATTTTCAGCGTTTGTTTACACCCCCGTATACGATAACTAGCACCTCCAGTTGGGTTGGGCTAACTTCACGGTAGCCAAACCCAAAGGTTTGTTTTGAATTTTTTCTTATGGCAATCGTTTGTTTATGGGTTATTTACGTTTGTTTAGCTATTTTCAGCGTTTGTTTACACCTCCGTATACGATAACTAGCACTCCTATTTGGAACATAACCGATACATAAGAGATAAAATTATGCAAAATAATTAATAATTAGAAATGATAAAGGTATTACATTTTATTTACTTTTAGTGAAAGAGTGTAAAACTGCTAAAAAGTTGCTGAAATTGTCAACTTAATTGTTGCTACAGTATAACAAATGAACAACAATTTTCATTTAGTTCATTGTTTTAGATTATTCATTATAAAATGATAGGTAAATATAATTAATTCATAATAACTTATTCGATGAAGAATAATCGACTAATCTTTTCTTTGGTGTACTAATACTTACTTATATAGCAAAGTGTAGGTATACACTACAATGCGACAATACAGTAAGGGCAGTACTGTCAAAAATAGACCTTTGCGGAGAGACCCATTACTGACGACTGACCTACGTCAGAGACATTAAGGAATTTTTGAAAATTGCTAATGGGTTTATAATGGTTAAGATGTAGCCCTAAGCAGTGTTTCAAAATTTCTAGAATTCTAAAAAAAAAATTTTATTTTATAAAAAATTAATCTTACTTTTACTATAAATTAACGTTTTCTTTTAGAGGGTAGCAAAAAGCCAAAGTAATAAAAGCTGATAAGTTTTGGTTTATTTGTCCATAGGCTAATACGCCTCTGGATAAAACTGCGCTAAGTTTGCACAATCTTCCTAAAACTTTTGGTTGTACCGTCCATACGCAACCTTTTGTTTGCACGGTTGCAAAACTTCGAATTTTTGGAGAAAAAGATGTCTAAATACTATGGTTATTTGGTTATAGACCCTTTATCTATAGGTTATTAGTTATTAATAAGGCTATAGGTATTTTAAAGTTAGAAGAGGCCAGCAGTAAATATTCGTAGAAAGCACGTCATGTACAATCAGCGTCATTAAAGGTGAATATCGCTTGGGGTTGTCATGTTCATGAGCGTACCGGATTTTGCGTGTATCAACTGTTCATTCGTTTGTGTAGATTGTGATTCGAGCTAAAATATTCTTTAAATTTTTCTAGCCAATTCAAATAATATTTTATTGTTTTTTTTCTAAATCTTAATTTAAAATGTTAACTTTATTAAAACTAATACAGAAGAAAAGGTAGATTATGGTTTTTAGGACCCTTCATTTATTTTCAACTTGTCAATATATTTAATTAGTTTGCATGTAATAATTGATTTAATATTAAGAATTTTGTTGTACATCGATGAAATGAATTATGTTTGGAAATTGCTGTAAATACGCCAAAAGGCACGTTTAAATAAAACAAGGAATTTTAATTTTTTCTTCTTCGTGTTTGAATTTTTACTTTTTTTATAAATCAACCAAAAGTGCTAACTTGAAAATTTTACTTCTGTGACATGCTATAATTTTTGTTTGAAATTCGAAATGGGTCATTTTGGACCCTGTTTTGTACGCTTAAGTTACGCCACTGGTGGAAAACAATGCGCAGCCTAAGCTCCTCTCCTGGCCTCTTCTAACTTTAAAAGTACTATAGAATTATATGCAAATGCATATTTTTACCTATTGATATGAGAACGTCGATGTTTGGTTATGTTTGCGAATCACATAAATTAGAGTAATTTGCGCCAATTTATGCATACTTTGCATATTTTTCGCTTATGGTTCATATTTTTGTCAAGTTACCATATTTGTTTTTTAAATTAATAATTTACGGAGACCAACATGTGGTGTCTTCTGGACATTTGTACTAGACGTCGGCGACTTTATTGCGGGTCCTAAATATTTAGGATTACCTATAGTTAGAATTTCTAATTTTTAGCAATAAACCTTTGTCAGTACGTGCTTTCTTGGACCGTTGTTAGAAGATACCTCCTTGATTCTCACAACCACCCTTACTTCTTAAAAAATGGTGGTCTTCGCAAATTGTAAAATTACGTGATAACTGATAACGTCAGTAGATATTGTGATATTCAAACATATTTGACGTTTCGAAATACTCGTATTTGTATTTTAACTTGCATATTTTTATGAAAATTCGTTCATATAAATATATGCGCTTATTTTCAAATTTTTTATGCATATAAATCCCAGCCCTAGTTATTATTTACTCGCCGCTCATCAAACCCATGCCGGTACCTACTACAATGCTACTACACATTTTAGACAATTACAAAAAGGACCGTCTTCACCGTAGGCACAATCATAGTTCTCCTTAAATTTCTTTTTTAAATGACAATAATTTATTTTTAAATCAATAGAGTTTTGATTTTGGGGCCCTTTCCAATCCGGGGCTTTTGGCACTTGCCCTATTTGCCCTTAAAATAATTCGCGACTGTTTTTTTTTGCTATTTATTAACTATAGACGTCAACCCACAATTATGATTCTTTGTTTTAATCGTTGTATTGCATTGATTTGTACTGGCCTTGTAAGCAAATTTAGCTCTATAAACATCACTGTTTAACTAAATGAAAAAATGAATTCATAAGTAAGTGCCTTTATATCCTACAACACCGTAATCAGTAATTAATGTCATTCATAATTTTACACATCATGCTTTTTCTTTTTCTTATTACATTGATAATAAATGGTCTATTTTTGACAATACTGCCCTTGCTGTATTGTCGCATTGTAGTGTATACCTACACTTTGCTATATAAGTAAGTATTAGTACACCAAAGAAAAGATTAGTCGATTATTCTTCATCGAATAAGTTATTATTAATTAATTATATTTACCTATCATTTTATAATGAATGATCTAAAACAATGTACTAAATGAAAATTCTTGTTCATTTGTTGTACTGTAGCAACAATTAAGTTGACAATTTCAGCAACTTTTTAGCAGTTTTACACTCTTTCACTAAAAGTAAATAAAATGTAATACCTTTATCATTTCTAATTATTAATTATTTTGCATAATTTTATCTCTTTAATTTTGCTCAAAAAGAATAAGGGACTTAGGAAATTATAAAAATGTGATTTAACGGGTTATTTTCCTATGTACGGGTAAATAATTCTACAGAGGTAGATTGGTTACGAAAATCTGTAGAGTAGATAATTTAATAACTTTTTAACTGAGTATCGGTGCTACCGTTGCAAATAGGAGTGCTAGTTATCGTATACGTAGGTGTAAACAAACGCTGAAAACAGCTAAACAAACGTAAACAACCCATAAACAAACGATTGCCATAAGAAAAAATTCAAAACAAACCTTTGGGTTTGGCTACCGCGAAGTTAGCCCAACCCAACTGGGGGTGCTAGTTATCGTATACGGGGGTGTAAACAAACGCTGAAAATAGCTAAACAAACGTAAACAAACGGTAAACAAACGATTGCCACAAGAAAAAATTCAAAACAAACCTTTGGGTTTGGCTACCGTGAAGTTAGCCCAACCCAAATGGGGGTGCTAGTTATCGTATACGGGGGTGTAAACAAACGCTGAAAATAGCTAAACAAACGTAAACAAACGATAAACAAACGATTGCCACAAAAAAAAATTCAAAACAAACCTTTGGGTTTGGCTACCGTGAAGTTAGCCCAACCCAAATGGGGGTGCTAGTTATCGTATACGGGGGTGTAAACAAACGCTGAAAATAGCTAAGCAAACGTAAACAAACGATAAACAAACGATTGCCACAAGAAAAAATTCAAAACAAACCTTTGGGTTTGGCTACCGTGAAGTTAGCCCAACCCAAATGGGGGTGCTAGTTATCGTATACGGGGGTGTAAACAAACGCTGAAAATAGCTAAACAAACGTAAACAAACGATAAACAAACGATTGCCACAAGAAAAAATTCAAAACAAACCTTTGGGTTTGGCTACCGTGAAGTTAGCCCAACCCAAATGGGGGTGCTAGTTATCGTATACGGGGGTGTAAACAAACGCTGAAAATAGCTAAACAAACGTAAACAAACGATAAACAAACGATTCTGATAGCGAGATAACGAATTTTCTGATTGGGTTGGGCCAACTTCACAGACATATACATTTATCACTGCCACAAGTTAACTATACGACTGCGAACCCATAACCTGCCATAACTCTGGAACTATTATACGTCAGTATTTCAGAGAACACTTAAACGTTTTTAAAGTACATTCTTACATCTTTAATTTACGTGCTTCAATAACAATATTTATGATTTATTTGAGCGTGTACACTACACCAGTACACCACTAGTCTAGATTCTAGTCGTCCAACTAACAGTCTTTTAATCTATTTACTATTATTAGGTCACGCTTGACCCGGTATTCACTGACTTTATTGAAAGAAATTTAATTTGAGTCCAGAAAATATATGTGAAATTCACTTAATGCGTTGTAAAGCTCTCTTTTATTTTTACTCCGTCTCGATACTTATAACTTTTTTTTATTGCCAAACAGGAGTACACTTAACCAAGGAGATATAAGTTTAACTTAAGTGTACTTATGGAAACGGATAGGTTTAGTTTTTTTATCGATTCGCGAAAAGTTAATTTCATAAATTCAAAAGTAAAAGACTCGAACATGCAAAAATTTATTAGAAGATGTAATCAGAAAATTAGATGGCACTTAAGTAATTAAAGTTTGCTCCATAACTTGATAAAGCGAATCCTCGAGGCTCTACAAGTTGCTGCTATTTTAAAAATTGCCAGGTTCTGAATATCTCGACAAAAGTTGCCAAATTACGTTTTTAAATTAAATTTATTTAAGAGATGGGGGTTATTGTCTAACTGTTACTGTTAATGAAAGGGTGAGTTTTGCAGTTTTAAATATCGTGTGAATGCTTGATCCGAGGTATTTTTATCGAATGCAACATCGAGTGGACAGGCCAGGACAAAGCGACATACAATTTTATTTGGAAACGCGAATAGTGTTGAAATAGATATTTGATAAGGAGGGGGTGCTTTTGAAATAAAATAACACGAATCGTGCAATATGTGAAGTATATCAACAGAACATTCGAATTTCAAATAAATTAAGGATTTATCGCGCATTAAGGGCGATTTTCCTGAAATGTTTCTGTTAGCTTTGTGTCATACGAACGTTATTTAGATGTGTGCCATAACACGATCCTGCCGGACTACAATAAATCAAACCCGTTTTTAGCAATTTATCATTTTGATATAAGGTCCTGAAGTGTCTGTCATTGCATACTCTTATTCTTATCATTTTTTTGAAAGAAAAACGACCCAACAACCTCATAAGAGTTTATGAAGCGTCAGACCGTCATCACTTGTGTTGCAACGCAATTCTAAAAAATCTTGTCCTCTATCGTATTTATTAAATGTCCCTTCGCAACTTCCTGTATATCTAAAAAGGACGAGATTTGCATCAAAATTTCCAAAAGTGGTTATTAATTATCGCAATTAACATTGAAGCTGTTAAATATTTAGCCAACATCCACTATAAGAGAATTAAATATCTTAATTGCTGGCTCGTAAAACACCCTTTTTATATATCTTTTTACAGTGTAATAATGTTGTTTGAAGTTTTTAATTATCCATTTTAATCGCGCTTGGCTAATTGCGTTTTCTTTTAAAAAGCAACAACAATTTTTGTTTATTTTGTGTTTTTTAAAAAATGTTTCTAGTAATTAAAGAGTTTAATTTAATAAAATACCAAGGGATTTTTTAATAATAAAAAAAAGAAAAATATTTAAATTTCTAAACCTAAAAGTAAATCTTGTAAGCTCCGAAAGCTTCTCTCGCCCCTCTACAACAACAAGATTTCTTTTTTTTAGCTCTAAATTTTAAATGTTATGTTAAAATGTTCAAACAACCCCTAAGGCGCTTTAACAAACTAATTTCAAATTGTCGTAAAATTTCAATTGTTATAAGTTATAAAGAATTGCGCCTCTTATGGCTACAGTTCAGAAAACTTAATAGAATATGAATTTTTAAGAAAATTATTGTAAGGGATATTTAGACTATCCACGTTCGGGCCGCCCATTGATTTGGTAATAAAATTTATAGGCAGCACCACAGCCACCTTCTGTGATCTGATCTCTTTAACTAGAGAGTGGTGGTCCCTATCAGCCTGCTCTCTTGAACTTTAATATACTTAGCAAGTCGGTGCGGGGAGGGAGGTTCCAGACCCAACAATGTAAATGTAAAAAATCCCGAAACCACTCTGGAGATACAAAGGATTCCTCCAAGCAGATTTGTAGTCTTCTTCGAGGAGGCAGTACTACCACATGCTCGGGATATAACCATATAACAAAAGGTTGACTTGTCCTAGGAAGTAATCTTTGTACGAAGCCCCCGGAGAGAAAGATGGTGACCGTGGCGCTTTTTTTCGTTTTCGGTTCAAAATATTCTAAATCTCAATGCACGTACGTACAGCTTAGTGTAGCAATGTTAGAAACACTTGGTCTTTGGAATAGATAAAAAATGCAGAATTGACAAGTCCATTCCATGATATAAAATCCACAGTTTGGTCCCACATCCACAGTTTATTTTTAGAAAAGTGACTAAAAGTGCCTTGGATAGAGGCTTGGATCTTCCAGTGGAGGATTTTTCTATTCGATTAAGAATTTTTAATCTTTTCCCCATCACAGTTGAGTCGTAAAGTAGATAATACAAAGATTTGAGTTTTTTAAAGACCATCCGCGCAGAAGCATCGCTCTCTTTCTCGGTTCTGCTTACCTGGAACCACTGGATATACAGGGTGTCCGGATAATCCGTCAGGAAACTTCTAGGGGTGATTAAACAGGTTAAAAGAATGGTAGAAGTTCGTCTAAGAAAAATGTCAAATCTCGGTGATAACAAAGATACAGCTACTCAAAGTTCAATATTTTGTTTTTTCTTTTTGATGTAACTCCCTTAATCCTTGACCAATCAGGTTGATTTGTGGCATGCTTATTTAGCGTATCGAGTTTTATCATTCCATCATTAAAGTGGATCATCAAATCATCAATATTATTTACAGGAGTTTCATACACAAGTGCTTTTAAATAACCCCAGAAGAAAAAATCCATTGGATTAAGATCCGGAGATCGTGGCGCCCAAAGTACTGGCCCGGCTCGTCCTATCCATCGTTCAGGAAATGCCTCATTTAAATGTGCACGTACATTCAAACTAAAATGTGGCGGAGCTCCGTCTTGAAGCAGCCAAATGTTTGCTCTTATTTCTAAAGGAACATCTTCAAGTAAATCGGGAAGATCGTTTTGAAGGAATTGTAAATAGGTTTCTCTATTCAATGTTCCATTAAAAAAATGAGGTCCTATAAGTTGATCGCCTACGATTCCGGCCCATACATTTAGAGAAAACCTGCGTTGATGTTTTGTTTCCGAGTACATATGCGGGTTTTCATCAGACCATACATGACTGTTATGGGAATTTGTGACACCGTCTTGATTAAAACTCGCTTCATCAGTAAACAGTATAACATTAAACAACCGATTATTTTCTTCGTATTTTTCTAAAATTTGATTGCACATGTGCAAACGACTCAGCGCATCTTCACGAGAAAGTGCTTGTACGTTTTGAATGTGAAACGGATAAAGAAGTTGCTCGTGAACTACCTCCCAAACTGTAGAACGACCAATACCCTCCTGAGCAGCAATTCTTCTAACACTCGTACCTGGGTTTGCATCAACAGCGTTTAGAATTCTTTCTTCTGTTTCTACAGTTTTGGTAGTTCTCGGCCTCCCATTATCATGACGTGGGTTTCTAAAGCAGCCTTCCTCACCAAGTCTTCTGTGAACGTTTACAAATGTTTGAGCATGTGATACACGCCTGTCCGGATAAGCGTCGGTATAAAACCGCCGTGCTTGTTCTGCATTACCATTCGCCCTTCCATAACAAAAATGCATATCGCGTTATTCAGTACTTGAGTATTCATTATTAGCCATTATTTAATTTAAGTCAAAATAAAATTTGTACTTATGCCAAACGATCAGCTTAAACTTACAAAAACAAAGTTACTAGATTCCCAAAGTCGCTATTGAAAATGAATTTGTCAAAACTTTGAGGTGGATTTTCAGCTAAACGGTTACATTTATCGATTAGAATAAAGAGTACATCGATTTTCAGAATTTTGACTGCCTTCAAAAATGTATCGTAATAATTGTGATACCTATCAAGACACAAAAGTTAGGTGAGAAATAAATGTTGAGTTTTAGGTAAAGTGCTCTTTGGTAGTACAACAATGAACTACTTTAATGATGGAATGATAAAACTGATACGCTAAATAAGCATGCCACAAATCAACCTGATAGGTCAAGGATTAAGGGAGTTACATCAAAAAGAAAAAACAAAATATTGAACTTTGAGTAGCTGTATCTTTGTTATTACCGAGATTTGACATTTTTCTTAGAGGAACTTCTACTATTCTTTTAACCTGTTTAATCACCCCTAGAAGTTTCCTGACGGATTATCCGGACACCCTGTATAAAGGATCCATCCGAGCATGTTTGTAGCTTTTTTTGAGGATGCAGTACTGCGGGTGGATCTATCACATGTATGTAACAAAGGGTTAACTCGCCCAAGCAAGGAACATTTGTAAATATTCCCCTGAGAGAGCCGTGTCGCTTTTTTGGTAGGAGTCCGTTCCGGTTCAAAATATTCTAAATCTCAATGCACGTACAGCTCAGTGTAAGTAATGTTAGGAGCACTTGGTCTCTGGATTAGATAAGAATTATAGAATTAGCAAGCTTATCTAACGACATAACATCAACAGTTAGGTTCCACAGATTATTTATATGGAAGTGCACTTGGATCTTCCAGACGAAGATTTTTCTGAAATCTACTCAATTCGTTTTTGAAAGGCCATCCACGCAGAACGTCGCTCTCTTTATGTTTGGGAAATTCTTATTTAACGCGAGTTTTAATTTTAGTTTCTAGGACTGTTTGTACGGTTAGCGCTTTCGAACTTAAGACGCGTATAACATCGTATTCTTTAGACAACGTTTTAGTAGCCAAACTCGAATTTTCCGCTCTGGAGAGGTGCTTAATACAATTTATTGTTAAACAGGCAAGTTTCCGTTTAAATTAATTTTTCAGACTCTCCTTGATGGAGACGAAAAAATGTCTTTGTGTTTACTTTGTGTAGGGGCTAATTGTGTCATTTCATCACCGTCTTTGTCGTTGGGGAAAGTACGTGTGTTTGATGTACAAATGCAGATGAGTCCTCTTATAAGAAACTAAAATTTCTTTTATACTCGGCAATCTCTTTATCATTGTAGTAATTTGAAACCTTAAAAAAATTGAAGATTAATATTTCATATTAAAAATTTTTAAAACTTTTACATCCTTTCATTCATTTTTGGTAGATTACTTTTCTACTTCGTACTAGAAGAGCCGCAATTATGTTCATAGCCAACGGTTATTCATCTTACACAATACATCCAACTCATAAGCGATGTAGAACAATGTCATTTTATTTTAAAGTACAAAAAAGCATAGTACAACGGGGACGAAATAGCGGATTTAAAAGATCGCCTCAGGACACGTTATCATACCGCGACACGATTTGTGATTATGCAGATTACTCTGATAGCCAGATAAAAAAAATCTTGTTTATTTTTAGGGTTGAGATGATTCCTTCGAATAATACTTTTTCGGAGTTACTTTATAATTTAATTTTTACATTTGAATTAGAGTTTATGCAGGTTCTGCGTAAAAAAATAATTTCTTTTATTTAAAAAAAATAACTCGTTGAAAGTTGAATTTTTGTGTGTTAACAATCTTGTTTTTGTAAACTTGTATAAGCAAATTAATTTTACAGGTCGTGTAATCTGAATAAATTTTTGGAGGGCCCCTCAGTTCATATATGTTTGGTTACACTTACAGATTTTAATGTTAACCAAACTCTGGTCTAAGGATTTATCTTTTATTTATTTAAAATTAAAAAGGGGCGATTAAAACAAACACAAATTTTTGAATTTTTTGTAGTAATAATAGGTGTGTGTACTGGGTTGTGCAGAAGAGTTGAAATGATCGAAAATTCGAGGATGGAATTATGTTGCCCATAGAAACCGCTACAGTTCATTTTGTTTGTTGTTTGTTGCACTACTTTTCAGTCTATTTTATTTTAAATCAAAGTAGGTACAATGAAATATGCAATTCGATAATAGCACTACAAAATGAGTAATTAAATTAATGTAGGGCAGGCTTTTTAGTTTTCGTCTAATTCGGCCTCGGGGGCTCACATCTTGTGTGAGTACGAGGCACTCTATCAGCTCGGTTTCCCATTGTTTTCAACATTGGACGACCAATTACCATTATTTATTGTATTCTATTTTTTAAAACTACCAACGGCTTTCAAAGTGGATGATTGGAATATCCCAATCGTAAGAATGACGAAATGGTCGTTTAAGAAAGGAACAGATAGTATTCCTTAGTTGGCAACAGCAAACCCTATAAGGGAAATCGCACTCTCCAAATTCTGGGTTTAATCTTTGAGCCTTTCTCTAACATTTGGGAGCAGCGATACCTAAAGCAAGCACTAGCTGAAGCTAAAAAACGAACTGGCGCTTTTCTAGGTTAGTTTGAATCTCAGTAATTTGCCATTTTATTCCGAGAGGTGACGCCTTATACTACATATTATTTTTGGTATTATTAGCAACAGTTTGGCCCCCTGACAACATGATGGACAAATATGTTCTTGTAACTTTTAATTGTATGTGTTGTGGCAATTCTGAATGAGGTTAAAGTTGGAGAAAGCTAATTAGATAAGGAGTTTTATCGATAAGTGAATGTTGAGTTATCTCCGATTATTGAAGCTACGGCTGAATAGCGTACGGTTTGGATGTGAGAGCCTCTCAAAGCGCCGTCGGATGGTTCGATCCAGCTTTGGGGCTCTTTAACAGCTTTGTCAAGAATCAAAAGAAACCTTGCGGAGCGACTGACGGGCGACTGTCTCTGCATTAAAAATCTACATACTAATAGGCCCTACATTAAGAGAAGATGGGAGGGGATAGAAGGGAGAGAAGAAAACGAATCTTCCTTTTATGTAGAAACCCAGGTTATGCTGCACTGAGAGAGTTTTTTCTGAGTCCTGCTTTTCCGGAATCAATTGACATGTGAAGGATCTATCTGAGCCAACTGATAGTCTTCTTCGAGGAGAAAGTAAGGGCGGCAAACGGAGTCATAATATGATCGGGGTGTACAAGGACCCCTTGGCTTAAATTTGAAGCCCCCATTTAGTACATTTTTGCAGTTCTGAGACTGACCCCAGTGGTTCCTTGTATCGCAACCTCTCGGATCTATTGCACGCCTCGGATGTAGTCTTCCTTTATATGAGTTCTGTGCTTTTGATAAAATCCAGAAGTTTCTCTACTAATAATTTGGGCAGTTCTCTTTGGCGCATCTCATTCTTTCCGAAAATGCTGTGTCGACCTCCTGTGAAATCAGAAGATTAATTGGAATTTCCTCTTCTTCTGCATAGTGGGTTTTCATTTAGTCTCTAATGCTTTCTAATCTGGTCATGGCAGTTGCCACTCGTAATTCACCTCTGCTCATTCTGAGTAGAAACGGGTTCTTTTGTCAGAAGGTTTCTCCAATAGAATCTTAGAATGTCTCTGTCTAGGAGTGTCCCTACTTCACTAGGAGTTACTTTATTTCTCTCCTCGCCATTTCTTAGGGAATGCCAAAGGCTAGTTCTGTTTTAGTTATATTTTGCTCCACTCTTTAGCCAGGTCGTCCCCTTTCTCGTTCCCTGGTATGCCGGCATGAGCTGGCCAGATTAACAAAAATCACCGCCTCCCCTAGCTTGTTCAGTTTGCGGATGCAGTCCGTTTCTACTCCGGACCTCACCCCACATGCGTTCAGTGTTTTAAGGGCTGCTTGGCTGCAGATGCTACAAAGATTCTATGGTTGTGATACCGTATCTGCTTGGAAGACGGTTTCATGCTCCCCGAGCCTTAAGCCATAAGGCTTAAGGATTCAAGCTCCTGTGCCTGTGCTTGGAAGAATCTAAGTACAGATCAAGCATATTGGTAAGCCTAGGTTTCTCAAGTCGTTCATAGTCCATTGTTAAGGCAATAATCCTATAAGTACAGAATCATGTGTGAAACTTAATTACTCTTTTTATTTTTGCATTTAATAGCCAGGATTCGAATCGACAGCCTTTTAGTCTTGTAACTCGCAATTAATGTTGTACTAAGCTAATCCTGGATGTATCATGCTTTGAAGTTGCATCAGTCGTCAGAAACTCGCGTAAATAGTAAAACTGACCTCAAATCCCAATTACAACGTTACTAAATTGTTACATAGTTTTAGTCAAACTATTATTGTGATTCATCTTGCGCGATATTATTAAATCGTAAATTCTTCCGCTTGTTAGTTTATTTAATACCTAAAGAGATATTAAATACCAACGATCTCGCAGTAAAATCTCGGCTAATTGGAAATACTTAAAGTTGAAGCATTTTCCATTACTTACCGTAAATAAATTATCGGTTTAGAGAAAAGATACAAAGTCGGCAAAATTTTATTCCATATAGATGTTATTTGATAATGCGACGGGCGGTCGTACTAGTAAAAACATGGCCGCGAGTCTTTGGGGTATGATTAATTGCTATTAATTAGATGGGATATCAGACAAGCTAGAAAGACCCTTCCGGCCTACCAAGTTTAGAAATGCGCCTCGTCTTTTGGGTCCCATTATTTGAGACTTCGCTAGTAACTCCTTTGAGCTTTAAAATGAAAAATGACAGTACATTTTCATCTTATTGAAGCAACCTTCCCTTTTCTTTCCAACTTATATATTAAATTTTAATCAGAAAATATTGATAGGGGACTCGAGGAATTTTTATTGGTAATTTTTAACATTTTTAAACTACGATTTGAAACACTTACTCGTCATTATTTAAGATCGTTAAATCCAATTAAATCTCCTTCCTTTATAATAATTCTTGTTATATCCCTCGACTACTACACAATGTTCCGACGTCGTGCTGTTTATGATTCCCTAAACGATTATCTTTTAAAATAGGGGTTGTTTTTTATACTTTTTGTAAACTTTTCGTCTAAAATCGTTTCTAACCTAAATTTTTCTTATTTGCAGAACTACGAGGGCCAGGAGTGTAATCGATTCATCTCCTTAAAGGTAAAGATAAAAATTTATTTTCGTTAAAGGAGAAACCCTTTAAGATGCCAAGCTTGTTATGTACTTAGGAAGGTGTTATATACGTAGTAATCAAAATGCAAGAGCAAGTTAATTAACGTGGTCCCAGATCGTCTAATTAAATTACCCCTTTGAAGTCCGATCACAAGTATTGCTTATAGTATAGGGTTGAAACTTTACTCAGACACGCGATACCCCGTCCATGGTCAATAAAATGCCCTCTTTGTAATAGACACGTGTGTAACAACAAAATTAATTATTGATGTACTTCAAGAAGATCGTTTTGTAAATTGATATGTAAATATGTTTTAACCTTTTTACCCTTATTAATTTATTTATACGTGAAAATTAAATTAAACCCCTAGAAATTACTCTTCGTAAATAGTGTATGCTTCACTTAAACTTACGTTCAACGTTATTTAATATTATACTTCAGGCTAATTTAGTTTGATTTAACTAATTTTTGGAACCACCCCGTATATTATCTATCGGTTGTCTAGTGGTATCCGTATATTATTAGTAGAAATACTGTAATAATTGGACTTAAATCTTCCTGCTTTGTAGAAATAGTAATAATGAAATTTAATGTACCGGGTGTCCAAAAAGTTCGAGTTCGGAGTTCGAACTTTAGACCAATAAATCAGTAACTACTCGCAGTAAAATGACTATGACTTCAACATTCTAGTTATAACTAAAAATCTACTTTATGGCGCCCTTGCCACTTAAGAATTGCACGCCGTAGGGGTGTCCCGGGGGGACTACAGAGCCTTTAAAAGTAGAGAAATTAATGTCGAGTTCGTCTACCAACTGAGCGCGACTGAACCAATGAGACGTTAAAAAATGTCGAGTGTCAAGCATTTGTCAAGACAGTTACTCTACCGGGTGTAACCCACCACTTTCTTTTTTTTTGAATTTCTAAACTTTCTTCTTGTGGAAGGTATTTAAAACAGCAGGACCAACTGTGCTAACCTTCGTGAGTCCTCCAATCACGTTCACTTCATTTGAATTTTTTTCGTTGGTCCGTCCGGTTATTTTTTCACTCGCCACTCTCACGAGGCAGTTTAGTTTCAGCCGATTAACAGCTCCAGTTAGATCGATACAGCGTACATTTAATTATAATAGACTTCCTCGACTTGTCTCGAAATAAAAACTGCGTCGTGGTAAAGCGGTTACGTCTAAAGCCCTATTTTGTCTCACTTATTGCGAAGTTATTGGATTTTCTCTCCGGAACGAACTTTTTTTTTAGAAGTTTTAACATTACGTTTTGAGCCGAAAATTAAATACCAACTTGACCACCTCAAATTTATTTATCATTTATCACTATCGAAAGCTTTTATGACAATTTTACTTTAAAATCGTTTTATTTTTCCACACTTTACGTTTATTAAACGTTTTCATTGTTTTATTTTTGAACGTTGTTAAATTCAATTGCATTGTGATATCGGAGTTTTGTTTAATTTTTCTCTTCCGTGATTCGGCCATGCAATGCAGGGATCTTTCACAACAAGTGCACTTTTATTGTAACAATCAGAGCTATAAAATAAATTGCTTTGTTCTCTCTTTTTACAAAAGTTAATTGAAACTGTGCTAATAATAAACATTTTCAAGTAGGAGAAAAATAAAAGTTGTAGTTTATGATAATTAGTTCGTGGAGAGGGGGAAAATTTAATTTTCAAACTTGAGTAGCTGTGTCCCTATAAACACAGTCACAATTAAAAAATTTTTAGATACCTAACGTTGCTAATAATATAATTAGTGTATCGTTAGCTTAAAGTGCAAAGCTATTTAATTTCGGTTAAAAAACGGAGCTGATATCGCGCTTTATAACGTAGTTTTAAACCACTATTTTTCGTTCTTTATTGGTATAAAAATACCACAAATAAACGAAGCCACAGTTTTAATGACTCTCAGTATGAATCGACTTGAATGTCAATTCGTTGATCTAATGATTACGTGAAAAATGCTTGTTATGCTGTTTTTGAGAAAGACGTAGTTGACGTGGTTTACTGGCGGGCCGTCTGGCGGATCTATGTAATTAATATGTAGCTTAACATACGTTTATTTTACGTTTTCAAAATTACGATAGGTTGTTTTAGAGGTATTTTAACGTATAATATACGTACTTAAAATATATTTCTTTCAAGTATAAATTTAGACGTTAAATATACGTATATTTTTTAAACTTAATATACGTTGTCGTCAAAACGTATAAGAACTGTAAGTTTTAACTATCTTTGGTCATAAAATGTACCTTACATTTCCGTATATTACTCGTTATTTGATTACGTTTATTTTGCAACAAAGAACTTACGTACAGTTAGCACGTATATTATACCACACACCACGTATAATAAGCGTAGCTGCGTTTATTTGGGTGGGATACCTTCTTAAGGCTATTTTGCACCAGACGCAATTTAGCATCAATTATTGTATACAAAATTAAAAAGTTGTGTGTGATCTATGTTCGCATAAATATCGGACATTTACAAATTCGTAGCTTTATGCCTATATCGTGGTTATCGTAAAACCATGGAATAGACAGGTATTAATTAATTCATCACTTGTAGGAAATAAATTGAAGCCAAATTTAATCCAAATATTGGTTTGTAATTGATTTATGTTTTATATTTACTCTTTTAACAAAATTACTACGTATTTGTAATATTATTTTGGGCAAAATTTCCAAATGAGCTGGTTTTCCAAATGATCGAAATGAAAAATGTATTATAGAAAAAATTAAACCAAAAAGTCAAAGTAAATGATCTCATTTATAATCTGCCCTTAACATGCACTTATTTATTATCCAATTATGAATCCAGTATTTTCTTTTATATAATAGAAATTTTGTAATTCGACGAAAGCAATATTTCAGTGTACATAATAACATTTTAACGACCTCTTAGCAAAGATTAATAGTATATTAGTTCTTATTTCTACTAATGAGTGAAAACTTCACCACATGTTGTATGTGTGTGGGGTGGTGGTTAAGTTTGCTGCTTATAGAAACCACGACTGTCAAACGCATAAGGTCTACAAAATATGTACGTTACAAATTAATGTTAGTAATTCCTTATATTACTTTATATATTCCAGTTAAGTTCCTTTTAATATAAATGTTAAGGCGATTTGTTACGATAGAGTTTGTAGGTGAAATTAATTTCTAAGGTACGTCTTAGTGAGAGGAGTAATCATTTGGAAATTTCTCGTCGACTCCTTAGCCGTTATTACAGAATATTTAAAAAAAGGTGGATAGTGCAAAAAGGTTTGAAGTGTGAGCTTAATTTTGCCAAAAACAAACATGTCGTCCGCCTTAGTTGTTTTTTTATCGCACAGTTATAAGTTGTAAAATGGAATATTTGGCCCGAGGTGTAGACGGCTATAAATATAGGAGCTTTCGAATTAGTTTGATTAATGAACATGAGATGGATATAATAAAACTGCCGTAAATCGTGCCATCAAAGTGTTTCGCTACTTACCCCACGCGTGTTTTAGTTTCAGAATACAGTCCCATAATGTTATCCCAATCAGATTGGATGTTAAATTCCTTTATCGTATCGCCATAATATCAAACGCATACCTGAAAGCGCCCTCTATTTCGTTTAATTGTGAAAGTAGAAACGAACGGTACCTTAGTAAAATTTCAGTCATCGTAGTGGGTTTTGATTGATGCCTTGGTCCTTGATTCTGACAAAAGCACTATAAAGGTGCGCTTGACGGTATTATTTGAACGATTGAAGCCAATTTTAACGCACCCTAGTTCCTAAACTTTGTCTGAAGAAAAAACATAACCGACGTAATTGATTAAAAATTTAATGTACTTTAGTTTCGTATGGGACCACTTTGCCCCAAAAACGCATAGTTTTCGAGTTATACGCGATAAACTAAAAAAACAGTTTTTTGGCTAATTGCGGTATTTTATGAAGTTTTAACGCGCTCTAGCACTTAAACGGTTTGTCCGCCAAAATAAATATACGAGACATATTATGTAGAAAATTTAATTTACATTATTTTCATATAGTAATACTATTTTCTAAAAGTGCGTCGTGTTCGAGTTATAAGCGAAAAACTAAAACAACACAGCAGTAGTATTTTTGGTCGTTTTTAGAATTTTTGTAAATTTTTTCGCGCTCTAGAACCTAAACCACGTTTTAAGGAAAAAACCTAAGATATAATTTGTAGAAAATTGAATGTAGTTTAATTTTATATAGAAGAAATCTTCCCCTAAAATGCGTAGTTTTCAAATTATAAGCAAAAAACTGAAAAAAGTCACGTCCAAGTTAATGCTGTCACTTGGGGGTGGCAATTTAATTCCTCATTTGAAATGTTCTTTCTAGGGAGCTAATTATTTGCTTAAAAACAGCTTTGAATTGGTCATAAAATGATGCATATTTGAACGTATTTAACGACTAACTTATATCCCAATTCCGAGCTTCAGATATGGGTAATATTCTGCAATTAATAATAAACGTATAGATAGCATATTGCTCAAATTTTCATCAACTCATAATTCTCTTTCAACTTCTGCTAGAAAATACTTGACAAGACTCGTTTTCAAGCACTCTGTATATTGCATTTTACTATTACAGACCAAAATTGCGATATGTTGTAGGTATTTAATGTCTGCTCCTTCACGGGGTGCTCTCTATAGATGCACAGTGCACAGCATGAGCATCTTGCGTATTTTAAGTGCTAAATTGCGTTGTTTAATGGCCAACAACATCTTATACGGAAGTTCGAATAATCTTTTTCAATTTTTAAGATATGCAATTTGAAGAAACTAAAAATTAAAACAGTTTTCGGCACTGAACACTCTGTCTACTTTTTAAATTTCCTAAAACAGTTTAAAACTTGAAAAAACTATGAAATATCACTAAAATTTAAGCTAGCAAATTACTGTTTTCTAGCGTCGTTTATATAATTTTGTAATAAAACAATTGGCTACTAGAAATGACAACGAAAACTTTGTCTCTTGTTTTTTTAATGCCAAAAATAATAGCGTAACTGTAGCTTTTGTCACTTATAGCGTGGAAATAGAAAATGAATATTTATATGTTGAATAATTGTTGACATTACTTATTGGTGTGAATATTCCACATAGGAGAAATGTAACAACGGAAGTCTCTGCTTGGACACACACGTCTTCAGTAGGTACCTAATTGGTTTATTTTAAAAGAAAATAGCGTCCGTTAGGAAAGTATTGACTCTAAACGCTCATTATTCAAAAATTTTCAATTTTAAGTATTTTTTAAAATTTAAGATTATTGCTGCGGGTCTCACTTAAAAAAATCACTTTGTATAGTAGCTAGTTGAATGGGCTACCAAACTACTTGTAAAAAATTCTTTTGAGATGTCAAGAATAAGCCTTCTGAGTAACTTTTTTTGAATGCAGGGTCTACTTATTATTAGTATAATGTGAATTTACTTTTGAAATGTTAAGAATTTATTTTGACAGAAAATTATCGCTTTCCAATACACACGTGCACAGATTCCTTTTACCTTCTGGTATACCGATGGTCGTCATAATGTCGTTCTCCACTGAATGGCTCAAAAATCCAAAAGCTCTTTTCAGTTTTTGTCAATTTTGACCCAGAAGGACTAAGTTTTCGCTAAAGGCAGTTCAATACTTCTACTAATAAGTAGACTAATGTTCTCAAATCTAAGACCAGAATGGTCTCTGTAGACCTAATGATGTCTGAGATACAAGTGTACAATTGTTTTCAAATTCGGAGGGCAAAAACTTGGATTTATTAGCCCTTTCTCATATTTGTATAACATACCAAAAAATCATAACTATCCCATTTGACGCAAGGTAAATAATCATATCTTTGCCAAAAGTCTAAAACTAAATCGTGTATTAGTGTGAGTGGTTTCTTGACTAATGGCCATGACCGAGAGCTTCTTTGAGAGATTCCTGACGTTTCGTTTTCTGCTGTGGCAAACATCTTCAGAGGTGTTTTGTTCTGTGTGGCAAAGGTCGAAGTGACCGTACCGAAGGTTCAGGAGGAGATGTTCGTCACAGCAGCCAACGAAACTTCAAGAATCTTTCAAAGAACCTCTGTACCACAACCCATTAGCCCAGAAACCACTCACACTAATGACGCCGGCCGCGAAAGCTTAAATTCTCAAATAAATCGTGTATATTTTTGCAAACTTTTGAACACTTGGATACCATTTGGTTTACAGAGACCGTAATGGTCTCAAATTGTAGAAAAAGTAGTTTAGTTTTGCATACAACTGTCTTTGCTGAAAAATTAGTTTTCTGGGTGAAAATTGACAAAAACTGAAAAAGGTAAAGAATTTTCGTACCCCAGAAGGTAAGGAATCATTTGAAAAAGGTTACAGCTTTTAATCTCGAAGAAAATAGAGAAATCTCAATTTAATACTCAGTTCACTCCACTATAAATAGATATTTACTAATGCGAAACAAAAGTTGAAGTAATTTCCGGTAAAACTGGACGTGGTAAAAGTGTTTTCTACATTTCTACAATATAGAAACTTTGGATAGTTATCTCAAAAACGTAAAAAGCGTAGTTGTGATCCTGACTTTCTTAACACCCGGCATAATACTATATAATATTAATTAAACTTCCCTTTTCTTAACTCGCGATATTGTGTATACTTATGTTAATGTTTAATTATTAGGCATTGTTAACAAAAATAATTCAACTAACAATATGAATTTAGTTTCGTAATACACCACCTATTCTTACCCCTTTATTATACGTTACCGGAACCGGAGACACGTTTTCCAGCTTCTAACAAACGTATTGCTCTAATGCTCACTTTGTTCCATTTTATAAATCGTCTGTTTGTCACATATTTGTAACCGAGTTTGATTTTGGGCAAAAAATGATTGTTATTAAAAAAAATATTCGTTTTATTTGACACAATTCTGTACGCTTCACAAAGAGTAAATTCGTCAGTTGACTGCTCCGCTAAAACTAATAACGGTATTCATTCAAGATGCGAAAATATCACTATCGCTTCCACTTTATTACGTGAATTTGAGAAATTTGCTCGACTGTAATAGCTCTGGACTTTGATTAATATTTTTGCTTAAACCCGAAACGTATCTGCATTATTTAAATTTCAAAAAGTGGAATTGAGTAAATATTTACGAAAAACAATGGTAGATTGTATGAATACTGTTGTAAGAATGCATCTTAACAATGCACCAAATTTATTGCACACGACTCTGTGCATTCAAACTACTAACTTAAACCTATGCATTACTACGTCTTTAGATTTTCAAGAAAATACAAAAAGTTTTTAAAACATGTACCGCACAACTTTAAATTACTGCCTTTTTCTCTCTGCTCTTGACGTTAAATTTAATGTAAGTGAATTTGTTATTTAACAAAAGTGGAATAAGTGCAATTCTAAAGTTGAGGCTCTACCGCTCTACTTAGATGAAACAATGTGATTGAAATAAATTAAATAAGGGCAGTTTTATCAATTTCTAAATGCTCAAAGCCATAA
Organism: Malthinus flaveolus; assembly: GCA_950108345.1. NCBI lineage: Eukaryota > Metazoa > Arthropoda > Insecta > Coleoptera > Cantharidae > Malthinus > Malthinus flaveolus. The sequence goes on from OX467285.1 coordinate 5,078,319, forward strand.
TTACATATTTAATGACCCCCTCCTTCTAAACAATACTGTTATCGGCTAGCCAGAAAACCCTGTAATACTAAATCTCAAATATTTCGCTCTAAAGATTCACAAGTTAGCCGATCGGATAGACCCTCTTCTCTTCTCCTTTAGCAGTTGAAGCTATTTTGACAAATTTTCTCTGTTGGCATCTTGACCCATCGCCGGTGACTTGAATCTACTTGTATGTATATGACTTTATTGCTGCTGTTTTCTTGTTGGATACTCTTTCACGTCAGTTTTAACCGATTCAAGCGATTTTCCGTTTTCGCCATTGCTTCATTGCCGATTCCATTTTCATGCCCATTACGCCTTACAGAACAGAATGCTTGAACCACAAGCGCGTTTACAATAAATTATGAAAGGCCTATCTGTAGTTCTTGTAAAATAATCTGAAACGACTCAGATTCAATCATTACTTGGTAAAAAATGTTTTCCCAGTATTTCCTCCAATACGATAAACACTCCAAAACAAGATCGTTTATCTCTGGTAAGGACTTTTCCAATCTTTGGGTGGTTTTTTCGAAAAATAGATCGTGTATTAGGCCTAGTTAGCCTGCACTACAACAGTATCTAACTTTTCTTTTAAAAATACAGTTTTCTGGCTCGTTATCTTCGCCATGCAAAAAATATTTTTCTGGGATGTCCCGTCAAATGATTTTTGTTCTTTGTAAACAAGCCCGTATTTCTTTGCGTGGCATAACCATTTCGTGATAAATTTCTTGAGGTATTTAACCCTCATGGTACCATACAAATTTACAACTTATACCTACCGCATGGGGTATCCGGGTACCCTGCATGTTTTATATGGAGAATGAGTAGTAATACAGCTAATTAGTTTATATTTGGGCGACATTAATTATTATTATTGCAACTTGAAAATGTATTTTTTTTTAATTATAATTTTAAAAAAATTAAAATAACAATTTTTGTTGTCAAATTGAAGCGGTTTTGTGAAGACATGGAGTCGTCGGCATTTACAACGGAGTTTATGTTATATTACACTGCAATATTTTTACAAATAAACCCTGTGTCGGCACGTGCTTTATTTCGACAGTGCCCAGAAGACAATTGTTAGTTTCCCACGCTTTTTACCTAATATACAAAATTTATTTATAACCAGCAAATGACTATTTGCGTCTCCAAAGTGAAGCTGTTTTGTGAAGATAACATGCGCCTTCTGTGAGCATAGCGTCGCGGACATTTACAACAGGGTTTATTTTTATTTTGTACTGCAAAATCTTTTCAAATAATCCATGTCCAGAATCATAGAAATAATTTTTGTTGAAAATCACCCTATTAGCTGCCTTCAAAATCAAATCAACGTAGGGAAATTTTAAAAGATTTAGGAAAAACTATTTGTATGCCATCCATACTAAATCGAAGTATATAGGATCTATACTAACTAAACTAGGGATTAGGGATTAAGGATTATGAACTAGGGAACTAAAGGATTAATTATTCAATTTTATTTTGATAAAAATTGCATTGTTATCATTTCTTGGCGTCAAAGTAAGCATTACAAAACCACAGCCACAAATAAACGTTCAAGAACGGGATAAAACGGAACAACTGAGGGTAATTGGTTGTTGCATAATTTGGAAGAATGGTGAAAAGATGCCAAACAGGAAAACGAGGAAGGGATGAGAAAGTTGTAAAAATTTTGTCTGTGATGGGCATATCACACCGACTCCCATTAGATCTAACGATTGTGCAAGTACAAAAGTTCATCATCAACTTTTTTGCGATTTCTAATTAGTAATAATTATTGTTTATAATAATAATAATTATTTATAATATAAAAATGTGTAATATAAATGGATAATTTTAATACTTCTACTTTTAATTGATTGATTCCTCATGAAATACAAGCAAATAACAGCGAGATACCCGGGTACCCCATGCAGTAGGTTTAAGGTGTGAGTTATTAAATTACAAAAATATCCCATCTCACTTAATTTTTTTGTGCCCCTTTAATATTTTCGTATAGTGAATTAAATTTTACAGGATGTCAAAGAGTCTCAATAATATTCCTTTAAAAAAAAAAAGTTATAGGCTTTTAAACTCGAAAAAGTACCCGGGTACCCCGTACGGCAGCTTTAGGGTTAATGGAACGAAATTCTTGATTTACTGGTCAATAGTCGGTAAGAAATGTAATGTACACTAGTAAGTAAATTGCAAGTTCGCAATTTTTCCAATGAAATTTTTACGAATTACGAATAGAACGTTTTAAGTAAATGAAAAGAGTTATCACTGATTAGTGACTAATACTTATGTACGGGGTGGGCAAAATTCAAAAATTTTCATATCTTTTCTAGTTATCGATTTCTCCATAAGAACCATACAATTTTGCCCACCCTGTACATTATTAACCTTCATTTTTGTACTTTCCTAATGACGAATTGTTGACACGTTGCCATGTACACATAGCATTACGAATATTATTGGGTATACCCGGTACAAGTCACACTGCTGACCTAGAGCAATTTGAGTTGCTATCTCTTCTCTTCTAGAACCAGCGTCTATATGAAATATTCATGACTTAGCTTCTACGTTAAATACCTAATGCAAAACAGAAAGAGACTGGTGAGCCTAAATACACGTCCAAGGAGAAGACGGTTTTCGTAAAGTATGTTTTACACCACACCATTCAATATTTTATTTTATTTGATAATAATCAACGGTATTTGTAATTAATTCTGCGGCAGCTTTGAATTCATGCGAGCCAATTCGTAACTTCAAGGGATTTAAAATATTTGCAGTAGTTTAGTTGACATCCTTTCAGAGTAATGTCAATCAATATTTTATACGGTTTTAGAATTACTTTTGTAATGAATTTGATTCTCGTATAATTTTTATTAATACAGTAAAAGTCTCTATGAGATGGTTAAACTAAAATTTTATAGGTTTTCTCAGTATCTATAATGATAAAAATTTTCTATCTTAAAGACGCCGGAGATGTCCATCTCAGTCTAGTATAATACAAATACTGGCAAAAAAACGTTTCGCTTTCTTCTACCCGATCACTACCAAATTTTGTATAAGCTCATCAGTCTGCCAGGAGAGGCCTACGACGTACGATCTAATAGAGGCGAGCTATTTGCAAAAAAAACGAGGAAAAGCCACCTTTAGACAGCTCCCCTTCCCCCCCGCTCGCGCACACCCGCTGGGACTTTTAGTATATTTATGTTATATTGCAGATTTTAAAAACTCCTGGATTTCGTTCCTTCAAATCCCATTTATTTGTCTAATTTGGCTGAACCACATCCGCGGAAAACTTGTTAAGTGTGACAGTTTCCCCGTTGCTTTACAGGAACTCAGACATTTTAGGTCATTCTTGTAGCAAGGTAGTAGTTTGGGGCTCTTGTTGTTTTTTGTTATTTATCTATTATTATTGCCGAGTTATTTGGCTTTGCGAAACTTTAGATGACCTGAAATTTAACTTTACCAATTTTGAGCCACTGCCACTGACAATGACATGTTTCGAGAATCATAAGTCTTTGCGCTGTGCTTATAAGTTATTTGCGTATTAGGTACCGTAATACGCTGGATATGGATTCTTGAGGATTGTAACGTGTATGGACTGCTTATGTACACTATACTATACAGTGTGTGTTCTCTCTCTAATTAGACTGAATAAAAAGAAATTATTGTCATGTTTAATTTTCCAGTAGGTTGTTAGGTACAGAAAATGTTTTCTTTTCTACAACCGCCAGCTCTTAAAATAAACTTCACATTTTAGTGCCCATTAGTAAAAAAATGAGGGAATTTTAAACGAAATTTTAATTTAAGTTTGTAATTTTCTATCGGAAGTGAAGTTTGTCACCACTTTTTGCCAATAACTGCCTAGACAATCTCTTAATAACCGTCTGTCTAATTATTTGTTTGGCTTAATCGTAAAAACGAAATTACAAAACCTCAATTTAATTGTCAAATTTTGCCTGGCCTTTTTAGGTTTCCAATTAAAAGTAGAAAAAATGTTTTTTAAATGAACGCCATTCTTTAAACGTTTTTGGCAAGGCAAATTGAACAAGGAGATAATGCAATGAAAAATTCATATTTGATTTTTCTCTTACTAACTAGGGTCACAATTTGCATTTTTATTATGTTGGCTCCTCACGAATCTCTCGTTTGTTTTCTGCTGTCTTTTGTGTGTTTACAAAGCAATTGACAAATGCCTTTGTCGTCTTCTCACTTCATTTCACTAGGATTTTATTTTTACCTGTTATCCATTTCAATGACCGTCCAATTTTAAAAATTCGCCGACGTTCGCTTTACAAAACTAACCGCTTAGTTTTACCAATATTTTGTGTAAATACTTGAGAAACATTTGTACTCGAGCGGATGAATTTGTTAGAGATCGTCGATGAATATCAAATTTCTACTAATTGTAGTGTGAGGAGAACTCGAGTGCTCTTCAATTATCGCTTACGAATTCACTTCTCGAACAACCAATAGCACAATTTACTAATATTTTGTACATTAAAATGGAAATTCGTGAACATCAAAGCTTAATTTGAACGAATTAAACTTTATTAAATAAATAGAATTTATCTTCCACTGCGTATACGAGTGCTTTAAATTACGTCGGCCGTTAATTAAAAAATTTATGCCCTTATAAACAGTCGGCGAAAAAAATTTTTTAACAACATTTTGATGTTTTGCAAAATAGAGTATAAACGGCACCTAATAAAGAAGGAAACTTTAATTTACTTGTTATGATACATAAAAATGTAAATAGTATGTAAAATGTAGACATAAATCTTCTTCATGTTATAAATAAAATAGAAAACACTTTTTGTTACACGAAATATTTGGCAACAAGAAAACGTTTCGATTTGGCTATAAATTTTAACCCTTTATTGCTAGTGGTTGATGTAAATTTTATTTTTTTTTATATTTATTCCTCCTGATCATTCACGTTTCACTATGAATTTCAATGGTTAAAAGAAATTTGAAATAAGCAATAGGTTGTGTCAAATATTTTTCGTTTTTGCACGAGGAAGAGGAGAAAATTGCTTATTCTTTTTACTTTTTTCTTCCCACACTCAATTTTCTTTTACTAAGATAGTTACTTGTACAATCTCTCAAAAGATTTTATGGTACAGGAAACAATTTTATATATGAAGTTTAAACTTAAGCAGAAATGGTGGTTGTTTCGTCCTTTTGTTATGTTTTATACACAATGTAGGTCAAACCATCATCATTTGACATGACGTATTTTCGTTTATATTTTTTTGTCAAAAAATACGAATGAAGATCAACGAAATTAAATGAGCTCGTCGAGTTAAAGCTAAATGTGGTAGTAAATGTTGTCGAAATGGATTTGTATTTCTGATTAGGGTTAAAACAAATATTTATACGTTATCATTACGACTGGAGAAGATTAGTCATAAAATATCCAAAGTTTCGTCTTGGTAATGAAAAGCTACGATATGTTGTCAACGGAAAATTGTTACGCAATTTAATTTTTACCGTAGCTCAAAAGGAATTTGTTTAGTCTAAATCATAAAACCATTAACAAATTTTGTATGAAATTCCCCAAAACTTTTTAAAAATTGTTTGTAAAATAGTTAATGAACTGTGGCTCTTCTAAATATCGCTATTATTCGGTTAATTAAATTTTTTAACTACACTCGTACAACCTCAACGGTACATGCCTACGAAATGTATTAGTGTGCACTATCTAAAGGTACTGCTATTGTAGTATCTACTGAAAACATTAAGGGCTCTAAGATGGAACCCCGCGGCACTAATTAAATATTTTAGTGATACTTGTCTGTCCATTCTAATATTTTCATATCTATTAATTCACACAAGTAAGATGAGCTTTGAATAGTTCTATCAGACAGTCAAAGATCCTTCACAGATCACAGAGGCAATCAGATGGATACTCTTCTCTCGAGCTGCAGATTTTTACATATTCTCGATAATAGCAAAGTTGCCCTACCATTACGCCCATTAAAGACTTAAAACCGTTAGTACGAACAAGCTTACTTGAGGGAAAAGTAGAAACATGCCATATAAGTTTTGGCTATAATGACGACCATTACGTGTACAATAAATTTAGTTTGTTCTTTAACAATTAGGTGCCTTCGGGCATATCCCAAGCTTGTCTCTCTCCTTTAGCAAAAATGATGTAAAAGACATTGGCGCCAACAGACATGATGAACATACCCCAATAAAATGGAATCCATTCATGTGGCGTATGCTAAAATAGTGTTTTATAAACTCATCGCACAGTTTTTGATAGTGTCGTCGTCATTAATCATTATCTTTGTACGTACCTCGGATGTCACCATTCCGGCTATATGTGGAAATGGAATATACACCATAATTCCTATTCCGTTTGTAACCGCCATAACTACACCGGCAAAGTTTTTTGTCAGATCTACCGTATTTACCCTCAATCCTGGATAGTACGGCCCCATCGTGGCTAAACACAAGTGAATGCAAACGACAGCAGCCATACGATTACAACCCATGTACACTGCTAGGATCAAAAATATTGCCGGGCCTACGCTACCTAAACGAATAAATTAGTACCTAGTTAATTTTTGTTTTCGTAACTTCGAATATAATTTACCTATACTACAAAAAATTTTGCGAACGTTAGCAACTGAACAGATTTCGTGGCGTACGAGGTAATCGCATATAACAGCAGATAGATTTGAGCTAATGTATAGTAAAATGTACGGTGTAGAACTGTAAAGTCCTACTTCCTCCAACGTGAAGTGCAGTACGTCATATAAATATTTTGGAAATTGTACCGTTAAGTAGAAAAATATCACATCGTGCCCAATCGACGCAGCAGTAATAGCCCAAACTGGACATGATGTAAGAATCTTCCACCAGGGTATTTTCATTTTATTACGGGCACCTTAAAAAAACTAAAACTAAACGAGTTTGAGTTTTTTAAAAGCAGCGTACCTATTTCTTTCTCTAGATACGCCGCTTCGTCTTCCGTGATAAACGGACATTGCGAAGGTTCCGAATAGACCATAATTACGTCAAAAACATACCAAACGATAGTTACGATTCCCCAGAAGTAATAAGGATACATCCAACTTGACGTCCATTTTATAAGAACCGGTGTTAGATAATTTCCAAGAATGCTACCAAGTTGTGGGCCGGCCATAATGATCGTACCTATCGTACTGCGTTCGGTTTTTGGTGCCCACAACCCAACCAAAGCCATACCAGCTGGAAATACGGCGGCCTAAAAGAGCACCGATAAGAAAACGAGGCCGTTTTATTATTTTTAAATTACTTGTGCAAGTCCTTGCAGAATTCGTAAGATCGTAGGTGGGATAACATTTCCAGAAGTCGCTACAATGGATGTAGGGATCAAAATGCTACAAATTGCAGTTATAAGAACACCACCCGAGAAAATGTGTTTTCCTCCAAAATAATCCGATAAAAATCCGGCTGGGACATGAGCAGTGGCGTATCCATAAAAAAATGAAGCTAACAGTGTGGCTTGTTTGTTTTCATTCCAATCGTATTCTCCGCCCTATTATAGAGGAGGACGTGAAAATAACTAGAAGTTCATATTCTCGTCTGAACATACTTTCAGCGGTGGCTTCGGAGGATTGTTATTTACACACGCGTATTCAGATCGGCTGTTATTGCTACTAGTATCATTTGATGTTTCCCCATTTATTGGCTTTACCATTTTGGTTATCGAAATGTTGAGAACACCGCGCAGAATATAGCTCATTACTACACCTAAAAAGGTCATAAAACACATGAGGTATCTTTGAGGAATATAGTGGGCTAAAAACAAAGGTAAAGAGTTTTTTAAATTTTATAAGTGTTAATTGACCTCACTTCCACACTGACATCGAAAGATAGCGCACACCATGGCTTTAATAGGAATTTAAAATTTAAGATATTTAAAAAACTAACGTCATTTTGACTCGCTTGAATCACTATAGAAATATAGATAGTATTGTTGTTAATGTCACCAAGATACGGGAATGTAGTACATGAATTTTAGCCAGAATCCGGTACAAACCAGGAAAAAATTAAATAGTGACATCTGAAGGTTGATTTCGAATCCTCTGATCATGCTCTACAACATTTCCAAAGTCCCCAAAAATCCCTGCATCGGAATTTTTTTATAATGCTGTCAAAGTTTTGGGAAATTTTCATAAAAAATAGAAAAGTTGAACTTTTTTATTTTTGTGTCTGCCCTTTCCAGACCAAGTTTAGTTGGTAATTTACGTTTGCTTAAGTTCAATAATGCTTGAGGAACGCAAAATATACACCTGTCAGATAAATTTCTGACATAAAAGCAAGTAATTTACAAAAAATCGTTATATTTCATGTAAATTTGCATCTTGAGCAGGCTTTTTAATCGTTTGCCCATGCCTGTGTGGTTTGTGTGTGTGTGTGTATGAGTACATTGCCTTGTACGATCTCGGAATGGTTTCCACCGACTTGCATTGTTGAAAATGACCGACTGCCGCTTGTCTGTTGAGCAACGGACGCCATGGCATGACATGTACGAATGGGCCACCGGTTGTCACACAAGAAGATGAGGACGTCGACGATCCTGACTCAGTCATTTAGTGTTAAGCTACCTAATGTTGAAAATAATGAACTAGCGTAATCGTGAACATACCATTATTACACTGTTTTTCATAAATTCAACGCCTTTTTTTCGTTTTTACAGCTATACACATCGCCGGTTCCCCCTATTGATTCTCAGAAGATTATCATATAAAATGAACTGTAAATATTTGTTACTCATATTATGAATATGCACCACTATTAGGTTGTTCTTAGTGTATTTCTGACTGATGTGAATGTAAATGTAGAATAATATTATTGTTATCCAATATCCATTGACTTGTACCCTCAAATCTGCAAGATATAATTTTTTTAATACATTGTTTCCTTTACATTTTTTGTACCTTATAAAAAACTTAAGAAATGTGAGACTCGTTAATAAACACATTTTAATTCGAATCCTTTCTTTCAGCTACTGAAATTAGTCAAGGTATTAATAACAAGAAGTCCTCTCGGGTGCGCTAGAAGCAGCAGACGGCCGGAGCGAGAACGCAGACTATCATGGTCTCCTCTCCTCTCTTTCTCTCTCTCTCTCTCTCTCTCTCTCTCTCTGACACACACACACACACACCCTCAGAAACTCTCTCACACCTACATAAACTCACATATCTTCCACGAGTGAAACAAACATTTCAACAGCTTTTTCAGCAAATTACAAGGTTTTATGTCGGAAATTCATCTGACAGGTGTATATTTTGTGTTCCTCAAGCATTATTGAACTTAAGCAAACGTAAATTACCAACTAAACTTGGTCTGGAAGGGGCAGACACAAAAATTAAAAAGTTTAGCTTTTCTATTTTTTATGAAAATTTCCCAAAATTTTGACAGCATTATAAAAAAATTCCAGTGCAGGGATTTTTGGGGACTTTGGATATGTTGTAGAGCATGATCAGATAAATCGAAATCAACCTTCAGATGTCACTATTTAATTTTTTCAACCCCTATCCCCAACTTTCCTGTACTAATGATAAATAATACGCATCGTGCTATTCAGTTATGGGGACAAATTTACAAGAGGGGAATGGGGAAAATTTGTAAGCACAAGATTCAGATCGTGAGAGAGTTGCCTTCAGAGAACTGTACTACTGTACCATTGGAAATCCGTTAGGTTTGCCATATACGTTATATTTACAGATATTATAAGAGCTCATTCTAAGTCAAGGAGCAACTAGTGAGCGATCACGAATTTCCTGTGAAACTTTTAAGAGGGGCCATTCAAATTATCAAAGTCAATAGATGGCAGCACGTGCTATTTCAGCTTATTTTTATTTACCACACCATTATTATTCCGTCGAGCGAATCGATTAATAATAATACACACCTACTAAATAAGAACTTGGTGCTCTATAGCCTAACGCAATTTTGAGAGGCGTAAATTGTAAAATACGGATGCAATTCACTTATTAAAATTCACGTAATTCAAAAAAAATACAAATATAATTAAACTTTGAGATGGCTAACCTGTACTTTGGATGTTATTTTAGAATACGCAGAGGTGCAAAACTCAAAATTACCAACCCTAAGTGCACAGTGTGATTTAAACACAAGACATTGACAGACAATAGGTGAGATGTTGACTGTCCGCCACAACATAAAAAGTGCAGTGACGCACTCGTCTAAAGTTTGAATGTTAGCCATTGTTAACGTTTGCTGGTACGCCACTGCACTTTTTATGTTGTGGCAGAAAGTCAACATCTAACCTATTGTCTGTCAATGTCTTGTGTTTAAGTCACACTGTGCACTTAGGGTTGGTAATTTTCAGTTTTGCACCTCTACGTATTCTAAAATAACATCCAAAGTACAGGTTAGCCATCTCAAAGTTTAATTATATTTGTATTTTTTTTGAATTACGTGAATTTTAATAAGTGAGTTGCGTCCGTATTTTACCATTTACGCCTCTCAAAATTGCGTTAGGCTATAGAGCACCAAGTTCTTATTTGGTAGGTATGTATTATTAATCGATTCGCTCGACGGAATAATAATGGTGTGGTAAATAAAAATAAGCTGAAATAGCACGTGCTGCCATCTATTGACTTTGATAATTTGAATGGCCCCTCTTAACGCGCTGTAGCGATTAAATAGTTTGTCTAAAAAAAAATTTAACACACCTACAAAAAATATATATAACAAAACGAACAAGTTGTAATAAGCTATAACAGTTACAAACTAAAAGTGATATTAATTTGGTGATAAATATTATTTCGGTCGGACTGCGGGTTAAGGAAACTACAAATTAACTTTCAGTTGCTTGTATCTGTTAATATATGACTTAAACGAGCTTTGATTTTTTCTACCAAAAAGTCGAAGACCCTCCATAGATCACAGAGACCAATTAGATGTTCTCTTCTCTCAAAAGCAGCGATAATTCCATTGCAAAGCTCAGAAATAGATTTATTTATTCCAACAAATATTTTACAATCAGAAAAGAGTTGCAGCAACAGATTATTACAGATTTTCGATAATAATAGAGTTGCCATACCATTGCGTCCATTCATTACTATTCCAATAAATAATGGTTTCTGTGTCGTAACGACGATAACGTAGGATGAAAAAGCACTAGTAGAAACATATTTTCTCTAGAGAAAGTGTAAAAATACCCGATAATTTTGGGCTAGTAGACAAGTACACAGCCGCATCCATACGACCATTAATAAGCATACAATAAATTTAGTTTGTTCTTTAAGAATTAGGCGCCTTCGGGAAAATCCCATGATTGTCTCTCTGCTTGCCCAAAAATAACGAAAATGAAATTGGTGACAACAGCAATGACGAACATAAGCCAAAAAATTGGAATCCATTCATGTGGCGTATGCTAAAACAGTGTTTTATAAACCCATACATTTTTGATAGAGTTGCCATTAATTAGTCCCATATCTTTGTACGTTACCTCGGATGTCATCCATCCGGCTATATGTGGAAATGGAATAAATACCAAAACTCCCATTCCGTTAGTGAGCGCCATAACAATACCGCCAAAATTTTTTGTGAGATCTGCCGTATTTACTCTCAATCCTGGATAGTACGGCCCCATCGTGCCTAAACACAAGTAAATGCAAGCGACAGCAACCATACGATTACAACCCATGTATACGGCTAGGATCAAAAATATAGCCGGGGTTAAACTACCTGAACGAATAAATTAGTAGTTAATATTTGTTTTTATAGCTTCAAATATAACTTACCTATACTACAAAAAATTCTGCGAACGTTAAGAATTGAGCAGGTCTCTTTGCGTATGAAATAATCGCAAAAAAGAGCAGATACATTTGAGCAAAAGTATAGTAAAATGTAAGGTAAAGCAGTGTGAAGCCCTACTTCCTCCAACGTGAAGTGAAGTACGTCATATAAATATTTTGGATATTGTACCGATAAGAAGAAAAATATCACATCGTGCCCAACCGATGCAGCAGTAATAGCCCAAACTGGACATGATGTAAGAATCTTCCACAGCGGTATCTTCATTTTATTACGGGCACCTTAAAAAAACTAAAACTAAACGAGTTTGAGTTTTTCAAAAGCAGCGTACCTATTTCTTTCTCTAGATACGCCGCTTCGTCTTCCGTGATAAACGGACATTGTGATGGTTCCGAATAGACCATAATTACGTAAAAAAAATACCAAACGACCGCTAAGCCTCCCCAGAAATAAAATGGAAATGCCCAACTTCCCACCCCTGTTATAAGAACCGATGTTAACCAATTTCCAAGAACGCTGCCAACTTGTGGGCCAGTCATAACAATCGAGCCTATCGTACTGCGTTCGGTCCTTGGTGCCCACAACCCAATCAAAGCCATAGAAGCCGTAAATACGGCGCTCTAAAATAGCATCGATAAGAAAACCAGACCGTTTTATTATTTTTAAATTACTTGCGCAACTCCTTGTACAATTCGTAAAATTAAAGGGGCCCAAATATCTCCAGAAGTCACTTTAACGGATAGAGGGATCAAAATGCTAGCAATTCCAGATATAACAATACCCCCTGAAAAAATGTGTTTTCCTCCAAAATGATCCGATAAAAATCCAGATGGGAAATGGCAAGCGGCGTAACCATATAAAAATCCATTTAGGAGTGTGCTTTGATCACCTTCACTCCAATCGTATTCTCCACCCTATAAAGGAACACTTGAAAATAACGAGTTAGTTCATATTCGTCGGACCATACTTCCAGTTTTGGCGCCGGAGGATTGTTATCTTCACACTCGTATTCAGAATTGGCAGAATCGACAGTCGTATTACTTGTTGATGATGATTCCTTTTCTATTCGCTTTACCATTTTCGTTATCGCAACGTTGAAACAACTTCGCATAGTGTAGCCCAATACTACGCCTAGAAAGGTCATTATGCACATGATGTATCTTTGAGGAATATAGTGGGCTAGAAACAAAGGTGAACAGTTTTTTAAATTAAATAAATGTTAATTGACCTCACTTCCACACTGGCATCGAAGGATATTTACACACACCATGGCTTTAATAGGAATTTAAAAATTAAAATATTTGTAAAATTAATGTCACAGCATTGACATGCCTGAAGTAGTATAGAAATATAGATGCTGTTTTGTGACTGGAACTAGGAGACGGGAATAAAATAATAAGCAGTGCACCGTGCAATTGGTGGGGGCAAATTTTTATGGAAATTACATAATGTTAATAACAAACATAAATTAAGGGTTTACTAATTTCTCCTTCTCAAAAGTGAAACATATGAAGTTTTCAGTGTTAGCGTTAGCGATTGATTACGAAAAGAAGAGATTGTTGGTATGCCACTGTACTTTTTATGTTGTGGCAGAAAAATAACCTTAAAATTAAAATTTGATTTTCTTGATGAAAAAAAACAGAGTTTGTGAACATGGCCGTTTAAACTGACGGAATTTTTGATAAACAATGTCAATCATTAGTTCTTGAAACTATAAATATGTAGTCCGCATCAATATCTTGCAATTTAGGTACAAAGAACTGGATTATCGTTTCGCGATAGCGAGCACCATTAACTTACTGTTATTGCGTGACCAGTCGCATTTTCGAAGAAGAAAAAAATGTCTCCGGCCCAAAATCTACACCAAACAGTGACACGTTGTGGATTCATTTTAATTCTCAAAAATCACTCGTGAATTTTCTGAACCCCAAATGCGACAATTTTGTCGTTAACCAAGCCATCAAGATGAAAATTAGCCTCATTGCCCATTACGATTTTATTCAAAAAAGTAGCCTCCACTTGTTGTTCCATAATCCATTCAACAAACTATATTTTCTGTACGTGACTCAGTTCTTGAGTCAATTGGATTTTGTAAGCATGAAGATGCAAATCTCTCGGGAGAAAATGCTGTAGAGAGCTTCTCGAAATCTCCAATTCTTGACCACGGTGCCGAAGTGATGTTCCTTGACTCTCAGCAACACTCTCACGAAACGCTTTGATGTTTTGTGTTGAATGACTTGTTGAAAGACGGCTAGAGTGTTTAGAATCACTAATTGATTCAGTCTCCATAAATCTTTTAAACGCACAAATTGCGCACAAATCAACTTTTGCGTGAATTTTGGTACACTCTCTATTGCCTAACCACTCATGAATCATGAAACTGAACTATCGGATATTATGGAATCGTACGTTTGACCATCATGCAGTGAATTAATATGGTTTGGATTAAGTTTTGCTTTGGTGTTCTCGACCCCCTCAGTTTTTTACGATTTCAAGAAGAAAATTATTTTTTTCGTATTTGAACAATTGAGCGATTCTCACGTTTAGGCGAAGACAAACATCGCTGAAAATAAACAATTTTCTCGTATGAAAAGTTTTCTTCCGTAAATTACAAATTATTCATCTGGGCGTGGTCCCAACTATTATTATTTTCTCTAAATAATTTTGAAACTACCAACGTAATCAAATTTTACTAATGGTAAAAGTTGAATAAATTTAATTTTTGTTTTATAAAAACCATTTCGAATGTCTCTTTTACCCTGTCTGAAATAACTTTTAAAATTATCGAGTTTATTAATAATTTTATTTTTAGGAAAGTTTCAGAAAATTTAATTTCGCCAAAGTTTTATTAACAACATTCTTTTTTGTATGAGCAAAATGTACAGTTTTAGCTATTAAGCTCTCTACATGAAGTTGGTTAAATAAAAATAAAACGTTTCAACTTGACTGCCTTTTGTTATCTTTAATAAGTTCGATTTTTAACAACTTTATCAATTTTTTTTAATTAAAAAGTTTTCCTCTTTTAAGGAATTTTTTTTTTCAAATTGTTCGAATGCGCAATTTAACGATGAGGCCTAATTTTTTGTGTAAATTAACACTTTCTCATTTTCTTCACTTGAAGTGGTTTAAACGAATAATTAATATTCTAGTTACAATTTTATAACTAATTAAATAATTAATAAGTAAATTTTGCTGAGCAATTTTGTTTTAAATTAAGCGAGCAACAGTTAATGGAGGAAATGAGTCAAACGCTTAATGAAAAATTAGTCAAAACGCGCAAATTTCCATTTCAATTGTCGAAAATTTCAAGTCTAGAATTTCAACAGTATACACCGGAAATGGATTTTTCTCGAGAAAGACTTAAAACGCGTTAGTTATGATTTTTCAGTTTCAGCCAGTTTGTGAGCTTCTCGGCTTAGGAGAGTGTTTTTTGTTAATTTTATTTATTTTCATTGTCGGAAAATGCCGTGTAATTGAAAACTGTAAAACTCAAGCGGATAAAAGTAGAACTATATAAAGCAGCATTTGTAATGCAACCCGCCTTCTTTAATATACTTTCTAAAGAGCGGATTGCGGGATTGTGTGCCCGTTGGGATTTGGAAGGGCGACATTTTCACTGAAATCCAATAACACGCAAATCGTAAATGTCCCCTTCAAGAGTCTGGTGCATAACATGTCCTCACACTATATTTTTTAACCTATTTCATCTTCTTTTAGACGTCTTTAGTTCGAAATATAAAGTGAGCGTAATAATCGAGTCGCCTTTGTTTTAAAATTAAAAAGTTTATCGCACTTTTTGAAATTAATTTGTTGTAAATTCATCATCGCGCCCGATCGTGTTGAATTTCATCGATTTAATACTTCGTACTGTCAATACAAAAAATGCGGCCACATTTTAAACTCCACTTTCGACAAAGGAATAACAAAATGTGTTCAGCAAAATATTTAAACCAAAAACCTCTTTTGTCATTGATTCTTGTTTTCAACTGTTTTGTATAGAGATCTGCATGTTATAAATTTTTCAAAAAAAGAGATGATAGATTATCTTTTATGTTCTCTCTTTTCATTGTTGTACAAAGGGAAAAGTTTTTATCAATGACGCACTTAGTGAGATGTTAAAATTGACTTTATTGTGCTCCCATTTTTAAAATACAACTTGACGTTTCCAGATAAAAACGTTTAATTATAGTATATTTGAGACACAACGTACAAAATCAAGTTGACAAAAATGTGTTTCGTTTTGTAAAAAAGTTAACGATTATGTAGCACGGTGTGCTTTCTAGTGGGCGATTGTCGTGGCTTTCTCCACACTGATAAACTTTTTCATACATCGGACATGCTAATGTCATTCCTAATGGTCGGTTTAGGGCGAAGCTGCAAGAAACTTTATCTTTATCGATTCTATGCATCGGTGACGACGTTTTATGGAGAATGTTCACGTTTATTTTTGATAAAGGAATAGTTAAAAAATTGCCATCTTTTAATAAAACAGGAGTTAAGACCTTAGAATTTTCAATGTTACTATAACCCTATTATTATAGGACTGTGAAACTCTAAAGGGGTAATGTAAGTCAAAAAATGAGCTACTTCGAAACGAGCTGCTTAGTTTTTAGACAAAAATGAAAGCTCGAGGGTCCAGAGAACCCACTTTTTCAGTACAGACAGAAAGCGTGTCTTAAATGGGTAGGCGTCGTTGGTGGGGCACTCGGGAAAATTTCCTGGACTTGTACTTGAAATCAACATAACGATTATTTATTTATTTTATCAGAACGTAGTCTTGATAATCTTGTCAACTGGAGAGTAACCCAATTCGCGATGTGATTACAATTTTTTTAAATTACGTAATAATCCTCAAAGGGTAGGTTCAATTAAATTCCACTTTTTAAAGAGCAGTTGTTATTAAAAATAAGCGACAATCTATGCTTCAATCTCGGCCTTTATTCGTTTCAATTTCGTTCTCCACAAATTAATTGTTATGCAACCAAAACAACAGGAATGTTTATTGTGTGTTGCATAATATCTATTCCACATAATATTTTCGTGCTTAATTAATTTAATCCGCAATTAAATCTAAGTTATTATCGCACACATCGTCAAAATGTTTTACAATTATTGTTAAATAAATAATTTATTAAAGCCCGAATTTGAGCGCAATGAATTTAAACAATTATCGTTTTGTAGTTTTAGTTGGCTTAATTTTATTATGAATTTTTTATTCTGTGCAAATTTTCCCACTAATTGCGTACCTCTAGTTAGCGATATAACAATTATCGAATTGTGTAATCGACTTTTAAAGTTACAAATCGCCTAAGCGAATTATACGAGGTAACCAAACATAATATTATTCAAAATTCCGCTTTCGTCTTCAGTCAAATTAGACAAAAAAAATAGATGGCATTTGAAAGAAAAAATCTAAGAGTTTAAAAAGTTGGTATGTTCGTTTGTTAGAACCTGCAGTACAGTACAACGTACTAAAAGTCCTGGATAGTGAGGGTAAACGGGAAAAAGAGAGCTGTTTAAAAGTGACTCTCTAGTTTTTTGTAAATACTCGCCTTCAATAGAACGTGCGTTGATGATGGTTGTAATGAAAGTTATAGAAAACATTATTAGCAACAAGATTAGTACTATAAATTTTTTCCGTAAGCTTAACCCGTTTCGAGATATAGCGCTGAGAAGGGGTTCAGTGAATTCGTTTTTCGTTTACTAGTCGACGCTGTTAAACTGCGGAATAAGACGCATAATTTCATGAAAGGAATCCGCCACCACAGTTATCTACTAATGGATAATCCAGCACTGGATGAGGTAGAATAAAGACGTAATTAATTAAATATTTCTGAAAACGAAAGGAGCTTTAGATTTCGTCTTCACTTATTTTGAAGAAATTTAAAAACAATCGTTCGAAATTGTAGTTAATATTAGTAATATTGTAGCTTCTTAGCCACAACTTGGAGATACGATAAAGACTTTCTATATCACATCATATAGAATAAGAACGTTTTTAATTCAAAATCTTTATTGTACCTCTAAGTTGTGGATAAGAAGCTTCTGAAGCTCCATAGCGCGCTCACTAATGTCACAATTTCAAACAAAAGTGTTCTTAAATCTCTGCAAAAAAGGCGAAAACAAAACCCAAAGTGACTTTTGTTTTCAGAATTATTTAATTACGTTTTTATTCTACCTCATCCAGTGTCGGTTATCTATGAGTAGATAACTTTAATGGCTGATTTCTTGGATGAAACTCACGCGTCTCACTCCGCAGCTTACATAGCGTCATCCAGTAAACAAATTCACTGCAACTCCATCTTCGCGCTATATTTCGAAAAGGGTTAAAGTTATGGGAAAAATGCATATAACCAATCTTAAAGCTAATAATGTTTTCTATAACTTTTATAAAAAGCTTCATCAACGTAGGATCTGTAGAAGGCGAGTTATTCGCACGAAATAGAAATAAGTCACCTTGAAACAGATCATCCTCACCTTCGCCCCCTGCTACCCCGCTCCTCCGGGACTTTTACAACCATACCAATTTTCAAAACTCCTGAATTGTTTTCCCTTAAATGCCATCAATTTGTCTAGTTTGACTGCACTAATATTGAGGGATATTTGCGGAAAAATGATTTTTCGACCTTTGACTTTGAAGAAAATTTTTAGCAGAAGTGGGATCGGTGAGGACTTTTTACATTTTGTTTATAATAATGTATTTAAGGTCTGTACCAATTTTCAGCTTTATATGAATTTTTCCGTAGTTGAATGTCTATTTTTACTGGACTATCAACTTAAAAAAATAGTTTTTGACAATTATCTCTAAGCTCCTTTTGCAACCACAACCAAATGGGTTAAGAATTTAGTGAAAAATAGTTTTTGTTTTAAATTTTTCTCTACAATAATACGACATGCGACTTATTTTTTGTAAAAAGCAATTCTTGAGGACTCTATAATCTTTTAAAAATAATAAGATTATTTTAATCAAACTACAGCCTCCAAAAGACGAAAGAATGTAAAAACTAAATTTTGGAGAAATTGAAAAATGAACTGAACTGTAATAGTCCAGTCAATGGGGGGTTTTGCCCTACAAAAGGTGGTGTAGTTCTGATTTTTGAATATGTCATTAGGTTAGGTGCCCTGATGAAAAATCAAAGTTTTCGACCTTGAGGGGAGTCCGCGCGATCCGCCATCTTGGATTAAAGGTACGAAAAATGGGTTTTTTCCGATTTAACTTCTTAACGGTTGATCCCAGGACAAAACTGTCAACTTCAACTTTGAAAAAGACAAAATGCTCTATAATATTTGTTCTATTTATTTTTTTCCTATCTGTTACGGTTTCTGAGATATAAGCTAGAGAAAATCGCTATTTTTAGAAAATATAAATTTTTTTGGTAAACTTCGCTTGGAGACTTTTTTACCGTTCATTTGAGAGAAAATTCTTTAGAACAAAAGTTGTAGAATTATCAATTGCCTTCAAACTGAGTGTATCACTGATATTATAGCTCAATCAGATCCAAGGTTAGAGCAGTTTTATGATGAAAAAAAGAAATTGCGGATCGGACAAAAAGCTTTGGAGTTATGGCCAAAAGAGTACCGACAAACCTGGTTTCATGGAGAAGTGCTACTTACCGCAATCTTTGAACGCGTGTGGTTGCCAAACCCCTGAACCGATTTTAATGTTGTATGTGGTCGACCCCCCCCCCCCTAATCACCTCTTCTCAAACACTACACCCCTATAATAATTGTCGACATATGAGACAGGTTGTTGGCAATATACGAGAAAATTCGCTCAACATCTCTACCTCCCCCCATAACCATTTTAAATTGAATAAATGTTGAAATGTGAGAGAAATTGTTATGGGTTGATATGGGGAGGGGGTGGGGGGCTGTAACAAAAACTTCGAGCTGTAAACACTCATGACTCATTTTTCGACATTTATAGGTTATCATAAAACTGCTCTAACCTTGGATCTGATTGAGCTATATTATCAGTGATACACTCAGTTTGAAGGCAATTGAAAGTCCTACAACTTTTGTTCTAAAGAATTTTCTCTCAAATGAACGGTAAAAAAGTCTCCAAGCGAAGTTTACCAAAAAAATTCATTTTTTCTAAAAATAGCGATTTTCTCTAGCTTATATCTCAGAAACCGTAACAGATAAGAAGAAGATGAATGGAACAAATATTGTAAGGCATTTTGTCCTCTTCAAAGTTGAAGTTGACAGTTTTGTCGTGAGATCAACCCTTAAGAAGTTAAATCGGAAAAAACAATTTATCGTACCTTTAATCCAAGATGGCGGATCGCGCGGACCCCCCTTAAGGTCGAAAACTTGGATTTTTCATCAGGGCCCCTAACCTAATAACATATTTAAAAATCAGAACTACACCACTTTTTGTAGGGCAATGGCCTGTTTTTCTCCCCATTGACTGGACTATAAGCAAAATTTCCCATTTTAAGCATATAACTACCTGGAATATATTTTTATTAAAATCCGCTCTCAAAATTGATTTAAGTAGATTAGTGCCTTGCTAGTAGTAGCATCTTAAAAATTTAAGCTAAAGTAAAGCTAAAATTCGAAAACGATGACCTACTTGATTTTAAACTCGCGAGGCTTTTGGACTCTTTTACGGCCTTAGATTTAAACTTACACAGAAATGTATTATAACAAAATTTGTAGAGAATTAAATAAGAAACAATTTTCATTCAAACTTTTTTTTGTATACGCGATAATTCTTCAGATTTTTGAGAAAATAAAATTTTTGGTGTCCAAAAATTTTTAGCAGACAAATTCGGCCATAATCAACGCTCATTTGTGCCCTTGCGTGCGTAAATTTCCAAAAAAGATGTAATGTCATTGCGTGATTAAAGACGACACTTAAAAAAGATAAAAGATTTAGATATGATGAGATTGAGAGCAGGTGGAAGCGAAACGGTAAAAGCTTCATTTCGTGATTCACCTGTCCGTCTAACTACGCTCTGGACCTTACTTACACCTGCTGATGCTGAGAGAAATAACTTTGTTTTGGTTACAGGTTTGACCAGCTTCTCAGCATGACTTGATGTTGCATTGTTTTTAACGATTATACACGGGAGGGTATTATTGTTTTTTTAAGCAGGTGCAGTTTTAAGTGCAGTCATTATTAAGGTAATTACTGGCAGGATTTTTCCCCATTATTTTAGTTACTGTGCACATTTTTATCACCATGGGTCCCCACACAATTACGCATTCCCTTCATAAATATTAAATTAACTAGGCATGGCTGTCTTTGTTTTCGCCATACTGGTCACCTGGTCAGGATTCATTGTAGTGAACTTTAAAAGCAGTTGGTGCAAAATTTTCCATCAATAGAGTTTGAAACTTGCAAACTCCAGCCATTGTTAAAAAACATTTTTTTAAATTTAATTTCCTAATGCGTCGAGCTCCCCAGAATCCAAATCCAGAAAAGTCCGTCTGGATGTGTGTAATGTATGTATGTATAATTCCCGTCAAGCAAAAACTACTAAAACGATTTTGTTTAAATTTGATTTTGGTCACTTTAACAAAATTTTGTTGCCAAAATAAGCTTTTAAACAAAATCGATACAGGGTGGCCCAAAATAAGAGGGTTATTTTGGTCGCGTTTCGTAAAATCTTGGCTCATAGTATTTATACGCGGCTATAAGTTAGTACATATTGGCCCTAATTTCAAATTTTTAAATTCAAACTAGCGGCCAGTAAGCCAGTATAGTAATTGTCCCATATTCTAGTTATTTTATTATAACTTTGGAAATTATTATTATTATAAAAATATAAAAACAGGGAAGTATAGGCAAAATATAGGGCTTTAGTTTTGATATGGTTGATTTTTAAAATAATTTCAAAATTACCTAGTTTTAATAGACCAAAGTTGACTAAAATTTTAAAACAGATTTTCTCAAAATAGGCTTTGTCGGTTTTACTTATACTTTGATATGTTGTAGACATCAAAGTTGTTAATTAAATACCGTTGTTTGGTTCATTTGCTACGAGCAGATCCGGAGCTATTATTTTTTGAAGGTTAAAATTTCAAAAATTTATAATTATTGTTGTAATTAAAATTTGAAATTGCAAGTTGGTATATTAATTTATTCTACACATTTTAATTATTTGTTACAATTTTGGTTTCAAAAACACTTCCGATTAAACCGGAAATTAGCAAAGCAAAAATAGTTTTTAAAAACACTTTGTATATTTTATAGTTTTTAAAAATATCGTAACATTATCTCTCCAATGATACCAAACAAGATAAATTTTAACTTCCGGTTTAACCGGAAACGGGGTTAGATTTCCTATTCTAAATACACCACCCTGTATAATTTAAATGGTTTGGAAGATTGTAAAAGTATCTATTTAGTGATACCAAACATTGCACATTTTGACTTCCGATTCAGCCGCAAATGAAAATAGCTTACCCATTTCAAATAGAAACACCCCGTATAAATAGAGCTTTTGAGCATGCTATTGTTTGATATTATTTTTGTAATTTTTTGAGCATTTTCAACGAGTACGAAAAAGTCTTGTTATAACCTTATCCGCTGTTTTTTATGATGATGTAGTACTTTACCTATTGATTTTAAGGTTATGTTTTAAGTTTTACGACATGTTTTCATTTTATACCTCTTCCAATATATCTTAAATATTCAATTGCTCTCATGTAAAATATAATAAGCGTGTGTAGAAAAACAATTTGTACGAAACAAATAAAGGACAAGGCTTGTTTATTTTCAATTTCACAGATGAAATGCAAACTCTGTTGCTGTTTACTTTTCAGTTGTATTCCCTGCTTTGTAATGAGATAACACAATGTTTCGACTTGGGAATACTTGAACATTTCTTCGACCTAAAATTGAAAACATCTAAAACGTTCTCACTTTCATGTTGTATCTTCTATAGTACATAAAGAAAATACGATTATAGCATTATCTATATTTTCTTCTACATCACTATGGGAAAATTTCGTTACACATGTAAATTTTGATGTCAATCAGTGTTAAACTAAATACGGTTTGATAAATGTAATTTATTCCCAAATATTTGTCTTATTTATTTAGGACTTTATATTTACATTGCTTTGTATTCGACTTTAATAAAAAAAAAGAAGGGAAAAATGTTTTTTTCTGTTGCGCTTACAGGGGATGATTTTAAAAAGAAAGGCGAAAATTAAGTTACTTGGTTTGTTTCACCTTTCCATCTTCAACGTGTTACTTTAGCCCTCTCGCCTCTCGTTATCTTCTCATCCAATTTACCGATTTTTTTATTTTCCACATATATTTACCCTTTTTTCGTATTTCGCGCTGACACAACTAAGATTTATTAGAAATAATTTCAGAGCAACACGGACGAAATCGTTGTAAAAATAAGAAATTCCAGCTTGTTTTATGAGGAAAATGCGACGGTGTTTTTAGTTTTCTGTTTTCTTTAATTTAATTCTTAAAAAGTATCGATTCGCTCAATCACGAGGAGAAAAATGGTAGTGCAACTCGCGTATAAGTAATTAAATTAATTTCTGCTGAGTTTATATCGGAACGAGCGATTGAAATTGGTAATAACTACATGTAATAAGCGTTGCAAAGCTATAAGCGGATTAAATTAAAAGTAGAGTAGAGTTCTTTGTTACACAACGCCTTGTGCTGGCAACATCGGATCCAAACTAATATCTACGAGGCGTATTTTTAAAGTAAGTACCGTTTTTAAATTACACCGCCGCAGCACTGCGGTCGCCATTTAGCGCATGCGCGCCGGGTAGCTACATCTGTTGGGAAACTACAGACGCCACTACGGAACCATCCGATCGAGTCTACATCTGTTTACGTGATTTTAAAATGCCGCCACCTATTGAGAATGCCGCCACTTATTGAGAATGCCGCCGAGCACAAAACCTTGCCACTTCTTTTGGCTGGAAAAAATTGGACCCCCCCCCCCATACAGTCCCGATCTAGCGCCAAGCGACTACCACTTGTTTCTGAACTTGAAGACGCATCTGGTGGGGCAGCGCCATACCATAAAGGTGCCCATAGACTGGCGAGAAAACTCGCGCGATTTGCTGTCCAACAGCAGTGTCACTAATGTAAATAGCACTGCGAGTCTATTTATTAGAACTTGCGACATTCCTGACAGGCAACAAATCGCGCGAGTTTCTGGCCAGTCTATAGGCAGCCTTTAATGCAATGGTTATCTCATCAGGCGGCAACCTTCTATGACGATGGAATACAAAAGCTGGTCCCACGATACGATAAGTGCCATAATATTAATGGGAATTATGTAGGAAAGTAGAGTAAAGTATGGTCTTTCAAGTGAATAAATTATTTTTGGAAAATATTTATTTCTTGTTTTTTTATTTCAAAACGGTACTTACTTTAAAAACACGCCTCGTATTACAACCCTAAGGATTAAGGAGGCGTATCTAAAAGAAGTGCATGCTGAAAACTTTCTCCAGCTTGGATACGAGAACCAAAGGGCCAGGCTATTACAGCTACTCGTTAAACGTAATCGCACTGGCTAGGTAACTGGCAGCGAGTAAAGTAGAAGGCTCAAAACACTCGATTTTTTTCCCTTTGGCTAGTTAAATCGCCCCGTGCAGTCCTTTTTTAACGAAAGAGATCCTAGCACTGCTACAAGTAGTGGTTAAAGATATTAAGTATTCAATTGTTTATGCGTATACGAAGTTACCTCTCGGAAAGCGCTGGCAAACCAGGGAAAATAGAACTGCCCTGTAAATAGTTTCAATTTAGTGGTTCCGATCGTTAAGCTCTAGGTTTCATGCGGTGGCGTCTTGATAGTATAAGGTGCTCAAACGCCAGAAGCTGGATGTGTTCTGATGTTATTCGGGTAATTATTATTATCTTTCTTAACAAATTATTACCTGGTCTCGTAGATGTTAATACACAGAGTATGAGAAGTGATGCATACGTGCTGAACTCTTCTCCTATACATACTCTAATCTAAAATGTTATTATTCCTCGTGTATTCTCATCTCGATCATGCAACTACAGCTTATCTCACTTCACTTGATTGAAAACTGAAGTGCTATGCTTAGAATTTATCTACAAATGCCACGCTTAAATTTCATTTCCTCTCGCGATATTGTATGTGGTTTTTGTTACTTCTGTCTTGTCTCTTTTCTTGAAGTTTAGTAGTTTTAGTGCTCACTTTTGCTCAAGTACTTTGTATTTGTACAGGGTGGGTCAGTGAAAGCTGTCATTTGTTCAAATGAAATAGACACCGCCCACAAGCATAGTCATTTAGACTGTCAGGTTTCGTCGCCCATTGAAGCATTAGTTGTCTGTTCTGGCTGCACCAGAACCTTGAGCGCGATAGGGTTTCTTATTGAGCGGGTCTCACGGTATTCTTTTCTAAAGTTCTTACTTAAAGTCGTGTTTTGGCTAGAAACATGTTTAATTTTCCGAATAACCACTCGTAGTAAAAAGCAATAAAACAAAATGTAAGTTGCCCAATTATCGATAAATAAGTAGGTAGTACCCTACCTCAAATTTCGATTTGTATCTCGAAAACAATTTGGTTATTAATTACGAAAACATGTTTTCTTAATTTTAAAAGTCCCAATAGGGGGCGAGTTATTTTGTGTTTTTTTACAAATAAAATGAATGGTTGAAAATCGTGCTTTATTAACTCTACTCACGCACCTACTTAATTTTTATTAACGTATTCGTCTCCGTCTCAATTATTTTAGAAATTACAAATTTGATAAAATTATTACTTAATTAAAGCAAATTTGTATTAAAATTACCTGTCGCTTTACGTAATTTTAAATGTATTTTTAACACGTTTTGTATCAAACTAAGTATGTATAGGAGTAGAAATTGCATTGCGGGGTAACTTTCGACCTCGTAATGGATTAAAAAGAATACAAAAACCAACAAACAGTTTTAACAAGCTGTAAATTTTATTAAAGTACGTAATCAACAATTTTGTTAATGTTTTCGCGGCATGGTACGCTAAAAATAAATGTATAAGAAAAGGTACAATTAAACAAATTGCATCGCTATTTCAAGTCAGATTTTAGCAAAGGTTTAATAAACATTCATAAGTAAAGAAGATTAAATTCTAATAACACGCGAATTTTCAACACGCATTTGGAGCTCAAAATTTTCCTCGGGAAACATGCAACTTTCTTTTTTAGCCAGGCCGACCGACCAACCGACACGCTTTATGCATTGTCTGATGAATGTAAGTTTTTCGTGTATAGAATGAGGACGTCATATCAATCTTTGTAAGGTGTGATGACGCCTTCAAATATCTTGGTTTCTTCTCAACAAATAAAACTCATATTACTTGTTTAATTTATTGCTTCTCAACATGAGATGGTTCATGATAAATGTTACCCACTTGGTTAGTTTTCTTGTCTAATAAATTTTTACTTTGTGCGCGGCAAATTAATATTACTCCAAGTTTTTTTAATTCTAAAAGTTTTTAGTAATAAATCAGAGTTTTACGCCCTTTCTAAATTTTCTAAACTGATGACAATTGTAACTTTTCAATGTTTCCAAAACCAAATGGTCCTTGGCGTGTGCTCTCTAACAAGAGAAGTCAGGTCATTCTATAGCAAAGCAGACTAAATAAAAAATCAATGGAAGACTGAATCTGTAAATTAAAAATCGTTGATTCGCCCCCCCCCCCCCCAACAATGGTTAATGGACAAGTCTGTTGGTATCCGTCGTTAAATTAATGGAATCGACCATAGTTGACAACGTCGTGAGCTTGGGGTAGCTAAGAGACATCTTTCATGGTCCTCAGAATAGAGTTTCTAATCTCATTTCACTGACTTGACCTTGGTTGGATTGGATCTGCATTATCGATGCTTGTGGAAGACCTCAATAATCAAATAACATCAGCAAATATTTCCTTCGACACAACTCAAAGGTACATAGTTTTTGATTTTTATACTCTCCTAAGATTCACATTTGGCCATCATAGGCCTATCATCTAGACACACCCTGTAGACTTGATATTGGCCAATAACTAATCCGATAGTTAGCTACCGTCAGCTAAAAAGCGAGAAATTATAAGCACGCGGGTATTGTAAGATAACGCAATATCGTGACTAATTTAATAGCAAACCAAATCAAACTCGTGCAAAATTTGACAACTCAAAGTTATGGCGATCAAAATGAAATGAAAATTGTAATTAATTAAGTTATTTACTGAATCTGATAAAAAAGACTTGGTTTTGATACCTACACGAAGCCGCAATTGTTGGTTTGCCTTGGAAGGTGTTAATGTCCTTCGCAGGTATTGAATTACGTACTTCGGATTATCAGGACGGTGCATCGAAATTATAACTTATCCGAATCAGACGATCTTGGGTGTATCAGTTTGATAGTTTTGGTATTCAAATTACATCCAACGCACGTCGCGTTAGTAGGTACTTCCAAAATGAGTTATTTAAGACTTGCATGCAATTAAATTATAGTCTACTTCTTAAATTACATTCGAAATTCAATTTTTTAGGGCCAAACTCAAGATTGAAACTCAACCCACACAGTGTAAATTCAACCCACAAAGTGGGCGGAGCTCACAAAAACTTTAGCTAAGTGTGAGTTCAGTTTGATGTGTGACGATGATTTAAGCTATATCCGGTTTTTGTGCCTGATATTTCTTAGTCAGGTATGGGGGGGATCCCCGATGATGGTTTTAGCCAGTTTATGAAATATTTGCTACCATTGAACGTAAACCGTTATAATTAATTGTGCTTTTGACAATAATATGATAACAGCGGTAGAAAAATTTCTAAATTGTCTTATTGCAAAATTAGGTTGAGTCCGCACTCTGATTACGCTATTACTTTTTACAAAATTGTAAAATGGGAAATGGGCAAATGAATTCTGAAAGCTTAAATGTTATTGAAACGATAAGTATTGAAATCGTCAAAGTAATGTCTCACGGCTCATCCGGTATATAAAATACTATCCATAAAGATTCAGACTTAAAATACATTGTAAAAGGAAACTAAATGAAATAGAAGTAATAGATCAAACGTAATAAAATATAAGTAACTGAAAGTGGATTTAGTTTTGTGGATACCATAAACATGATAGTACGAAACTACAAATCTTGAGCAATAAGAACTCGAGTTAGAAGCTTTTTCGATAATAAAGATTTGAAACTAGAGGAACATCGATACGACCCCCAGCGGTATGCCAAAGGTTAAAATTTAGAACTAAATTTACTAATATATTACTTTAACTACTTAAAATCGTTCGACTAAATCGAAATAGTTTAAATTTCCTACTTAATTATTATTGCAGGTGGTGGGATTCGAAATTAAATAGTTTAGAAAATTAGTTTACAAGGGTGTTACGAGTAAAGGGGGACACTTTTTACAACGTGTAATGCAAAATAAGAAAATCGATCATGGAATAGCTGCTTAGGAGTAGTAGAAAAGTTTGTGTTAGTGTTCCCTAATGGATAATTTCGATTTGATTCATTCGTTTTCTTTTGATTTTGCACTTTTTGTTTTTTAACAACTTCGCTTTCGGTTTCAAAGGCGTCATTTTAGGCCCGTTCAGACGAGTGGTAACTCACACCCACGTGCAATGAATGATTATCATTTATAATAGACCGGGCAATAGTCAAGGCACGGTCAAGAGTATCGCGCACGTTTATTGTACCTTCTAGAGCTAGAGCAACGAAAATCAGGGTTGACAGTCTGGGCTTGTTCAGGATGGCTTGATGCTCAAAATGACTCTAAACACTTAGAAACTTCTCATTTCTTTTTTAACGAAGGGATAATTTTGTTAAAAAATGTTCACGATGCTCTGACTCTAAAAGCGAGTAATGACCGACCGTCTGCTTGTTTAAAGTGACCTACTCGAATTTTGGCTATTTTTTCGCTTATAATTCAAAAACTACGTGCTTTATGCGAAAAGTTCTTCTATACACAAATTAATATATTCATGCACCCTACTAAATGGTTCTATATAGTAGGTTGTGATTTAGTTTTACTCTCAAAAACTACCCTTACATACTTCAACGCGCTCTAGCACCTAAACTATTCGTTTGCCCCAAAAATTTATGACACATAATTTATAGGAAATTGAATGTACTTTATTTTTCTATAGAAACACTATTTACTAAAAGTGCATAGTTTTTGAGTTATAAGCTATAAACAAAAAAACAGATTTTTGAAACTTTAGTCACACTTTAACGCCCTCTAGCGCCTAAGCCGTCAGGCTGAGTATAAAACCTTTTAAATATAGATGGTATAAAATTTTATTTAGTTTACTTTTACTTAGATGCTTTTTTCTCAAGAAGTGTGTAGTTTTGAAGTTATAAGCGAAAAACTGAAAAATGAGCAAAATCCCACCCTTCTCGGGTCGGACACGCTATGCCTGCAATTTCCCTAAACTTCAACGCGCTCTACTGCTTCAACTATTTGTTTGAAAAAAAAAAGCATGAGACATAATTTGTGACAAATTGAATGTACTTCATTTTTGTATAGATACATTTTTTTCTAAAAGTGCGTAGTTTTCGAGTTATGAGCGATAAAACAATTTTTGGCCAATATTGGCAATTTTTTAACTTAACCGCGCGATGCACCCCCTAGTTATTGAAAATATTGAAAAATCTCAATCGTCCCTATTTAAAACCCCTTTATATACAACCCAAACAGCAATTATTAATGAAGACGTAATAGAGAAGAGTCAATTTAATTAAAAGTCGAGTTCAATTCCGATATCTTAGCACTGAGCTTCAGTAAAGTAGCTTAAGTCCCTATAGGAACTAGGGTCAGATGCTCAATGAAACTTGCAGTAAATAAAGTATTAAAAACAAAGTCGTTGGGAATTTTGTAGATTAAAAATAGTTTAGCTGGTATTAATTCTATATTTTAGGGGACGAATTTAAATAGCGAGTGGTTCAAAATTTTGGAGGTAGCATAAAAGAGCTTTTAAATCAAAGTAAGTAGCTTTAGGGCATTATTCGTAAAAACATATATCTTAAAAAAAATGAAATCGATACTTCGTGAATATAAAACTTTAAAACCTCCTATTTTATGTTTTAGTTTACCGACAGTTATCTTAGCGGTTAGAACGTAAAATCTCTTTTCCGATCGCTCAGTCAGCGTACTATGGCTGTGCTCATGAACGTGTACATTAGCTTTATCCCAAAAGTTACGATCTCCTGGTGAACTTACACTTAGTTTAGTAGTCCAAAGATTTCTTCCACTTTTAACGATAAGTTTTAGAGTCGATTTTATGAGAGTAATTTTGTTTGATGATTGTGCTTTGAGCTAAACGTCGGTCATTTAACCCCTATGGTGGGAATTAGAGAAACTAAATCGGCGTCGGGATGCGAACTCGTATTACTGATCTTTACTTGTCCTAATCTTTTAAAACCAATTGAATTGATACAAAAAGAACAAAATAATTGCATAGACTAACATTTATTTTCTTAAATTTTCTTTTAACGTCGAGAGAAAGTTTGTTTAGGGAGTTTTTCATTATCCTGTCTCGGAAATGTTACAAATTGCAAACGAAATTACTAAATGGAATATCAGTAACGCGAAACTAATAGAATTAGCAATGTTCTATCTCTTGTAGTATTTCTTGTTGTATATGGGTTTTGACTATACGATAATGAATCGAGACCGCACCGTAAGCAAGTCCTTAAGGATTTAAGCGTGAAGATCCTGCATCCGGCAATTAGCATACAATACCTGGAGAGTTGCTTTCACGCACGAACGGACCTTATACCATTCTAAATGTATATTGCCAGGGACTGTACCCCCGTAGTTGTGGTAATTGAGTTGGGACGGCTTTGTTGTTTCTAAGCTCTACACTTACTCCTTCAACTGTAAATTATTATATTATTTAATGCCTTTTTAAATATGACGTGGAAAACTCTCATAAAGCAAAATTTATGTTTGAATATTCAATAAATAATAATAAAGCCGAATAATATGGGAAAAATAACTCCTTTTTTCTACTCTATAGATTTTGAATACTAAGATATATAACTTTTTTTTTTGTTTCAAAAGATATCAATTTATCAGTTCACTGATTTGTTATCGATAAGCTAGTCAATGTTCCAAAAATGTGTACACGAGCAGATGATCTTGTCAAGACGATTTTCTAACAAAATACGCTACTCTGTTAACACTTCTCATATTATTACATTTCAACTTTCCGACATAAACAATTTTAATGAATTTAAAATATTTCAATTATTAAGTTGGCATGTTAGATCGATTTAATTAATTTGATAGGATTAAAACGTCGACGATTATTATTTCCAGTCTGTTGCGACTTGTCCGGTCAATTTTGGTTAAGAAGTCGCCCAGGTGTCTCTAAACGACTTACAGCGCTCTCCATTCTACAAACTCTTCTAAGTCTCACTCAACTGACGCAAGGTCGTTCTTCCAGGTTTTTTCGGCCACTGTCTTAAGCCTTAAGCCTTCTTTGTCAATTTTGGTTAAGAAGTCGCCCAGGTATCTCTAAACGACTTACAGCGCTCTCCATTCTCCAAACTCTTCTCAAGTCTCACTCAAAAGTGACGCAAGATCGTTCTTCCAGGTTTTTTTCGGTCACTGTCTTAAGCTTTCTTGGTCGTTTGCCTTAAGCAGATGATCTTCCTTCATTCGCTGTTTGTAACCGAACTGTGTTGAGCTGCTATGCTGACTCGCCTCACCACCTTTCTGTCTCATCAATTTTGGTTTCTCATATCCATGCCGTTCCAAACGACTTGGCTGTACCTTTTGTTTTTACGTTCTAGTTGTAGGTCTCCTCACAGGTGTTTGATTTTACAGAAGCTCATCGATAGGTCCAGTTTGTTTCATCTCTTCTTGCCTTGACTTTTATATCTAGTCCATCGGGTCCTAGAGGCACTGAGACATATACAAAGCATTTCGTCTTCCTCGAGGAAGCTCTGTAGAGCGAATGGGCTTGTAACACGACCTGACCTTGCAAAAGAGAGACGCCTAATGAGAATTAACCGATTTTTGCCAATAAGGCAATTAAAAAACATTTTTGCAAATAGCCACGCGATGACTCGCTAATTTTATTCTGTCACAGTTTTTAGCAGTTATCAACTTTTTCACCAAATTGAAAATTCAAAACATTTAAAAACATCGGTTTACGTATTTATTTTTCGAATGCAAAGCTCCATGTTTATGAAGTTACAAATGACGAGCTTTAATTTGGCGGCCTTTCAAATAAAATCGATATGAGAAATAAATATAATATCGAGAGAAACAAAGCACTATAATATTTAATGTCATCGCTCAATTTAGTTTCTGCTAAACCACAGTTTCAGTCATAAGCAATGATTGATCGTCTGCGAAGATAGATATAACTTGCATTAAGATTCCCATATCAGAATTGTATATCTGCCAGATCGTCGGTCCCCTTTTACTCTTAAGCAAATACAAACTTTGTTAGACGTGCATTACATTAATCACCAACTACTTAGTTACTGTAAAATCAAATCTATTTACTTTGCGAAGTTAATCCAAAAGTGATGACGTTTCACTTATCGGAGATAAGATTTTTTTTTAACAAATAGTAAATTATAATTAATTATGGTAATTTAGTCCAAAATATTACGAGATTATGGGATTAAGGTGATGCGCTCGGCTTCGGAGATAGGTAGTTTGGTATAATTGAATTGGAGTTTGAAATTGCACATGTAATGCATTACCATCGCGACTGCTGTTGTCACATATCGTTCACAACAGTTAAACCAGTCATCTTGACATATCCCCTATCAACTTAGCTTATTGAAAATGATTCCCCTTCGTCTTGCCTGTCTGGTGTCGAGTACGAAAAGAGATTCCGGAGATGGTTGTGGAAATAAGTGAAAATAACATTTAATATCGTATTAAACTGGTGGATCTTTTCACTATGCCCGTCATTTTTTAAATCGCTTTGCCACCCAAAGAGATTTTGTAAATATTTTATAATTATATTTCGAGACTCTCGTCTTTGCGTCATTTATTTCAATCTTTAAATCGGATCAGATCAACAGTTATTGATTTTCGTTTATTAATGTTGAAAATATTACTCGAGTTTTGTTCAAATATTTATAGGTTACTGAAAGATTACGCTGTGTTGTTTTAAACGCCGCAAGTTGTGCAATTTATTAAGTGTTCTCAATATTACACTTTGAATGTAATCTTGCACGTTATGGATTGCTAAAAACCAGAACAAAGTATATCGCGATATTACTACAATACTATTCGTTCTCCTATGTCTTTCAAGATTCAGTTTTTATTCATTAAACCCGTAACTCAATCCGAAATCACAATTGTTTTACACGCCCTTCTCTTGGTTGCAAAAGGTTGTTCTGAACCGCCCAAGAAGATAATTATGGGGAGTTGTTACTTCGTTTCTGTGCAGCTCACCTTGGTCAATCCTTTTTTTTTTCTGGCTTCGAGTACAAGCTCATGCAACCATGATTAATCCTTAAATACCACGTTTATGGTCCACCAGTCACCAGTCGGAGCTGCACAGTATGCAGTTTTATAAAGAATTTAGACGTGATGTGGGATGTGGGTAAAAACCAAAATGATGTAAGGCCCTCTATCCTTTCATTTAATTAACACCTAGACCTAGGCAATGGGATTGTATTGAGATGCTAGTAGATAGGTTGCTATATCGAGATGTGGAGAATTGAACCTTCGTCAACTACCAATTTCTTTTCTAAGACATTACCAGTCCGCAAATGGCCAGTTTCGGAGATAAGAAAACTTTTGCGTTCTGTCGGAAACCCCAGCATTGGCTCGAATTCGATGGCATCTTTGATCTACTCGTTGCTACGGGCTCTTCGAGGTTATTTGCAGGCGTAGAGTACGCTAAAGTTTTCAAATGTTTTCAAATAAAAAAGTCGAAGATTTTGCAGGTCATGATACAGGTTCCTTCCTTCTCACCCATCTTCGTCTAAAAGTTCCGTAAAAATGCTGTCTAACGGCAATGGAAAAATGAGCAGAAGCACCATAGTGCTGGAGCCACAAATGATGCTACAAAAAGAAATAATCCTCCACATCTCCGAAATCGACCATTTTCGGACTCAGGTTCTCCAGACTTTCTGCAAATTTAGACCCTTTAGTTTGTTGTTTTAGTTTAGTTTTGTTTGTTGTCACGTTTTTTAACACCCTGTATACGACCAAAGAACAAACGGTGGAATTTGTAGAGGTACTGAACTGAATGGCAGCTTCCTCAAAATAGATTTTAAATCTTGAGTTTGTTAGAATCCGGGCTCGGAGATAGTAACAAGATGAATCTGTAGAGAAAACTGTAGAGCAAACAAATGCTAACAATGCACTAAAAGTAAATAGGAAAGTACTAAATTATACAAGCGGATTCAAATCCCGAGATTAGGGCCACGTTAACTCGAAACTGTTAAATGAAGGGATAAAACAAAGAGCTGATTGATGACCAGCACTTATAAGCGGGTAGAGGAGATTTGGATAGAAATGTGCCATGCGGGACTACAGAGTAACAATCACACTACACACCCTAATAATAAACTAGAGTACAATGCATATTTTAAATTTTGCTTCAGAAAAGGCTATTAGAGATTCCGGTATAAACACTTTGAAGAACAAGCAGTAAGAAAGGGTCTAAATATTGACTTTATCAGACGATATTTATCCAAAACGCAAAGAGGGCCAATTGAGATTATTTAATGTCCTTCAGGAGACCACTAATAAATTAGGTCTCATGCTGAACTATCAGAAAACCAAATACATGGACTGCCAAGTATAACAGCCAGACAGAGTCTGGCAATGGGAACGCGTACTATTATAGAGATGATGGCGATCCATGGAGATCTCCACCATGGAGATCCAACATAGTACGTATCTCCCTAATACAGCGCGGAATATTCAGTGTTAACGATAAAAACTAAATACCTACTACTGTGTAAGACGGTAATAAAGCCCATTTTAACCTACGGATTTGAATCATGGACTCTAGTAAAAAAATATCAGTAACAACTTGGATATTTTAACGAACCAAAGTAGGAAATTGACATAATATAATGAATCAGACAACGTCAGATTTTCATGTATGGGAAATTTGAGTGAAATCTAGCACAGGTTCTAACGGAATTGCCGTACAGGGAGATGATTCCCAATTTATTGATTCTATTATAAAAATTAACAGATCCATAAATTAGAGCAGCGCTATTAGGTAGTGCGCTATGGTTTTTGTAGAAGTGATACCATAAGTATAATTTAATTATAATCAAACGTAACGATTTGAGCTGGAAGATTTGCCATAAGCCATAACTCTAGCTTCTACACCACGGTATGCACCATGATGGATCTGGATTATTTAGGAAGGGGAAGCAAGCTCGGGCCCATTATACTATCTCCAAGCGGCCTCTCCGTGCCCATCAAATCTCGAGCCATTCCACTTGAATAGCACCATGATGATGAGAAGAATAAACTCTCTCTCAAGAAATACAAAACATCATTGATGTAGGTCACGAAGGAGCGCAAAATGTGGGATAAAACCATTATTTAAATAGTTGTCGATTTTGTTTGAAGGTGATAAAACAACAACGGAACACCCGTCATGTGACTCGAGTCACAAAAATCGTACGTTTTGTAGAAGATCTAAAGCTGGGTGGGGAATTATAACAAAAGTTAACATTCCCAATAAATCTATTGAGGTTTCGAACTGAAAAGAAGCTTTATAAATCTGAACAACTTTCCACAACATCTACAATTCTAAGAAATCACAAGCAAAGACTGGCTTTTCTCCTAAAACTATATTATGTAATTTGTATTTAACATTCGGAAAAATTACTTCCAAATTAAGTAGTTTGACCTAAATAGTGATAAATAAAATGTGTAACTTGCAGTAAGTAATAATCCTTTGTTGTAAGAAGTAAGAACGCGAAAGACGACCAAATGGCGCCACCTAAAATTTTTACTAGCCGATAGTAAATTTTAATGACGTATTTGAGTAATATTAGTAAAGATCGATATACAATTTAATGCAAATTAAAGGCAAAGGGGCGCAAAGTTCCTTTGTTTATATGCGTATGATAAATATTTAAAAGTCGAGCATAATAATTAAATGAACATAAACAATAGAAAATGAATGTCGTAAGAAAATTTCCTTTTTATGTTTCTATCCATTAACGCATCACTTGATCCTTTCTTAATTTTCGTTCCAGTCGATTCAAGAAGTAGAGACAATTCCACAAAGAACAAAGAGTCACTCATAATCATAATGTATTTCACAGTGTGTAAAATCCCAGTGCCTGTGAGCTTTTACATCCATTATCAAGTCATTACAGAGCGACAAAACATTGTGTCACGGTATGTGATGACATAGTATTATCATTAGCGCTTCTTCTAAGTTCTGAGAGCTTTAAAGGGTTTCCACTATAAGGAAAATACAAACGGGCGCTGTAAAAAGAAATTGTTCCATTTATGAAAATTTTCACTAACTTTTCTTTTTTTTTTCAGGTAGGAGTTTTGACAACTTTTTAATAACTTCCATCTAATTGTAAGTAAAATACGTAAGTACCTACTTTTCGGTAATTTCATTTCCTTCGTTAAAATGTTACAACTTTGGCTTAAACTGTTTTACATCGGGAAAAAATTTCCTTTTACATTAAAATGAAAAAGTTTGATGAAAACACTTTTTCTCAAGTTTAACTGAGTGTAATGAAAAAAGTTGATATTAAGTCAAAAAATGAAAAATATAACTTCAAAAATACTTTAATCGAATTTCTATCTGTGTATTAAAAATATTTTCTTTTTTAACTTGACAATACAAAAAACGAGTCGATATAAAGTTTTTTACCTTCGAGTTACTTTTCTTCAAGAAAAAAGTTTAATAGGTAATTGATTCGATTTTTAACAATGCCCCATGATTTTTTTTCGTCTTATTACACTTTTCTTATCGGCGAAAAACATATTTAAGAGTTTTTCGTTCACAAACAGATTTGAGTTAGTTAAAAGTTGTTGCACATCGCCTTTAACAGTAAATAATTAGTTAAACTTTTATTTGTTCGTCGAGCTCCGCCCAAAATGTATCGAAACAGTCTGTTTTTCTTTAAAGAATTTTCTTTAGAAATTATAATGGCCAGCATCGAATTTTTGCTAATGATTATCGCACAACAAACACTAATGAACGGAAGAGTTGAATCTCTCACTACTTCATCGTTGTCTTTTTGTTTACTTCTGTTAATTATTACGCACTAATTGCTTTCTCACCCTAACGAACACTTTCGTTGCGGAAAATTCATTTTTCAACTTTTCATCCACGCGTCAATGTATGTATTCTCCCTCCTCACTCCTCACATCTTTGGCAGAGTATGGCATTTTCAGTTTCAGTATTTTAAAAATTAGTTTTGTCGTCGGAAAATCTTCTTAAGAGCAGGCAGTAAAAAACAACACCTTAATTATTTATATTGTTTTACATGGATTAATTAGGAAAGTAAAGAAAACCTTTGTAAAAGTTGCACAGTTTGCGCATTTCATAGGACGGGAAAAGCTTATAAGAGCTCTATTAAAATGACGCTTCATCAACACACGGTTGTTGTACTCGGCCAATTTTTAAAGCACAAATTTAACAATTTAATTACTCGAACGATTAATTATTTTTAGTGACGTAGAAAAAGATTTATGGAGTAAAAAAAATTAATCACCTGCCGTGTAAAAAATGTTAATTATAATTTACACAAAAAAATGTATTAGTATTTGATCGAGGTTGGGGTTATCCGTTTTAAGCTTGAAGAAGGATTAGATTTAGTACTGGAAATGTCTCACTTTCAATTAAAGCGAGTGTTAGTAAATTTAAATGCGAGATATAAATCTTGAGAATCTACAATTATGCCGTTCTGGCTTTATTCCTCCACCTATTCATTATTTATAAAGTTCCAAGTTGAGATTAAAAATTATCTATTTCAATCCGCCTTTTGGATTAAGTTAAAAAATTTTATAGTTCAATTCTTAATCTAACTTCTTTTTTCAATTTCCATTTTCAAGTGTGTTGGTAACACTTGTGACAGCTATTTCTATATTTCATAGCGACCTGCGTTTGTTCCTATGATTGTTTTGCCATCACAACTTTGGAGTTGGCAAAAGTTTTTGCCATTTATCTTGTGGAATTTGATAAATGTAATAATGCGAATAACTTGAGTTGGACATGTGTTTAAGAAAGTAATATAAGTGAGTATACGACTGTAATAAAACTAAAGGAGTATGAAATTAATTTTTTTACAAGACGTCGTTTAACCCACTTTTTCGCAATCGTCAAATAAAAAAGATAAAAGGGATTTTTTCTAACATGCCGCAAACTTTCTTACATTTTCAAACTTTTCTCTTATTTTAGCTAGATAGTTGCTTAAATAACGGTGTAGTAGCTGACACGCTGAAACGGCTTTTGGATCATTTAGAGAGAGGGACCAAGCTCTCAGCAATTAGGCCCATTGTATTTCTTCAAAACGACCTCCCCATGTCCATCAGATCTTGAGTCATCCTACTGGGATTCCGCCGGGAGGGGTGGTGCTTGTTCTGGCCATTTCGAACCAGCAGTTTTCCAACACGGATCTTCTTATTGACGTTAGGGCTGGACAGTACCAGAGCACATTTTCAGCAGTTTCGTCTTCAAGTTTACATCCACGACATATGGAATTACCTACCAAACCCAGTGCATGGAGATGTTTGGGTAGTCGACAGTGTCTCGTGAGTGTCCCCGCAATTGTTTGTAGATTAGTTAGGGACCGCTGTAGACAGTATTTTGCCAGTTTTTTAGAAGGAGCTCAGTAAAACCCTTTTGCTTTGGTGGCAACTTACATTGCTTGTTCATCTTTCAGTCGTCAGACCTCTCCCTGTCTATCAGATATCGAAACATCCTACTTGTAGGATGAACTCGAGGATTCTGACGGTAGAGGTGGTGATTATTCTCGCCATGTCGAGCCAGAAGAGCCACTAGACAATAACAAAGCGCATGTTCAACTGTTTCGTCTTCTAGTTCGCATCTACGACATATGGGATTATCTACATACCAAGCCCAGTATGTGGAGTTGTTTCTGTAGTCGACAGTGTTCCGTGAGTGTCCCTGCAATTGTTTGTAGATTAGTTCAGGACAGCTGTAGATAATAATATTTTGCCAGCTTTTTAGAAGAAGCCGGTAAAACTCGGCGGCAACGTACGTTTTTTGTTCATCTTTCAGTCTGTAATACGATAGATGGGTATTATTTTTAAGAAGAGTTACGGTAGTTTTATGATTGGCTCAGTGCCACAGGAAAGGCTGTTTGAACCTTTCTAGACCAGCTCGTCTGTTTTATCGTTCTCGTCATTTCCTTGACGTCTTTTGACTCAACAGAGTATAAAAATCATTGTTTTTGAATATTTGTTCGACCAGTTCTATGTACTCCAACAAAAGACCAGAGATTGCCTTGCTGATGTTTAAGGCTTACAAGGCAGCTTTACTGTCCATCAATATCAGTATTTTCTTGTTTAGGATTTCGTTGGCACTGCGTAATATCCCCATCAGTCTAGTTTGAAAAACAGAAATATTTCCCCGGCGGTAGGCTTTTGTTGAGAACAACCTCAGGTGGGTGTACACCTGCTGAAACGGCTTAAATGAGGTCGTGGGTTCCACGCTGCTAACTGGCGTTTTGGCTTCATAATATTCTTGAAAAATTCCTGGGTATCATAAATAAGTGAGTCGGTTGCTTTGCCCTACCCCAGGTCTGGTGGGAGAGGTAGTGTCAAAAATATTAATTCTAGTAGAACTTTAAGTTGTTGTTCATCATATTACAAGTACAAATTAACCTTGCAGTGCATGCTATCTAAGACTGCTGATGCTATTTAGTAGACATTTTTTAAATGAGTAAAGGAGAAGATTTTTAAAAGCTTCTGAGCTTCCATTAATTCAGTTTTCGAGATGGATGTCCTCGTTATTCATCAGGATTGCTACTCTTTGCACATATTGTTCAGCGGGTGATTTATTATTTTTATGTCCATGATATTGCTTCTCTAGTCTCCTCACATCATCCATTACAGGATTTCACCACAGTTTCGCTTCTTCGTCAAGCCGTTTTCTCCTGGTCGCCGTTATGCGATTCTACACATCACACATCACAGCTCTCTTATGGAAATCTTTTGTTTCGTTTGTATAAAATTAACTAATGATGTAGAAATTAGTCAGTTTGTATACAGATTGCTTAATTCCTCCAGATCATATAGCAGTTTGTTTGTTCGTTTCATCAAAAGTATATTTATGAAATTTATAAAAAAACATAATGTGAACCTCTCTGTAGTGACCTCTGCGGTTACTGTAAAAGTTATCTCGTTCCAGGGGACAGGGTAAGATCTAAAGTTTACTTTCAAGGATTTACAAGTCCTTGACGAGATTCCAGATTTCCCCCATAGGTAAGGTACTGCATTTCTTTAAATAATTCTTACTCTCTCTCTCGATGGGTTTTGGGGAATCCTTAAGGAAGGTTCAAATTGAATATTTTGCAGCCTAGTGGAATAACATAGTGGAATAGTAGAATGACAATAGTCAAAGGTTCTGA
The DNA here is from genome assembly GCA_950108345.1 of Malthinus flaveolus. Classification (NCBI taxonomy): domain Eukaryota; kingdom Metazoa; phylum Arthropoda; class Insecta; order Coleoptera; family Cantharidae; genus Malthinus; species Malthinus flaveolus. Next base: position 5,118,617 of record OX467285.1, read on the forward strand.
AATCACCCAATAGCTCTCGAGTCTCCGATTTTTTTTAATTATTCTTTCCCCTCTACGAATTTTTAAAGGTAAGGGACGATATTGTTGAATACTTTGGTAAAATAAAGGTGGGCTGATCTTGACGACTACTCTTCCATGGCCGATTTTTAAACTTGGGCAGTTGGAGAGTACGAAAAGTGCCGTTTAGTTTGTCTTTAAACGTCTTTGCCCCGCTAGCTGACGACCAGCTTTATACAAACAGAATTATATCTTCATTGGTCAGTCAGTGTAGTTCCTCGCTCGTGTGTGACCTCAAGACCTCGAGACGTCACTCGACATCACTCCGTATACCGTATACAGGATGTCGTGTATTCAATTGCTGGTAGAATATAACAGTCGATCCATTCGCTCATTTTTAGTTATTGAGAAACCTAACAAAGTGTAGGCAGACAATCCCTATAAAAATAAAACAATTGGACGAAACCACGATGAAACGATTTTAACGTAACAAAAATACCTTTTTTAAAGCAATTTAACGCTCGAGAACGTTTTAATAATTATTATTATTACAGTTAATGCTTTAAAAAGTTTTTTTGTGTATATTTTGAACGAAAATGTTATTTTCTCTTTTAGCAAACAATTTGAAAATTTTGTAAATTAGTTAACTGTTGTACACATCGATTTGTTTTATCTCGTTAGGCTGTTTGTTTCAATTCACAAGCTGAAAATGTGATTACAGATTGCATGGCCAAATTACACGAAGATAATTGCTATTTTTAATTTTATTAAATTTTACATTAATTTGGGGAAGCGAAACGGAGATTACGTAGGGGTTTAAAAATTTAACAATTTATTTGTAATTTTATTTTTGGGATAGTATATGGCGTTACTTTTTTTTTATTTTTGTTATTTTTTTTACCAACTCGCTTATGTCAACTATCTAGAGACAAGAATTTATATAATTCTACGTAATTCACTTGAGTGATAACTCAATCTCACGACAGTAAAGTCGCTAGCAGCGACGTTAATAAATTTAGTAAGAAATTTATATGAAACAAGGCAAAGGGTGGAAATTGAGATGAAAAATACAATTAGATACAGCAATTTACTCGGTATCGTGAGCTTATATCCAGTCGAAACTAAAACTTACAAAATAGGTTTGACGAGCATAGAGATTACTACTTTATAGGTTGGTCTTCTAGTCGTTTGCCTACGAAGCCGCATTACAGTCGCTGCTTCGTCTCGTTTTAATTCATTTTTTTTCTTTCCGTTGATCAAAACAGAACGTGGTCCATATTAATTTATTCTGAAATGACGATAAAAAGTATAGGATGTGGAATTGGAAAATATGTCCGAAAGCAGTAGATAAGTTCTTAATAATCTAGAAACTCCCTGCAATGAACAAGATATTCTGAATGCATGGAACGTGAGGCAGAGATGATTTTGATTCACAAAAAAAGGCAACACTTTCAGTTTTGATCATTGATCACTACCTGTCTATCTGTTTACCCTCATAATCAGAACCTGCACGTCTTACCACAGACCTGTAAACGTGATGGAGCGCTCAATACAGCTCAGGCTGAACAGGAACCAGCAAAGTGTTGGCTAAAAGCTAAAAGTAATCTGATGTGGCAAAAATGAAATTAAAGAACACTGTTAAGGAACGACTGAAAGATGGACAAGAAGCGTAAGCTGTCGTCGAAGCCAAAGTGCTATCAGGCTCCTTCCAAAACGCTGGTAAAACTCGGTCTACAGCTGCCCCCAACTAATCTGCGAACAATAGCAGGGACACTCACATCTCCACATACTGGGCTTGGACATAATCCGAAATACGAAACGGTTGAACATCTGCGTTGTCACTGTCCAGCCCTAACGTCGATAAGAAGATTTGTGTTGGGGGACTTTTGACTCGGCATGGCCCAAATAAGCACCACCTCTCCCGTCAGAATCCTAGAGGTCATACTACAAATCGGATGGCTTGATATCTGATGGGCTCGGAGAGGCTTCTTGGAGAAAGTACAATGCGCTCGATTAAGTGACCTAAGCGCAGGGAGCTTTCTCTCCCTCTCTCTAAATGATTCTGATCCAGATCCATACTATTAAGAAACTCGCTGTAACACATTGCATGAAAGAAGCCTGATATGGGAAGAAATGTAGCAATATGAGGATAGTCATCATACATCATGGGTAGTAGATCAGTATATAGTGCTCTAATAGGCGGGTCGTAATCGTCCTGCGATAGTGCGTCATTAAGTTCCGAAAAAGTTTCGATGTAAGTCTTTTACGTGACATTTTCAGGTTCCTTTAACGAGTCTACTCAGCTCAAGTAAGTTTTGTCTGTCAGTCTGTCCCAAGTCTTTCACTTCGTTTGTTACCACGATGTGCCGATCTCCTGTGAGCCAGCAGTTTTCAAAGCGCCTGTGCGCGTTTCAAGTGGAAAAACTGCGAACATTTTTAATTTAAACATCTCGATGCGTCAGTGGAACTCATTTGTTGAGTTTCATTGCGATTTGTAACACATTAAAAGCGAGCGAAATGCATTTAAATAAAATAGCAGGCAATCCGATTCTGTTGGAAACGCCATCAAATGATATAAAATGTAATGGGAAATTTTAGTAGCTATTTTTTTTCTGCCAACAGTAATTTTTTACGCGTACATTGATAACTATAAAATATGTAAAAAACAATGACATCGGCGCGCATTATCTGAAAAATTATTAACTCATTGAATATGACTTAGCATGAACAAGAGTTTAATTGCGCCAGTTGGTGTGCTTTGTTTACTATCGTTAAATATAACACGATAACAACTTTTAGTGGTGTAACTATATTTGTTTACACGCCGTTATAAACGATCTGTAACATTAGTTAGAGTAGAGGAAAATACTTTTTTTAAGGGCTAAATTATTTGTTGATAAACAACTTGTGCATAAATTACGTGAAATTGCAATGTTTGTTTATGAACTTGTGCGGTTAGTGCAAGATAAACTTAGGAAGCTGATGTGCGTGTAGTGTGTTTGGTGGATATAAGCGATATCTCTACGACGCAGCTCAGAGCTTTTCATCTTAATGTTAACCTAAGTTGTAATAGTAGTATAAACAATTCCGTAACAACTCGAATAATATAGTGTTAAGAGGGGAGATAACTCATTTTCACCAAGGTTTTCCCTCCCTTCAAGAATTTACTCGCTTAATTGACATCGTCATCGTTAGTTTCGAACTTTTTAATTTCCAACTACTCAAAGCTTTGCTGTACAGGGTGGTCGCTTTTTATTAGCTGGTTTACAAAAGTGGAAAACTTTGTAAATTATTGTTAATTCAACTTTCAATCAATATAACCAATACAAATACCGCCTGTGCCCTAAAGACATTAGTGAGAGTGAGTCAGATGAAATAAAATTTAGGATAGTGCCTATTTAATCCTTATCTCTAACCAGGACTGGTGATGATCTTTTCTTCAGGAATACGCTGATCTTGAAAGAAGGAGAGAAGGAGGAAGATTTGGGATAATTACTACGACTCTACCCCTCATTCAAAACTTTAATACTGACCTGATCTGGGAGGAAAAATCTATATTTTTGAAATGCCACTTCACCTCACCTAGTTGAGTCACATCCCTTTGAGTTAATTCAACTATTTTTTAGATTTATTTTGTGGGATAAAATAAATTATTTGGTTAAGCCTCTGATGAGGAACTTGGGAATTTTATTTCGTCGTGCTCAATCCCAACCTATCCAATATCCGACGTCGAGCAAATCTAAGGGAAAACTTAAGCTTTTCAAATGGATCACCCTGTTGTCCAGCGTACTTTTCACGCATTTTTCTATTGGGGTGTGTTTCTTCAATCAAACGCCCTCTTTAGTCCTTAGCTACCCTTCTATACTGGCGTACAGCTGTTTTATGCTAAAATATTGTTTTTCCTTTATTAGGTACATTATGCGCGTTAAATGTTTTTAACATTTCTCCAATAAGGAACGTCAGTTCAAAATGCAATTCAAACTGTAGCTAAAAACTTTTTTAATTAACGTTCGTTTCTCTTACAAAAATACTTGTTGACATGAGTAAAAAGTTTTGTCAAGTGGAGTTTTATTTATTCTACATGCTTTTTTAGTTGGTCTTTTTAATGCAACAATAAAAACGAAAGGAGCAAATTCTGGTACTAATCATTAAAATTGCGCCCTTAAAAAGTTAAATTTGCACGGATACGACACTACGGAAGAAAAGTTAAATTCGGACCAAATTTGTCTAAAATGTTTAATCAAAGATGAAATAAAATAAATTATGTAATTAAAACGAGTTTAAAATTAATTCTCGATTGTACATTTTACTTACTTGAGTTTTCTTTTAGTTTAGAATTAATTACAAGTTTTTAAATTCGCTTTGAAAAAGCGGACGAATAAACTTTTATAGTTTTGATTATTAATTAAAAATTTGTAGATCCAGTTTAATTTATACCGTTTAAATAAAAAGCGAAGCTCGTGTTACATAATGTTGAAATGAAGCCTATACAGGAGGTTTAAAATTTGCGTCTGTGGATGAGGGGATGGGGATTGGGGATCTTTCACTCTGACACCGTCCATAATAAGAGATACAAATTGTTCAAGTGCTTATTTAGGTGGATTTTGAGTTTTTAGTAGTTCCAAAAGTGGTTTAATTTGTGAAAAATAGCACTGCCACAAAAGTCGACTGACAGAATTATCTATCGTTAGAAAAAAACTAGAAAAACAACCAAAAACTTTGCCGTTGGGACCTCAAAACTGTTTTACCAATAAATATGTAAAGAATTTATGCAATTTCTTCAAGTTAGTACAAATAAGTCGAAGAAAATCAAATTAACTTTGTTAAAAAAGTAGGGTCGCTACAGTTACTCGCCCACGTGAAAAACCGGTAACAATATTGAAGAAGTATTTGCATATTTACAGTAGTCTCGAGTATAAATTAAGAATCTCAGTACAAACTCAATATTTAAGCAAAAATATTTAAGTTAACAAAAATTTTACCCCCTCTACTATATCCTTATTTATCATTTAAGAGTTTTCCTACTCAAAACACTAACTAATCTCAAAGCCAATTGTCAAAATTTAAGGTCAAATATCAAAAATCAAATCTCATAGGTAAAATCTCGAAATCTGAAAGGTTGAATAATTCTAAAGATCAAATCGAATCTCAAGATCAACTCTCAAGACGAATGTCAAGGTCAACTCTCGCGGTTAGGTTAGATCAATCTTAATATCAAATCTCAAGGTCACTGATAACGTGTTTGGTTAAAACCCCGCTCCGAAGATGATACAGTGTATCGAAGCAGCTGTCAGCAACCAAACTGACAAAATTAGTGGAAATGGCTATTCTAATTTAGTTCATAGAAAAAAAACATTTTCCAAATATTGTATTTGGAAACGCCCTGTATTAAATATTTGAATTTTTAGTACCTACCTAATAGCGCACTAAAATAAATAAATTAACGAAGGATTAAAGTTTGCCTCCAAAGCGAGATGAATAATTTCCACAATTTTGATTTAAATTATTTAAACTGCACAAAAATTTCCAGTAATGTGTAAATTATTATTACCGTTCCTAGCTAACACTTTTATTTCATTTATTTCAGTCAATGCGGTTGTTTTAATTATAATCTTTGCGCACCCAAATTTGAATTATAACGTGTTGAAATGTTTCACAAAGTAATAATTCTTCATAAACTCGTACACATAGAGTATAATTAAAATGGTATTAGTTTGTATGCACACGTCAAGTTGTGGAAGAGCAAAAGGAAAAAAAAAGAGGAGGTTTTATATATTCTTGTGGTTGCCTCTTATTATCACATTGATTATGATTGATTGTATCTGATTAACTTTTTGTTTGGTTTTTGATTTGACGGTGCCCATAGGGTTGACTATAATTTGTTGCAATCCATAAATCATAACAAGATTATAATAACCCATCTTTGTGAGAAAAGTGTGATTGATGTGAAGATTTTTTTGGGGGGTTAGCAATTTTAATACGAAGGGATCAATTTTTACGGGGTGACCTAAAAAAAGTTTAATCGATATTTTTCGCAACTAAGAGAGTTGCACCACAGGCGTTAAGCTAATAAGTAAGACCGAACTTAATTTTTGATAATCAGCAACTGTGTTGTAAGTAATTGGCGACTTAAAACTTAAACATGGCGCAGTCGGTGGGATTTGAACTTTAAAAAGTAGAAACTCTTATCATAGCGATATTAATAGACTATTTCAGATCTGAATGAGCTGATACGCCAATGTCAAGAAGTGTGAAGCCACCATTAGCGTTGGTTATTCCTCCCACTTTCTTTCCTCCGTGCATTTGTTTTCAAATGCTAAGTTCATTCGCACGTTTATGTTGTGCTGGAGGCTCATGTTTCTTAGTAATTAACGTTGATATAACTTTTTGCAGTTGGACTTGAACTGTGCGCCAATCAATACATTGAAATTATTTGGTAATTATTCCTAAACTCGTGTTTAGTTATGAAGTGCCTTCAAGTACCATTTTAACAAGTTCAACAATTCTATGCGGTATTCCCAACTCTGTCAATACTCAAAGCAGGTGCGGTTGATTTATATTATCGTATGTATGGTTACGAGGGCGTATTGATAAAATCTTATCCAATATTAGAAACGGCACAAATTTAAAAGACACAATATTCACTATTCAGTACACGGTTACACTTATCTTGCAAGGAAAGTTCTCTATGCTTCTTTCTGCTGCTTAAAACATATTTCGATGTCTTCTGTTCCTTACTCGATCTTTAAAAATTGTTTTCACTTGATTCTGCAGGAACCAGATCTAGATAATGAAAGAGGTGCTCAAGTGCTATTCAGCAAATTTTAGCTATTTCTTCAAAGAGATCTTAACAGTCGAGTTTCTTTTGTATCAATATAGAGTTCCCAAAAACGGAGGCAAGGAAAGGTAGGGAAATTTTTTGAAATAACGTCTATTACCTCTGGCCTCCTGTTGGAGTGCATAGGGCTGCTGAATCAGACATCTAAAAACAATGTTCTTATACTCTGTTGGATCAAAATACATCAAGAAAATAAAAGGAGCGATAAACCAGATGAGCTGTTCAAGAAAGGTTCAAACAGTTTTCTCTGTGGCCATGTAACTACTGTTAATAGCTTCCTTAAAAATAATACCCATCAATTACAGACGATGAACAAGAAATGTAAGCTGTCTCTTAAGCAAAGTGCTACACAGGCTTACAGACTCACGGGACACTTTCAACTACACTGGGCTTGACTTTTTCTCCCACTCTCAAGCCTTTGATGTAGGGGGCGATCACTTCTCCTGTGGGTGCTAGTTGGTTTTGTGGTTTTGCGCTAATAGTTCTTCTAAGGCGCACTGCTGTTGGACAATAAAGATTATTACTATATTTATGTAATACGCGCTGTAACTCTTTTGCCGTGTAGCCATTGGATTGTAGAGTCCTGCTTAAGTCCAATTTTTTTAGAGGTATTGTGGTTGGTAGATTCTTGTGGCTTGGCCTCGAAGTGCTTTTAAGATCCCTCTCTTTTGTTTTGGGTGATGTTTGACTGTCTGTGTAAGTATCGGTTTGTGTGTGTGGGTTTTCTATAAACCTTGTAACCCAGTGTTCCATCGCTCTGGCGCATAACCAAAACATCCAAGAAAGCGAGCTGCCCATCCATTTTTGAATCCATAGTGAACTGGATTTTGGGGCGTGCACTGTTTTGGTGTTTCGGGAAGCAGCTTAGTTCTCGTTTCCCTAGGCCCCATACGACGAATGTGTCGTATAGATATCTCAACCAAACTCTAGGTTTGAGCGTGGTCAATTTTAGTACCGCTGTCTCGAAATGTTTTATGTACAGGTTAGCTACCACCTCACTTAGGCTTCTAATGACAACTTCGTCGGTTGGTTGATACAACTTCTGTTCCCACTGTGGAAGTACGCCGTAGTTAGAGTACAATGGCAACTGGGTCTGATCTGCAAACTTATCTTGTATGAGAGCTAAAGTTTATAGGATAGAAACCTTTGTGAAAAGTGAAACTACATCAAAGTTAAGTAGGATGTCATTGGGCTCAAGGCGGATGTTATCGATCTTCGAACTTTGTCGAGTCTTTTGGAAATGAGCACCTTGTCTGATGTGTGGTTTCTAATGGTGCTGACTATTGGGGGCGTAAAGGAACTTCAGGTTTACGTATCTTGGGTCGATCGTACAGGCGGGGGTAATGCCTCGGTTTTTCGAATTTCTGATGAATCCTTGATGAACTGATCGATCTTTCGTAGAATTTTAGCTGTAGGATCTCGTGTTAGCTGCTTGTAGGTGTTGAGACCTGACGTGATTGAGATCGGTGGCTCTGGTGTTCAAGCACTTTATGATAACCAGTTCTTTGATTTTCAGTTCGTTCTTTAAGCGTTTACTTAGGTACGTTTTTTGAAAGGAGACCTAAGTTTCTTCCCCTTAGTGGCCGTAGCAGTAGACCCTCGAGTATTACTTGACAAATTTTTCCGAATTCTCACTTGCTCTTTCAAGTTATAATTTATCGAGCACTCGAGTAGATTTTATAATAAAGTAAAAGAGTTTAAAGTTTATCGGAAATAAAGACGTAAATTTAAAACGAATAAAAGTGAAAATAGAAGTGTTGCACAAGTTGTAAAAGTTGTTGAGAAGGTATTTACAAGTTGAATGGATAAACGTAAGTTGTTATCAATGTTTGAAACAAATTTTCTTATTCTCGGTTAAAGATTGTAAAGATTATTTCGACCTAATTCAAAAAGTTTAATCCTCCAATCTTGCAGTTTGGCACAACTCGTGAAATTTGTACTCGGATAAATTCTTGGCTAAAATCTCGAAACATTCGTGGAAGTATGCATCTCCGGAGAAACGTTACCTGCTATTATAAATTATTTAACGCGGTTATTTTAAATTAAGACGTTGTGCGTCTCTTAGGGCGTAAGAAGGAAGAAATAAGAGAAAAGCTATGGCTTTAAGGAGAGTCTCGACAGAACGGGTTAATCCGAGCGAATAAAAGCGCACTGAAAGATGTAATAATGATAGAACGACTACGGGCTGTTACCTTCTTTACCTTTTCTCACTGATAAAATTCAATTTTTTTGTCAGTAATTCAAAGAGACAATTTTGTATTTGTGTGCCAAGTATGAATTTCATTATAACAATGCTTACCGGAGCGTAAATATATCATCCGTAAAAACCTAACAAAGCAAAATATTATCTTTTCTCGCATTACATCATAATATACAGTTGTACTAAATATACAACATAAATGAGGGTGGCAAATAAATTGAAACGCTTTTTTTGGGACCAAGGGAAATTTTAACAAAAAATTCAACTCGGATAATTCGCTAATTTGAAACGTAACAACGTCATTAAAATTAAATACTCTTTAACGCCCGGAATTATTTAAAATCGCTCTTTCTTCATTCCCAATCATAATCATAATCAACTCGAATTACCTACCTACACCAAAAAGCCGAGTTAATTTTTTTTAATTCTCATTTATTAACTCATCCACCCAAACAACATCAAAGGACGAAATTTGTTTTTCGCTAAAAATTTGCTATTTCGAGCAAACTACTCTCGGAACTATTTTTATAGGAGAGATGTAGCTTCTCCGATGCGCGTGTTTCTGCATGTTTTTATTTTTAGACAAATCGAATTTCACGAGTTTGATTTCAAAAGGAAATTTTTCTGGACATTTAGCTTTAATTTTCTAAAAATTTTGTACTCGAGTCCATACAATTTTAGGAATTTGCCGGAAAGTTGTTAAATATAGGTAAATTAAACAATAAATAGTTCGTGGAAAATAGTTACTAGCAGTCGGTGGAAGGCACATATCGTTCTAAAAGTATCATGGTTGAGATGGTCTTATCTGAGAGTATACAGCAGGGGTGGCCAACCGGTCGATCGCGTCTATTAGTTCAGTCGATCGTGGCAAGGCAAAAAATATAAATACGAATTCTCCAATAATATTTTTTGTTTACCTCAAATAATTTCCCTACTTTGTTTTTGTGAAACATCTTTTTCCTATCAATTGCTCCTAAAATTTCTAAACTTCATTTTAAGCCGTTTGATCTTGAACAATCAAAGATTTTTGCCTGCGGCGCTATTTAATTCTACTATTTTCTTCAAACAAGGGGCCCCAAAATTTGACTGCGCCTAGGGCCTTAAAACTATAAACGCGCCTCTGGTGGTAGATTGCACAAGGTTTCGTCAGTAAACGGTAGATCTTGGGTCTAATCAAGTTGGCCACCCTTGGTATACAGGATGTCAATTTGAAACCTTTCAATATCTTCGCTTTAGTATAAAACATCGAAATCCGCAAAACTCGTTAATTTTATTAGTGAGGGGGACACTTTAATCGGGTATTTGAGTTCTCCCTACATTAACTCCCAAAGTGGGGTAAGGGAAGGGGGGTCGAGTGGTATCTTTTCGGAAAGTCTCTTCAATTGTCTTTATAACCATATGCTACTTTGCTATTTTTGGAGTAGTGGTTTTGATAATATTAAAGCACTTAGAAATTTTAGAGAAAAGTTTCGTAACAAATTTTAATATTGTTTAGAACACATAAACAAAATACTATTTTTTTAACAATTAATTAATCATTTCTACAGTTATTTAATTTTTTACCTTTCAGAACACAATATCATCCAAACCACTACTCCAAAAATAACAAATTAGCATATCATTTTAAAGACTATTGCATACGTATGTCAAGAACCAATAAGAAAACTTTTATTTCATAATTCAGACCAATCCCAGACCACTTATAACGATAAGTGTAAGGTGAACACTTATCGGTGTGCACTTATCGTTTTCGGGTTATCGCCAGGAGTGCGTTCAAGGACATCACCCGGGTAGAGTAGGATTGACCCCTCTAGACAACCTATGTCCTATAGCCATTTGGTTCGACGTCTGACTTTAACGTCTCACCTGCCCGACAGCTTTCTAATAAAAATAAGTGTACGTTAAGCCAAGTAACTAGAAATACTCATTTATTAAAGTTAAAAACACAATTATTATAATTAATATTTTTTGTAACGTTGGTGCAGTCTTCGAGACATGTCGACGTTGAAGTGATTGTCGAGTGAACCAGGTTTTTAGAACTGTTACGCTGGCTTCTCATTTTTTCAACAAGGTTGAGATGGTGCTCTGCATCCAGCTGCAAATAGGGCTTGATGGACCCCGCACTTGAGTGACCGGTCATTTTAATGATTTCCTGATCTTGCACACCCGCCTTTGCAAGATGAGAAACCGACGAAGAGCGCAGAGAATGATTTGTAATCTTAACGTTCTTCACATCAATCCCAATTTTACTTGCAGCCTCCACAGTCCACTTCGAAAGTTCATTCCTGCCTACTGGGATATTTTTATACCACAATGACTGTCCTGTTTGCCATTTCGAATTTGGTGTTAGAAAAAACCGGTCAATGGTTATCTGAGGCGTCCTCTTGCTCAATAGCTTCTTGTAGAGCCTAAAATAATGAAAAATATTATTATTTCAAACATTATTATTTATTTATTGGTGTAAATTACCTCACAGGGCATAAATTGGGATTTTCTGTATTCGTTACTAGCCACTTTGTTTCTGCCAGCCGCTTGTCTCCACCTTGAGCAGTCTTGCTGAAGATAGTATTATATGCTATTCGTCCTGTAGGGGCACTTGTATTCGTGACCTCTTCATGAAAGTGTTGCAAAATACATTTGGATGCTTCTCCGCCCCTCCATGCCAATTCTAGGGCAGCCAGGTAGTAAAATTTTCTTTGTAACCCTATTGGTGTGTCTTCATCCCAAAGCTTAACAATTTTTGTGTGTTCCTCTGGAGTAATCGCCGCCGAACTGGTTTTTCTTTTTTCTGGTATTTGCTGCAATTGACGGCGCTTTGAATTTCTGGCATCTCGGGCTAATTTGAAGGTAACATCCTTGAAAGGATCAAACACTGTTCCATAATTTTTGTAATAATTTTCCTGTACTAGCTTTGCCACACTGTTCCACAAGAGCTTAACGACACTTTCCTTGTACTCAGTTCCGTCTTCTTTCCTCATGTTGAAAGCCCAATCAGCCAAAACTGCGGCGATTTTCACTACCGACAAGTTTTCATCCAGTATGTAGTTTTTTTCTTGGCAGAACTTTTCAAATTGCCTCCATATATATTTTTTGGACTTCTTGGTGTTTTCTGGCATCGTAAAACTCACAATTTTTTCTATATTTAGCACAGATTTATCACCAAAACGTTTTGCCATTTTCGCTTTGGCTTAACAGAAAAAATGATTTGTTTACTTGTTGCTATGTTTAGGCTATGTTGTCAAAGCGACCCACAAATTGTTACTACTAGATTTCAAAAGCAGTTTTAATTTTTTCTCTAGCTTTTTCTTTTTACTTATGCAATAGTCACGCAAAATTCATTTCGTGCATAGCGACTTGCTTCGATAATACTGACCGGAGACGCACTCTTGCTTGTTGCTTTGGAAAATTTGCACTCCTGCTTCGCAGTCGTGCAAATTTTCGTCGCAACATGCAGTCGTGCATCTCTCCTGTCAGTATTATCGGCAAGTCGCTATGCACTTAATACATTACTGTTGATAATTGAAGGGACTTTCTAAAAAGGTACTACTCGACCCCCTTCCCATTAAGATTTAAAGGGTTAAGGTTGATCTATAGAGAACGCAAATTCTCCATAAAAGTGACCCCCTAGATAATAAAAATGACTGGTCTCACGGAATAAGTTTTTGCTGTTATTATCGACGTCGCCGCCTTAAAAGAGCGAAGTTTAAGGAAATATGTTTGGGTTTTTATCTGTCGCTGAAGGCTCTCAAACTATTAGACATATCTTGTGTAGATGACTAGCTAGAGTTTTCTCTAGATTATTTTCGATTATTATAAAATTTACTTCAATCCACCGCTACCATAAATATCTGGGGTGTGCTCTGGGCACACAGGCGGCCGATTCAATGGGTGGCCAGTGGCTACCCCAAACTCTAACACAAGAATCATAAGTACAACCTATCAATATTCAACAATTTACCTAATTTACCATTAGGTTACTGGACTAATCCTAGGGCCCCGGAATAAAAAGGAACCCGTTATTTTCCAACAATATAATTTGTAGTTCATCTGGGGTTTAGTGCTTAATTTTCTTACTCTGTTTTTGTGAAACTTCTTTTTTGGAGACATTATCAACCCCTACTAAAATTTCTGAACTTGATTTTAAGCCGTTTAGCCTTGGACAATCAAACTTTTTTATTTAGTTAAGTACCTATTTTCAGTAATATCACTCTTGATTTTCATTGACTTAGAAAGAGCGGCAAAATGGGCGCCACGCCTGGTGGTAAAAGCTCTAGGTTAGCCACTGGTCATAACGGGGCTGGAAAACGTCGTTAGTGCGCACAGATGACGTACACCTTGGAGGCGGCCCTGGGTTTGTTGATGAACAAAGAAAATAAAACTGCAATTTCTCAGCGACGATATTAACAGTTTCACTCAAATACCGAGTGTTAATTAAGTAGGTACATAAACTAAAAGGAATTAATATTTGATTATTTTTAAGACTGAAAGTCCATATGAACATGGATTCACAACCCCTGCGTTCTCAAGTATTTTGAAAATAAATTTTAAAAATTATCAACATGTGTTAGGAAGCGTTTAGTTTATGAGATGGGGGTATTGAAACTTGAAACAATAATAATCAAAACATTTTGAAAACCTCTCTTGTAGCACATGTTAACATTTTCTGGCTTTAGAACGGAGCCTTTCTGGCCCCATGTTTATATGAACCTTTCATCTTAAAATCAGTCAAATATAGATTTCTTATTGTTTGTGTACTTACTTAAATAACCCCCTGTATAGTGCTTAGCAATCTATGAGTTTATGAAAAAATGTGTCTACCCATTGGACCGATCTTCCTTGTCGAGCGACTCTATGGGTCAAGTATTAAAGTTCCTGTTGTACATTTTTAGAAGATACCGAGTAAGACTTTGGGAATCCTGTGGCCTGTGTTACTCTCATTGTCTTTGGAGAATTAAAAGTGACGCCTTTTATTGTTCAACGAGCTACTAGTAAGCAAAGTTGGGCAAAATTGCATAAAGATTTAGAATTCGTTAAGAAAATTGAGCATTGTTGCCAAATTTTCTGAAAATTGTCCAAATTTTCAATTGACGTTGACTCGTTAGTTATTAAAAATAGAGTCAAGTCTAAATTATTACTTTTTTTAGTTATCCCCCCCCCCAAATTAACTCTTAAATTGCTTATTTTTTCCGATTTCAACTGATTTCTGATAACTAACAATACAAGCCCACACCGATTGAAAATTTGGACGATTTTCAGTTTTTCTCGAGTAAATTTGAAACTTGGCAACAATGCTCAATTTTCTTAAAGGATTCTGAATCTTTGTGTAATTGTGCTCAATTTTGATAATTTAACCAACCTCTGTATATCCTATCCATACAACGTAGTGAGATATTTTTTGTCGCCCTGTATAGCAACTTTGATAAAATTTAACAACCAGGTGATAAATTTGATAAAATAAATATTTATAAATGTTAATCTTTTACACTGTAAAATATTTTATACAAAATATCTTATCAAATAACTTTGTCAAATATCTTTTATAGTCTAATACCGGCCTTTCAATTAATAGCCATTACGCGTTTGACTGTGAGTGAATGTGGCGTGTTGTGACGTGCACAAAGACTTTCTTGAGGTCTAACCATCTAAGGGAGGAAATTTGGAAGACTTAAGGGATAAATATTGAAGGTGAGATATTTTCTAAAATTTAGTGTTTTTCTTCAATTTTTGCTATACGTGGAAATGAAAGTCAATGCTTCGAAATTGTGACTTAAATACCGACTCTTTTATGCATTAACTCTTAAGCCTGAGCTGCAGTAAACTTAGCGTTAAAGGTTGAAGCTGGAAACATTTGCTTTAGAAGGGTGGATTTAATTATTTATAAGCCTTAAATTGTAAAAAAATAGAGACGCCTCCGAAACAAATACGTAAATCTTATCATATTTCCGATTTGTCTTTGGATGTAAGAAACCAAATAGGGAGGAAAAATACTAGGGTATGAGTGTAGTATATTTCAATAACCTCGATTCTAATCACCATTTCATTTTTTTTGCACTGCACACATTTTTTAAAGTTAGGTTAGGTTATAGGTTCGTTCTTTTAATTTTTAGGGTGAAAATTGCATTTTCTTTTAGTACGATCATGCCTAAGTCCAGAAACTTGCCGTAAGTCGTACATTGAAATTCCGTGATCGCATCATTAACAAATTGCCACAGAAACTACCACTGTAGTATTAACTCGTATTTGAATATTCACTATTGTGATTATGCTTTGAAACAATATTTATGTCATCTACATGCCAAGGCATAATTGACCTGTAACATCTTGTTTATTCATATATCAATAGTCAGCTGCTGTAACTGTAACAAAATGTTAAACTTTGCTCTAAATTACCGTTGTATTATTGGCAAAATAATGAAAACTCTAAATGAAAATTTAATTGTTTTGCAAGCTTCTCTTGACCATCGCATTGTAATTCCTATTAATGCATTTCGTTTGAAGTGTAATTGTATAATTATTTTAACACCAAATGTTCATCCGGAAGGTAAATAGGTGCATTTGGACGTAGAAATTTGATTTTCATATTATTCAAACAATTTCGTTGTTTGTGGAATATTTACAGTTAACATGTTGGTTTTGTGGTTAAGTTAGCAAACGCTTTGTGGTTATTGCGGCGTTACGTTAATAAGGTATATTGTAAATAAACTGGATGTTATTATCGAAAGTTACAAAATATTCCGTTCTCGAGTTTCTTGTTTGACTTCCCCGCGCAGTTACGAAGAGGAAATATATATTATATTTATTGTTGTACATCAAAAGATAAATGAAAAAGCTTAATGAGGCCGACGTCTGGGGAAAATTCGAAATAATTGGGAGTTATATCGTCTGATGGGGCGTAAAAAAGTTTTCTAGAACGTTGAATGTCGTCGAAATTAATTAAATTTAAATAGTTGTAAAAGAATGTTGAATTAAAATTATATCCGAAATGAGTAAAAATAAAAAAGGGCGAGATTGGTATAAATTGTTTTCGTTTCTCCGACGCTAAACTCGTAAATTTTTTGAGTTTGACGGTGTCTGAGTCAGAAAGTAGCAGAATAATTAGATTGTTGTCAACATCGCAAGCGGATTAGAACGATGACACGTTTAATGCTTTAGGACGTCGTCAGAAAAGCACCGCCGACTGTGACGTCACATAAGAAATAAGAAAATTAAGCTTTTACCACACTTTTCTCATATAAATGGAAAATAAGCTTTTTGTAGAGACTCGTACTCGAAAGTATTATTTATGCTAAATTTTGCATTAGCATTTTTCTCACTGGCATTTTCTTTTTATACAATAATATCCGATTTTAAATTTTAATAAAAGTTAAAAAGGGAAACTTTATTAATTATTTAAGATTTTGAAAAAGAAATTTATTTAACGACCGTAGAAATAAAACAATTGACGAAGGAAAATTTTTGATCTCCTATCTAAAATTCGATCGACGACAAGCGCTATCACTTAACTCGATTGTGAACTTTTCAAGTCTGTATCTTCTATTCCTATTCCATTAGTGAGATTACGAATTGTTCGAGAATTTAAATTCTCGTGACCACTTTTCCTAAATAAATTGACTCGAAAAAATCAATTATTTAAATCTATTAATTCTTCGACCGTGACTGTATTTCTTGTTTTCCTTTCTGCTAATCCAACAAACCTACCCGTCTATTCCTTTAGCTTTAAGCTCGTTGTTAGGTCTAATTAACCTTTCTTTATAGTGCAGTAATTTCTTTCAGAAATTAGGCGCGAAACGAAAAGACGAAAATTTATACAGGGCGTTTATACGAAGCAGCAAATTTTAAATTGATAAGGAAATTCAATAAATTTTCCAAAAAGAGATCTACTAACGCGATTTGGTTGAAATTTTGCTCGAGCTAATTTAACAAAATTTCATCGGCAAAATAAGCTTTCAAAACGAAATCGATACAGGGTGGTCCAAAATAAGGGGGTTATTTTGGGCACAATTCGGAAAATCTGGGCCCATAGTATTTATCGTATAGGTAGTCGATTTTTGAAATAATTTCAAATTTCACTACTTTGAACTTTTCACTAAAATTTTAAAACTGATTTTCTTAAAATGGGCTCCATCGGTTTTGCCTATATTTTGATATGTTGTAGTTATCAAAGTTTTTTATTTATCAACGTAGCTTCATTATCCGCTATGCGCTAGTTTCAAAGCTATGATTTTTTGAGTAGATCTATTCTATAAATTTTTATTATTTGTTGCAAATTTGGTTTAAAAAACTTCCGGTTACACGGTAAATTAGCCAAGCAAACTGAGTTTTTGAAAACATCCTATATATGCTTAAAGTTTTTAAATATTGTAAAATTAGCTGCCAAATGATACCAAACATGTTAAATTTTAACCTCCGGTTTAACCGAAAATGGGGTTAGCTTCTTATTTTACATATAACACTCTGTATATTTTAAGTAATTTGGAAGAGTGTAAAATTAGCTATCTATTGATACCAAACATTTAATATTTTCGCTTCCGGTTCCACCGGAAATGAGATTAGCTTCTTATTGCAAATAGAAACGCCCCGTAAAATGTTTAGTTTTTTTGAAATCAGGTAGAGCTTCTGAGAATAGTATTGGCAAACTAAGCAAACATTGTTGAACAACTGTTGATAAACTGCTGGCGAGCATATGAGTTAACCAATTGTTGGGAACATCGACCTCCCTAGTGGCTCGGTGTTCGGTCTCTGGATTTTGGTGTTTGAAGTACTTACGTACTTAGAGGACACACTGCTGTTGGTGCACTGTTGATCCACACGTCCTTTGAAGTACCGCCTCGTGAACGAACATACTACAACTGATCGTCAACAGCGGAGCAACTGTTGAGAAACACGTACACATTGTGCGAACTCTTATGTTGTCCACAGCAGTAGGTGTTCAACAATCTTAGTCTCAGTCTGTTCTCACCTTTTAAAGTGAGCGCCAACAGTATCGTTGGGTGTACGCTAAGGACTAGAGAGACTTGACCGCTTGACAGGACGCCGAGCAAGTATGTAGGTTAACGTTTCCAAACAATTTGCCAACTTCTAGTCCGTTTATGTTCGCCAAGAGCTTACCAGCAGTTCTCCACTTACAGTTGTTTGACAGTTGTTCAACAATGTTTTGCTTAGTCTGTTCCTGCCTTTAGGTACTATTTCTGACATGTCTTTAAATATTTTCAACGCGTACGAAAGTCCTCTTATGGTCACATCAATCGTTTTGGATAATATGTTAGAGATATTAAAGTTTTAATGACAGCATGTCCGATCTTGTAAACGCTCTATACATATATTTTACAATTTATATATTATATAAATAAGGTTACAAATTTTTAAATATTTAGGGTTAATTAGTTAGATAGATCTAATACGTTGTAAATGAACCCCAACATACACACATAAGTGAAAAAGCTTTAAATGAGAAAATTTGTTTTCCACCAAGCGCCTCGGGAAAACAAATTTTCTCATTTAAAGTTTTTTCACTTATGTGTGTATGTTGGGGTTCATTATTCAATTATCTGTCTAATTATACTAAACATTTTTTATTCTTACTTCAGATTTAACCGGAAATAGAAATATTTCTATTTTAAATACAACACCCTGTATATTTTGTGCTGTGCGAGACTGTAAAATTATCTATATATAGTAATACCAAACATTTAAATTTTGTCTTCCGATTCAGCCAGAGATGAGAGTATCTTTCCTATTTCAAATCGAGCACCCCGTATAATATTAGATTTTTGAAATCTTATAGAGCTTCTGAGAATACTATTGTTTGCTACTATTTCCGATATCTGTTCAAATATTTTTAGTAGAATTACGTCCATTTTCATAATCAACTTTAACTTAAAGTCGTGATTTACTTTAGCATACCCATGGTTTCCTAAAGCAATTTTAGCACTTTTAAGGCTACTTTAAGGTAAAGTGTTCGGTGAGGTTCCTTAAAGTAGCCTTAACAGCGCTCGGGCATCGTCCAGTCTTTCAAAGTTGCGGGGGAAGATGGAAGGGCAGGAAGCATGGGGGCGGGTCGCTAGAATGCACGGACGTTGAAACTAGAATAGAAGTATAGTCCGGTATAAAAATCACGTTTGGTACGAATTTTTTATTCATTACAAACGTTTATTATAATTTATCTAATATTAAATGTAATTGCGAATTTTAAAAAAGCAAAAAATATTCTAACTTAATTTTTTTTGCAATTTTAAGTAACTAGCAAAAAATTAATTAATTAAAAATTAATCCTCGGGGGTCATAATTATAACAATCATTATTTTCTTAAAGTAAATATTTAAAAATTCTGATAATTAATTTTTTCGTTGAAATTTCCAAAAAATTTTATTATTATTTTTTCATTTTTTTTGAAATTGCGATAATTTTCAAAGGGTAAACTTTTTAGCTTATGGCATTGGGATTCCAAAAAAAAATATTTAAATTCCGTATATTATAAGTGGGTTCCGAGGTATAAACTTAATTGCACTGGACCAAACAAATTCAAGTCGATTCAATCATGGAAAAAAAATTTAATTTCTCACTCAAAATTACATACCCAACAATAATAGTCCAAGGAACTTTACTGTAGAATCACATTTAGAAAATGTACGTACTATAACTATTTTAAAATTACTTGTTACTTTGTAAACGTTAGCTTTCGTTTTGCACACCTTTTTTCACTTTTCTCGTCTATTAATTTAGTTATATACAAGGGATCTCTGATAGGCATATTTCTGGTATGCCTAGGGTCTATCAATTCTGGCAATAGGCAATCCATATAAAATTTTTCAAGCTTTTCTTTCATATTATCTTCCCAGAAGCGATCATCTCTTTTTATGTAAACAGTTTTTAAAGGATGCTCTTGACCAGTCCAGATTGCAAATAAACATTTCTCTCTTTTTGTTACATGTAGTTGTCCCTGTATCTGGTAATACCAGGAAACGTTTTCTTTTACATGTAATATATTAGCATCATCATATTTGAGCATTTGAATTTTGTTTTCATGAATCGCTTCATCAGGATGCATATGAAAAGCCGATGACGGACATTTAATTTCTACTACGGTGTCGTCTCCTATCAGTCCATCTGGAAATGCCCCTAAGAAATGCATTTCGGCATCTATAAATAAACCTGCTGGACAAATTGTTACATTCTCTTGTTTTTCAAGCTGACATAAAGCAACAGATTCGTTTATTCTTCCGTGCCTAAGGGAAGGAACATTTAAACTTTTTGCCGCATATAACAAAGTTTTAACAAGATTTGCACAACTTGTGCTGTTTCTTCTCCTACAAACTGAAAAAAAATTTGATGCCGTTAGTAATTTTCGCCTACTTTCCAACCAAAGACTACTTTCGGCCTGCAATAATGTCTCCTTCTGCAAGTGTGACTTTTGTTCGGTGCTTATTGCCAGTGAACTTAAAAACAATTTTTTTTCTTCCTCGAAAATTTCTTCCTCCATATCGGGCTTTTGACAACATTCTCCGTAATCTTCACCTTCGACATTTTTTTTATTCTTACTCCAATTTTTATTTATGTTTTTTACACCTTCAAGTTTTTTAATTCTGCGGTTATTTGTCGCTAACTGAGCTTTATTTGCCTTATATGTCTCCAGCTTCTTTATGTTTCTTCCAGGACTATTCCCAAACATATTCTTGTGGAGTTGATAAATTGGGCGTTTAGTATTAAAAGATACTACTGCCGCAGCACACCTACCTTGATAGGACCCTTTTAAAGAATAATTTATACGTTTTCCTCCAGAAAATTTAGCTACAATGCTGTTGAATTGTTCGACGATGTTACTGTCAACGTCTTCAATAAGGCTTCTCGAATTATTTGCTAAATATTTTATATATTGTTTGAGACGAATAATTAACTGGTCGCACTTTTCTATTTCGTAAAGCTTATCTTGTTCGTCTGGTTTATCACAAAAGTATTTATCGCAATTCGTGTGCCTTCCAAAAACATGACAAATGCTATTTTCAATATCCACTTTTAGTTTTTTGATTCCATCAGACCGAACTTTGTCATCTTTTCTAAATCTGAGTGCACCGACTACAGATCGCCGTAGTCTCATAATTATATTGGGATTCATAATTTTACGCAGATGTAACGGATATGCTGTATTTGTAGAAAGCGCGCGTAATTTATTGCAGAAATTTCTCAATAAATGATTTCTACATTCGATCTTTTCAACAGTTACATTTTTATATGGACGAGCTTCCAGTATTTTTTTATAGGTGCTGCTGTCACCATCGGCAATCATTTTTGCATAAATCACACCGTATGCCGAGAGACTTTCTTTGAAACCCTCAACTAGAACTGCAGCTTCCATGCTACTGGAACTACCAGTATAATTTTTATAACAAGTATGACGTGCAGGTGATTTCTCTTTTGCTGCAGCTCTCAAACACACTGTACAGAACTTGTTTTTCACTCCCATAAACAGCACTTTTCCCGTTCTTTGCCCAATTATAGCTGCAACTCCAGAGAGAGCTGAATAGTTCGTACGATATGATCGCTTGGACCAACAACCGTCGCACACAACTGTTAGTAGTGGAATTCCAGAACTGTCTACTTCATTTTTCTCTACAGCTAGCTTTATTTCTTCGGCAACAGCTTCCTTCATTTTTTCAAGAGCTGTGCTCTCCCATCCATTGCACACTTTCTCATGGTACGTGTTATATTGCCTTTGGGTCATGCACGGAATCTCAGCTGTTGAAAACAGTTCTTCCATGTTAGAAAATCCGCAGCCAATGCCCATTATTCCTGCTACCATTGCAGTGTTTATGTCCATATTTTGCGTATCGTTCATTGTAGATGTGTGTAATTCCACATGGCACATGTTACATTTAAAATAAAGTGTAGATACAAATCCGTGTCTCGTCTCCTTTATAATTTGCAAATTTGACAAACTACAACCAAATGCTGAGTTATGATCACTCAATAATTTTAAATTTTTAAAGAAGAAATCAATATCGACAATTCTTCTACCTTCAATGATATTTTCATTTTTGATTGAACTAGAAAAATCTAAACTTTTGCTGCAGCAAGGCTCCTCTGTATTTGCCGTTTCATTTTCAAAATTCGCATCTTC
This sequence comes from Malthinus flaveolus, assembly GCA_950108345.1. Classification (NCBI taxonomy): domain Eukaryota; kingdom Metazoa; phylum Arthropoda; class Insecta; order Coleoptera; family Cantharidae; genus Malthinus; species Malthinus flaveolus. The sequence continues at coordinate 5,140,766 of OX467285.1, forward strand.
TACAGCAACAATTTCATCGGAGTTTCTTTGTTCCGTTTGTATTTGAGGCTGTAATTAGGTATTTTAATTTTGACATAATCTTTTATCTTTCATATTGCTCGAATTTAGACTTTTTCAATTGGTTGGGTATCAAAATAAATTAAGTATGTAAGTGACTAAAAATAAAAGTCATGCTTTTAAATTTTGATAATATTGAGGGAATAATGGAGAGCGAGTAAAAATTTATAAAAAAACTCACCTTTACGTTATATCTACCACGTCTCAAATTAAAAACGTTATACTTTTTGGATTTTCCAGATTTTACTGTTATATTATTCATTTTTAACACAAAACACACGTTATTATTTTATAAATATAAATTGTATTAAAAACACAGGAACTGGAAAGAGTGTGTGACAGCGCCGTAACTACAAAAAGTGGGCCTGTGTTCAAAGTTCTCTGTGAGCCCTTTTTTCTAAGCAATAAAAAATATTCGTAAAATGTATATGTATATTGTACAATATCGATACCGAGGATCATAAAACTAAACTTAAAACTTTAACTGCAACTACCTAACGTTTTTAATATAAATTTATTATAACACTGCCGGTTGCCAGTAATAAACTGAGCAATTCAGATTATGATCCTGAAGAATTAGCGAAATTCCGATCCCAGCCGCCTTTGGAGATAACGATATAGGTGTTAAGTTACCTACAATGTGTTTATTTTAACGTGTTTAAATCGAGACTGTAACTGTAACAATAAACGATAACAAGGATTGAGCATTCGCTTTTTTGCGAATAATTTGTACTCCTCATTATCATTATTATACATATTATGTAGGTACATCTAAATATTTTAACTAGTTACGGCACTGGAGTGTGATGTGCCACGCAAAATTTTTGAGTTGACTAAAAATTAATTTTAACAAAAATTTGTATCTTACAAGCATGGTTGAAAAATATAAAGTACCTACCTACAATAAAAATTTAAATATCCTGGTAAACCCTGACAATTTGAGCGGATGTAATTTAGGCACCAAGCTACCTAATCTTTTAATCCGATAGATATTTTTGGCACCAGTAGCCCGTAGTATTGGTACCTGCTAAATTGCTTGTGAATTTTGGGCACCACTAACAATTAGTGGAACTCTACTTTTGAAATGCACCTTTCTTTTGAATGAATTACGAAATAACTAACGACCAGTTAGTTGTAGATCGTAGAATACAAATTATTTTTCAAATTTTCAAAATTACTTTTAATTTTTAATTTAATTAATTTTTATGGGCGTCTAGAGTCTCAAAGTAATTGATATTTGTTTTACTTCAAATAAGAATTTTAAAAAATTTCTTCCATAATATTACTTCTTCTAAATTCCAAATGTTGACGAAAAAATGTAGGAGAAAGTGAAATATATTTATAAAATATTTATCTTTGTCATGCTGCTCGTTGAATTTTGTTTCCGAATGTACTTCGTAGTTCATTCCTTTACCACCGCGATTGGCGCTGAGAAATTAGGCTTGGAAATGAAATTTTGCTCTAAAAGTGCCCCCCAATAAATTGCTCTACAACAGTCGATGTTCAATATATTTGATCGAATTTTTTTTTATTTGAAACTACACATATGAATGATTAAATTGCTCGAACAAAATTTTTAAATTTTGCTTTATAATGCTACAAAACAAAGTTGAAAAAGCACCAACTTTGAAGCAGTATATCTATTCATTAAAATTTTTTATAAAAATTTTGTTCGAGCAAATTAAAGAGCATTCTTTTATCTCATAAATGAAGTTAATTTTTTAAAAATCGGTTCAGAAATAAGTCGTGGGGAGCATTTTCTAGAAGACCTTAAATTACTACTGTGTCGAGCGCTGTTAAAAGTACTAAAGTTGCTCTAGGAAACCAAGGATATGCTAAATAAAGTAAATGACGACTTTTAGTTACAGTTGATTATGAAAATGGACGTTAGCTCGCGTACGAAAAAGTCATGTTTTGGCCACATCAGCCGTTTTTAATTTTAAAAAGCCGTATCGAGTTGAGAGAGCTGTATTTAATAAGAACTAATTTCAGTTCTAGGGTTTGTTAAGGGTATATTTTGAGAGAACTACCATACTTCATTTTTAAAATGATTTTGGGAGAAAATTTCAAAAGATATTTCTCAAAATCATCTTTAGGTTTTGAAAAGTTTTAATTTTTCCATTTCGCTATTGAAATTGCTGTAGTTGAGGGCACTAGTTAACCAGAATTAATTTCAGTTACCTACAACAGGTTTTAATAACGGAACATTAATTTGAGAGTACAATCAATGGTCAGACTATTTTTTAAATAATTTTTAATTGTTAAAAATTTAAAAATTTTCTACTTTGCGATATTTAAATGTGCAGTTAGATCAGAATGGGGGCCACAAAGGTCGAGATAATTTTTCCAATAACATTTTTGACGTCAAATTAAATATTTGAATTCTCTTTTATAATTTTAACGTAGGTATATTCTAGAATATTAATTTGATGCGATATAAATAAAATTTTATATTTTGTTTCGTCTTTATCATAGATACCATTTGCTTTATTTCGATAAGAAGTTTTACTCAGTTTGCCTGCGAAATGAGATAAGATTTTTAAATGTTATACAAAATACTCCAATTTTTAATATTTTTAGTGTCGTATTGAACTCGGTGATGTGTTGACGTGCTCATTGTTCGTGTTCGCGTTTGGAATTATCTTGTGCCGTTTGAGACTTTCTTCAAGAAGTTTTAAGTTCAATTTCCGCTACTTCATCAAGGTTGGTGTTTTAAAATTCAATATAAAATTTTAAGGGCTGTTGTACTATCCTTTTTACTTTTTACTACCAGTTATTATACGCAATAGGACTGCAGCAAAAAGACGTCAAAAGGTGTTACATAACCAATTTTGAGCGACGTTAGGGCATACTCTTTTTTTTTCTACAATGAAAGTCATACTTTGACTATGACCTTTATAAATAAATAGATGGCCTTTGATACTTTTCAACTATACCGGGTGTTATTTATAGTAATAACAAATAATATAACAATGGATCAACTTCACTAGGGTATAGTTTTCTACGCTTTCTATAACCATTTTTTATTTTTAAGAATCGCGAAATTTAAACTGAAATTGGTAAAATGCTGGAAGACGCAGTGGCGTACCTAGTTTTACCTAAAAACTTGTTGCTACCTTGTTCATTATTACTACCGAGTTCATCGAAGACCGCTCACTTTCGAAACACCCTGTAACTAAGTTTCGGGTTTACCTCTTCTCTTTTTTCAATTTTGTAATTACAAATTTAAATAGGAGACAGCTTTGAATAATTGGCTGATGGGTCTGGTATTTTAAGGAGCACAGTTTATCACCTATTTTTAGAAATTGTAATGGATGATGATCGTCCACTAAGGACATTTACAACTGGAATCACTGTGGGGTGTGAGGTGGTTTAATTTCCAACGGTTTTGGGCTTTTTTCAAGAAGTGAATGCTGTTTTAACCGAACGCCTCTACCTCTAATCAATACATGGCCAACCTTTAGTTAAAAACAACCCTTAAAAATTAGTTGTTGTGAAGCGTTTAAATTTGTTGTTTCGATTTAAGTGGGTGGGTCATGACGTCCCTCGTATACCTCCAAAAAAAAGTACTTTTGTATGCAAGTGGAAGAAACATCGACGGCTAAATTTTTCAGTATTTTAAAAATTCTTCTACGCTTGTTGAAAAATGCTTACTAAGTTTTTAACTAAAAAATATGCTATATAAGTGAAAATAGAAAATCCTTCGTATTTTTAGTATCGTCTTGTGGAATATAGCAATGTTTTTGAATTTCAAATTACAACTTTTATAAGTTTTTTTTGTTGATTCCTTACAAAGCTTCATATTTCAGTTTGCTCGAGTTCTTTTTTTTAGATTATTGTAATATAAAAGATAAAGTTTGTTTTTGAAACAAAAGTTTGTTAAAAGTGCAATATTGAATAAATATAAATGGCCCCTGGTAAAGAGTACTTAAATCCCTAAAATTTACAAAGTTATATCGCGAATCGATTTGCATAATTACGCCCCAGGAAGAAGCCCTAAGACTTTTATTGCAATATGGATGTGTTCCCTTACTCAGAAAGATATAAATTGTCTTTATCACGTTATATTACAAATACATAAACCATACATCTCTCAAATTCACCCCTAACCATTTAATCCTAACGTTTGCAATTGTCACCGCCTACTTAGCCTCTGCATTCATTTTTATCTTAATCCGGCATAATTCCGGAGCTTTAGGCTTGCCTTATCTGACATTGACTTAATCGCGTAACCGTATTGATTTTATACCCATCTAAAACTAAAAACGTTTAATGCCCCAAATGTCGTCTCGTAATCTTTAAAACAAAAAAAAAATTTGTCTATTATTTTCAGAAATTTCAGCAGAGTGTGCACTTCTTTCTAGGCACATTTAAAAGCTGTCTAAAACTTTTTCTCCCATTGTTATTAAATAAATGTGAAACGATGTGGACATAATCCAAACAGACTGCGAGAAACTTAAAAAACTTTACTAGTATGAGCTTTTCCAACGCCCTTTCTCACATTTTTATTAATTTTTTTAAAAAACATTTTCGTTACTACTTCGTCTTATATTTATAAGTAGCAAAATTTTTCTTTTGAAATTTTCTTTTTATTAAGATTATTAAAGTGTTAGAAAGATGTTGTCCCAAAAAGAAATTTTAATTCTCTCTTTCGCCTTCAGCGTTATGTTTGAGAAATACTACCATCTGCTAAATTCGGTTCGCTAGTCTGATACAATCACCGCAGCAACTTGTACTAACTTTCAGTTCACTGCTTCAAGTAACTGTTTCTTTCATTAAGTTCTAAATTTGATTGGACGTTCAAATACAAGTACAACACTAATAGAAACTTTCGAGCTTTTTACAATTAAATTGCGTTTAAGTGCTTAATTTGCTTTCTTGTTAACAGTTAAGGTGAAGGCAATTTAGAAATTTAATAGTTAATAAACACGTAAAATATTGTAGCGGAATAATCGTTCAATTTAGTAGAGATGTTCATTTAACGCCAATAGTATCCAACGGGTTGAATTCCTCTTTTCGTAGTTACAAAATAAGTTACAACTTAACTAATGACGTAATCTGAAGACACTGCAGTTTCTTAAATCAACTACTAGAATGGAATCCCTTTATCCTTTAGTTCTAATAAAAAAATGTGTAAAACAAAGATGAGAAGAGATGTTAAATATGCAGTTTCACTTTGCCATTTGTCGACTTTTGGTTAACCATTCGTTGGGAATCCGACTGGAGCTTTACAGCGGTGGAAAATTTAATTCGTGTGAGCTGTTATTGCCTCCTCCTCTTTGACTTTTATCCACTATAGTAGTTAATCGTTTGATTCTTGAATACTGGTGGTTTCGGAGAGACTCCCTTAACTCGGCGAGTACCTCATTTGAACTAAACTTTGAATAGTTTTTAAACAACGGACTTTATCTTAAATTTCAATCTGGTACTTCATAGACTAATACCTAATACGTTCGGCTCTTTCGCTTAAATATCATTTATACCAGTCAAATGGTAGTTTGGCGCGAAAAATATAAAATGTAGAAGTTTTTTTCTTTGTCAATGAACTTTGTCACCTCGTAACAGTGATTGGTTTTGAGAAAACTGCGAAAAACTGCAAAGAAAATGCTATTTTGTCCGTTTTTCGCTTATAACGCAAAAACTACGCACTTTTTGAGAAAAGCATTTCTATACAAAAATTGACTACGTCTAATTTTCTACAAATGATGTGCCTTAGGTTCTTTTCCCCAGACAAGCGGTTTAGGCGCTAAAATGCAAAAAAGTTTGAGAAAATTTCAAAATCCCAAAAATACTGTTTTTCTTAGTTTTTCGCTTATATTATAAGCACTTTTTGAGAAAAGTGTCTCTATCTAAAAACAGACTGTACTTTTCGAGTTTCTTTTCAGAAAAATGGTTTACGCGCTAGTGCGCGCTAAATTTTGACAACTACTTTAAAATTGACCAAAATACTACCTTTTAGATTTTCGTTTATCACTCAAGCACTACACACTTTCTGAGAAAGGTGTTTTTATCCGAAATAAACTACATACAATTTTCCACAAATTATACCTCGTAGGTTTTTTTCTTCAGACGAACGGTTTAGGCGCGTGAGCCCGTTAAAGTTTGGCAACAATTTCAAATATTGGCAAAAAATATTGTTTGTCATTAATCGGCTACAACTTGAAAACCATGCATTTTTTTCAAGCAATTGCGTATATTAGGAGACATGCTAAATCAAATTTTCTACAAATTATGTATCTTAGGTTTTATTCTTCAGACTTCAGGTTTAGACGCTAGAGGGCATTAAAATTTAACAAAAATTCTAAAATCGGCCAAAAACTGTTACTTTAGTTTTCGCTTATAACTTGAAAACTACGCACTTTTTGGGAAAAGTGGTTCTTATTAAAAATAGACTATATTAAATTTTCTACAGATTATGCTTCTTAGCTTTTTTCTTCCGACCAACAGCTTAGGCGCTTGAGCCCGTTAAAGTTTGACAACAAGTTCAAAATTGAACAAAGAACTATTTTTATTAATTTGTTTTTATAACTTGAAAACTACGCACTTCTCGAGAAAAGTTTTTCTAACAAAAATGGACTACATTAAATTTCCTACTAATTATCTGTCTTATACGTTTTTCTTCAGACTACAGGTTTTGATGCTAAACCGCCTTGAAGTTTTACAACAATTTCAAAATTTGGCAAAAAAATAATTTTTGGCTTTATCGCTTACAACTTGCAAACTACGCGTGTTTGGAAAAATTATTTCATAAAAAACATCTCAAATCAAGTTTTATACAAATTATGTATCTTCGGTTTTATTCTTTATTCTTTATTCTTAAAATTTGACAGAAATTCTAAAATTGACCGAAAAATTGTTTTTTTAGTTTTTCGTTTATAACTTGAAAACCACGCACTTATTGAGAAAATTTTGTTTATAGAAAAACATTCCAAATCAAATGCTATACAAATTGTATATCTTAGGTTTTATGTTTCAGACGAGCGGTTTAAGCGCTAGAGCGCGTTAAAATTTGACAACAATTCAAAACTTGAACAAAAAACTGTTTCAAATTTTATACAAATTATGTATCTTAGATGTTATTCCTCAGACTAGCGCTTTAGGCGCTAGCGCGCGTTAAAATTTGACAGAAATTCTAAAATTGACCGAAAAATTGTTTTTTAGTTTTTCGTTTATAACTTGAAAACCACGCACTTATTGAGAAAATTTTGTTTATAGAAAAACATTCCAAATCAAATGCTATACAAATTGTATATCTTAGGTTTTATGTTTCAGACGAGCGGTTTAAGCGCTAGAGCGCGTTAAAATTTGACAACAATTCAAAACTTGAACAAAAAACTGTTTTTTTAGTTTTTCGTTTATAACTTGAAAACTACGCACTTATTGAGAAAACTGCGCTTATCAAAAACTTTCCAAATCAAATGCTATTGTGTATCTTAGGTTTTATTCTTCAGCCGAGCGGTTTAGCCGCCAGAGCGCGTTAAAATTTAAGAAAAATTCTGAAATTGGCCAAAAAACTGTTTTTTTAGTTTTTCGCCTATAATTTGAGCACTACGCACTTTTTGAGAAAAGTACTTTTACAAAAAATAGACTACCTCAAATTTTTTACAAATTATGCTTCTTAGGCTTTTTTCTTCAGACCAACGGTTAGCTCCCCGTACTAATACACTTGTGTTTTTAATGCGCTTCTTTGAAATCTGAATTTTCAGTACTTCTAGCAGAATGACACTAATTTAAATAAATATTTTATGCCACTTAGGCACTATAAAGACTAAGGCTCTCTTTCTATCTGTTGTAGTTTTAAGAGCTTGGCATTGTTCTCGATAAGCATTTTATGTTAGCAACAGAATCCGCTCCAGTTGCTTGAGTTACTAAGGCATAATTTCAGATTATAATTATAAAAATATGAAAGCCGTGTCGTCCGTTCTGCAACTTTTTTAATCGGAAAATTTAATTTTTGTTTAAACAAATTTATTTTGAGAAGAAAAGTATATCACTTAATGTTATTATAGCGACGAGAGAAAATATTCGAAAAAAGCGCCACAGGAAAAATGAAGTACGTTTAGTTAATTAAATAACCCCTTGCAGGCTATTGGGGTCTCTTAAGGGGTGTTGAATTCTCGAAGGTAGATGCGACAGTCTTAATTTAATTAACGCCAAAAATCAGCGTCATCTCGGATATTCAGCATCAAGTTATTTCAAAACACGTCTATACAAACTTCTATAGATACAACATTAATTTGATAAACCACTACTAAATGGAGTATAACAGGTGCGTAGGTATAGTAATTATGTGCGTTTATTCAATTAATACTAGAATTGTCACGTCTCGCTTAAATTAAATCAAGAATTTCTATACAGCAAATTATTTTTGTACTTTTCCCATTCGAGTAGCACTCCGTCGAGACAAAAACCTTCCAGTAGCATAATGGCGCACTACAGAAACGAGTAGTGCAGTTTTGTCAAGTGTGTAGTCAAACAGTTCATTATCACTGATGAGTTGTCCGAGACAACTAAACCTATGGTTAGGGGATGGTTTCAACGACGCCCTTTACACGTAACATTCAATGGTCGCTCTAAAAAGGGAGATAAGGTAACTGAAATGAAGTATTGCGATGTGTTTACTTGCACCGAGGAAATCATTAAAACTGAATAAAGGCATATAAGCAAAGTATGCAATAAAAAGTATAAAAAGCCAAGACTTAAAAGAAGGGGAGCTTCAAGCTTCATTAAAATTGTTTAATAATCGTAATGAAAAAACTTTTACGGAATAGTATTTTTATGTTTTACTCTCATTAAAATATTCTTTATTGCTTTAAACTACCCTTAAAGGCTTCTGCCAAAAAACAGCGAGTTTTATTCTTTGTGTTTCGGATATTATGCTTCAATTATTCATTGCATTTTTTCTATGGATCCATTTAGCCGTTTTTTTCGGCGCTGGTCTCTAAAATATCAAACATATTTTTGAGTTGGGGTCCTTAAAACCCCAACTCTCTTCCCAAGTCTCTTACTTAGACATATGAGACGTTACTACCTTAACAAGAATACGTTGGGATCTGAAGAGCCTTGCGTCGTTGTGCGTATCTATCTAGTACAAAAAGTGAGAAAGTTAGCTACCCCTCCATCACTCTCCAGAGTGGAAATAACCACAACCTGCAAGTGCCGTAAAACCCCGAATCCTGAAAATTAGTAGATCATGAAGCTTCTTTTTCTCATCAATGGACACAAAGCTCCCAGAGGGTCACCGGCGTCACCCAGTGACCCAGTTGTGACTATTTCAGACTAGTTAGTGATTCAGTTTACTCTCTGTTTACTGTCTGGACAGTCTCTCTTCAGTCTTTAGGTTTTTAGTTATTCTTTCTTGTTCCACCAGTCTGTCTAGCTTCCCACCCACCCATTCGACCATCCCTCAAGCTTTTTGATTGCTTATCTATATTATACCGTGTGTTCGTTTAAAAAATTCCCACCTGGAGTAACTCGAAATCTAATTGATACGCCCTTTAAGAACAAACACGTCGATTTAGATGCCGAGGAGAAACTTCAAAGTCATCGTTGATTAGTTTTTATGTTACACCCTTTTACACCCAGTAACCCCTACTTAGTGTAATATTTTTTAAAGACATTATATTGTTCTGTATGTCAATTACGATGCGATTTCGATTTTTGCATCAATTTGAGACTACACAAGAGGTTGCCCTATTTAGGGTCTCTTAAGAGCTTATGACTAGGAAGAACCATTGGTATATCAAATTTGTTGTAGGTACTTACTCGTTATAGGTATATCGTATGTATTGATTATAAATTGAAAAGAGCTGGAAACCGATTGAGTTTATTTTACTAATTCATACCCCAACAATTTGTAGTTTGTAGCTTTATGCTGCGAATTAGAATTTGTGGTAATTTCAAATGCGTTTTTTGGTTAAATAAATTAAATAATTAATTGGAACGTATGAAACGCGGTTATAAAATTTTTTTTGAGTATAACAAAATTAAATACGAGTCGGCCAGTTTGTTGTTTGTTCGCGTTTCGTCAGTTGTGTTTTCCAAATCGTGTGGTCGATTGTATTTGTAACTGTAATTCGTTTGATGGTGATTGCATTAAACGTAGTCTGTGATTTGTGTTTGTTATGTGGTGACTAGTTCATTACTAACTGCATTATATATTTTGTAAATTAATTAGAAATATTGAATTTGCGAATTGCGCGATGTCGTCATTCCCATTGTTAAATAAATCACAAAATTAATTTATTTAGTGCAAAGTTCTCTCCGCTATTAGGGGTAAAATTGATGTCGCCTCCGAAAAGTTTTGCTGACAATGACATGACGAGCTCTAAAAATTCTCTCCCAAATTTTTATTTTTTTTAAGTTACAAATGTATGTTCTTATAACGCCCTAATTTTTTGCAAGCAAACTTTTCTTTTACATTTACATATTTATAATTTTTTTTCTTCGTGTAACCCAAAACGTTCCGTCAAATTAAACTTGAAAAAACTTACATTTTTGGAAAATGCGAAACTTTTTAATAAATCCAAGATCGAGTTGAAATAAAAAGGGGGCGCTATTAACTAAAAAGAAAAGTGTGGTGTAATTTATAATACTTTGAACTTTAATAAAGAAGTTATCGATTTAAAAAATCTTTCCAGGGAACTTTTATCCGTAGGAGCGTGCATTTTAAAGTACCTTCAGACACAAAAAGCTTCCGCACATGAGTGGTTTTCTCTATATTTCAAAACATCTTGCTCATAATAAAACTTTTCAAAACCTTTTAAAAATTATTGTGAGTTCAACTAAAGTAATAATTCTAAAGCAACCCACCTGATTTCCGTGGCTAATATTTACGATGTCTACAAGTTGCGTTTTTGGGCCGTTTTTATTAATTTTACCAAAAGTCGGAAAAACAACAAGAATTAATAGGCGATCATTCAATTTCCAATGCAAATGTAACTCGACGTATTTATTTTTAAATTTTTAAAAAATTTTTCGTCATTGAAATTTCGTTGAAAAGTTCTAACAGCGATTCGTACTCGAAAAGCGTTTTTAATTTAGTCCCATAAAAGCGCAACTTGTTGAGCAAAAGTGATGTTCTATATCCCTACAATTAAAAACTTTTATCTTTCACGTTGCCCAAAACAAAAATCTTGATGTTAACGTCGCTTTTAATGAGGAGAAATTTTGTAACTGCGCGTAATGAAGATTTTGACGTTATAATTTGTTTTATTCGCCACACACAAAGTTGCGAGTTTAGTGCATCGTCCTCTTTTAAAACTAGCCAGATTTGTGCAAGATTGCCAATACTAATGTAAACTTCCAATTTTATATCAAACTTGAAAATTGTAGAAACTTTCAGTCAGGCCCAATTGAAAGTGCAAAGTTGCTACAATTTTCAAATTTATCAGATTAACCCAATTTTTAAACAATTAAGGCAAATTTTCTGTTCACCTAAAGACCGAACTCTATAGACACTTTGACACGAAAACCTTAGGTTGGGTCTTTCTATCCCTTCCTTTGCCCACGATGATAATAGCGCAATTTATTTTTTAGATAGAAACTTCCACTTTTCTTTACACAATCTGATTTTCTTCTAACCTAACCTACTCTAACCTAACCTAACATAACCTTTTTTGTGAGGGGAAACTCTCATGAGCACTCGCGCTTAGCTGCCTCTAGTGTGTGCCCTCCTTAGAACTCATCCATATTGGATATGACACTGAATTCACAGCTTTGAAATAACGCGTGTTCTGGTGTGTCCTTTTCTTCTCAAAACCAACATCTCTCGTTTTCTATTTTACATATCTTAAACAGATAGGTGCCGAATATCACATGCCCTGTGAAGACTTGGGTGGTATAGTAATCGGGCTAGGTCCAGCTACATAAATCGCATTCTGGGAGACTGTTGTAAACTAAGAGGTCTAACCTTAGTAGAGTCGCCATCGTGAGTTTCATTCGTTGGTCATATCTATTTCAGTTTGGTTATTTTTGGCTTTTGTTGTTCCAGTCTTGTTTGTCCAGTGCTTAGTGTAGATTTCTATTTGTGGAAGTTTGGCAAAAGCCACGGATGCCTTAAGTGAGACGGCCCTGTAGCCCAAGATGATTCGAAGTGCTATTCTTCTATTCAGAGCCTCTCTACCATGTCTCTGTATTTTGTACACTTAAGGTCTGTGGCCTATGAATGGTGGGTGTAGATGATGGACAACACGGCTGTGCACATCATCTTTCTCTTTTTATGGTTAGGAACACTTGTATTGGCGAGGACTCTAGACATTGAACACTCGGATGTGGAAATCTTCAGAAAGACACCGGTACTATCTGTAACGGTTGGAGAGGCTGTACGAAAATTGGGGCACGATGCGTCGAAATCATCATCTTTCTTGCTTTTCTCAACTCAATATCCTACGGCATGCAAAATACAACGCGCTTAGCAACCAAAAAAACATAGCAACAAATAACACCGCGCGATCTAAATAAGTCGAGTTTCTGAACAGAGGTGTTATCAGACACACTAAAATCACACCCCCACTCCCACTTTCTGCAGGAGTTGTTTGTCTTCAACTCACTCGAGAACACGCTTTCGCATTACTTCCGATGTCGGTTGACACGAGCTCGTGGCCCTTCCGCTTTGTGCAGATCCGGGCTTTCCTAAGTACGCAGTCTATTGTTGCTTCGATGTAAAGCCGTTTTTCTGTATGTCTCGACTCGGGGTAGTGTCAAGGGTTTCTAGAGGTTGTTGATAGTTGCTGCTCTCTTTCCAGTCGCTTTTTTTCTCCCATTATCCTGTGGGCTAGTTCTGTTATTGTTTCCCAGCCTTCCTCGTCTAGCCTAACCTAACCTAACCTAACTTAACCTTTTTATTGGGAGACCTATTCTTTTATAGGCACTAACTATTGCGGTGCTTCTCTCCTCTTCATTATGTGCTTAACTAATGAGCTTAAAATGTCCCAAGAGTCTTGATATTTTCTGAGCTCTTCTATTAATGATGATGGAGGGGACGGTGATCCCGATTTTGGGGTAAGCTTCTTGTTTGCCTCCTTCCCATCGTGAGCAGTGGGAGATCGTGTGTTTCACGTTATCAGCAGATTTTCAGTACACAAACAAGGCGTCGTGGGTTTTGCCTATTTTTCTTGTGTAGTTTCTGAAGGAGCCCGGAGCCGTGACTAATAAGTGGTAAATTTGCACATGACCTACTGTTCTGACCTAGTAGTAGCTAGCTTTCTTGCTAGTTACCTGGGTAGCGCCCTCCAGATTAATCTTAATTTTATTGAAATACTGCAGCTTTGTCTCATCAAAAAAATTTAGGTTGGCTTCTGCTAGTCTCAAATAGACGACGACAGCTCGATTGGGTTGGTGAGACTGCGTGCCTTCGTGAAGGTCTACAGTCAAAAATGTTTTTTATACAGAAAACTCCTCTTTTAGAAAAGATTACACTTCTCTTTTAACGAATTCTTTTACTTTAAAAAGTTTATTTTATAGAGCGGCTTTCAGAATATTTTTCTCTGAGCAAGAAACTCTTTCTACTAGTTCCTAGTTTAACTATGGCAAACCTATGACCCGCGGGTCATAGACTGACCTACGAGGAAATTTTTAATGGCCCACGAGCATGTTCACGAAGTCTAAGCTAAAGTTTGGTAACTAATAGAAAATCAGACAAAAAAAATGGCCAAAATTTTCATCCCTTGTTTTTGTGAAACATTATCTTTGGAGACACTATCAATGGCTATTAAAATTCAGGAACTTCGTTTTTAAGCCGTTTGACCTTGAACAATCAAAAAATTTTGTCGGCGGCGCTATTTCATTTTATTTCTAACGCTACAAATGCAAAATTGTCCAACTTTACTTGCAAACCTTCCCCTGAAAATGTTTTCTGGCTACGGCCTTAAACATGACGTTTCGCGCCATTACTGCAAATAATATACCCACGACTTCATATTAAAAAAATAAAATTGATTGGTTGACCCGCCACCAAAAAAGGTTCGCCATCGCTGTCCTAGCTAGTCTTTGTTATGCATTTAATTATACATTTTATTCATTAAAAGGAACAAATGAAACTGTAGTTCACTATGCGACTTAAGTTCGTTAAATATTCTTAAGAAAAATGGCAAATTTTACCTTTAAAGCTCATGACGACTCTCCTAAAAGTTTCATCAATCATTAACCGTCAATTGTAGCGACTAATAATTAATATTTGCGCGCCAATCTAAAAGAAATAAAAATTATGAAAGAAAGAAATCATGAAAATTACAATCAAACGTTCTTTTGTTTTATAATTCTACTTTGATTTAGGTTTTCAATTTGGTTGTACAAACAGAAAAAATATGTCTGTTAATTGTTTTCGTTAGACAAATATTTTTTATACGTAAAGCTCGCTTTTAATGGAACTCAATTATTCATTAAATTCTACTTTTATCATGTTTGGCACATTACCTTCTTTAACTTTTAATTTTGAGGAGAACAAAAACGTTATGGAATGCAGACTTTTTAATTGAGGGATGCGATTCTCGAGGGTGTTTCGAAGTTAAAACCTGCGAACTACTGCGCTGTGCAGGACTTACAACTAATACATTTTTAATAATAAAAAAAATTCAAAAGTACTCCGACCCAATGCAATCAGAAATGAAGGATTTGTAGACTGTTACATCGCAGGAGGGCAACTTTAACGGATGCGTAGATGAGGGGGGCATTCCATGTCTCGAATGACACTTGTCTTAAAGTAAAATTTAGGTTGTAGAAGAGAGCGAGCGCGATTTCCATGCAGCTCCTTTATTTAGACGGAATTGCTTGCCGGAGCTCCAAAGTGTGAGAGTTGATATAGTACGTAAATTATGAAAACTGGATTTGAACTTCCAAATCGACGTTCAATTAAACGGTATGGCTAGAGGGAAATTTTGAATAAGGCTTAGCGTTTAGACGTTCACAAGCCGTTTAGAAACGCAACGTTTTCGGAGAAAGTAGTAAATATTTTTGGCGAAAATAAATTTTTACTTCAAGATTAAGAGTTAGGGCGGCTACTCTGTATATATCAATAGGGATAACATAAATCGTTTGGACATCTGGTCTGCTTGAGCTTCCGGAGGGGTAATATATTAATCAAGAAGCGAAAGCACCACGTTTAGAGATGCCGCGGCATTCGGCCCGCAGGACATTTTGTATTATCATTATGACACACGGCCTACAGAAATATATTAAATTTTGATATAGCACTGACGAACGTTTTATTAGAAAAGTTTTTCATATATTCCCTTGCAATATTTTCAGAGTCAACATTTTTGCATGCACTTTATTTTTCAGAAGAGGGCACTTTGTGTTAAATCTTAATATTCGTGCACTTAAAATGTCGTACAGTTGCTTTGCAAAATTTAATAGTCCTATAAAACTTGACTCCGATTAAATATTTAAAAATCTAAAATGAAGAACATATTTTTCTCCGAAATAACTTGATATAGTATGATATACTTGAAGGTACATTAATTCCCGTCTTTTTATTTATTATTTACGTGTAAATTGAACTTTGCGCTTTTGGAATGAAAAATATAATTTTTTGTCACCGATCTTAGAAGTCTTCAGATGCTATAGAAGTTATCACCATGTATTCAGTGGCGTAGCTATCGAGGTTGCAGGGGTTGCGGCGCAACCCGGCGCCGAGGCATCGTAGGCGCCAAGTACCTAACGGCTGAGTAAAAATAAATAATAAGAGTAATAATAAAATACAAAAATACATATTATTATAGGTATTTAGACTCTTGATTTACAATTTCTAACGCATGAATAAAGCTCCTATAAATAAATAAATTTTATCTGTTTTGAATTCTAGTCTTTAGCAGAATTTAATCTACGGTTTCTAGTTTCTTTAGCTCTTCAGGTAAGCGCGATCCCCATGCTTCACAACGAATTTCAATCACTCTGCAAAATACGTATACCCCTTGGACTTTTATTAAAGCGAAATCAGTAATATACAGTGGCGACTGGTGAGGAGCGTCGCCCCCAAGCCTCAAACAATATCAAAAGACAAAAGAATATTGTTTTGTTTTGGTGAAACACCTTCTTTTGGGACATTACTAACAGCTACTAAAATTTTTGTACTTCATTTTAAGCCTTTTGACCTTGAACAATCCAAAATTTTTTCCTGCGGCGCTATATATTTTTATGAGACAATCAAAATTAGACTTGGACCTTCCCAACCAAAGACTCACCAGCCGCCACTGGTAATATACGTTCCATTCAAAAGGCGCTGTGCAACTTTTGCAACCCGGCGTCTTGACTTCTAGCTACGCCACTGCATGTATTGTCATAGCTGCTGTTTCCATCGCTTCATGGAGCCTCCTTCTCTTTTCCTGCCTCTTATGAAATATCTTTTTCCACGTTCTTACAGTCTCTATAATCATTTGATCGATCTACCTGCTGCTCCAACAGTTCTTTCTTCGTTAAACAGTGATTTCTGATTTTTTAGGATCTGACCTGGTGAGCCTGTGGCATCTTTTGGTGGTTTCCAGGTTGTCTGTTACCTCTAGATTTTTTTGGTCCTACAAATTTACGTACGCATTCCCTTATTTGGATTTGGCGCTTGAAGAGCTGCCAACGCTGACTATAGCAACTAGAAGCTATTAATCCTCCCTAGTAAATTACCATTTTTGTAAGAAATCCAAATTCGTGTAAACAAGTGCAGCATAAAATTGATTCTTTCGAGAGACGCTCCACTGATTCTGAGATCCCCGATGAATTGTGAATTATATTATCGCTGTCCCGAATTGCATCACCGTGACGCATCTATCCATTACTGACGTCATCGTTTTGAGGGCTAAAAGAAGGCGAAAGTAATGGAATTGCTGAGGCGCGTGCTGAAATTATTTACAAAAATTTTGTCCCGGAAAATAATTATTACTTCTCTTTTAAGAAACACTTCGCCTAACCTAAAGAGAGAAAATTACTTGCCCGATGCAAAGTTAGAATTTGTGTTGTAGCTTGGTAGCTTCCTTTTTTTTAAATTCATTCTACCACTGTGTATTTACCAGTATTTTTTTTTATAAAATAAAAACGTAGTATCTAAATGAAGAGAAAATTGGAAATGTACTGGAAGTACAAATTTCTTTGATGCTAATATTTGCGTTACGTTTGTTAAAGGGACTCGATTAAAAAAAATATAAGCTTTTGTTAAACTGGAAAAAAATTATTAGTTTAAAATCAACACATCTTCCAGAATATTTATTCGAGCGAAGAAAAAAAATGTTCGTGCCAATTTTAGGTTTTTTTCTGGATGTTAATTTAAAACGAATTGTATTCTTATTTCACGTACGCTTCAAAGGGCGAGCTAAAATGTACTTGTGTAACGTTTTATCTTAAAAAGTGTAAAGGGTTCTGTATATCTTTATTATTAGTAATACTTTCATCATAAATAATGCAAAACTACCCTCGAGAGAAACAAATGCTACTTTGGCAAATATGTTTGAAAACGTAGAAGAAAGTATCTTTCTTTGAGATGTACGTTTGGGTTTTACTTTAAATTATTTAAATTGTACGAGTAATACGTTTAGAGGCGAATTCTTACTTTTTTGTCATCATCTTAGAACAGCTTTACCATAATTTTAATCTGGGATTTTTTAACGGCCACGAGGTAGAAATAAATAAATAAAATCCCATTATTAGGGCTGTGCTGGACAAAATATTTTTTGCTTCTAAAGGACGTCTTAAAACCTAAAATCTTGTGAAGACAATAACAGATAATATCCACTGTGCACGTTCTCACTTTGAGCCAATAACAGGCATCTTCAGGAAAAGGATGGAGACAGCTAGAGTCCACATCCTCCCCCTTTCTTATTCGGTTCTTCTCACTTGTGCGAGCGATTGACGTGTTCCACTTGTCATCGCTATTCAACATAGTCTAGGTCTACTTTGCTCTTGAGATCTTAACCTAACCTAACCTTTTTTTTTATCGATGTAGGGGAATCCGTCATGGACTGCCTCAGTTAGAGATCTACGCAGAGAGATGTGTCGGACTCATTTGGACATTTTTCCCCCAGACACATACCAACGAAACCCCTTTGCTCTCTTCCTAGTGTAAGTTGGACTGGGAGACCTTATCTGCATTACTTCGACCCTAACATAGGATATAATATGTTAAAGTTAGTCTTCTGTTTTTACCGTGTCTTGGAATATCACAGCTCTTGGGTCAGATCATCCCAGTACTTGCCTTTCTCTATGCTTCACTTAGTTATAAATATCACAGATTATTCAGTTTTTTAGATCGGGGTTGCCGTTACGCTCAAGCGTCGAGCTCTCTTTGCAATTCTTCCGCCTGCTTTGCAGTCATTATGTTTTTATGAATTTGGCCATTATATCTCAGCTGGTCTAACCTAATATCATGTTTTCCCGTGTCAGAGGCTCCACCTGGCTCTTAGCCTACCCTCTCTGCCCTCGCCATTGTATATATACGAAGAGTGTATGGTGTACATCATCCGTTTCCCCTCAATACTTAGCATGCATTAGACTATCCGATACCCAGGAGATAGTATCCAAAGTACTCATGTCCTGTGAGTGTCTAGCTACGGGTATAGGTTAGATCTCCATGATCTCTACTCCTCCACAGCAGTAGCAGGGCAGTAGCAGTAGCAGAGCAGGTTTCTATTAGTCTTCAAGTCCAGGTGCTTTTGTTTCCATTGACCCATTCTGCTAGCAATTTCTCGTATGTTAAGTCATTTAGGTATATTTTAATTAGTGCCGTGATTTCGTAATGTTACCGCGTATTCCTGCATTATCAGATTGATTGAGACTACTCCCGCAATAACCATTACCGTCTTCATAGAGACGGTGCGATACGCCCTACTAACTGGGATAGCCTCGAGTCGACAACAGATGATACGATTCTTCTTTTTTGGCGTAGTTTGCCCATCAATCCTTTACCATTAACTTTTGAGTCGCTCAGTTCTACTGGCCGTTTCGATTATATATGACTAGAAGGCTAGCTCAGTGATGACTATGGCCTTAAGGTATTTCATAGAACACTTGGGTGTGATCTCGGTGTTCTGCAGATTAATCTTGAAGAATGTTTTCTTCTTTTTGCCTGTCAGTGATAGGTCTTTTTTTCTGGTACTAATTGTAAGTCGTCTTCAACCATCCATTGTTTTACTTTTGTACTAGTGCGCCCTCGATTTGGGTCACAATAACCATCGCCAGGTCATCCGCAAAACCCAGCAACTCAATCTCCTCCTGGGAGATGGCAAAAACTTCATCGTATAAGATGTTCCACAGCAATTTCTCCTGGTTTCTTAACTCTTAATGTCTACTGTAAGGAGTGAGCCTAACCTAACCGAAACTTTTGAAAAACTTAAGTAGAGAAAATTATTTTCTCTTTCCTTTTATCTACTTTCAGCGCTAACTAGCTATCGTTACGGCTCTTTTCGTCATCTTATTTGTGGCGGCTCGAAATACTCGTGTTCTTTGACTTATTTTGAAAACCTGCTCATTCTCTTCTACTCTTGATCGCTGCAGTCAATTATTAGAAATCTAAAATTTGTGTTTTTCTTTCATTTTAAACTGCTACGGCGTCTTTATTATTGTCGTTTCGAAGGAACATATGAGCCATAAGAGAATAGCTAGAGGCGCCACTTTAAACGACGAACGCAAGGGTTGCTAAATGAAACTACAGTTGAAGTGAGGAAATGGAAATTGTTAGTTTTTATTTAATTAATAGCTTTCTCGTCTCTTAAATTTAGGGAGACAAGTCGAGTGCCTCTCTGGACAGCTTTGGGCTCTGACAATTCGCATACTTAAGCTTTAGTAGGGCAATACTTTTAGCTCTTGAAAAATGATGATAGCAAAACACAATAGTCATTCAACAATCTTACAACATTTAAAATAAAAAGGGAATTTACACATCATTAAATAGTTTCCTGAAAGTTCATCCTTATTTTGACATTTTTCCGGCATAAAAAGTAATCTTTACGTAAATAACTTTTTATGACAACACTAAAATTTTATAGTCAATTTTAATTTGGTACTTTATGTAGTACCTTTCCTCCTTTTTTGTCCAAAAATTTTCCCAACTATAAGAAAATTTATAAACGTTTTGTCTATTAGAATCTATTAAAGAGGGAAATACGATATGCTCTACAAAATGCAATTTCTCCGTCACGTCTGCACATGAATTACTATAATAAAAGTATTATTGAAGTTCCAACATCTGTAATGGTCGACGCCTTTTTGGCGTAATAAAAACTCTTACGTTGTACGTCAATTGTAACGTAACGCCTTATTTGTTGATAAAATATGTATTTGACTACTAAATAAAATTGATTATTACACTTTGAAAATGTTTAGGGCGCCAGTGTATTTTGTAGTTGAATACACAAACTAGCTCACGTCGGTATCGCCGTCAACTCTCTCTCTCTGGCCGTTGAAGAAGCAGAAAAAACACAGTTCAAATTATAAGTCGGATATAATGATCAAATAACATGGACTAACTCGTCCACAACACATACATAAAATAAATAAATCAAAAACCGCCAAAAAGACACGAAATACCAAAATACATTAAATACACGAACATACAAAAAAATCCGTTACGGGAAGCCGCGAATCCGTTGCACATTTAATCTACGACCTTCTTAGTCTAGCAACGTATTCTCGTCTCCCGCAAAAACACAAAAATGAGCAATTCCCAGATTCCCAACTCAGGTAAATACTGGCGGGTTTCTGGAAATTATCAGTACAAAAACTTAACAGATCTTACTCTTAACTATCCTTCCTACGGCGCCCTTACGGCCGTATCTACTCTAAGTAACAACCTCCTCCGGATGGTCTACACTCCTAGAGCTCTACACCTTCTCCGTTGACCATCCACGCAGCAGTTTGACCTCCCGGAAACGACAGCTTATACTCCGTTGAACTGAGGGGTTCACACTCTTTATTTGACCAATGCGAGATGATTAATACGAGTTACTTTTATCCCGTTGCGATTACTATATGGTCTTATTTAATTGGTTGCCTGAAGGCGCGTCTTCACCGACCGACTGTTTTTTATCTATATCGGATATTTCGCGTGTTCAAAATCAGTGATACTAATAGCTGTACTGTCTCCACTGGACCGTTAACGCTAAGTGTCTTTATTTTGGGTTGACACTTCTATCAAGCACACCCGCGAACAATCCAACTACTAATTGAGGCTTCCCGAGCCAGCCCTTTAACTTTGTTTTAATTCGATGTGTCCGAATTTATTATAATTTCGACCGGTTCGTGCTTTGCCCGAAAACGACTTACTCACTTTACTTATTCTTGACTTTTACTTGAGACCTTTTTCCAGGACTTTACTTTTACTGGTCTCTCTTACACCGTACTTAATTTAGATTCTCCTTTTTGAGAATCCCTTGAATCACTAATCTACTCTTGGAAAATCTTTCCGCACTACTCGTTTAAACTTTACTTCTTTAATCTTTTTTTTGCGACCAACTTCCGTTGAATGGTCTGGGATTACTTAACTTTTCTTTACTCTTTGAGAGGCTTATGGAAACTTAACTTCTCCCTTTGGGAGTCTCACGAAGACTTCTTCTCCCTTTGGGAGGCGTACGAAGACTTAACTATTTTCTTACTTAACGCGACCGAGATTACTTAATTTTCCTCCCCTCGGCGCGCGCAATCGGCCTTTGCCCAATCAACGCCCGTCCTGTTTGCGACTTAGCGGCGCTACGGATAATTTATGAGTTTGTTTCCTCGGAGATCTTAATTTCATGTGCGTCTGCACTTTTGGTAATTATCGTTTCTCCGAAACTCTAACGGATATGCTGACATTTACCGCTGAGAGATCGTTTTTTATTATTAATCCCAGGACCTTTGGCTTGTTTATTTAAAATATATTATTTCGAGAACTCTCTTATTCCGTCTTACTGGCGCCGGTGTTTTATTACTACGTTTCCTTATTCAAACTAAGTAACTAAAATTTGGGGTCGTTACAGTTACTCCCCCCAATTTTCGGTTAGATTGGTACAATGTACCCGAAAATTGCCAAAGTCGTTCACAAATTTTGAACTTGCTAACATATTTACATTCCTTACTACCTACTCTTACTAATCTATATAAAAAAAATTCCTAACCTATCTTAACTATCTCAAAATCATAACTGAAAATGGGTACTCTTGCCCTAACTTATCTTAAAAAAATTAGAAAAACTCCATTGCCGGACTACCGTAGGCATGGGGTACTAAAACCTAAACTTAAAACTTAAATAATTGTTCCTTAAACCGGTCCTGTATCTTATTAATCTTGAAATCGTCAATCACCTTATATTCAGCAGCCTTTAACAACATTCTTTGTTTAATTATTATATTAATAAGCACGACTAAAATCAATTGATAACGGTAATTATTATCACTAGCCTTAACGCATAACTCATTGTGCGCCCCTGTTTGAAAATTATTTTGAAGCCGGACCTGTTTTGTATTTAAATCGTCCTCATTAACTTCATTCGTTACTATCTGAACCTCCTTTATTAAGTTTACTTCATCTTTACTTCGTACCATTTTCAACTCTGCATTAAACGTTTCTAAAATTTTCATTAATCTTACGTCCTCTACTGGACGCTCCTCATATTTGATCTCTTTACTTGAGACCCTACTAACCTCCTTTTTTGAGACCTTACTAATCTCCTCATTTATTTCATTATTTGAGACCTTACTAATCTCCTCATTAATTTCATTATTCGAGACCTCACTAATCTCATTATTTACTTCATTATTCGAGACCTCACTAATCTCCTTATTTATTTCATTATTTGAGACCCTACTAATCTCGTTATTTACTTTATAGTCCGAGACCTTACTAATCTCCTTATTTACTTCATTACTTCCAATTACTTCATCTACTGCTCCTTCTATTGCAGTTACTTCTTCAAAATTAAAAACGTTATCTTTTACTACCTTGGTACGCTTCTCGTCAATGATCAAAACTTCCTCTACTACTTCTAAAATCGGTTCCTCATTATAACTAATCGTAGCTTCATGAACTTCAAAATTGTTTGCTACTAAACTTTCTACCTCATCTAAACCGTTATCATCAATTTCCTTAATACCTTCCTGCTTAACTATTAACAATTTCTCTCCTACATCTGCTTGAATCTGTTTTACTTCTACTAAGTCTGTCTCCAAGCTAACTTTAACTTCAGTGTGATCAACAATCTCACAAACTTCCTCTTTAAATCCCTCTACCTCTTCTAATTCTAAAAACTCTTCACTAATTTCATTTATTTGTGCCTGGTTTACTACTAAAACCTCGCTTGTCTCTACTACTTTAACAAAATTTTCCTGAATACTGCTCTGTGCTTCCTCCTGAATATTAATTTTAACTTTATTTCTGCTAACTACTTTGCAAATTTCTGCCTTAACTTCCTCTACTTTACATGATTCTAAAAATTCATTCTTAATTTCCTTTACTTGATCCTGATGCACTGCTAAAATTTCATTGGGTTCTACCAACTTAACAAAATTTTCCTGAACCCTACTCTGTGCTTCTTCTTGAATGTTAATTTTAATTGCATTACTGTTAATGACTTCACAACTTTCTGCTTGAAACTCCTTTACTTTAAAGGATTCAAAAAATTCTTTTGTTCTCCTAATATTTTCCTGCCTTATTTTATCAAAATGCAATTTTACTAAGTTTATTGCTTCTAGCTGTTCATCACTTCTAAACTCATAACTATCTTGTTCATAATATTCATGTCCAAAAAAATCAAAAAAATCTCGATTACGGTCCCGTTCATAATCGTTTTGACAATAACCTTCTTCATCTGAATTGTAAAAATCCCTATCTTCGTCGTATTCGTAATAACAATCATCATAATCGTCATTATTAAAATTTTGATCTGTTTCATAATAATTATTTGAGTAACTATCTTCGTCACTTTCATCCTCACTATATACACACTTACTTAATCTAGATACTTCTTTTCCAAATTTTATCAAACACTTATACTCACTTTTCCGAAGGTAAAATTTATGTATCTCAATCGGACAACGCTCAATCATTAATTCTATAAAACTTTCCTTTGATATTGGATCTACTTCTACATATTTAATGTTATTCCATTCTGTGATTATATACCAGTAAAATTCCTTCATGTTCCTAAATTGACTCTTATCTGTCCATAATTGCATTATTGCGTCTCTTTGTATATCCTCATTCCAAAAATAATTTAAAAAACTTCTCTTAAAATCATCAAAATTTTCTATTTCATCCCTATCTCTACTTAACATTCTATGTGCGATACCTTTTAAACATGACATTGCTACTTTTACTTTATCTTCCTCTTTTATTTCACCCCCCTCTAAAAATTTTGTCAACATTTTTATAAACCTTGCCGGATTTGCCTGTTTATTTCTACTTTTAAACTCCAATTCTTTTAACGATTGCCTGTCAGACTCTATCCTATGAATTCTTACAAAATAATCCTCCTCTACGTTACCTTCCATTTTTAAAAGTTTAATTTGTCTCTTACTCCCCCAAAAATTTAAAAATTATTTAAAAAATCTTAAAAAAATATTGTATTGAATTATTAAATCCATGTTAATTTGTTTACTTTCCAAAATTAGGTCAATTCAAATTCAAAATCGTCGTTTCATTTCGTCGTTCATTTGCGTCTTTATCCGTCATTTTTGCAATATTTAAAATTTTACCGGTTCGTAACTCCATAAACCGCGTTAATTTCGCGCCTATTTTGGACCGACGGATTCGTGAATAGTAATTATTTTCCGCGTTTATTTACCGCTAACTTCCGAATCAAAAATCAAAACTTTACACTACTTATATCCGACGCTTCTCGACAAAATAGATTTTTTAAACTTTACTTGAAATGGGTTATTTTCAAAATTTACTTTTACTCGCATTTACCAAAAAAGATTTCTTAATTTTGACTTGCTTACACTTCTTCCTAAAAACTGTCGTTCCCTTTGTCAAACTGCTCGTTTACAAAATCTTTAACCTTTTTTACACAAATCAAATTTTACCGCTAAGAAAAAAACTAACTTTCCGACCCATAATCCGAACCTGTGCCTTTCTTTCAGAGCTCCACGTTGATGCGACAATTGTAATGGTCGACGCCTTTTTGGCGTAATAAAAACTCTTACGTTGTACGTCAATTGTAACGTAACGCCTTATTTGTTGATAAAATATGTATTTGACTACTAAATAAAATTGATTATTACACTTTGAAAATGTTTAGGGCGCCAGTGTATTTTGTAGTTGAATACACAAACTAGCTCACGTCGGTATCGCCGTCAACTCTCTCTCTCTGGCCGTTGAAGAAGCAGAAAAAACACAGTTCAAATTATAAGTCGGATATAATGATCAAATAACATGGACTAACTCGTCCACAACACATACATAAAATAAATAAATCAAAAACCGCCAAAAAGACACGAAATACCAAAATACATTAAATACACGAACATACAAAAAAATCCGTTACGGGAAGCCGCGAATCCGTTGCACATTTAATCTACGACCTTCTTAGTCTAGCAACGTATTCTCGTCTCCCGCAAAAACACAAAAATGAGCAATTCCCAGATTCCCAACTCAGGTAAATACTGGCGGGTTTCTGGAAATTATCAGTACAAAAACTTAACAGATCTTACTCTTAACTATCCTTCCTACGGCGCCCTTACGGCCGTATCTACTCTAAGTAACAACCTCCTCCGGATGGTCTACACTCCTAGAGCTCTACACCTTCTCCGTTGACCATCCACGCAGCAGTTTGACCTCCCGGAAACGACAGCTTATACTCCGTTGAACTGAGGGGTTCACACTCTTTATTTGACCAATGCGAGATGATTAATACGAGTTACTTTTATCCCGTTGCGATTACTATATGGTCTTATTTAATTGGTTGCCTGAAGGCGCGTCTTCACCGACCGACTGTTTTTTATCTATATCGGATATTTCGCGTGTTCAAAATCAGTGATACTAATAGCTGTACTGTCTCCACTGGACCGTTAACGCTAAGTGTCTTTATTTTGGGTTGACACTTCTATCAAGCACACCCGCGAACAATCCAACTACTAATTGAGGCTTCCCGAGCCAGCCCTTTAACTTTGTTTTAATTCGATGTGTCCGAATTTATTATAATTTCGACCGGTTCGTGCTTTGCCCGAAAACGACTTACTCACTTTACTTATTCTTGACTTTTACTTGAGACCTTTTTCCAGGACTTTACTTTTACTGGTCTCTCTTACACCGTACTTAATTTAGATTCTCCTTTTTGAGAATCCCTTGAATCACTAATCTACTCTTGGAAAATCTTTCCGCACTACTCGTTTAAACTTTACTTCTTTAATCTTTTTTTTGCGACCAACTTCCGTTGAATGGTCTGGGATTACTTAACTTTTCTTTACTCTTTGAGAGGCTTATGGAAACTTAACTTCTCCCTTTGGGAGTCTCACGAAGACTTCTTCTCCCTTTGGGAGGCGTACGAAGACTTAACTATTTTCTTACTTAACGCGACCGAGATTACTTAATTTTCCTCCCCTCGGCGCGCGCAATCGGCCTTTGCCCAATCAACGCCCGTCCTGTTTGCGACTTAGCGGCGCTACGGATAATTTATGAGTTTGTTTCCTCGGAGATCTTAATTTCATGTGCGTCTGCACTTTTGGTAATTATCGTTTCTCCGAAACTCTAACGGATATGCTGACATTTACCGCTGAGAGATCGTTTTTTATTATTAATCCCAGGACCTTTGGCTTGTTTATTTAAAATATATTATTTCGAGAACTCTCTTATTCCGTCTTACTGGCGCCGGTGTTTTATTACTACGTTTCCTTATTCAAACTAAGTAACTAAAATTTGGGGTCGTTACACATCCATTTTGTCTGAAAATTTTATTACAGATCTTGCAGTTAAATGCTTGTAATAAACATTCAACGAAATTGAAGAACTAACACGTACTACCAGTTAAGACGTAACTTTTGGACTTGCGGCGAAAGTTTAATATTCAGACATTAAGTAAAATTTTTGGCAACCGTCTAATTTTTTTATAAATCTTGCAAGGGCTCCAAAATGGATTTTTAATGACGCGAAAATAAATATTCGGAAGGAAATTGAAGCTTTTGATGTTAAAATGATTTTTTTATAAGTCAAACCCAATTTGGGTATAAAATATCTATTATTGAGTCATCCGAGATGGTCTGGGATAAAATCATTATCCCGTAGGTATACACCACATAATAATAACAACCAGGTGCGGTAAGCGCAAATAACTTAAAGAAAAGATTGTTTGCTTTCTTATCCCTGTAGGTTTTATTGTTTAGTTTGGCAGGTAAAACCTTTTGCTCTATATTGAATAGGTTCAAAGAAAAGCTAATACGACCTGACATTATTTGATATCCCGCATCTGCCGTTTTGTTAACTTCAATATTTGGCCTATACAGTTCAAATACTTTTAAAGTTTAATTACCGTAAAATATTGTAATATTGGTTGCCGAACTCTCCCCCTTCGCAGTTTGCAATGAATAAACACTCGTTCTAAGACGAAAATATTACTCGCTCAATTTTAATGCGGAACATTTTCGAGGGGGGCGTTTGAATGCCAAAGCGCATAGCATAATTTACTTACATTTAGCTCGCGATTTTTTTGTTTTTACCTTCGGAAAAAGATTGGAGGAGAAAATCCTTTTTTTTTGTTACCGCACTCATATTTTGGATTTTATTAACTTTGCAATGCTTTATTACTTTCTCGCCAACCAGAGAAGAGCGTCGAGAAAAACGAATACAAGATTTTATTTTCGAAACCCTAATAAAATCATTTTCATTCATCATTGATATATTTTCTTCTTTACTGGTGAAAAGAGTGGCTACTAAAAATTGGCGTTGCAGCTATTTTAGTTCAATAATTCACAATAAGCGTTCGCATTTGTTTTTAACTAATGACGCTTTAAAACATTTTTCCACTAGATCATTTATACGATACTACTTACACTCGCTTTAAAACATCAAACGTTTACTTTATACACTCGCAAGTGTTGAGTTTTATTAAGAAACTTTATACTGCAAGAAAAAGTTACAGTTAATTGAATGATCTACTACTACTTTCAGTTCTTTACTCTCCGCTACTCTCTGAATACCAAACGCAGTGAAAAACTCTTCAATCACTTTTACGAAATTGCATTTGTGCACCAATTATTATTTAAATAACGACGAGTCGAGAAGCTGTAAATATAAAATAGGAACTTGTGAACATCCCCAAAGTCGTCGAAAATTGTTTTTAAAAAGTATTAGGTCGTCGACATTTTAGAGTAGAACGGCACTTTAAATTCATGCTACGGTGTGAAGAGACGATTAACTCGATGGATTTGGCAAGGAAAATATAGGGGATGAAGTTTACAAAACAAAACTGTACAGAGATCAACAAATGTTTCCGAACAGCATTTCTTCTTTAAAGCGGGTCATTTCGCGACTTTTTTGCTTACGTTCTATTACTAAACTCTACTTCCAAATTTTTTATTTGTTTCATGTGCGGTGAGGTAAGTAAGGGGATTACTTTTAGATTTATCTTTAAATAGAAACATTTGCAATAACGTAACTTTTGCACAACAGTCTCACCGAGTCACCTGCATAACTGCAAATGCCTTGTAATCAAACTCAACTCACACTTGTCTTAGGTTTCTTTATCTCCGCTCCCTTTTAGTCCAGTCTAATAGAAATTTTAAATTGCGTTAATTAAAAGTTTTATGAAATTTTAATGGTACGTAGGGGGGGTGCTACTAGGACACTTCAGCAAAGTTTCCCTCCTTGGAATCAGAATGGGAAGACCGCCGTCTTAAATTTAAGCAATGAAGTCATGTACCTATCAGGGTAAATATTGGTAGTACGTGAAAAATTATTATTACAAAAGTTGTTAAGGGGGTAGCATATCCAAAAAATTTTGTGTGAAACTTTTTTTAAAATTTCTTATTGTTTAAAAGTTATAAATTTTCAAAAATGACTCGACGCGCTTTCCTTCAATACACTTGACACGTTGTGCTAATGTATGGAGCAGCTTGGTGTAATGGTCATGTCGCTTGTCAGCTAGGTAAGTGCGTTTCTCTGAAAAACGCATTCCAACTTACCCCACGTTAGAAACCATTAGCAGATGACTGAGGAAAACTGATCCTCTAAAAGTGATTGACCTACCCTAACCTTAACTAGTCCAACTTAACTTAGCCTAACCTTGTTTTTTGTTTGTTTAGGGTGTGAAAAGCTTCAGAAAGACTTTCACTTTCTGTGGCAATACTAATGTGAAGTTGGATTAAAGAACGTCCGACTATGGGGATCTTTTCTAATATGTGGAGGCTGGGAATTCGCGTTATACGTTAGGCAGAGCTCAAAGCTCTTCTTCGATGCCAATTCCAGTCTTAGTTTTTAGGCACCTCTTTCCACAGTGCGTCGTTCTATCTATGCCTCTTCATTCTTTTATCTCTCCTTCCGAGGCTGGCAGTGTGGTCACTGTGACTGTGGTCGGAGAACTTAATGCTCAGGTTTTTGGGACTCTCTCTCTTTCATATAATGCTCGATGCAAGATGAGGACTGTCATTCATTCATCTTGGCCTCTGAGAGTTATGTCGATGATGTTCTCTTCGCTCAGAGTTGCCACTGAATACTTGAATAGTATTCTGAACTTGAATCACTTGAATAGTATGTGATCGTGTCAATGTTGTCGCAGTGGAAGTGGCTAATTTCCCAATTCGATGCTTGTTATAGTTGGAAGTTGGAGCAACCGTGGTCGGCAAGGAGCCGCGTAAGATGATACCTCAGCTCTTCGTGATTTCTCTCTAACCGTAGTTGGAGATTGGGTATGAGGGTCCTCGTCTAAAGACCTTTGTTTGAATCCGTCTTGATGTGCTGCCATTGCGCTATCGTATCCGCGCGAATTTTAGGAAACCTAACATAACATAACCTAACATAACCTAATCTGACTTTCTAAAAGTGCAAAAGAGAGATCTTGAAAAATCCTGGTTTTCAAAGACTCAGAGACATGTACTTCAGAGGCTTACAATACCCGAGTTGCTGGAAGTACTTTGGGTCTAAGCGCAAGCCATGTAAGTATGTGGCAGATACTTCACAAACGACAGCTTCATCTGTACCATAGTCAAAAGGAACAAACAGTAAAGCCTGAGGCTATGCTTTCGTTCTAAACTCTACGTCTTGAACAGGTTGGCGTGAACAGAAATGCGAGCTTGGCTACTTACGCAAGAATTAGTGTAACGCATACCTGCGACCAGCGTTTTAAACGCAAACATGGCTTTTGATTAAGAATGAACTCTTAGAACATAACCTGGTTGGGCTAAGGGCGTTACGGGGATTCACCGAGTTTAGTCGAAATATTTTTATGCAACCAGTGACACCCTTAAAAATGTTTATATTGACTTCTTTGGTCAACCCTAAATGATTCCAATTATACTGCAATTCTGACTGCGCTGCTAATAGAAAACTCTAATTTATAACCACACCCTATAGTTTTCTCGGAGCCTGTACTTTGATACCGTTGTTATTGTATATTAAGGTTTTGATCTCTGCTGCTTATATATTATTAAGCAAACCGTGTTTGTTCAAACTGAAAATACCTCTGAGAAACTTTGTTACTATTAATTGGCTTAACTTAATATTACAGTCAATATTATATCTTTCAGGTAAATAAAACAATACGGGTAATATATCGAAAGGGTTCCCTTCCTAATAGATGAATTTTTGGTGAAATAATAATAATACATAAATACGAACACACACAAGAGTATTTATCTACGCAACAGAAAGTTAATTTAACAAAATGTTTATTATAATACGCTCGTACTATACGCGAAGTTTGTGTTTACAAAGGAATCACATTCGGTAATTAATTTTAACATCAAACTACTTAGTGATTTTATTAATTTTATCGACTCGAGTGCCTGAGCTCTCATCACACTTCCTTGTCTACAAAATGTTTCAATTTTCGTCATTTTAGTTACCATTGACATCTGTATTTGCAAATTTTTCGTAACCTTTTTTACGTATAATAAACGTAACTGTGTTTATTGGGCATTATCATAAAGCTCCTAAAGGGGTAGTCAGTTAGTAGCGCCAATTTTCCTTTCTAAAATGTATGGTTTATAAAATACGGCCAACTTGACTTGTTAACTTCGTTAACTCTAAAATTAAGGTAGTATCAAAGTGGTAGAATTTCCTCTCGTTTTCCATCACAAATTTATTTTTAAATTCTAACTAGCTCATAGTGACTTTAAGTAAGATTTAACGGTAAACAAGTAAATACACATCCAAATCACGAGGTTTATAATTCAAAATGATCCTGTGCGATTACGTAGTGTTTTCGTAAACAAAGCTTTGTAAACATTGTTCAAATGGAGATTATTTATTCCGGCGGATTTAGCTATTCTATTGGGTCTCGCTAAAGAGACCTACAATGCTACAATCAAACCCCGTTTAATTTACTAAAAAAAATTAAATAAATATTGGTAAATTTAATAATAATAAAATGAGACGGGAACGTTAAAAGCAATTTTGCGCTTCAATTTAATTTTTCTTTTTCATTTATAGTCACCACAACCTCATAAATTTAACAACGAACCATTGAATTCTAACCGAATTCAACAACACACATTTAATTTTCGGTAATAAATTTTTGGTTAAATAGAGAACCACAGAAGCAGTAGTAATTCTCTCCCTCACACAGCTTGCTTGATTTCTCAAATTAAAACTCTGCAAGTTACATCATTAAGGGTCACTTGTTCTTGTTACATCGACGCCTTTTTCTTGCTAAACTTTATTTAATTTGTGTTTTTAAAATACATCCTTGTAATTAAATATAGTAGCGGCTACCAGCATCGATATTTATGCGGGTGTCTTTAAGAAAAGAGCCATAAATATTGACTTATTGATTTTACGTGATGTGGGATGACGCGACAATGAAACTGAATTAGTGTCGCTCTTTAACAATATAAAAATTTATCAAGTGTTAACAAGTTGCTTGTTCCAAAAGATTGACCAACCAGTTACTTTTTCTTTGTTCCTTCCTACTTTTTTTCCGTGATATATTAGAATGGAGGCCAGTCAACTTGTTATCATTTCTAATTTATTAACGAGGATGCTACGTGATAACCGAGAACAAAAAACTTATTACAGAAAGTTTTCACGTCCTACACCTTTATTCCGAGTTCCGAGTTTGTCACAAAAACTTTAAGATAAATATTAGGGGTTGTTGTGAACGTAAATAATTTTACGCTTAGTTTGGGTCGTTTTAAGTTAAGCTATCGGGTGGCTTCTGCAGTGGGGAGATTAATTAGTTTTACATCGAATGCCATTGCTACCCTGTGTTGTAGACGCGCACACTCTCGCGGTTCCCAAATCTGAAAATGAGGGTCGTTGATGAATATTTAGGGCCGAATTCAAGAATCAAGCTCAACTCACACTTTTCTTTAATTTCTTGCTAACTTCTAATTATTATTGGTATTTGTGCATCGGCACAGAACTCGTGAAAGTGGGCGGAACAAAAACTTAGGAGAAGTGCGACTTGAGTTTGATTCTTGAATTTGGCCCTAGCGTGACAAAGGAACTAAATTTGAGTTAGCCATTCCAGGAGAGTGACCAGGAGATAGTTGTTGCCATTGTCACATTGCAATTTAGCTCGTCCATTCGTCCATCGATTGAAATTTAAATAAAGTCGTATGCACGCCCATTAATTTACTTTCCTTCGTTTTTCCCCCCACACATATAATTTTTATCCGAAAGATACAAATCAGATTGCTTTATTATGTTTTGTAGAATGCAAAGCTATTTGTTTTATCTTTGATAAATAATAGTGAGCGTTATCACTACACTTTTCTTTTGTGTTTTTTCCCTAAAAAATAAATTGTTA
Source organism: Malthinus flaveolus (assembly GCA_950108345.1). Classification (NCBI taxonomy): domain Eukaryota; kingdom Metazoa; phylum Arthropoda; class Insecta; order Coleoptera; family Cantharidae; genus Malthinus; species Malthinus flaveolus. The sequence goes on from OX467285.1 coordinate 5,173,671, forward strand.
GTGACATTCGATAGCATTTTGCTGATACCTAAAATAATAGCCATCAGTTATATGCAATCAATTAAACGCAATCATATCTTATTGAAATCTTTTCTCTTTTACCCAACCGTCCCTTTGATTTAGTTATTCTGTTCGTTTAATCACGAGAAATTAATTAAAAATACTTTTTTTCTCTACCTGTACAAATGAAGTCGATGGTCTGGATAAATAATGTAACACGCGAGTTCAAAAAAATTCGTGAGATTTTTCACGTTGAACTGGTCGAATAAAAATGGTTTGTAATTAGGTTTAGGAGGTTGTGGTTTTTTTTCTTAATTACCCTTGCCCTATAGTTCGTTAATAGTTACATACTGTTCATCCCCTAAAGTCTAGTCGGGTTGCTTTTTAGAAAATCGGTAGTGTGGTGAGCACTTCTCTTTTAGTCGTACATTACCTACTAAATTTCTTAATAAAGGCGTTAGTACATCACGCCTAAAATATCTGCCTTCCACGTAATTGATACCGTGTTCTCTGTCGGCGTACAATCAATAATTTTGTTAGAGTCCTTAGTCCTTAGCTCGCTGGCTGGGCCGATAGCACTCAGTTAGGCGTCCAAACTAAAGCTACTAGATAGTGATGCTCAACGGTTAAGGCAGTGGAGGAAGATTGCATTAATATCTTGGTAGTAAAGAAGGAGAACGACTCCATACTAGCTAAAGAGAAGAATACATGAAGAAATTGGACACACGGCGCTCAGAGAGGCACATTCCTTTCCAAAAGGCAAAATACTGGTAAATTGTAGCAGAACACACCTGAGGACAAAGATTAACGGTGATTGTTCCCTCAAAAAATTCTACAGACCCCAGGAGGTCGGGTTTGAACTCCCACGAGTCTATACCTTGATGAGCTTAAAAGAGAGACTTCTCCGACGTCAATGAACATAAATTTTAGGTGCACCAGGCCCACCCAGGCCCCTCAGTAGCTACGTACGTACACTAATCTAGCCGACCAGTCTACCGACCAATTAGAAATCAGAATTTAGTAAACTGACAATTATTAATCAATTAATCAAAAGGTTGACGTTAAATTTAGTTCTTAAACTAAACATTTAATTCGCTATTACCTAAATGTTTTTGGTGCCGGTTGTAAAGTGCAAACCGCCCCATTTGGAATTGGGAGAGACAAAAAAATAAATACTCGAAGGAGCCTCTCAACTAAATTTTTTAGTTTGGTAGCAAAATGTACACTTGAAATTTTGACCTAGATTGACTCGTTTAACGTAAATATTTGAAAGCTCTCATCTAACTAGCTTTTTATAAACAGTTTTTGCGAAAAATAAAAAAGTACACGTATTCACCTCAAAGCTTTTAAAACCAATTTCCAAATAAAATAAAATTTATAATTTAAATTAATAAATAATTATGTTTGCCACTATAAATTAAAGTGACATTTTAGTCTCTTACATAATTTATAAAATATTGACTAACAAAGGGCAACTGTGAATTTATTACAGAGGTAGCTAATTAACTAATGGAGCGGTCTTTAATTAAATTAATAAATAAATACTATTATTTTGTATGCCAGTGTCAATGTATGCACCTAAAAGGTTTTTTCGCTGATCAAAATTTTCAATTTCATGCTTCAAATTGCCGACTAACAAACAATAGTTTTAAATTTAACTATAATTAAATAAATTCGAGTGCTTCAAATTTAATTAGTGCCCATAGAATAATCGAAAAGTTAGCGTACGTTATGGAAATTATTCTGAATTAAACTTTGTTCAATTACATGAAAGTGAAGTGGAAAACGGCCCTTAGGGCCTTTCCTAAAGCAATCGGTGTATGTCTGGATGTTCCTTTTACATTTATTTTGCTTTGTTAAAGTATATGCACGGGATATTAAAAATTTGTTTTTGTTTCAGGTAATTATCCGTTATTATTTTCGTTCTTTCGTGGAAAAAGCAAAATATTCGAAGAAGCTTGAGGTGCTGATGGTAAGAATTAAATATCTCTCTTCTAATTTGTTTATCAAATAGACCAACTAAATAAATTAATTTTAAATTGGGATCAGTTCATGGCGCGAGGGAGTAATTTTCATTTGTTTATGGTAAAAACAAAATCAGAAAAGCTTTGTTTTCGGGCTCGCACCACGTATTTGTCTAAAATTCTGAAGCTCGTTGCTTTCATGTACAAAGTAGATAATGCACATAATCTCCATTTTGAGACTGTTTTCGTCCAAAACATCGATTTTTATGTTTGTGGGAAGTAACACTGAATTCGTACCCAAGCGACGTGTTCGCAGTTGGAATCATGGGCAGCCAAGCTTCCTGTTCAGCATATACTCGTAATATAAATCAGGGTCGTTGCGAACTAAAAACGCGTCCTAAGTGGCTCACGGAGTTTGGATTGCTGTTTGGCTTGCTAATTAGGGTGTGCTTTTAGTTCTGAACGAGGCTCGGCTCGAAGCTCGTTTCGTTCCCTGGATCGCATATCATGTTTTCTGGGTTTTCCATCTTTTCGAATTTAATGAATACGCACAAAAAAGTTCCCTTCTGATAGAAACTTTGTTTTTAGATTGATAGGATGGTCGTTCGAATCTAATATGTCAGTAAGTAGAAATACTATGCCACCTCGAGGCAAACTATTCTTTCAGGTGTCCTGCCTCTTCCTCCTTTCTTGGAATTTTGCTGCCACACGTTGCATACTCAAAATCTCCAAAAAAAATTTCATGAGAAAAGCCAATTGATATGCATCAGCAGCTACTTCTACAGGGTGTCAACTGTAACTTGGGCAAGAATGCCAGGGTAGGTAGAGGACCGATAGGCAGGTATTTTAAAGATAGGAACCCATGTCCGGAAATGCACCCGTACGGAGCTACGGCCGTTTTTAACTTTACGTTTTATCGTTCGATATGCAGGCAGCATGTCGTGTGTCTAAAAATTGTTTGCCTGGCAACTCATCGTTTCCTAGGAAATACATTGAATGTCAGCTCAGAAACATTGTGTAAATAAAACGTGTGCTGAACAATGAACAGGTTAACCTTTCAAGAGCTCGCCGACGTGCATCTGGCGTATGGGGATATGAACTGCAACGCACTTGGAGCACAGCGCCACAGGTACACCTGAGCGACAACAATGTATTTCTTAGGCAAAGATAGGTTGCCAGGCAGACAATTATTTTAAAACACGACATGTAGCGTGTACATCGGGTGCAAAACCAAAAGCTAAAAACGGCCGTAGCTCCGTACGGGTGCATTTCCGGACATGGGTTCCTATCTTTAAAATACTCGCCTATCGGTCCTCTACCTACCCTGGCACTCTTGGCCAAGTTACAGTTGATATAATCAGTATAATAATCATTAATTGTCATTTCTTTCACTTTTTCCACGTTTTCTTCGGTTTGTGATGTGTGCTGGGGCGTCCAGGGCTCTCGCCATCTTCAACGTCTCCACGGCCATCTTGTAAACGCGTACACCACTCGTAAACACTTGTTTTACTCATAGCTCACAGCAGATTCCCCAAAAGCAATATTTACCATTCTTAACACTTTGCTGCACTTTATTCCATTCTTATAGCAAAATTCAATACAAATTCTCCGATCGATTTTGAAAATCGCCGATTCTACCAAAATCATTGAGCTTGACATTGTATTCTATAATAATACTACTGGAGAAATTATAGAATTTAATGTCTAACTCAATGACCAAAACACATGTAACTGGATCGGGCTAACACAACACGCGAAATTACATAATTCCCGTTATATTTTGAACAATCCTCTTATATTGAATATTTCGCTTTACCTTAAGAAACTGGAGCAGCAAACAGCCCTTCAACGTCCTCCCCGGTCGTAGATATCCGTCATGTTTATGTATGAGGACCGCAAAGCTTCCCCTGGTATCGGGTAGTCCTCACTTCCTCGGATAAGAAGTTGTAGATTTTAGGTGCCAGAAATAGGTAATGCCTGTGCTCAAATGACTTTGTCTATCTAGGTGTAAGTTCTTCGTCTGGTCGTCTGGTCAAGTACAAGTTAGTGCTCTCTTTGAGAGTGGAGGGTCTTGCGATAAGTGGTGTTAGTCAATTTGTCAAACGTTCAAAACATTACATTTTACTTTAGAACTTTAGGATTGGTATCACTGTAGTTTGCTTCCAGGACGCTGATATCTTAACAAGTCTCCAACAGCAGCTAATGATTTTCAGCAACCAAGCATGATCTTTTAAATTCTTCCAGATTTCATTTTGGATACTGTCTATTTTTGCTACTTTTTCCAGCTTCAGATTAGTGTCCAGCGTCTAAGGATACATGTTGATTGTGGCTTCTAGGGGAGCTGTTTCTGATACTGTCATGTAATATCTACCTGGATATTTTCACAGCTCGAACTGTTGAAGGATCAGGATTATCTTAGTTTTGGAATAGTTTTCAGCCCTATCGATACTGTACGCCATATCAGAGCCTACAATTTTTTCTACCAACTGGTATTTTCTCAATTTGACCAGTCAGGAGTTCTTCTTCAGTTAAGTAAAGACATATTTAGCATACCGATCTTGAAGAACCACTAAACTAAGCCCATATTCCTTACGGTGCGTTCAGATATTGTAAACAGTAGTCGTGGGGTTAGTCTAGACTCTAGACCTAGGGATACAGTTTTCGTACAAAGAAACTCCTTCTCTATTGTTTGCAGCCCCTATCTGAGTACGATCGTTCTCTGTTTCGCCAAACTGCGTTTGCACATCCACAATCCACATTGATCAAAATAAGCGGACCAACGGTGCGAATATAAACAAAAACCGAATTTATTTTTAATTACATAATTACACAATTGCAATGCCGCATGTACCGAGTTAATTTCACCCAACAACCTAAAATAATTTTATCGATCCACTAAAAGTATAATGCGGTTACTTATATAAATCTCCTTTAGGGTCCAGTTGAGTTAATCTACTTTTGGATTTTTCTAAAGCTCCACTTTATGAATAAAAACTTCCTAAAGCAAATTCGTTTTAATTGAAAGCGCACGAAGAAAAACTAAATTAAATAATAATAAAATGGATTTCGTAACAATCGAACGTTAAAGGAAAGAACCGAATAAAAGTGAAAGACAGAAACATTCTCGTAGATAAGGGCGATGGTGGTGGCGGTGAAAAATTTTCAGTCCATTTCCTGCCCTTGCAAGAACGTTTCATTTCCTGCAGTTTGATTCCTGAGAGAGAAAAATAATTCCCGGTCACGGTAGACAAACCTTGAAGTAATTTATCATACGTAATAAGATTAACTTTTTTGTAAATTTAAATTGGTAATGATATATTTTTGTGGCTTTTTCCTTCTTTTTAATAGTTTTTAAGTAATTAATTTGTCGCGTCGGCTTACCTTTTTTCCGCATTTTTACCTTTGTAATTTACATTTTCCTTTCGTGTAGTAGTATTACACGTTGAAATATTTGTTTTTTTTGTGGCCGTTTTAAATAACACGTAAAATATATGAAGGGTTACAAATTGGGACTTGACAGTGACGCAGGTTGCTTGCTTGCGTATTATCCAAGTGTATCATCTGAATCAGGGCGATGGTTTTACTCGTGCTCATATTTCTTTAACAAAATTATTATTGTGATGATGAAGTGCTCGTTTTTTTAATAAAAAAAGGGTCTCTCGGCACACTTTCAAATTAAAAGGCTTTGGATAGTATCATCCCTCATTATATTGCTCGAAATGAACACTCTCCAAATTAATATCAAGACTTTACTCATGTAACACCTTTTTTGCCGTACTATAACGTATTAATATATCGACAACATGTTGCCAAAAGGCACAAAATAAGGTAAAAATACAAAAACTAATTATGTATCTACTGTAAATATACAGGGCGCGTCTCTTAGGTATGTTTGATAAAATTAAAATATTAAATATTGAAAATAGGGAAGATGAGGGGCAATTTTGATATGGAGTGTACACATTGTGTCAAAACATTAGTCACTAAATCTAAACATAGCAGTCTATAGCCCGGAAGGCACTATAATAGTATTAAAACCAACCGCCTGTCACTCCTAAGAGGCAGCATTAACTTGGAAACGCTCTTTCTAGGGAATATGGTTTTTGCTCTTTTTTCGCTTTTTCGCTTATAACTTGAAAATTACGTAGAAACTAAATTAAAATAGCCATTTGCACTAACTTTGTCAGTTTGATTGCTGACAGCTGTTTCGATATACTGTATCATCTTCGGAGCGAGTTTTTAACTGTCAGCAATCAAACTGACAAAATTAGTGCAAATGGCTATTCTAATTTAGTTTCTACAAAAATCAATCTCGATTTGCACAAAGTAAAAGCCAAATCTATTCAATATTGAAAATTACGCTTTTTTTGAGAAAAGAACTTCTACATAAAAATAAACTTCTTGAAATTTCCTACAAATTATATTTCTTAAGATTTTTTCTGCAGATAAGCGGTTTAGGCATCAGAGCGCGTTGACTTTTAAAGAAAATTCCAAAATCGGTCATGGAAACTATTTTTTTTAGTTTTTTGCTTATAACTAGAAAACTACGCACTTTAAGAGAAGTTGTTACTATAACAAAAATAAAGTACATTAAATTTACTACAAATTATATTTTTTAGGTTTTTTACATTGGGTAAACAGTTTAGTTTATGCGCTAGAGCGCGTCTTGAAGTTTAGTGTATATCAAACCGCTCTAGTACCTAACCTAAACCGTTCGTCTGACGTAAAAAATATATGAGACATAATTTGTAGAAAATCTAATGCACTTTATTTTGGTAAAGGAACACTTTTTTATAAAAGTACGTAGTTTTCGAGTTATAAGCGAGAAAATAGAAAAACATTTTTTAAGCTTTTTTAGTTTTAGGTTTTTTATTGTGAAACTTTAACGCGCCCTAGCGCCTAAACCATTCGTCTGAAGAAAAACTTTAAAAACTTAATTAGTAGAAAATTTTAAGTTTATGTTTATGTAGAAGCACGTTATGTAGAAGCACTAGAAGTGAAAAAAGTAAAAAAAAATTATTTATGCCAGATTTTAGAATTTTTGTTAAACTTTAACGGGCTGTCCCACTTAACCCGTTTGTCTAATGAAAAAACCTAAGATATGTAATTTGTAGAAAATTTTATGCAGTTTATGGTTATGTAGAAGCATAATTTTAAAAAATGGCGTAGTTTTCAAGTTATAAGCAAAATACTGAAAAAGAGCAAGAACCCAGTTTTCTCGAGCCGCCCCCAAATTGGCAGATTGGATTTTTCATTTGCAATGTTCTTTTAGCCTACATCGTAAAAAACTTTGTACTAATTGCTTAGTGTATTTACACCCTGCCTCCTGGACTACTTTAGAACTACCTTTCGGATGTATTTTTTTGGAAAAGCTCCAAAGTTCACCAATTTTAAAAACTAACAAATGCTGATTTACTGGGTGCCCTGCTGAGCTCCTATTTTTGATGTTCTCTAAACGTTAATAGTAAATCTCAGTAACATCACTGGTTGAAATTTCTGAACTATAGAATTTCATCCATTCTATTCTTACGACTGATGTATTGCTTTTGGGAACGCGCTTTAACGACTTTTTCGTAGGTCTTATATACGGTTACTGTGCTCATTCGGTTTTTTGTTACTAATTATCAACACCCCAACATTGGCATTGCCCGATTTTTTCATTCCTCTCCATGTCTAACAACGTTTTCCCAGTTTTTCTGTGCAGCAGTTGTTTCCAATAATAATGTTGTAGCCCAATTGCTCTTTTCGAACGTTTTAAACCAAGTACAGAATGGAGTCTTCTCGTTGTGATTTCGAATACTGCTCTAATAGACTTTCTAAAACCATATATGGAGATCTTCAGCTCTCCCCATTCTTTAGCTTGATGGGCTCATATTTTATTTGGATCCTAGTGCCTCATATATGTTGTCTAGCCATCGCTGAATAAGTACAAAAGACAGCTTTTATAGTTTAATGGATAACTTTTTCGCATTAATACAAAGAAAACTTAACTCATGATTTAGTTGAGCGATACAATTTAATTGTAATCCATTACTTGGAACGATTAACGTTGCACCTAATTAAAATTTGGTAACAGATACAAATATTTTCCGTTTATTTCCCAATAGCACAGCACGTATTTGGGTTAGCTTTAAGGGCGTTTTATTTCTGACGGACACAAGCTGATTTCGCCAATAAATTTTCCAAACGTAAATACAATCAATATTTGCAATACGTAAACATTTATTATTTTTTCAATTTGTAACCAAATGGTGTATTTTAAAACTCGGCAAGTTTTTGAAGAGCAACTTTTTTTGCTGCTTCAAATGCGTAAAGGATGTTGAGCGAGTCATTTTTATATACTATATATTTTTTTGGTTATATATTCACTTTAGTTTCTATTACCATTTTTCCTTCAAATGGAAGTTTTATTTTCTTCCTTTTGCTGTTTCTTTAGAAATACAGTTAGTTTTAGGATAAACATATCGACATTATTTGCATATAATCGATGTTCTAAATCTACAAAAAAATTATTACATCGACGTAAACAATTTTTTTATTTTATTGGCCAACGTCACACTTTATAAAACTTTTAGAGCTATTGGATGGAGGGCATTAAATAAGGTAATTGCTTTTGCATGCTAAAACTAGGGAGAGCTATTTTATTTTTAAGTTTCTATTAGTCGGTTCCGACTGGAAAATAGGTCATTTAGAAAACACACGATGTTGCCCCTTTTCTTATCTCTCTTCTCTGTACATTTCGCTTCAGTTTTTTTCTGAATTTTCTGAATCGTGTAGTGATAAAATTAGTAGTTTAGGTTAACTGAAGATATATTTATGTATGAGAAACGGGGGCATGCTGCGTGCTTCCCAGGCTTATTAAATTGCGATTTTCCTGCAGTTCGTAAAGTGAAGGAGACTCTTTCAAATAACTTATTGTGTGCTCATCAATACTTTTGCGTTCGTCTAGACATATATTAAGTCGATTTGCTCCAATAGTATGTTTGGTAAAGCTCTCTAAATTAATGCACACGCACAGCTCTAACAAAAGCTCTAACTCTAGCAGACATAGGAGCTTAAATAGTGTCCATCGGCTCCTTTAGGCCACTTACTCTGAAATCTAATATACGGAAGAGTGGCAATGAATCGGACAGTTTTTTCAAATAGTTGTATTTTCTGAACAAAACATAAATTCTACTTACTCTTTCGTGGCGTACGGCATACGTACTAATATGTTTCTTCTTAATGGCATATCGATGAGTAAAAGTAACTTTACATCAAAATTGAAAAGTTGTTAGCTTTTTAACGAAATTCGGAAAATTGCGGCTTCACCACACTAAAGTCTTGAATCGGACACACGGTGCTATGTTACGGACATAGTGCCTGATATTTATATTCTCAATGCCAATAACTTTCAGGGATGATAAGAATAAGTCAATACAATCATTTTTCGTTATATGTTATGGGGTCGCCGACGCTTCGTAACCCCGTAATTCCCTTTTAAATATTAGGGGTGAAATAAGGTTTTTTGCAAGTCCTTGAAAAACGTTCTACCGAATTGGATAAGAAATTTGATTTTGAGATATCATTTGTACCGTTTCAAAATAATGTAATGTTATATTATGCTTTTTACGTTAGTCATGAAACGAATACGCGTTCATTTCGAATGTCCGTTTCAGTACACGAAGATATTTTTAAAGAAAATTTGATAAAAACTAAAACAAGAAAACCAAATTGATTTTTAATAGTCGTCAAGATAAATAAATACTTTGATAATCATTTTTTTGTAATACCTAGTAAAATAAGTGAATACAACCTTACCTTGAAGCACCCAAAACGTGCAAATAAATACTTTTTAAGCGAATCAACAAAGGTCCACTGTATTTCCTGCTTATTAAAAGACTAATTTTTGTCAAAATCGTGGTTGGTAAACATGCATAGTTGCATTTCTGAAAATATCAAAGTGAAATACATTTTAGTTCTTAAGATAATAATGGGGTCCGTTTCATAAAACGTCCGATTCATTGCCACTCTTCTATACACCCAATAAGACAATAAAAGCTGGAATCTACAGGTCCGTGAAGCTGGGCCTGCACATTCACGCACACTTTTTTTAGGTTGGTTTAAAAAGTGCAAAAAGTGTGCAATCGAATAGTCTACTTTAAAAAAGTGTGCGCCCTTCGTAAGCCCATTTTTTATGGCCTATTTTAGACGTCAGCCTCGCTCAATGACACACTTTTTTTAACTTGGTGTGTGCACTGAATGGTCTACTATAAAAAAAATGTGCGCCATTCCTAAGCTCTTTTTTCTATGATTTATATTATACGTCAGCCTTACCTAATGACGCACACTTTTTCTAATCTGGTGGAAAAAATTGTGCCAAAAGTGTGCATTCGTAATGACCTGGTCTTGTAGAGATGATTTAAAGACGATAATGCTACGTAAATAGAGGCCTTTGTAGGTAATGCTAATGGGCAACGATTGTAAACTATATTTTATGCAGTTAAGCACCTATTTCTTAGTTGCCTGTGTGCACCCTCTTTCCTTCCCCCACCATATCAATAAACAGGTGCGACTTTATGGAAACTGAAATAGTCTTCATTCCTGCACCTAGCATGCTCTGCAAAATATAATTGGTCGTATAAGTTAAGTACTTTGTAAACGTGGCGTTGTAAACTTACCATTGATCTTAGGGTTGTCAAATGTTCATTCCTGAGATGCTTCAGCAGGAACAACAGAATATGGATCTTCACATTAGGAGATGCGCTTCTTTTACTTCTTATTCTACCTACGGCGACACGATAAAAAATATCAAGATGATTTCGTATCGTTGTAGCTACTAGGCATTAATTTTTCAAATTTATATTATCAGTATTTTAGAGATTACAAGCATATTATCCAATATCCATGAAACGAGAAAAACAACCTTTTCAGTTGTTAGTAGGTGTTAGTGTGTTAGGAAGGAAAAAGTGTGCGTTACTGGATGGGGATGATATCTAAAATAGATTAAATAAAAAGTGGCTTAGAAAGGGCGCACACTTTTTTTTAAGTAGACCATTCGAATGCACACTTTTTGCACTATTTTTTCTACTCTGGTTACAAAAAGTGTGCGCGGCTGAGTGGGGCTGGTCAGGCCTGAAATTGACTCTGTCCAATTTGATCTAACGCTTTTGAAGCTATTACGAGTGGTCGCTCTTTGTGTAGTAGACCATTCGATTGCACACTTTTTGTACTCTTTTTCACGCTTAGCTAAAAAAGTGTGCGTGGATGGGTGGGTTCAGCTTCACGGACCTGGAATCCATCCAATCTGCATGACTTTAGTTTTTTCACTAGCCAGTTCTTTTGTAATGGAATGCACAACGCCTTTCCATTCAGGATCATGACTTATTTTGAGCCATTTTTCGCCATCCAAATAGTTTTTTACGTCCTGTAACTCGGTAATTACTAGGAATACGAAAAATGTGAATATGATTGATTTTGTAGCGGCTTTCTTTAGCTTTATTTTTTATATACTCACGCTTTCGCTGTGCCCAATAGTTTTGGAGATATTAACAAAAAACCAAAAAAGATGTCTCTGCCTCTAGAGCTCGCCTGTGATTCTTTAGGGATTTTAGGATATTCATTACTATTATACACGTTTCAAAACGATTGAACTTTTTTGAAGTCCAATCCCATTTTTTGCTTTCGTTTACTGAACTACGATCATTTCATTCACCTCATCAGCATATAGATTCAAATGCTCGTTATGTAACGCCCGTTATTTCATATAAATATCTCAAAAGATGGAAGAAGTTCCAGAAATACGGCGGATTTCATTTTCACTTAGTATAACCTTCTGGTAATCAGGTAATGAAATAGTAATTAAATTTCTATAAGAGGAAACGAATAAAATAACTACAGCAGGGTTCCGGTTGTATAATTTCCCATTTTTAATCAGATTTTCAATAATTGATTCAAATAAAATGCCAAAGGTGGAAGCAGGGATAGGTTTGGTAGCCTGTTTGGTATTAACAACACAACAAGTATGCAAAAATATGAAAACGCGATGCTTCGTTAAATATTGTGAAAAGAGGATTAAACGGTTTAGCCACTATCAGCGATTGCACTTTGCATTCTTTTCATTGGCAAAAATTTCGTAAAATAATGTTTAATAATTGAGTGAGCATTTGATACAACGTGTCACAGTTTAAATAAAATATATTCCAATTATGCGAAATGGTCTTTTTTGAAATAACACAAATGTAGCGAGATTGAATTTTCCAATTTCCATCAAACAAAATGCACTTGTAAAACCAAATTCAATTGAAAGTTAATTCAAATCCAATAAATTACAATTTGCGTTTCGTTATTAATTTATTACAATATAATATTGGGCGGATAGTGACGAAATTTTTCGCAAATTAAATTTAAAAAATACCGATTATTTATATTAGGATCGCTTGGAGGGTTAAAAAATAAATTATTTCCATAAAAAGGTTTTTCTAAACAATTTTATGAAATGTTACAAATATGCAAATAAGGCAAACAATTTATTATTTATTTAATTATTTCAAGCGCAAAAAGTAATAAAGCACGGTTTGTAGAGAAAACAACACCTTTGACCCTTTTTTTAACTTAAAACCCCAAAAATATTTTATAAGCAACGCATGTATTTGTACATTAAAGTGACAAAAACTACAAGGCACTTTTTTTGCAACCTTTCCAAGTTTTGGGTTTGCGGAGGAATTCGTTTTATATACAACAACCTCAGGAAGGTATGCAGTAATTTATCATTAAAGGGAAAGGGCCTTACAAAGAACGCCGGATACGTAACAACTTCGAGGTGTTAACTTTTCTTAAGTTTAATTTATTGAAAAAAAAAGTTTCAAAACTAATAAAGCGTGCATCCTTATGTATTTTGTCAAAATATGAATGGGGGCGTATTAAATTTGCCCGGTAGACGACAAATAATACACCTTTTCCAAAAGATATATTTGGCAGGAATTTTCGTAGCTTTGATTAATTGGTTTGAACATTTTTATGGCCGTTTGTTGATTTTTGCATTTAATTTAATAAAAAAGCCGTTCTGGATTAATTTGCATAACCTTCTATCCTCATCGTGGCTCTACATTCGAGCCTGCCTGTTGTTGAAGTTTGAAAAAATAATTATTTTCAAACCGTGTCTAGGATGTCGTATCTAACGTTCTTTTACTACTGAACATGCAGCTGAAAGATAGACCTTCTCGGTCTTTTTCGCCTATTTGACAAGAAACATTTGAAACCGCTCAACCCCAAGATCCAAATCGTTTCAGACGTGTGCTACGCTTATATTATTAGAATTTGATATTGAAATATAAGTAGAAATGGAAAGGGTTAATAGACAATGAGCTTGCGATAGTATGGATCTGGATTATTTAGAGAGGGGGTACTTAAGCCACTTCATCAGGTCTCCAAGCGGCCTCTCCATGCTCATCAGATCTCGAGCCGTGCTACTTGTAGGATTAGCTCCAGAATTCTGGCGGAAGGGGTGGCCATGCTGAGCCAGAAGTCCCCCAACAATCTTTTTATCGACGTTAGGGTTGGACAGTGGCAAAGCACATTTTCAGCCGATTTGTCTTTTAGTTTGTATCCACGACATATGAGATTGTCCACCAACCCCAGAGTGTGGAGATGTTTGTGTATTCGGTAGTGCCTCGTGAGTGTTCCTGCAATTGTTTGTAGATTAGTTGGGAACAGCTGTAGACAGTATTTTGCCAGCTTTAGTACAGCTTTTTTGCTTTGACTGCAACTTACGTTACTTACTCATTTTTCAGCCTGTAGGCTACAGGGAAGGCTGTTTGAACCTTTCTTGACCAGCTCGTCTCCTTTATCGTGGGTTTGCGATAGTTTTCGTCAAGCGATTACGTAAGGATAAATCATTGCACAACGGAAATATCAACGTCATATTCTTGCACAATTTTCGCTGCGTACGATTGTTAAAGATATGCCTCACCATATCATTTCAGAGCTCCTGGGCCTTATAACTCCAAACAAAATCTTGCCTCGTTGATAAATTAAATACGCCTTCAGTCTGAAAGTGATGTGGCTCCTAGAGATTGCGTCGATACTCCAGTGACTGATATTCTAAATTGCAGATCTCCTTTCAGAGAACGTTGACGAACTACTTCGCTACCACCGCTATACCGAATAATTTTATTTGAAAAAATGTATTTTAAGGATTTTTGTTCTTTCACCGGGTTTTCTAAATGCGCCTAATCAAATAAAGCGGTGGCAGCGCTTGGTCGTCCTTACCTCAGTTGTCATTGATGGTCGTTAGTGTCTTAGACATACCCTAGAGCTCTAGACCCTAGACGCTCAATATGGATCGTGATATGATCGCGATAAGGATCGCAACAAAATTTAATGGATCAAAGTGAGACCCTACATCCTACATGATCAATATAAATCTATAGATCGCCCCTCCGTTCATTGTTTTTTCTAACATGTCCTCATTCCAAAACAATTTTCCCCGACTACCTATATTTATTTTTATTTCAATATTATCACGTATTGGCGGTGTATTTCAAAATATCCGAATGATTTACCCGATACGCTCAATAAATATCGCGATACCGCACACGTGGTATCACGATCCGTATTGAGTGTCTAGGTCTACGAGGATATATTGAAAAATTCTTAGCCTACTATGGAACCAAACAAAATTTCAATGTCAAAATATTTTATTACTCAACAAATTCTCCTCTTAATTGGATACATTTATTACAGCGAACCTGCAACGTCTCTAGACCTTTCAAAAAAAATGTTACTTCTTGCTCTGCAAACCAGACCTCCACAGCTTTTATTACCTCCTCGTTGGAAGAAAATTTACGACCTTTTAAACTTTTTTTCAGTTGAGGAAAGAGATGATAGTCGGATGGAGCCAAATCTGGAGAATAAGGGGGGTGTTCTAGTAATTAAAACCCTAAATCACAAATTTTTTGCATGGCAACATGAGATTTGTGTGCAGGGGCGTTGTCCTGCAAAAACAAAACACCTTTGGATAGCTTTCCGCGTCTTTTCTCTTTAATTTTTTCTCGTAGAGTGGTCAGTAATGTCTAATAGTAATCTCCAGTTATTGTTCTACCCTTATCCAAAAATCAATCATGATTACTCCATGGCAATCTCAAAAAACTGTAGCAAGAACTTTTCCAGCAGATTTTTGGACACGGAACTTCTTAGGTCTTGGAGAACCAGAGTGTCGCCATTCCATCGATTGTTGCTTTGTTTCTGGATCGTAGAAATGTACCCAAGTCTCATCCATAGTAACAATTCGGTTTAAAAAGTCTCCATCGTTTTCAAATCGAGCACAGATCGAACGCGATGCTTCTACCCTTGCACGCTTTTGGTCAACATTCAAACATTTGGGGATCCATTTTGCCAAAATTTTTCTCATGTCCAAATTGACGTGAACTATATGATGAACGCGTTCGTATGAAATATTCAGTGCTTCAGATATCCGTTTTAGCCCAATTCGACGGTCTGATAACATCATGTCATGAACTGCATCGATATTTTTGGAGACTGACACAGAAACCGGCCTTCCCGATCGGTCATCATCTTCAATTGAAAATTTACCTCTTTTGAAGCTTGCAGTCCAATTTTTCACGGTCCCATACGAAGGACATTGATCACCAAGGGTATTAACCATATCTTCGTAAATCTGCTTACCTTTTAACCCTTTTAAATACAGGTACTTGATGATGGCTCGATACTCCAATTTTTCGATTTTCACAATTTCGGTGGACATCTTTTTTCTTTTAATTTATTGCTTAACTCTGGTTTACTTTTTTGACGTCAAACTTTACACTGACACTTCTAATAAGTTATTGTTCGTTGCTATGGTAACGCAATATTTTGTTTATGCATGGAACTGGTCTAGGTTAACTAGATATCAATACATCCTCGTAGAGTATGCCTGGATGATCCGAGAAATGGTCGTGTGGCTCGCCCAAGCCTTTTAGCGATTAAAGTGAAACTCGCAGATTAACGAAAAACTTTAACACACTCATCAGCTCATCACGATTTAAATTTGAGCAAAAGTGTCTCATTTTGATTAAAATTTATCGCTGAGACTTTTTTTAACGGCAACTGTGTGCTATCTGTGTGTTTTTTTAAAGGAAAAACGAAAAACAAAACTAACAAAACATTTGGCGAACTCAAAATGTGCGTGTAAGCTCGGTATAAGTTACTTTTAACAAAGTTGTAGCACTCAAAAATGATATTTATTCCAAGCCTTTAGTTTAAGTTGACATGACAATAATCAGTGTTGTAGTAAGATTATACAGGGTGTTTATGAAAGAGCATTTCAAACTTTAAGAGCATGCATAACTAATGAAAATAAGAAAAAAAGTTTCCATAAAGACGTAGCGAAAAAGAGAACTTTCCTAGGAGAGCTTACAACCCTTTGAAGCGAAGCGAACGAAGTTGGTTTTTCAGTTATATCTAGAGAAAAAATAAAAATAAAATTGCGAAATTTTGGCCATTTAGGTATTCATTTATACACAACTTAATAGTCAGAACGAATTTTAAGAATATTGTTTTGTACATTGTACAACCCTGAAAATATTTTTCGTGAATAAGACAATTTTAAATTTAAATAATTCGTTGATTCATTTTATTAAATATTTAAAAATTGATAATAATATTTTGTTGACAAAAATTTATAGGAAAAGAAGTTCTTAAAGTAATCAAATAAAATATCTATTCAATATTGTAGTTGAGAACTTTTTATTTGTTCGGCACTACACAAATAAAGTAAAATGAAAGCGAATATCAAAACGTATTCAATTTTTCGAGTATAAATTCGTTTTGGTTTGATATATTCTTAATATATTTCATTCGCAACCGAGTTTTATTATTGGGCTTTTGATTACCGATATGATTTGAGTTTTGAGTCGACCTTTCTTTCGAGACGAAAGTTTTGTATAAAAAAAAGTGAAGTATATTAAACGATTCCACTTCAAAGTTGGTGGGTTATTGTTATTTACTCGAGCTCACGCACCAAAAAGCTCCCGGTTTCTGACAACATATCGAGCCATACTCGTTAGTTTCGGCATCTCTTGTTAATACATACAATTTGTTAGACGTGCTTTCGTATAAAAGCACGCGTATTTAAAGTCATTTGCGGAATTAAGGAGCTCGCTTAAACGCATTTACTGGCGGCGCAAAAAGAGCAAAATAAATTTTTACGTCCCTCGTGTAAAATTTCGTTACTTTCACTTTTTACCACACATCTGCTATCTAAATTATTATTTCAGAAGAAAAACATTTTCTTTAAAATAGAACAAACATAAACTGGCAAAAAAAAAAGGTTTAAAAATTGATGATATGGCAAAATCGATACGTGCGTAACTTACATAAATAAATAAATAGAGAGGGCGTTCTTGGGCTCGCCTAAGACAAATCGTGGCTCATTAAATTAATCATCTGTTTTACTTACTTTTGAAGTTTACAAAATCAATTAATAGGTCAAGCTTTTGTTCGACGATGAAAAGCCGTACGAGAAAAACTCTGTGCATGGTCGAACCTTGAAGCTTGAAGTACTTCAACTGTTTTTAAATTGAATTACACGTCAGAGCCAACTTTTTGAATTGCGACTAAAGAGCCAAAAAGTTTTTTTATGTCAAATTTTTTTCGTCTCGATTGTTATAGAAGTCAATCTTAAATTAGAAACGAAATTTTCTGGTCAATTCGTTCTTTTTTTGTCCTTCTTGATTGAAGTGTATTTCAAATGCAGACATTCTTTTCTGGAGGCTTTTTTATGAAGTTCGGGGCTTTTTTAGATTATTGAGAAAACTTTCGAATTTTTATTCTATTGAGCCGCTTCTTTTTGTTGTTTGGTTCAAATTGAGCCTTTGGACGATTAGAAATTATTGTTCAATAAAACTTGAAAGGATGCGTTCTTTTTTAACCCCATGCCACGTTTGGCGCAACCAAACTAGACTTTTAATATATTTTTTCAATTTACAAAATCGCCATCAGTCACGATGTTCTAAAGAGGATTTCTAATTTAATTTGAAGTTGGTGTTGTGGTAGAACTAGTTACATTTTGGTGCTCATACTTATATGTATAATAATTATCAATGAATTGAAGCTTTAGGAAATGCTCTCTCTCGTCGAGTACAATTCAAACTGAAGTAGCAATTCCAGAGATCATTAATCAATCGCAACATGCATGCATTATCGCACCCCGGCATACTGGCAAACACTGACAGGATAATGTAGTCGTCCTTTAATTTACATATGTAGATTCGACTAGCCGCCGCAAGCCTGTTTGTTTTCAATTAAGTTAGACACCGCCATCTATTTACTAATAATTATGAACTAGGATCAAATAAAGTGCCGTTTTCCTTAAATTTCATAAAATAAAATTTTTATTTTGTTGTTTGTTGCGAATTTTGTTCGTAGCGACAAATGTTGTGTGTGATTCGGAAATTTTACTATTATGCAAAATTACTACGTGTTCACCATATTACGAGCTTAAGTCATTTAAACTAAATTACCTCATAGATTTAACGCTCGTGTATAAAGTAGAAAAAGGAGGAGCTCGTATAGTAACAATTTCTCGAGAAAATCCAATTTACAGGATGGTTAATGATGATAGTTGTTGTTGTGGAAATTGTTGACACTTTTTTTGACGTATTTTTTTCTTTCTCTCCTTACAAATTTATTTTATCATTTTCCGAATTATATAAAAGTTAATAGAACTGCAACTGAGAGGTTTTAATTCAACGACCCGACGCTATCTTACGTTAGTCACTAACTGCTTACAGTTTGGAGACGTTTTCCCCCAAATTAAAACTGAAATCACCAGATTTGAGTCTCAATACTTAGTGATGGGTGATATTAAAAATGTATTGAGGTATCCGGCAAGCCGGAGAGGTAGGGGCTCTAAATAAAACTTACTGTGCCACCTGAAAAATGTATTAGGAGGCTTTGTTAGTTTAACACACTGTCAAAGCAGGAAAGTTGGGAAATTCTTAACATTTTACTGAAATAATTGTGCAAAATGGAACTGAATAGTTCGGTAAGAGATTAAGTCTGTGCTCGCTGGAGAGAACATGTCAAAACTCATCTTATTCTTGTCTCATTCCTACAGTTCTCTTAAATTCTGGTTACTAGTCCATCAGCTTTGACGACCCCATAGAAAAGCTAAAAAAAGTGCAGTAGAAATCAGTTTGCAGGGTCAACAGTTTACATATTTCTAAATATTCTGCTATAATTCGCTCTTAAGATTCTCAATATTATCACAACTAATCCAAAAATAGCAAATTTACATAACATTGTAAAGACAGTTGAGGGGGCTTTTAGAAAAGGTGCCACTCGACCCCCTTTCGTATTTAAGATTTAAGGGGTTAAGTCTACCACCCTTTTGGGGTAGACTAGCAAGAACTCAGATACTCGATTAAAGTGTTTCCCTCAGTAATAAAATTGACGAGTCTTGCGGAATTTCAATATTATATACTAAGGCGAAGATATTAGAGGTAGGAAGTTTTTAAATTAACACCCTGTATAAGTTTTTGTCATTATTATCGACGTCAACGCTTTAAAAGGTAATCAATAATCATCGTTAAAGACATGTCAGGCTAGATTAGTTTAGGTTGGGTTAGGTTAGATTTATGAATGGACTTCTTATTTCATCAACAGTCTCCATGAATGGTACTTTTGCAGTTGGACCTGGCTCAATTACCATACCACCCAAGCATTCACAGGGCATGAGATATTCGGCACCTATCTGTTCAAGAGAGGAAAAAGATAAAATGAGAGATGCTGGTATTGTGAAGAAAGGGACACACCAGAACACGCGCTATTGCAATGCCCTGAATTCGGAAACGCCAAAGCCGCTATCGAACGGGAGCTAAACAAGCACACAGTTGCGGAACTTCTAGTAAGAAACGAACAAACTTGGAACGTGACAAAAAATTACTTCCGTCAGATCATGACAGCAAGAGGAACGACGACTCAATAATCAACACTCAAGCCCGTCTATGATGAACCCACTACGCCCCTTATTAATGTAATATCCAATACGGACGAGTTCTAAGAAGGGCCATCAAATGGCGCACACCAGAAATGTTTTAGTGGGTAAGAGACTGGGACCTCTTTCTAATCGAGTCCCATACTAACTCCGCTAAACAGCTAGGTAGCGTAAAAAAAGGTTGGGTTAGGTTAGGTTGGATTAGGTTACAGCATGTTTTTGTATCTTACAATCCTGTGACTAAATCTTGTAAAATTGACTGATTCGGAAAAAGTTGTAGGTCTCTCTTTTTAAAGCGTCCCTAATATAGTAAGATCTCTTAATTTTCTCAGTAGTCGCCTGCTGTTTTAGTGTGAACGTCTTGAAAATCATATATGCATTGATGTTGAGACTCTTTTGCATTTCTAGCCATTGCTGTGATAGGTTCGTCATCTTTTATTGTTTTCCGAAACTTATTTGCTCACTAAATGGGCTTGCTTTCATGCTTTCGTTCTGACCGATATGGAAGCATTGCAGTTATTAAAATCTTCGTGGGGGAGTGCAAATGTAAAGTTCCAATATCAAACGTTTTAAACCTCGTCATAACCCCAATATTGGGCCTGATCCTATATGGTCTGCCGACTACAGCCACAGAGCTTACAGCTTATATCGCCATCATCGTCTAGCTAGTGGTTTGGGCTGCTAGTAGTATTTACTCTTTCTACGGGGCTCTCTTCATTTGTTTATAAATAATGAAGAGTTGGTTTCTTCTTTAAAATTTTAAAACATCTTACCAGTGCTTATGAGTAATAACCAAGTGGTTGCAACGCAATGTTGCAAGTCTTTCATGTTAAGTATGATTCTCATCCAATACGCCTATAAAATTTTATTAAAATCGAGGAGGGTTGTGGACAACTTATAACTGAGCTGACATGAAACGCCTCGAGAGGAACATTATTTGTCCTTAAAACTGCCGTTAAGAGCTTAGTTGACCTTAAAAAGTATTTAAAATTGCCATCATTTTTATGAGGCATTAAAATTGTTTGAAATCTTCCCTATATCTTTCAAGCCGATGAAGTCGTTTACAAAAGTATAGACGAAACGTCTAATAAGCGTTGAAATGCACCTTCTAATGGACTTTCTAAGATCTAAGAAGGCCAAGTCAGTACAAGACGAAACCCAGCAGTTAAGTTACAATTAACAGCGAGTCGACTGTCTATTGTGGTGACTGTTGACCAGGTGAAGTCATTTTAATTTGACGAGTTTATTACGTCATAATAACGTCGTTTAGTGGTGATAATTCGACGGCGATAATCTGGCTACATAGATGTTACGTGAAAGAGACGCTGTTTTCTTTAGTGTTTAATAATATTACCATTCAAGTCAAAATTAAGTCCATCAGACGACGTTTTTGATGTTCGGTAGACGTCCAAGGGCTGTAACCGGGAATATCACGTAAAAAATCACGTGATAAAGACGACATTCTGCTACCTGGGACTTTACACTTAGCAGTTACAAATACATTTGCCAATTACAAGGCAATTTTGCACTACTCAAACGACTTGGTGAGTAATCTCTTGGATACACATTGAAATCGAAAAACTATTAGTTTTAATACCAAGAGAGCTATATTTAAAGCTTGAGTAGCTTAAAGGTTATAAAGCTTTTTAGAGATTTTGTTACATTTTATCGACTTTAAAGACCGATCATAAATTCTAAATGTTTATTTTTCTTTTCAGGTGAGTTGGATTCGCTATATAGTGCTCATTTACCTTAACAAAACATGGCAACTTATTCATCATTAATCCAGGTACTGTAATTTAATCATTAAGCATTTATATTTTGAACTTTGAAAGTGCTCTTTTTGTTTCAACCATAACAAATAATTGGAAATGAGATGGAAATTAATTAAAAAGTACGGGGTTGATTGAGATTGATTACCTAGCGACTCATTCTGAACCTTGTAAGCAATTGCCATTAAACAACGAGTGTACAAAAAAGGTCTTGAATGTACAACAGTAAAATAATTATTCTTTGGCTTGTCTTCTATTTTAAATCTCTTGATTGGACAACATGTAAATGTATTCGCGCTTTTAACGCAGTTTCTTATTGACTTTTCCAAAAACCCAAGCAGCACAGTCAATTATGCATATTACATTAACTCGAAACTCGATCGAATAAAGACTTTCCGTTCGGAAATTCCGAAACTTCACCAATTAAAATTTTTGTCAAGTTGGAAATTTTTTTTTGACGATTTATTTAATTAGTGGGGTGTAAAGTTCGATAAATTAGAAAAGTAACGTGATCTAGTGCCACTATTATACCGTCGTCGTGCATAGTTTTATTAGGGAGTTTATTGGAATTCCGGTGGCGCTTTGAGATGGCGACATAATATTATAAATCATGTCTACGCAAATGCTGTTCTCTAAAACACGTGTTTCCGCAAAACCACACCGTGTAGTATATTTGGATATTAGAGAGACATCCCTGTTGACAACTAGTATCGTTCTGCATATTACCATATCATGTGTCTTGTCTAATATATTTAGAATTTCTACTACCTTAATCTAGTTGTAAAATTTTTTCGACTATTATAATTGCTACAAGATGTGAAACAACATAAATTATACTCCAGTAACGAATTTGGGTTACGTTCTGATTTATGCGCGGTGAGATTAGTCTTCGAGTTATTGATAAACGGAAGCTTAAGAGCGATGACGTGTCAATGGTGGTTCGTATAGCTTTTACACTACCGCCGAATTGCTTTTTTGTGTCTCCCTATGGGTAGGGTGCCCTCTTTCTTTTCAGTAAAGACGTATGTAGCCTCGATGCGGTTGCACAAGTCATTTTTAAATTTATATTTGCAACAATTCCACTTTTTTAACTTTGCTTTCTCATATAGGGGAAAATAAGCGGCAAATATAGGAAAAAATATGGATATTTTTTTTCTCTATCGTTTTTTGTGTTTTGGTGGGTCCTGAATCCGAATTTTAAAGTTGCCACCTCGTAAACATGATACGCTCTGAGAACACTGCAGAAACTGCTAAAAAATGTTTTTTTTAGTTTTTCGCTTATACTAACTCGAAAACTACACACTTCTAGAGGAAAGTGTTTCTATACAAAAATAAAGTACATTAAATTCTCTACATATTATATTGCTTATTGTGTGTTCTTCAGACAAACGGTGTAGACGCTAGAGAGCGTTACAGTTTCACAAAAATTCTTTCAGTCAAAAAATTGTTGTTTTTTAGTTTATTGCTTATAACTCGTAAAATACACACTTCTAGAAGAGAGTGTTTCTATACAAAAATAAATTGCATTAAATTCTCTACAAATTATATTTTTTAGAGTGTGTTCTTCAGGCAAACGGTTTAGACGTTAGAAAGCGTTACAGTTTCACAAAAATTCCTTCAGTCAAAAAATTGTTGTTTTTTAGTTTATTCTTATAACTTGTAAAATACACACTTCTAGAAGAGAGTGTTTCTATACAAAAATAAAGTGCATTAAATTCTCTACAAATTATATTCTCTAGAGTGTGTTCTTCAGACAAACGGTGTAGACGCTAGAGAGCGTTACAGTTTCACAAAAATTCCTTCAGTCAAAAAATTGTTGTTTTTTAGTTTTTTGCTTATAACTTGTAAAATACACACTTCTAGAAGAGAGTGTTTCTATACAAAAGTAAAGTGCATTAAATTCTCTACAAATTATATTCCCTAGAGTGTGTTCTTAAGACAAACGGTTTAGAGGCTAGAGAGTGTTAAAGTTTCACAAAAATTCTTTCAGCCCAAAAATTGTTGTTTTTTAGTTTTTCGCTTATAACTCGTAATATAGACACTTCTAGAAGAGAGTGTTTTTATAGAAAAATAAAGCACATTAAATTTTCTACAAATTATATTCCCTAGAGTGTGTTCTTAAGACAAACGGTTTAGACGCTGGAGAGGGTTAAAGTTTCACAAAAATTCTTTCAGTCAAGAAATTGTTGTTTTTTAGTTTTTCGCTTATAACTCGTAAAATATACACTTCTAGAAGAGAGTGTTTCTATACAAAAATAAAGTGCATTAAATTCTCTACAAATTATATTCTCTAGAGTGTGTTCTTCAGACAAACGGTGTAGACGCTAGAGAGCGTTACAGTTTCACAAAAATTCCTTCAGTCAAAAAATTGTTGTTTTTTAGTTTTTTGCTTATAACTTGTAAAATACACACTTCTAGAAGAGAGTGTTTCTATACAAAAGTAAAGTGCATTAAATTCTCTACAAATTATATTCCCTAGAGTGTGTTTTTAAGACAAACGGTTTAGAGGCTAGAGAGTGTTAAAGTTTCACAAAAATTCTTTCAGTCCAAAAATTGTTGTTTTTTAGTTTTTCGCTTATAACTCGTTATATAGACACTTCTGGAAGAGAGTGTTTCTATAGAAAAATAAAGCACATTAAATTTTCTACAAATTATATTCCCTAGAGTGTGTTCTTAAGACAAACGGTTTAGACGCTGGAGAGCGTTAAAGTTTCACAAAAATTCTTTCAGTCAAAAAATTGTTGTTTTTTAGTTTTTCGCTTATAACTCGTAAAATATACACTTCTAGAAGAGAGTGGTTCTATACAAAAATAAAGTACATTAAATTTTCTACTAATTATATTGCTTAGGTTTCTGACGTCAGTCAAACGGGTTAGGTGCTAGAGCGATTTGAAGTATTCCTCCACTAGCTTGGGAATTCTACAGGCTACAGGCTGTGTAGTGAAGTCCATTTTCTGTTTTTTTGGACTCGCACTGTTTGCCTTTTGAAGATTGATTCAACTGGGATGTTTGCAGCTGTTTTTTCACTGAAATATTTCATATTTGTAGCTTTAGTTGATTTTTATCTTTGTTAGTGTTAGATTTAGTGAAATGGCTGCAAAAGTTTTATCATACAAATATAGGCAAGTAGTACTCGAAAGTACAACCAATTCAGTAATTCTGTAGTTAAGACACGTCTTAAAGCTAATAAGACGTAAACTAAATTTGCAAAAAATAGGGGAGGGGGGTCTAATTAACTTGGTCTAGAGCTGGTACCGGCACTAACTACGTGGAAACGTCGTTAGTTTAAGGAAACACGACCCCATTTTCCTTATGTCTTACCAGTGGAACATCCTGTATTTTCAAATTAATTTAATTATTATGTATACGTCTTGCTGCTGAACTAAAAAGGAGTTAAACTGCGAGAAGTTTAGTTTTTGCAATTAGTTTACAAAGTTAAACAAGATGTAGTTAATTTTCTACAATAAAAATAAAACGCACGTTCAATTTGTAACAAACTTTTTCCCTCTTTTTAATTTTTAAAGTTCCATTTTTAATAGTTTTTTAAAATAATTACGCTAAGGTTAAATTTTCCCTCGATTATAGGTATAATTATACTATAATAAATTGGTTTAAAAGGACATCGTATTTCAAAGTGGTGCATTTAAGAGGGTACTAATTAAGGAACTCACCGTGTCGCCAGTATGTCGGTCGTATCGTCGTATATAGATAGATATTCAAGGGATGCTTTCTTGAGATTCACTCGAGAGGTCTTCAGATTTCATGAACAGGTATTAAATTACGCGGCGGCGTTTCAACCTGTTAAAAGAAGCCGTATTTTACTTAAGTGGAAAATAAGTATTTTAGACATCGTAGTTTCTTTTCCCTTTTTAAAATTTGCCACAGCGACTATTGGCCTTGTTTTTTTCACCTGCCATATTATACCCCTGAGTTTTGACACTTATTTGTAGTTAATTTCATGCCTAATTTGGTGAGTATATTAATTTGAATAATAATTTTAAGTTAAAATCGTTACATCCATCTAGTAGGTTACTCGACACTCGGCGTCTTCGGGAGAATATGCTTTTTTGATTTATAATATCAATCTTATGAACGTTTCCTGTTAGTATAATTTTTTACTTGAACAAATTGCTTAAATTTGTTTCTCAAAGCCTAGATATCTTATTTTATTTTAAAAAAGTGTTGGCTTTTGATATAGGAGCTGTTTCAGGATGTTGAAATTTTATTACGGCTTTGTAATTAGAGCTAATGGTAATACCATTCTATTGAAGTGGATTCAGCTTACCCAAGTATTCCATTTTGGTCACGAGTTTCTATTTTGTATCTGATAAGGATTGGCGCAGAATCGAACTGCCCTCCTGGCGCCCATAATTTGCAATTTTTGATATAACAAGTTCGCCGAAAAGTACATTCTTAACTCTCTACTTTGAAAAAGTATTATAATTGAAAAAATGGTTTTTAATTTAATTTCTCAGCGTTTCGAGCCCTCTGAATCCTAAAAAAATAGAACCCAATTTGATTCCAACCTTCAAGTAATTAATTACCCACCTTATTGTAGATTTTCTTAAAAACGCACTCTATAGAAACCTAGACTACACTTACAGCAAATAAGATACAAGTTCATTTTTTTCTCAAAAGGCGCCATTTTTGAAAAAAACGTTATTTTTGGAAACATTCGCGACTGCGTTGTGATTTACATTGGACAAACTGAAATGACATTAAATTGGGCACAAAAATATTAGTAGACACATTTATAAAAAAACGATACTCAGTGTCATATTCAAATTCAGATTCGTGAGGTCATATCTTTCGTGACCTGAAACGTTTAAGGCATTGTATTGCATTCAGAGTGCTGCCGAAGTTTCTGTGATCTTGCCGTTCATCGATAAAATCATTTTAGGGGAGATTGTAAAAAGCGGCTGTAATGCATCTTACTGAATCTCGTCGAGTGTACTAATTAGAGACTTTATCCCATTCTTGTCGAGTAAACGTGCATTAAAACACGTCGAGTTTACTTTTAAGTTTCAAACAAATACTAGAGCTACATAACGAATTACTTTAAAGACTCAATTATACGACGCGATGGTATGTTGCCGGATACGGCAATACGTAATGCCTTATACGAAAAGGAATGAACTTTTCTTGTTATTCTCTAAGAGCGTTACGGTCGAAAGAGAGGAAAATTATCGAACTGTTGCGCTTTTTAGAAGCGAGGCCACATAAAAGTGTTAAAGTGTATTTAAACGTGAAAAAGTTCTTACTAAATTGAAACTGGTCCAAAGAAGAATTTAAATTGACCCATTCCACAGTTTATGTATAATAAAATGTTTAGTACTAGCGTGTTATATCATCCAAATGTTTACGACTTGCGCTTTTTTAGTGGACAAAGCGAATAATTTTATTTCCGTACTGTGTATATTCTAAAATTTATGTTTTAATGCTGCGCTTCTTATTATCTTGTTTATTTTCACGTGTTTTTGTTTATTTAAAAACAAGCAAAAAACATACATTTATTCAACGTATAAATTTTCGCGTTAAGAGTTTTCCGCATGCACATAAAGCCTTCATATTACGTACACAAAGGGAACTTAATTTCCCCCTTTTTTATATCAATTTTCATCCACCTATAAAAGCATAAATTAAAAAAAAATCGCTTAATTAAGTCTAAGAATTTAAAATAGACCCTAATGAAGAAAACAGCGAATAAAATTTTAGCAACGACCGAAAATATTCTTGACGTGTTTTTATGCTTTCCTTCGGAGTTGTTTTTGTTGAAGATTGAATGAGGCAGCCGCCTAAACGAAATTAGCTTAGGGTGAGTTAACGACTTGCCAAAGAGGGGTCGAACTGGCCCTCTGGACGGTTAAGATGGGTTCTCGAAATATTCGAAAAAGAGTGCGCTAATAACTTTTACTTTATATTAAAAATTTTGGCTCGTGTAACTCTCGAGTTAAATTACTGACGCTCTCTGCACATTTTCAAAACAAACTTAAAGCAAAAACTGAATATTGTATTTTTTATTTGACGTAAGGGAGCAACCTTGTTTTTTATTTATATGCATAAATTTTGATTTTTCTTTCATGTTTTTTTTTCAAAATTGATGAGCTTATAAAAAAGCACGTGCGAAAAAAGAAAATTGAGCGTTAACTCGCGTAATTCATGGTTTCGATGAAATTTATTATTTTTTGGCTTAAATTGAAAGAATGTTGTTTGTTACCTACCTACCTAAATCTGCCCTATACTTTTTATATTTCCGATCAAAACCTAAATTTCGATGCTGGTCGTGCAAATACAAAGATATTGCAGCCATATTTTTCTGGCCCTTGTCATTTATGCTTCTTAAAATATTTTAAGCACTTTTACCCATATTATACTGGCTCTTGGTATTAGCAGTCCATCTCAAAAGTTCTTCCGTCACCCCCATCGCCCCTGGAAAATATAGAAAAATTGATTGCAACCTTTTATCACCGAATTGACATCACTTTAGTATTGAAGAACCCATCTATTACTTTCGGCGTTTTTCTAATTGTAGAATTAATTTTATTCTAAAAAAATTAACTACAAAGCAGGCGCGGACTAGCCATCAGGGGTTCTGGGCACTTGAGCGTCCCGGATCTCGGAGTTAAAGTAAGTCCGGGATTTTATGATTTCTGTAAAATAATTACGTATTAAAATTGGCAGACCTGGATTTACCATTGGGCTAAAGCCTAGGGGCGCGATTTAAGAGGGATCCTGTAATTTTTCAACAATATTTTTTGTTTATTTGAAATACTTACCTAAGATACTCGTACTAATTTAAGTCTTAATTTTCCTACTTTACCTACTTTGATGAAACATCTTTTTTGGATACACTATCAATCGCTGCTAAAACTTCTGAACTTTACTTTAAGCCGTACTTGAAGAATCTAAAATCAAATTTTATTTTATAAGCAACTTGACTTGACCCAAGTATCCTCTTGCCGCAGTTTCTGTGCTCTCCCCGCTAATTGTTTTCTGTACCCTTATCTGCCTACCTTAAAAAATTCTAGCGCTGCCACTGGGTTTCTGAACCTACTCCGTTTTTCAAACTTCAAGTTGGCATTGCTTCGTTGTGGATTCAGCTTTCAGAAGCGCATTTAAAGAGGTGCGACTCACCAAAGATAGAAGTTTCCAGAAAAAGCATACAAAAAAATTTTGGTGTTTAAGTACACATTACATTTGGAAAGGTAAAAACTCCGGTAGACGAAGGGAGAAGACTGAACCTGATGGCATAATCGTGTCATGACACTTTTATATTTATATAGCGAGAAGTGACGGGTTAAATCCTATGGAGCTATGGAGCATCTATAGGATGGGATGGGATAAAATTATAAAGAAGGTTCGAAGTCATAACTCATAACGTCATAACCCCCACCTGCCAACCACAATCAACTCGTAGATGTTGTAATTGCAGAATCCCAAAGAATTATTGAAAATCTTTCTTAGCACGCAATGAATGCGGTAATTTGGAGTATATAATCCAATAATGGAGGGCATAATCCATTAATTCTATTATTTTCGATTTTTCTTTGATTTTAGTTTTCACGAGTTTTTAAGAAAAAAGTTTTGAACTCGAAAATGATTGAAAATTAGGTCATTTCTCGCGGATTTTTTTCTTTCAAAAACTGTTCTAAAGGGTGTCTCAGTAAGAGTGCACTTTTTCATTTAAAAAAAAACAAGTATTTTATGACAGAGTTGTGATATTTTTATTGTATTGTAAAGAAGACATGTTCCGATTAAGTATGGAATAAAATATCCGGTAAATGACCCCCACGGCTCCGATGACAGGCCATTACTCTTTTCAAGAAATTTTCCATGACTTTTGCACAGAGATGTGGCTGTATCTCACCTATGACGCGTTGGATTTCCGATGTTCCGATTTCCGATGGGTTTATTCGCATAAACCCGAGATTTCACAAAATCCCAAAGAAAAAAATCGCACGGCGTTAAATCGCACGATCTTGGTGGCCAGTTGACATCTGAATTTCGTGAGATAATGTGTTCTGGAAATCGTTGCTGCAATAAGTCGATTGTTTCAAGCGCGGTGTGGCAGGTTGCGCCGTCCTGCTGAAACCACATGTTGTCCAGATTCATGCCGTCCAGTTGAAGCCACAAGAAGTCCGTTATCATATTCCTGTAACGAATGCCGTTCACAGTCACTGCAATTTCGGCCTCATTTTCAAAAAAGTAAGGTCCAATCACGCCGCTTGACCAAAATCCGCACCAGACAGTTACTCGTTGTGGGTGCATTTGTTTCTCTTGGATTGCGTAAGGATTTTCTGAGTCCCAAATTCGACAATTTTGTGTATTCACGAAGCCATTCATATGGAAATGCGCTTCATCGGATAAAATGACTTTTTTCGAAAAATTGGCATCGACTTCACTTTGCTCCATTACCCATTGAACGAATTGCCGGCGCTTTCTGTGGTCTGCTGGTTTGAGCTCCTAAGTTAGCTGAATCTTGTACGCATGAAGGTGGAGGTCTTTAGTCAAAATTCGCTGCGTACTGCTTCGTGAAATTTGAAGTTGTTGAGAACGATGCCGAATTGATGTTTTCGGGTTTTCGGCGACACTCTCGTTTACAGCAGCAATGTTTTCAAGAGACCGACCGGTCCGGTCCGTTGACGCAAAGGATTCTTATATCTATATATTCTTATAATCGACCCAGTTCCTTCAAATTTTTTGACCACTCTTCGAATGGTTGACACATTAGGTGCACTTTCTCGGCTGAAAATTTGGCGAAGTTTGCGAGCGGTTTCAGCGTAACTTTTCCCATTTTTGTAATGAGTTTTCACAATTATAACGCGTTGTTCTTTCCAAAAGCGCTCCATTTTTAATAATCGGAATAAACAGAGGTAACAGCTGTCAAATTTCAGAGTTGCCACTCTGAAATTTGCCACAGAAAAAATTCTAATTTTAAAAAGTGCACTAAAAATGACAATTATTATGCAAATTTTTAGTAAATTGGTGTGTTAATTTGGTTCAGGAGTTTATTTAATTATTTTCCAAAAAATATTGATAAAACATATTTTTTACTTATATCGCGAACAAAATCAGAATCAAGCAAAATTAGACAACTAGGCACTAATGTCTAAATTGGCCCCCTATTAAAATGAGGCAAATTTTGTCTAATTTAACCGACTTCGTACCGCTAAATAGTTCTTCGAGTTTTATTTGACATCCTGTATAGTTTGCCCCTGACGATACTTTTACGTTTTATTTGTTCGAAAAATTTTCTTCTTGAATTCATCATTAATTAATTCTTACACTATTCGTATTAATTTAAATAAATTAAAATTAATATTCGTCCCGGGCAAAATTCTATTGCGACTTTTAATTGAAACTTTGAAGGAACTTTTATGAAAATTTATTAACTTTTTCCTCCTCTTGCATGTAACCCTCAAGAAAAGTTAACAAATTGAATTAAAAATTGACACTTGCAAGACGTTTTACCGCGCTACTAGGGTTAGGGTTAAAATAAGAAAACAAATTTTAGCTTTGGGCTTATTCAAAAGTTCATTATATCAAAACTTACGGCATTAATTAGATAGGAAAAAAATTAATTTGGCCTTGCAGCTAAATTAAAATGTAATTCCGGACCCACAATAATAGAATGTACCCTATTAGACACTACAAGTATATAAATTAGTAGATATGATGGTTGTAAAATGCAGGTAGGTCTCTTTTATAAATGCCTTCGTAATAATAAGATATGCATCTCCCAAATAGTAATTGGAGCCTTTCTAGTAAAGTACCTTAATCAAAGATGCCCCGGAGGATTCACCTGCACCATTACACCTGCTCGTGTTTGTGGTTTAAAAAGACAACACTTTGGAGTTGAAAATTTATAAATCCATAATTACGGTGTAAAAATGTATCAATAATTCAAATCCACTTGAGTAATCAAGCTGCGACAGTAAAAATAAATTTTCTATCAAATTAATGTCATCAAACGTATACTTTTTGGAATGCAATTTTA
Organism: Malthinus flaveolus; assembly: GCA_950108345.1. Lineage (NCBI taxonomy): Eukaryota > Metazoa > Arthropoda > Insecta > Coleoptera > Cantharidae > Malthinus > Malthinus flaveolus. Next base: position 5,205,378 of record OX467285.1, read on the forward strand.
AAATACGTTTTCCCGGTTGCAATCCAATCGTTCGCGGCAAATGTTGGATCAGACTCTTGTGGTTGTTGTCGAGTATTTGTGTGGTCTTTACGGCCATGTTTGCAATTTTACTGACGGTTGAGTCTACTCCAATCAGGATTCAGTCTAGTTGAAACGGATAGGTGACATCTCCATCACAAGCAGATGAGATTTTGGATGAAATCAAACGTTCGATTTACGAATTGTTACGGTGTCGTCGATGTCTTATTTTTTTCTTTGTAATAACTCTGTGTTTTTCTGTGTCGCTTTTCGTTCGTCGTTGGTTACGTCGTTCTTAAATCCACTCTTGGCAGTCTTGGCTATTTTCAACATCACTGAAGGGTGTAAGTTACGCCACGCCACTATCGGCCATGACAGTAAGTCATTTGCAAAAAAAATTAATTTTTCCAAGCTGTGTAAAATAGTCCTTAAAGTAACAAATTAGAAAGGTACCTAGCTGTGAAGTAAATCCCCAAGCCTGGCTAATTTCTCGTGAAAGATTAATAAATTGTGTAGAAAATAAATGTCATAAAGACATCAAAAATTTAATTATCGTTTAGAAGCTTGTAAGCTAACCTCGGCAAACAGTAAAGCCATAAATGTACGAGAACATAACTTACGGCAATTTACACAAAACCAAGAATGCAGAATGAGATGCTGATCCCATTATCCGATTCAACAATATCTCTTAATAGCCTCTGTAATGCAGCCGTTATCAGTAATTAAGGTCATCTTTCAAATACCACTATTCAAATTTCCTTTTAACCCACTTGTCGATTAACAATTTTCTTGCAAAATTAAATTCTGCTTACGCGCATTTTTTCCAAAAAATATATTTGCAAAGAATATTTGAAATACCCGACGCAGCTTAACAAATGGTAATTGATAGCAACTATCTAGCATCGATACAGTTACTTAGGGCAAAGCACCACACGGGGTGCTACGCTACATTAAAAATTAAAACGAGAGTCGCGAATAAATTTTAGTAGCGCGTTCTCGTAATTATTCGTTTGCAAACCACTCGATAGCCAACTTAATTATTAGTAAATAGTAGGTACATGTACCTACATCATTTTCTACAAGGAGAAGCATTAAAATTAATCTTTTCGTTTAGGAGCAGTTTTTTATCTTTAGCATATCGAGTTCTAAATTGCTTTTCCCTTATGAAGCATCACAATTAACGTCTTCGACCATAAAAGGAACTTTTAAAAACCCTTCCCCGATTTCGAACCCAGTTTCGTAAGGTTTGTAGGATGCTAGGTGATATCTCCACTTTTATTCGGGAGACAACGTGCAAGTAAACTGTATGCACAAAATTGTTTCCACTGCAGGCTGAAGGAAAGGATTCTAGGGAAGTCATAAGAAGTACTAACTGGCATTAGATGTCTATGAGAATGAGAAATATTATGTTGCAGCATGAACTTGGTCTTAACAATAAATATATCTAAATTTTGGGAAAAGTTGTCTACTTTCCGTCTATCGAACGCGAATTCAAAATGTGTTTTTACCAGGAAAATTGTAGGGTAGTTTCGATTTTATTTCATATGTTTTTTGAGGTGCTGAATCCGAATCTGAGGTTTGCTAACAAAATTTCGTCACGCAATGCAAAAAGGTAAAGAATCTCATTTGTTTGGCAGTTTTTGTTTATAACTCGAAAATTATCAAGTTTTCGGAGATAACCTTCCTATTAAAAGAAAGTTCATTAAATTTCCTACAAATTTCATTATTTGCCTATTGTTCTCAGATGAACCCTTAGGGTTAAAGCGCTAGTTGAAAACTCTAATTTATCATTAAAGGCTGTCAATTAGTGAATTCCTCTCAGTTCTCTGCACATACCTTATAGATCTTATAGTACTATGTAAAGGCAAAGATCATTTTTTCTTCATTAGAGTTTTTTCCATCGCCATATCACTCCAGGTGCCACACCATAGTTTCTCACTCTTACGAATGGTGAAACGAATGGTAGTTTTCAAGGTATGCGTGTCTTGGGGGTAAATATGGCTGCATTGGCTATGCAGGTTATGGCTACTGGTGTAGAATAAAGGGAGCATTTTATGTATGGTTTGGATGTGTAGATTGTAGATCCCAGTTGCTCCTTCTTTCTGCTTCAATGGAGTGCTTAAACAAAGTCACCATTTCAAAATATACAATATAGAGCTTGACAGTTAGTCCACGTTCTGCCAACAGTCGAAGCTTGGCTTTGAATTCTTCTTGCACATCTCTCACAATCTCCGACACATTATTAGGAAGAATCACTGTTCTGTCCATGTTGAACAAGATCTCCTCCAATTGTTGGCGACGGGTCATGGATTGAATCACTACTTTAGGCAAAGTTCTGCAAGCCAACATATATGACCTCGTACTGTCCTTGCATAGACGTGCCCAGACATAATTTTTTTAGTTGAGTCCGTCACATAATATACGGTATTGAAAAGTAATCTTGCAATCTTGCAATCTTGCAAAAGTATCTTGCATAGTGTAACCAATTGCCCTCATAAAGGACATCAGTAAATGAAATCCACCAAGCTCTATAACAATATTTAACAGAGCAGGATCATCGAGACGGCTAGCAAGAATGTCTCGTGTCTACAGATAAAGAGATTGGTCAAATATCAAATTTTACCAGACTGGTAACTTGGTTTAAGGCTTTAGTCTCCTCTACTCCGGTCACAATGCTGTGAATATTGTATTATATTCACTTGGAAGAGCATTGAACATACGAACGTCAGTTTATATAAATATGAGATGTCTATTGAGACTTCTTCCATAAATTCATTTTCAGCAACGGCCAGGAACATCCCTGTTTTTTCCATGCACTCGCAGAAGATGGAGCTCTTGTTGTTTACGAAAAGTTTATAGTTTCCGAGTTATAAGCAAAAAGCTGCTCCAAGATGAGATGTTTTACCTTTTTTGTATTTTCTTCAATGTTTGCCAATGATTATTTCTTCGACTGTACCTACTTCACTAGGTCGCCTGCAAATAACAGTACATTTGGGAAAAGGTACAGCTACTATCCTTCTCTTGTATGTATGGTGGCCTTTTCTTACGTTATTTGCACGATTGCAAATTGTTATCACCTATCACCTTATCAGTCATATTCCTTATTCCATCAAAAATAAGCTTTTTTATTAACAAACTGTAATTGGTATTGAAAGCAGGCAGTATTTGGAGTTATACCTATAGGTAGACGTTAGATAGTTCCTTTTATTAATTTTTCTATAAAAATTAAAATTTACGAAGTTATTAATTTAAGAAATAAAAACGAAATGCCAATTTAGATTTTCTCGAAATGTCTCGAGAGCGGTTGGAAATCTTCAATATCTCGAATGAATGAATGAATTATCATTTGTAATTTCAATGTATCTCCTTCTTAATAATAAGAAAAATCTAGGTGATTTCTAATTGTTTTCTAAATTTAGAAGTTTTGCCATTTCTTGAAAAAACATTAAAGAGAAATAATCAATACTCCATTCAAATTCAAGGTGCAGTAAATGTCAACACATACAGGCAGATATATAAATTGTTTTTTTTTAATTTTCAGTAGGGACTTGGTAGGGCTTAGATACTTAGGGAGTTGGAATAATATCTGCAGTCAATTGCAGTCGTTACGCGATGATCACTGTTGACATTATTTACTGCACCCGAAATTCGAATGGACTATAGTGTAATCATCTCTAGTTCACTTATAATTAGATAGTTCGACTTGAATAACTAATTCATCAACGAAGATTGAAGTTGGCTATGCCCAAAACTGGTAAATTCTTATTTTTTAATTTGTTCTGGTAATAAAAATACGATCTACATTTCCATAAAAATGCACCGCTGATTAGTAGTACGTAATAACGACGACCCCCAAATTATTTAGCAATATTATCTCCATTGATACTGATATAAATAATTGAGAGCCATTGCATCAATCAGTTTGTGCACAAATTTTAAAAATATATGTTATATAACAATTATTTCGATTTAAATAATATTATTGTTATTTGTAAGTTAATTCAGTGCAAAATGTTCAAGATTTGGCTAACGATACTAGTGATCTGCCTCATTGCAATAATTAGGTACATTTTTAATTTATTTACCTATTGGAAGAAGAGAGATGTGCATTACATTCCACTCACACTTCCAAGCACGACAACTTGGGTGGGACACCTACATCAAAATTATTACAACTGGGGGAAAAAATCTGGATTTAAACACATAGGCTGTTATACCTTACACGTACCGACTTACATACCGATTGATATTTCGATTGTAAAAGATATCTTAAGTACAGGCTTTTACAACTTTTCTGATCGTGGAATGTATTACAACGAAAAGGTAGATCCAATGGGAGCCAATTTATTTAGTTTACAGTATCAAAAATGGAAAAAAGTGCGTGGTGCAGTCACACCAACGTTTACAGTCAGCAAACTGAAAACGATGGTTGATTCTTTGGTAAAAATTGGTTGTAACTTGAAAGATGCAGTTGACGAAGTTAGTTCTTCTGGGCAGCCTATTGACATCCAAAAATTCCTGCAATGTTACACAATGGATGTAATTGGATGTTGCGGTTTCGGATTGGATTGCAATACTTTTAAAAACCCAACTTCTCAATTTACAAAATATGGAGAGAAATACATTCTCGAGGCGACAAATATGTTACTGAAGTGTTTTATATGCTCCCGCCATCCACGTTTGGCAAATTTTTTCAGAATGCGTACTTCATCTAAAGATGTTTCCGAGTTTTATTTAAACATAACTCGTGAAACCATAAAATATAGGGAAGCCAATAATGTAATTCGTAATGATTTTTTGCAACTATTGATGAATTTGAAAAACGATTCTAAAGAAGATAGTAATGGAGGGTTGACGACTGAACAAATCGCCGCTCAGTGTTTATCTTTTTATATAGCGGGATATGAAACCTCTTCGAGGACGTTGGGTTTTTGTTTATACGAATTGTCACTTAATTCTGAAATTCAAAAAAGAGCTAGATATGAAGTAAATAGTGTGTTGACTAAAAATGTTGGAGAACTCACTTATGATGCACTGATGGAGATGCAATATATTGGACAGATAATTGATGGTTGGTAATTGATACTTAGGTTTACTTTTACAAAATGAATTTGGATTTTTCAGAAGCGTTAAGAAAATATGCCATAGTTCCAATGCTAAGTAGAACTTGTATTAACGATCATAAAATTCCCAACACTGATTTAACTATCGAGAAGGGTACCCTCGTTGCTATTCCAATTTTTGCAATTCATCGCGATGCTGATAATTTTCCAAATCCGGAAATATTTGACCCTGAACGTTTCAGTGACGAAAATAGAGGTAAAATTAAGCCGTTCACCTACTTACCATTTGGTGATGGGCCTAGAAATTGTATTGGTAAATTTATTTTACATCAATTATAATAATCTGTTTGAGCTATTTGTTGATTTTTAGCTACTCGATTTGCTTTAATTCAAGTAAAAGTTGCTTTAGTAACACTCTTGCGTAATTTCACGTTTTCTGTTAATGAGAAGACAGTCGATCCGTCAAAAATGAATCCTCGATCTTTTAGTGCAGCGATGGTAAACACACTGTGGTTGAATGTTTCCAAACTAAACAATATGGGTACGTAGTTAATATTTATTATCTACCTAAAGTACTTTTTAACCTTGCGTTGCTCGCGCATGAGCGCAGCGCTCACCTTTTTAGAATTTCTGCTACCAAAGTCGAGTATTTGCGATTTTGAAAATTACAGTTTTGTAAATATTTATTTTTAAACATCGAATTTTGCAGTTGAGCTTGTTAGGTGAGCGCAGCGCTTATACGCGAGCAACGATATGTTACGAACGCAGGGTTAAAACTTCTGGCCATCGTTTCAGAAAACTTGATTATTTTAGCCTACACCTCCTGCAATGTGTAGTATTGAAGTAGTGTAGTAGTGTAATTATTTCAGAAAAAGAAAATTTCTAATGCAGTGTAATGTTCCTTTAATAAATTCGAAATTGACCGAACAAAATCCGAAACTTTGGTGTGTTTCATTCCGCGTCTGTTCGTATGTTCAACTTTGTTGGTCCGAGTACCTACCTACTTTAATGCAGTAACTGCTCTGTTTGTTGATAATCTTAAGGGTCTTAGGGATATTGTACTGAAAACTTGTAACATCCATTACACAAAATTTCAGAGCTCCTTCGCCTCAGACTGGTTCATTCACTGGCTGAGAGAATTCCAATAAGAGCGTGTCACATCATGACAAAATTGTGGTATTGTTATCGATTAATGAATGAATATTTTGGCGACACGATAACCATGATAACAACCAAACGACTCAATTTTATCAGAAAAAATTAACAAAAAATGACAGTTTACGACATACGAGGACTACACTGAAAGTTTCTTTAATATGGTAAACGACAAACAAGATCTAGACAAAACGTGTTTTATTGCTTTTCTAAATACTCTCCTTTAAATTTGAGACACTCTTCTATTATCTCAAACCAGTAGTTAGTAAACACGTATCCACTCTGAAGATGTGGTAGTCAGAATAGTGTTTTTGTAAACTTGGACTGCTTCCGTTGATCACGCAATTTATTTTTGATTCTTGAAAACTTAAAAAAGTCATTAGGGCTGTATAGAGGATGGTCTAATAATTCGATGTGATTGGTGTTCAAAAACTTAATTGCCTTTCAAGCAGTGTGAGAGCTTGCGTTGTCATGATTCATGATGGAGAATGATGCGTCGATTGTCATTATTGTTTTGGAGTTCAATAATCATTTCAGGCAAACAAACTGTTGTATACCAATCAGCTTTACCTCTGTTCAATGATCCTGTAAACTTATATTTGCGACATGTCCTGATTTTGAAATGAACTAGGTAACTATTTTCTTCATTACGCTGCGAGAACGAACTACTTTTGTTGGGTTGAGCTCATTTTCAATCGTCCAAACAAAATCCGTGATTTTTCATCTGTTGCAATACTATTTACAGCATTGGATGTCTCTCCATTAATTTGTTCATGAATTAATTGCCCAATTCGCGCCCAATTATTCATGCAGGATTACTTGTATTTGACTCATTCCATATTCCAATGCCTAAGGTGTCCGAATTTCATCACAATATGTTACATGTCGATATTAAACACACATCATCAATATTTTCTTGTGTGATAGCTCTTTGTGGACGACCTTCGCACCATCGCAGAGTCCGATAAGTACATGTTTAAATTCTGAAAACCAGCGATATTCTGTTGTTTTTGAAGGGGCTTTTTCGGCAAATGCTAAAGATATTTGATCGATACATTGTTGTTAGGGCAACCCTCTTCGAAAATTGTAGTAAATCAGAGCACGTAAATTTTCTCTCGTCCATTCCATATTTAGACTTGGCAACTTCAAAACACTACAGTATTGGAACCGCTAAACTTATTGTCGTTCTTAAACCATCTTTAAGCTGATAAAAAGTTAATATCGACTCTTATCATACTGTGGTTTGTCATGGAAATCCAGATTTGCGTTATTCTCGAAACTTCCAGTGTAGCCTTTGTATATACGTTTGCGAACGGTGAGTAGAAATTAATAAATATGATACACTGACGAAGAAGTAAATCAAAATATGTCATGTTAGATAAGGTAAGGTCAATCGAAATGTAGTAACCGTATTATCCACTGGAAGAGGTCTTTGAAACTCCAGTGGTGGTGAGGACTATCCAAAACACCGTAGGAGCTTCGAACACCAGCACAGGCGAAACTACGGATGGTGCTGTATTTTATCTATGTTAAACCACCGTTTTAGTGACACGACCTTGATATTATTTTAAAGCAAACATTTTTTTCTTTTATCTCAACTGATATAAGTAAGTTATGTAAAACTACCATTATTAGTATTAGTGCTACGCTATTGCTACTATAAAAACTACAAAAGTTAGAAGAATATTAATTCAACTGCCTTATAGTTATTTGTAAGTACCTAAATCAAAAAAACATAAATTTGAAATGCATAACTCATTTTTAGTGCATAATGCTAAAGATTTGGCTAACGATACTTGTTATCTGCCTCATTGCAGTAATTAGGTACATTTTTAACTTGTTTACGTATTGGAAGAAGAGAAATGTGCCTTACATTCCACTCACACTTCCAAGCACGACAACTTGGGTGGGACACCTACATCAAGATTATTACAACTGGGGGAAAAAATCTGGATTTAAACAAATCGGATTTTTTTTCTTATACGTTCCGATGTACATGCCAATTGATATTTCAATTGTAAAAGATATACTAAGTACAGGCTTTCTCAACTTTTCCGATCGTGGAATGTATTATAACGAAAAGGTGGATCCAATAGGAGCCAATTTATTTAGTTTAGAGTATCGAAAATGGAAAAAAGTGCGTGGTGCAGTCACACCAACGTTTACAGTCAGCAAACTGAAAATGATGGTTGATTCTTTGGTAAAAATTGGTTGTAACTTAAAAGATGCAGTTGACGAATTTAGTTCTTCTGGGCAGCCTATTGACATCCAAAAATTTCTGCAATGTTACACAATGGATGTAATTGGATGTTGCGGTTTCGGATTGGATTGCAATACCTTTAAAAATCCAGATTCTGAATTTACAAAGTATGGAGAGAAATACTTTCTCGAGGTGACAAATATGTTACTGAAGTGTTTTATATGCTCCCGCCATCCACGTTTAGCAAATCTTTTCAGAATGCGTACTACATCTAAAGATGTTTCCGAGTTTTATTTAAACATAACTCGTGAAACCATAAAATATAGGGAAGCCAATAATGTAATTCGTAACGATTTTTTGCAACTATTGATGAATTTGAAAAACGATTCTAAAGATTGTAATGGAGGGTTGACGACTGAACAAATCGCCGCTCAGTGTTTATCTTTTTATGTAGCGGGATATGAAACCTCTTCGAGGACATTGGAATTTTGTTTGTACGAATTGTCACTTAATTCTGAAATTCAAGAAAGGGCTAGAGATGAAGTAAATAGTGTGTTGTCTAAAAATGTTGGAGAACTCACTTATGATGCACTGATGGAGATGCAATATATTGGACAGATAATTGATGGTTGGTATACTTAGGTTTACTTTTACAAAATGAATATGGATTTTTCAGAAGCGTTAAGAAAATATGCCATAGTTCCAATGCTAAGTAGAACTTGTATTAACGATCATAAAATTCCCAACACTGATTTAACTATCGAGAAGGGTACTCTCGTTGCTATTCCAATTTTTGCAATTCATCACGATCCAGATAATTTTCCAAATCCAGAAGGATTTGATCCAGAACGTTTTAGTATCGAAAATAGGGGTAAAATTAAGCCGTTCACCTACTTACCATTTGGCGATGGGCCTAGAAATTGTATTGGTAAATTTATTTCACATCAATTATAATAATCTGTTTGAGCTATTTGTTCATTTTCAGCTAATCGGTTTGCTTTAATCCAAGTAAAAGTTGCTTTAGTAACACTCTTGCGTAATTTCGCATTTTCTATCAACGAAAATACAGTCGATCCGTCGAAAATTGATCCTCGATCTTATACTGCAGCGATGGTAAACACATTGTGGTTGAATGTTTCCACACTAATCAATAATTTGGGTAGTTAATACTTATTATCTAGTCAAAGAGCTTTTTAAAACTTCGAACGATCGTTTTTGAAGAGTTGATTGTGTTAGCCTACACCTGTAATGTGTAGTATTGTAGTAGCGTAGTAGTTTAATTATTTCAGAAAAGAGAAAATTTCTAATGCCGTGCAATATTCCTTTAATAAAATCGAAATTGGCTAAGCAAAATCCGAAACTAAAGTGTTTGAATACTCCTCTGCTCGTATGTTCAAATTTGTTGGTACCTACTATAAATAACGCAGTAACTGTTCTGTTAGTTGATGATCTTAGGGGTCTTAGGGGTCTTAGGACGACCTTTACGAGTATTGTCGCAGAGGCTGGTACGTCCATGTTTAAGTTTTGAAAACCAGCGACATATTGTTGTTTTTGAAGGGTTTTCTTCGACAAATGCTAAAAATAGTTGATCGACACATTGTTGTTGAGACAACCCACTTCGAAAATTGTAGTAAATCATAGTGCGTAAGTTTTCTCTCGCTAATTCCATATTTTCTCTTGTTTGTCATGGAAATGCAGATTTGTGTTATTCTCGAAACTTGCAGTGTTGCCCTCGTATAATATACGGTGAGTAGAAATTAATAAATATGATACGCTGACGAAGAAGTAAATCATGTAGATACGGTAAGGTCAATGGAAATGTAGTAACAGTGTTATCACTGTAAATGATCCTTGAAACTTCAGTGGTGGTGACGACTGTCCAAAATACAGTAGGCTCGGACACCATAGGCAAAACGACGGATAGTGCTGTAATTATCTACGTAAACCGCCGTATTAGTGACACGACCTTGAAATTATTTTGAAGCAAACATCGTGTTCTCTTTATCTCAACTGATATAAATAAGTTATGTAAAACTCCCATTAGTATTAGTACTATTTTGCTACTATCAAAAACTACAAAAGTTGGAAGAATATTAATTCAACTGCCTTATATTAATTTGTAAGTAGGTACCTAACTAAAAAAAAACATATATTTGAAATGCATAACTCATTTTCAGTACATAATGTTCAAGATTGGGCTAACGATACTTGTTATCAGCCTCATTGTGATAATTAGGTACATTTTTAACTTGTTTACCTATTGGAAAAATAAAAATGTACCTTACATTCCACTTTCACTTCCAAGCACGACAACTTGGTTGGGACACCTACATCAGAATTATTACAACTGGGGAAAAAAATCTGGATTTCAACACATCGGCTGTTATACCTTACACGTACCGACTTACATACCGATTGATATTTCTATTGTAAAAGATATCTTAAGTACAGGCTTCCACAACTTTTCTGATCGTGGAATGTATTACAACGAAAAGGTAGATCCAATGGGAGCCAATTTATTCAGTTTACAGTATCAAAAATGGAAACAAGTGCGTGGTGCAGTCACACCAACGTTTACAGTCAGCAAATTGAAAACGATGGTTGATTCTTTGGTAAAAATTGGTTGTAACTTAAAAGATGCAGTTGACGAAGTTAGCTCTTCCGGACAGCCTGTCGATATCATGAAATTTCTGCAATGTTACGCAATGGACGTAATTGGATGTTGCGGTTTCGGATTGGATTGCAATACCTTTAAAAATCCAGATTCTGAATTTACAAAGTATGGAGAGAAATACTTTCTCGAGGTGACAAATATGTTACTGAAGTGTTTTATATGCTCCCGCCATCCACGTTTAGCAAATCTTTTCAGAATGCGTACTACATCTAAAGATGTTTCCGAGTTTTATTTAAACATAACTCGTGAAACCATAAAATATAGGGAAGCCAATAATGTAATTCGTAACGATTTTTTGCAACTATTGATGAATTTGAAAAACGATTCTAAAGATTGTAATGGAGGGTTGACGACTGAACAAATCGCCGCTCAGTGTTTATCTTTTTATGTAGCGGGATATGAAACCTCTTCGAGGACATTGGAATTTTGTTTGTACGAATTGTCACTTAATTCTGAAATTCAAGAAAGGGCTAGAGATGAAGTAAATAGTGTGTTGTCTAAAAATGTTGGAGAACTCACTTATGATGCACTGATGGAGATGCAATATATTGGACAGATAATTGATGGTTGGTATACTTAGGTTTACTTTTACAAAATGAATATGGATTTTTCAGAAGCGTTAAGAAAATATGCCATAGTTCCAATGCTAAGTAGAACTTGTATTAACGATCATAAAATTCCCAACACTGATTTAACTATCGAGAAGGGTACTCTCGTTGCTATTCCAATTTTTGCAATTCATCACGATCCAGATAATTTTCCAAATCCAGAAGGATTTGATCCAGAACGTTTTAGTATCGAAAATAGGGGTAAAATTAAGCCGTTCACCTACTTACCATTTGGCGATGGGCCTAGAAATTGTATTGGTAAATTTATTTCACATCAATTATAATAATCTGTTTGAGCTATTTGTTCATTTTCAGCTAATCGGTTTGCTTTAATCCAAGTAAAAGTTGCTTTAGTAACACTCTTGCGTAATTTCGCATTTTCTATCAACGAAAATACAGTCGATCCGTCGAAAATTGATCCTCGATCTTATACTGCAGCGATGGTAAACACATTGTGGTTGAATGTTTCCACACTAATCAATAATTTGGGTAGTTAATACTTATTATCTAGTCAAAGAGCTTTTTAAAACTTCGAACGATCGTTTTTGAAGAGTTGATTGTGTTAGCCTACACCTGTAATGTGTAGTATTGTAGTAGCGTAGTAGTTTAATTATTTCAGAAAAGAGAAAATTTCTAATGCCGTGCAATATTCCTTTAATAAAATCGAAATTGGCTAAGCAAAATCCGAAACTAAAGTGTTTGAATACTCCTCTGCTCGTATGTTCAAATTTGTTGGTACCTACTATAAATAACGCAGTAACTGTTCTGTTAGTTGATGATCTTAGGGGTCTTAGGGGTCTTAGGACGACCTTTACGAGTATTGTCGCAGAGGCTGGTACGTCCATGTTTAAGTTTTGAAAACCAGCGACATATTGTTGTTTTTGAAGGGTTTTCTTCGACAAATGCTAAAAATAGTTGATCGACACATTGTTGTTGAGACAACCCACTTCGAAAATTGTAGTAAATCATAGTGCGTAAGTTTTCTCTCGCTAATTCCATATTTTCTCTTGTTTGTCATGGAAATGCAGATTTGTGTTATTCTCGAAACTTGCAGTGTTGCCCTCGTATAATATACGGTGAGTAGAAATTAATAAATATGATACGCTGACGAAGAAGTAAATCATGTAGATACGGTAAGGTCAATGGAAATGTAGTAACAGTGTTATCACTGTAAATGATCCTTGAAACTTCAGTGGTGGTGACGACTGTCCAAAATACAGTAGGCTCGGACACCATAGGCAAAACGACGGATAGTGCTGTAATTATCTACGTAAACCGCCGTATTAGTGACACGACCTTGAAATTATTTTGAAGCAAACATCGTGTTCTCTTTATCTCAACTGATATAAATAAGTTATGTAAAACTCCCATTAGTATTAGTACTATTTTGCTACTATCAAAAACTACAAAAGTTGGAAGAATATTAATTCAACTGCCTTATATTAATTTGTAAGTAGGTACCTAACTAAAAAAAAACATATATTTGAAATGCATAACTCATTTTCAGTACATAATGTTCAAGATTGGGCTAACGATACTTGTTATCAGCCTCATTGTGATAATTAGGTACATTTTTAACTTGTTTACCTATTGGAAAAATAAAAATGTACCTTACATTCCACTTTCACTTCCAAGCACGACAACTTGGTTGGGACACCTACATCAGAATTATTACAACTGGGGAAAAAAATCTGGATTTCAACACATCGGCTGTTATACCTTACACGTACCGACTTACATACCGATTGATATTTCTATTGTAAAAGATATCTTAAGTACAGGCTTCCACAACTTTTCTGATCGTGGAATGTATTACAACGAAAAGGTAGATCCAATGGGAGCCAATTTATTCAGTTTACAGTATCAAAAATGGAAACAAGTGCGTGGTGCAGTCACACCAACGTTTACAGTCAGCAAATTGAAAACGATGGTTGATTCTTTGGTAAAAATTGGTTGTAACTTAAAAGATGCAGTTGACGAAGTTAGCTCTTCCGGACAGCCTGTCGATATCATGAAATTTCTGCAATGTTACGCAATGGACGTAATTGGATCTTGCGCTTTCGGATTAGATTGTAATACTTTTAAAAATCCAGATTCTAAATTCACAAAATATGCTCAAAAATACGCGCTCGAGGTGAAAGATATGTTGTTGAAAGGTTTTATATACTCCCGCTATCCACGTTTAGCCGATTTCTTCAGAATGCGTACTTCGTCTAAAGACATCTCTGACTTCTACTTAAACATAACTCGTGAAACCATAAAATATAGGGAAGACAATAATGTAATTCGTAACGATTTTTTGCAAATATTGATGAATTTGAAAAACGATTCTAAAGATAGTAATGGAGGGTTGACTACCGAAGAAATTGCTGCTCAGTGTTTAACTTTTTACGTAGCTGCTTATGAAGTTTCTTCGAGGACGTTGGGTTTTTGTTTATACGAATTGTCACGTAATTCCGAAATTCAAGAAAGGGTTAGAGATGAAGTAAATAGTGTGTTAACGGAGCATGTTGGAGAGCTCACGTATGAGGCACTGATTGAGATGCAATATACGGGGCAGGTAATTGATGGTAAGAATACGATATTATCGTCGTTCGCATTTAACTTTAATAAAATTTAATCAAATTATTCAGAAACTTTAAGGAAGTATGCCATAGAACCAATGCTAAGCAGAATTTGTGTTAACGATTATAAAATTCCCAATACTGATTTTACCATCGAGAAGGGAACCCTCGTTTCTATTCCAGTCTTCGCAATTCATCACGATGCAGATCATTTTCCAAATCCCGAAATATTTGACCCTGAACGTTTTAGTAACGAAAATAGAGGTAAAATTAAACCGTTCACCTACTTACCATTTGGTGATGGACCCAGAAATTGTGTTGGTAAATTAATTTAGTTTTAATAATTATAGAATTGTATTGGAGCTCGTTGTTGATTTTTAGGTCTTCGTTTTGCTGCAATCGAAATAAAAGTAGCTTTAGTAGCGCTCGTGCGTAATTTCACCTTTTCTATCAACGAAAATACAGTCGATCCGTCGAAAATGGATCCTGGATCTTTTGTAGCAGCGATGGTAAACACATTGTGGTTGAATGTTTCCAAACTAAACAACTTGAATTGTTAATATATTTATTATCGATAGTCAAAGTACTTTTTAAAACTTTGGGCGACTGTAATGTAAGTAAAATTTCAAAAATGGGGAAATTTCTAAACAAGAAATTGTAATGTTTCTTTAATAAAGTCGAAACTGGACGAACTAAATCCGAAACGGGTATGTTTGATTATTCGTTTGGTCGTCTATTAAACTTGTTGATCCAAGTACTGAGGGACTGTTCTATTTATTTATGATACCTAATTTATGATACTTAATAAGGGTTGTAGATGTATTATTGTACTAAGCATTACACAAAATTTCAGAGCTCCATCGTTTCAAACGGGCTCCGCTCACTGGCTGAGAGAATCCCAGTAAGAACGTTATTACCTCATAGAAAAATTATGTTGTTTGTCGCAAATAATTTAAAGAATGTATAACTGAATGCTAATTTTAACTTTTTCACCTCATAAAAGTGATGCGTTCTGAGAAAATTCCTGAAAACTCAAAAAACAGTTCTTGAGAATTTTTGTCGAACTCTAGCGCTGTAGTGCCTAAACCGCTCGTCTTAAGCGAAAACTGTAAGAAACATAATTTGTAGAAAATTTAACGTAGTTTATTTTTGTGTAGAAGATCTTTTATCTAAAAGTGTGTAGTTTTCAAGTTATAAGCATATAACTAAACCATATGCATCCAACCATCCTAACATGGTTTAAAATTAATAACAATAAACCATAATAGAAGGTATTTACGGTCTTCCCTATACCATTTAAAGGGGTGATACTATCTTCAAACACCTTAGTAAAATTGAATATATGATGATATATGATGATATCAATAACAAGCGACCGGATATTTCATGTTGGGGTTCGATTCCTGAGGTGTTTGGTCGTTCAACATTTTTCTCCTAAAAACGTTTTTCGCACTACTAGGTGATTAATTTAGGGTTGGTTTACATCATATATTCAATTAATTATTTCTACCCTAGTGTATACTATATTTGAAAAAATATTAAAATTCACGTATAAAAAACCTTAGTAAAAGTTTTTTCATAAAGTACTAATCTACTACTTAGTTAGCACTGTTCACTCTAACTTCTCGAGTGCAGAAGAGAGTGTCTGCTTAATGGTGCTTTTTCTAGTACTGTAGAGATTAAGAGAGGCGTGCCTCAGGGCTCGGTCCTCGGTTCACTGTTGTTTTTGGTTTTTGTTAACGACCTCCTTGTGTATTATATGCGGACGACACGGCATTCTCTTTGAAGTATCTGATGGAGTTGGAGCGGAATTTGTCCGCTGTGAAAAAGTGCAGATGGCTGGTTTAGAGATAACGAGCGTAGTTTTAGACTGAAAGCTAACTTGGGAGAAGCACGACGAAAGTCGCTTTTGTTAGGGAAGGCCTCCTATTTCATCACTGAGTTTTTAAATTATTGTAGTGATTGTATCAATGTTGAATGATCTGTAATTAATAGGCTTGTTTATTTGTCTGGTCGGAGTAAACCGAGCAAATTTAAAGCGTTTGTTTGTCTTGCTCTTTTGCACTAATTTTGTCTATTTGCCCTGCTCTTTCTGCTATAATTACGTCACACTCTCACCATGATCGGAGCCGACAAATAAACAAACCCATTGGCGTGTGTAAGTGCATGGTGCACCGTGGCACAATTAAGTTATTATGAATAACTAGTATTTCTACACAATATTATCTGATTATCACTACATTGTTGTATAAAACCAGGGGCGCGGTGTTCCCACGACACCACATATACAGGGTGACCAAGATAAGGTTCCTTCTTTGAAGTGGCTGATTGATTTAATCCGGTTATCGTAATATTTTTAGGTCAGCAATCACCCACTTACAGGAATGGAACTTTATCTTGGACACCTTGTACAGTTCTGAAGGCGTAAACCTAATTTCACCGTTGCTGCTTGCACCCGATTTTGGAGATTCTCAATATCAAACATTTTGGTGTTGTGCCATGGTCTTCATTCTTTATACAGCCCCACAAAAAAAGTCCAACGGTGTTAGGTCTGGGTATCGAAGAGATCAAGGGATTAAGTAGTAGATTACTAGATTAATTTGTAAAATAGTATATTGCGAAAGCTAAAATAATTTATATCTTGCTTATGCGGAAACTTTTCTTTTGAACTTTTGACGTGACTTTTACGTGAGAACAAACACCCTGTATTTGACTTCGCATGATCAATCAATATTTATCACAAATATAACACTTGCTCTCCAAATAATTCCGTTTTTAATTGCAATAAAAATGTAAATATCTACCTTCGATTACATGACATGACCTCCAAATTACTTGGAGTAAACATTTTATTATCTCTCAACTGATATCAGTAAGTTATAACACAACTCTCGTTATGACATTTATTAGTTAGTGGATTTAATTTATTGCTACTGTGAGATACTCCAGAAATTTGCAAAAATAAACGTTTGTAAGTAACTCAAAAACATAAATTTGAAATTCATAGTTTATTTTCAGTGTAAAATGTTTGAGATTGGGCTAACGATATGTGTTATCTGTCTAATTGCAATAATTCGGTACATTGTCAATTTATTTACCTATTGGAAGAAGCGAAATGTGCCTTATATTCCACTCTCACTTCCAAGCACAACGACCTGGATAGGGCACGTGTATCAAAACCATTACAATTGGGGGAAACAATCTGGATTCCAACATATTGGCGTTTATACCTTACACGCACCAACTTACATGCCAATTGACATTTCGATTGTAAAAAACATTTTAAGTACCGACTTTCAGAAATTTTCTGATCGTGGAGTGTATTATAACGAAAAGGTGGATCCAATGGGAGCCAATTTATTTACTTTACAGTATGCAAAATGGAAACAAGTGCGTGGCGCAATCACGCCAACGTTTACAGCGAGCAAAATGAAGATGATGTTTGATTCTTTAGTAGCAATTGGAGGTAACTTGAAAGATGCAGTGAGCGAAATTAGCTGTTCTGGAAAACCTGTCGATATTAGACAATTTCTACAATGTTTCACAATGGACGTAATTGGATCTTGCGCTTTTGGATTAGATTGTAATTCGTTCAAAAATCCAGATTCCGAATTTAGAAAGTATGGAATAAAGTATATTGCCCAATTGAAAAGTATACTAATAATGGGTTTTATACGGTCCCGTCATGCGCGTTTGGCAAAACTCTTTAAAATGCGCACTATATCTAAAGACCTAGCAGATTTCTACTTAAACATAACTCGTGACACTATTGAATATAGAAAAACAAATAACGTAATTCGTAACGATTTTTTGCAATTGATGATGAATTTAGAAAATGATCCTGCAAATAATTACGAAGGTTTGACCACTGAAGACATTGCTGCACAGTGCCTAACTTTTTACGTGGCCGGTTACGAAACCTCTTCGAGTACGCTGTGCTATTGTTTCTACGAATTGTCGCTTAATCCCGAAATTCAAGAACGAGCTAGAGATGAAATAAACAGTGTGTTGAAGAAATATGGAGGTCAGCTCACTTACGAGGCAGCTATGGAAATGCAATACGCGGAACAAATAGTTAATGGTATAATATTTATTTAATACTATACTTACGGCTTGTTAAATAAAATCTGAATATTTTAGAAACGCTAAGAAAGTATCCCATAGTACCGGCTCTAAATAGAATTTGCAACGACGACTACCAAGTACCAAATACCGATTTACTCATCGAAAAAGATACCCTAGTTGCTATTTCAGTTATTGGAATTCAGCACGACCCAGATCATTTCCCAAATCCAGAAGTGTTTGATCCTGAACGATTTAGTCACGAAAATAAGAGCAAAATCAAACCGTTTACCTACTTACCGTTTGGTGATGGGCCCAGGAACTGCATCGGTAAAATTATTTTACTTCAATTTTTACATTTTTGACCATTTCGATCAATTGTAGGTTTACGTTTTGCATTACTTGAAGTTAAAGTTGCTGTAGTGACACTATTGCGCAATTTTCGCTTTTCTATCAACGAAAATCTATCGTCCGATCTATCGAAAATGAATCCTGAATTTTTTACTGCAGCAATGACAAACACCATGTGGTTGAATGTTACAGAAGTGAAAAATTAGGAATTGTAATATCTGTAAAAGAGTGCCTAGCTCATATTCTATGAGTATTATTTGAGTATTCTAATGAGTATTTGTGTTAAAATCTGGACTAAAGTTTCTCATAAAGAGGGTTTGGGGGTGCTGGGTGAATTTTATTTATTATTTAAAGAGGAAAATAGTCTATTTTTGCAAGAGAACTTCACTTGTAGATCATTTTTGAATATTAGGTTTAACACCTCATATACGCAGCTAGAAGATGTTCGGGAAGTGCTTCACCTACCAAGTTGCTATGATCTACAGTTGGTTAAGTACATTTCTGGAAAGGTCTACTCATGTAAGCATATTAAAGAGAACATAAATAACCGTAGTTCAGAATAGGTATCTATAACTTCTCGAGTTACTACCATAGCATTACCAAACCACGTCTCTAGTGGAAGTAAATACTTTTTGTTCCCACTTCCCATAACCCCCTGAAATGTGGGGAGAGTCCCAGTAAAATTAATCGTAATATACTAGTGATGCGATCGGCCTGATTTTTTTAAAGATGCAGATACCGGACCGAAACGGATCTGACAGCTTCACAAGCGAGCTCACGAAAACGCCATTTTTACTCACAAGCGAGCCGTAGGAGAACGATGGTACTATTATACCTTTTTTGTTGATTATTGGATTCAAGATCCTCCTACTTTCCCCCTGCACCTACTATTAGTATCTTAGGGTTATAGGAAGTTATGAAGCAGGTTGATAGCGGTACCACTCCCCAGCTAAGCCGTAAGCCACTGTGAATCTAACCTCACCAGAAGCAAGTTTCTACACGCAGAACCAATATCAGAGTAAATTGTTTAAGGCCACCACATGAGCCGTAGTACACGCAGAGCGGAACCATGTTTGCATTCTCACTCTACCTTAATTGGTAACGTCAAGAAAAAGAAAAAAAATTGGTAAACGGTAAGGGATCAGGAAATCCCTCATCTTTCTAGGAGAAGCATCCGACATTTTAAGGGCTGGCTCCTGGAAGTACCAGACCAGTCCGGTATTGGTATATTATGATAGTGCGAATACTCAATGTGGGGTCTCCCCTTCCCTAACACAAAAATGGGTTTGTAGTTTGCAGAAATGTGTGTTTATGTATATCGCTAAGCCGACCCTGTACTGTTGGGTCGATTTAGTTCAAATTCAACGTTTTGGATTTTTTCATGATGTCTCCAGTCTCCAGCCTTTCTTTTCTCTTAAAAGAAAATGTCCTCAATGTTCCTCAAATGTCTTAACAACCACTCAGCTGATTTGTTTATTTCAAGAGATGAGTTATCATTATCACTTATCAAATTATCATTTCATTCTCGCGCCACTGGCCCTCTAGTGTTTGGCATATTCTCTGTGAACGTATTTTTTTCCCACTACACGAGCGCTGGAGTGCTTGTTTCTGGTTCCACGTGAGATTTGCAGTAAAAGACAGTCGAAACAAATTCATCCTCCGAGTCGAAAAATTTTGTTTATTCACGCGTTTGAATGAATATTGTGACGATCACTGAGCCTTTTTTGCGTGGCCTAAATTTTTGATTTAAAGTGTTGAAAATTTTTTTCTCTGCAGAAATTGCATAAGACCTCGCCTTTTCTTGCAAAGGGTTTCTCCCTTATTCTTCTGAAAGAAATAAACGCGATTTTATTGGGAGAGCAGCAAAGTTACGTGGTTCGATGTAACCATCTAACGCACAGGCGGTGGGTATTGTGCCGTGGGTGCCTTCCTGGTGCAACTCGTTGTTTATTCTAAAAACCACATCGATTTTAATATTAGGAAAGTAGAGAATAAAACAGCCAATTATGGAGAACACCGAGCACCGAGTGAGTCGGTGCATTTGGTAGTTTAGTAGTGCTAAATGCTTCTTTATTCAAAAGGCCAGAGAGATTTCTTCATTAGGAGAGCAGAATATAAACGTAGTTGTCAACGCTTTCGTTCGGTAAAGGTAAACCATCGACCCTCGGCCAATTTTTTCGTTCGTAAATTTATTGTGCACTCTGTAAAGTGGAATTTGCATGTTTATTAGGTGATTATTAATTTTGGAAACTGTAAGACCAACAAATCGAATAATTTGATTGAGTGTCTAGTCCCCGATTATAATGCACGATGCACATTGCTCGTAATATTATTAAATACGCCCTACACTTGTAATCGAGTTACGGTTAATTACAATCTACTAATTACAAACTCTGTTTAATTACAATCAAAAATTTGTACCACTAAAAAGTGAATTACCTACGAGTATAAATTTACCTTTTTTTTCTCTCGATGAAGCATTAACGGTCAATTTATTATAACAGTTTTGATAAGATTAAGTTTAATGTAGTGTTAAACACGTCGATATCTCGTCGCTTTTCTAAATCCTTCAAGGTTACACGATTTTTTTAACACATTAGTGATACGATACCGAAGGTATCTCAAATGTTATTTTTACCAGCCCACCGTAGGTCCATCGGCGCCACCATTAAAGCTTTTGTGACCAAGTCCCTTCAAAAACTCGGTCATTGATACTTTATCGACTTTCTGAAAGAACTTCCACCCGGAGTAGGTGTGTCAATTGAGTTAAATGATTTTTTTTTCTCTCTAAAGTTGCGAAGAAGCTATAATTAAATAATTTTTGAAATTGCCTTTTATGAAATTTATTCGAACTGAATACTATAATTTGTGATTTAACTTGAATGGCCGCTAGGTGTAACTTTTTCGAGTCAGGTAGAATTTTGAAAACGGCACTGCGTAAGTCGATTGTAAACTTCGGATTTTTTTTAATTCGCAAATTTAATATTTTGATAAGTATCATTCTGACAGGGTGTCCACTGGCCAACGTCCACAACCAACAAGATTGGGTATACACATTACACATTCTCTGCTCAGCGATGTCCTTAGTGGGTTGCTAAAATTGATTTTTAATCGACTCTCCGAAAACTCTTCCGAAAGCTTTTTTATTTGCCGTAAGAGCGTCCAGCCAGAGCACTATAAGAAACAAATTTTGTTTGCAAAAGCATTGGGTTGGGGTATGGAGAAAATTTAGGAGTTGGGAGTAGTTTCCATTAAGAAAGTAATTTGCAACAAGTTTTGGCTTCCTCCGCCTCTCATAATTTAGGATAATTTGTCAACATTAAATTGTAAATTAATACAAATGGGTGAATCACCCTGTAGTGGAGTCGTAAATAGCAATGTCTCGTGGAGCGAACGAGCAAATGTCTAAAGTTGGCACGATGTTGTAATTTTAGGATAATAAGGTTTTATTAAGTGGATAAAGAAGCAAAAGGATGTTTAAAAATTTATCCAATAAAATTAAATTATGTCATTTAAGTAAAAGTTCCTTTTATAAAACTTAAGAATTAACTTATGCAGGTATACATTAAAAGCGGCAAGTTTAAACTTAGTTTTGTAACGACGTTAGCCTACGAGAGCTTTATTTAATTAAAACTTAGTATAAGTTAGTTATGCATCTAAAGTTAAAGACACGAAATTGAATTTGTCATGTTTACGAACACAACACTATGCAAATCCTCGGGGTACTAACTCCGCAATTATCGTGGTAAGCGCAGGACCTTCTTTAAACAGGTCAGAATGAGTGCTCTGAAGTAATAGTAATTACGGGTCGAGATGGCTAATTCGCTAAATGTTTGGTTGCTCCCTTTAAATGTTCGAGTCTCTTGTTTGGATGTAGTTTAGTTTGAGAATTGTAAGAGAATACTGGAAAGGATCTCGTTAACTTCCCTACTGCTTCCTGACTCCATGACGTAAATAGTTCGCAATAGGAAACGTTCCCAATATTCGACGCTCGACAACTCGAACGTCATCGTAAAATTAATGGCAAATGAAATTTTTTGTTTAAAACTTTGGGGATCACAAAAAAGTTAATAAATTCTTTTTTCAATTTTTAGAGAAAATTTGTTATTTAGGTTACCGATACCTCCGGGGTGAAGAAATCGATGGAAGATAAAATTTTGTAAACAAAACAACCTTTAAAGTATTCTACTTGTATATAAATAAGTTTCCATGAGAAACTTTTTAATCTCGCAAATTCGTACAACAAAAAATTTCGAAATGGAATTAATTTTTTTTGTGTTTGGGACTTACGGAATTTGAAAATTGAAAACACAAATTGTTAAAATCCCCAACAATTTTTAAGAAAAAACAAAATACGTACCTACCTATATCAAATACTGTTATAACAACGACAAAGCGCGGGTGCGTGAAGTTAGCACGGCCATTTTGAGCACAAAAATTAAAATTGGTGTCATATTTTTGTGCTATTTTTGTGCTTTCGAATCCACCTATTTTTAATTTTTGTGCTCCTCTATTAACCCCGCAATTAAGAGTTATCGATGGCCGTGCTAACTTCACGCCAGCACGGCCATTTTGAGCACAAAAATTAAAAGTGGTGTCATATTTTTGTGCTATTTTTGTGCTCTCGAACCCACCTATTTTTAATTTTTGTGCTCCTTTATTAACCCCGCAATTGAGAGTTATCGATGGCCGTGCTAACTTCACGCCAGCACGGCCATTTTGAGCACAAAAATTAAAAGTGGTGTTATAATTTTGTGCTATTTTTGTGCTCTCGAATCCACCTATTTTTAATTTTTGTGCTCTTTATTTTAACCCCAAAATACATTAGAGTAAGTTCGGTAGATCATCAATAATCACGATATTTCACGATCTGATTCTTTAACTGTTTGTTAAAAATCTTTTAAAAGAAAATATTTGTCCAAAACGGCTTAGTTTTCGAACTGAGTACTGTTAAGTACTTTAATGCTTACTAATAAACCCAAATTTTAGACCT
Organism: Malthinus flaveolus; assembly: GCA_950108345.1. Taxonomy (NCBI): domain Eukaryota; kingdom Metazoa; phylum Arthropoda; class Insecta; order Coleoptera; family Cantharidae; genus Malthinus; species Malthinus flaveolus. The sequence goes on from OX467285.1 coordinate 5,229,066, forward strand.
CAGCGTCCATCCGGATCTTTGTCAAAAATCCGAAATTAAATCGAATATATTTTTGGGTAGTGGCCAAAAATTCGGAGATTAACCAAGTCCAAAAACTTGGATTTTTTATTATATTATTAACCCTTTATCATAGGGTGATTCTGAATAAACGTAAAAAAATTTCATGGATGATATAGAGTAAGTTTATACAATCATGTTTGTTATTGTGAAAATGCAACGTCCTTATAATTGTAATGAGCTTTTGTAAATAATAGTCAACTGATAATTTTCTCTTGAAGGCATTATTATTTTAGAATCTACAGCCGCGTAGTATCCTATGGGCAAATAGGGCAAGTGGCAAAGTTGAAGTTAAAATCAGAAATTCTTAAGAAAATTTTAAAAATAATTTTTATTCAACGATCGACAACTAACTGGTCGTATTTCGTAATTCATTTAAAAGTAGAGTTCCAACACTAATTTTGCATTGATTCCTCATAGTATAAAGTAGAAATTATTATTAATGTTAGTGGTGCTCAAAATGCACAAGCAATTTAGCAGGTACCAATTAATAGTACGTACTGGTGTTCAAAATAGTTATCGGATAAAAGGTCAGGTAGTTTGGTACCCAAATTACATCTGCCCGGTGAAGATTGTCCTTTTTGTCTAAATTATCTAAAATATGTAGTAGGTACCGGCATGTGTACAGAATTTCCAACAATTTTACGATCAGTTTGATGGGTCAAAAATTTCGTCAATTGAAATACAGGGTGGCAAATATCTCAGTACGTTGTATGGGTAACTTTGTTATTACAAAAGAGATACAAAGTTGGTTAAGTTAGCAAAATTGGGCAGAATTAAATGAAGATTCAGAATCCGTTAAGAAAATTGAGCATTGTTGCGACGTTTTCAATTTATTAGAGAAAAAGTGAAAAACGTTAAAATTTTCAATCAATATTGGCTCGTTAGTTATTAAAAATACAAAAGAATACAAAAGAGGTTTTTTATAGATAATTTTAAGATGAATTAAATCCCTTTACCCAAAAAAAATATTTAATTATTGCTTTTTGAGTTATAACCCAAACTTACCTTTTTTTAAATGGCAACCATTATGCGAAAGTTGGCTCATTAATTTCCTTATTTTTTTCTGATTTCAACGATATAATTTTTTTTTTATCTAATTGAAATAATAGTCCACATACCCACAAGATACAAAAAATCACAATTAAAACAGATTTGATTAAATAAATAGCTATGGCTATGATAAAACAATTGAAAATCCTTAAAATAAAACAGGATAAAACATTGACGTTTTTTAGTTTTTCTCTAATTTTCTTCAATTTTCTTAACGGATTCTGAATCTTTATTTAATTCTGCCCAACTTTGCTAATTTAACCAACTTTGTACCTATCTCATGTAATAACAAAGTTACCCGTACAACGTACTGAGATATTTGCCACCCTGTATTGCACTTTAGTCCGCCTTAGTGTATTTTTTATAACCTTTCCCTGGTCGGCAAGTATCTAATTATTCATAGATAAAGAGTCTCAACTATTTACAATAGGGAGTACTGCATCTGGTAAAAACATTTTTGTCTTTCTCTGCTGCTGGCGTGAAGTTAACACGGTCATCGCTAACTCTCAATTGCGGGGTTAATAGAGGTTAATAGGGTTAATAGAGGAGCACAAAAATTAAAAATAGGTGGATTAGAGAGCACAAAAATAGCACAAAATTATGACACCACTTTTAATTTTTGTGCTCAAAATGGCCGTGCTGGCGTGAAGTTAGCACGGCCATCGATAACTCTTAATTGCGGGGTTAATAGAGGAGCACAAAAATTAAAAATAGGTGGATTCGAGAGCACAAAAATAGCACAAAAATATGACACCAATTTTAATTTTTGTGCTCAAAATGGCCGTGCTAACTTCATGCACCTACAAAGCGCTTGGAATAATGCACCCTGCACACTACACACTTAAATTAACCAAGCCACTTATTATACTTTTGGGAGTTGCAGGAATGAGCTTCGATATTTGTATTTCGAGTAACTGGAATTTCGGTTGAGTTGAAAGCTACAGAACTCTTGAATCGTCATTAATGCCATCAGTTCACTAAATTCCGCTCTTGCAAGCCTGCTTGGCTTCTCTAATGAACATAATCTCATCTTAAACCCCTCTAAATTGTCTGTTCTGCTTATCTGTGGTCGTTGTGCGAGACTGGCAGTGCTTCAGAGATCAGTTTGCATGGTATTACTGTCGGTTTATCACTCTACTTGCAACCATAGACGCCTTTGTTCTTGTGGGGATCTCCTCCCACTCTTTCAGTCTCCTTTCTATTCCGGTGGCCTGTGCTTGGAGATTTTTTACATTGATTGTGATTTCTAGTTTTGTGTTCTGGTTCTCCCTAACCATTTTCACCAGTTCTTCTGCCGTAAGCTTTATGGCTTTGTCTGCAGTACCTCATATCGGATGCCCGGGTCATCCGACTCGTTTCTACCCCGCATAATCGAGGAGGAAAAATCGGTTATTGATCCCGCTTTCTTCTCCTTGTAGCTCACTACGTTGGGGCTTGAACCAGACTTGAATGGAATGCTCTTCAACTTCCCCGTTTGTGTCAATTCTGATGTCGGCGGTTCAAATTTTTTGCCCACCAGCTGGAAATGTGGGCTAGTACCAAAATCTTCCTCTTCCTCCCAGTCGTTCATCGCCCCCTCGGATAAGGATTGAGTGTTAGAAGCGCCTCCAGTTTGAGTTGCAAAAAGTTCATCTAACGCTGCCTTCCGTATGTGGGGGTGTAGTTCTTGCTAGCGACGATCTTCTGATACTTGGGCCCATGTTATCATCATCCATCTACTTGTATCTCTCTGTTCTTGTTTTTGTGTCATTACTTATCGAGAATATGCCACCCCCCCTAGAATCCAAGAGGCAGTCTGCGTTATCGGAGGAGGATTTTTTGGTTTTACCTATACCTCCCGGAAGAATTAAATTTTTTGTTCGACATCATAAAGAAACAAAATAGTTAGGCATAACGTTCCTATCACGTTTGTTGTCAATAGCCAGTTGTCATTTTTCTAATCAAGTCCCAGTAGTCAGTAACCAAAATCATAAACCATTTCATAGCATTTCGTATCCGTAGTATCGCACTGTGCTTTACACACCAGCTCTATATTACTCCCATAATATGGTCCAATTTCAGCAACGACTCCACCATCGAGACCAAGGTACAAATTTAACCCACGTCTGAGGATCGGGCAGAATAAAGCGGAAGGCACGTAAGGTCTAACCTACCCTTATCGGGCGAGGCTCGGAATCTTGGTGTGCTGTTAGACGGAGCTGAGATTCAAGTCCCACATCACTATATCTGCTTAAGAATTCATATTCTATTCTTAAGATGCTCTATGCTAATCGTTCCATACCCGATACGAGGCTTAGGCCTTTGGTTCTCCCCAGATTTAATTACTGCAATGTTTTGTATGACGTTGACGTCCAGAACTCGTGTCTTCGACTTATTTTCGGTCAAAGGAAGTAAGATCGAATTTCACACACCCTGGACGTGGTGGGGCTGCGTTGAAAGTTACACCCCGCTTGCTTTTGCTATAGGGTATTAACCTTGAAAGCTCCTAATTGTCAGTACTGTAAGATTACTTTTGTCCGCCATCTTAACCTTAGGAGTATTATTAACCGTTACGAGACACCTGGATCACACTTTCAGGAGATGCTTTTCTTATATTAGAGCTATTGAGGTTATCACCTCAAGACTGCGGATAGGACGTACTCTACTAACAAAAACGCATCCATACTTCAGAGGGAGGATCTTAGTAATGCGTGCAATGCACTATCACAATAACAGTGTCTCAGTTTTTGCTAGAGTCCCAGAAGAGAGGTTCTTAACCCTCGACTCAGATCGTGCCATAACTTTAAAAACACCCTTGGAGGCAGTAGCAGAAAGTTCAGTTCATAAATAAATTGCATCTGATTTTGATATTAGTTGGAGGTATGGAGGTGCTAAGAACCAGTAAAGTTGAAACACCTCCAAATACATACAAAAAAGGATTTAACTTGGGTACCTACCTACTATTCGTATTTATACGGTAAAATTTTGACACTTCTGTGTGTGTGGGGAGGAGGGGGGCTCTACTTCTTTGTGCTGGTGGTGAAAATGAACTGCGTGTCGAAATGAACTGATCTTAGTACTTATTCCAATCTTAATACACCCTCAGACCACTACTAACTATATCTGACGCTTTTATCTCGCTTTTAACTTTATTGGGGGAACGGGTAGCATAGCAATCAAGATGCTAGAAGCGAAAAATAAACAAAACCTTAAAATAATACCAATCTGACTTAAAATTTTAATACACGTAACAATGAGGGGGTGGGGGTCTAAGAGTTTGCCAAGTTTGGAGCAGTACCTTCTATATTGTATTATCTACTCAAAGTAACGATTATTTAACCCTACTAAGCATATGGTTATAATATGGTGGGTATTTTATACCCATACTGATATTGGCCATTGCGTTTGTTTTTTGTTTCTGATGGATTCTCAAGCACCTATCAAAGCAAATAATAGCTGAACACCAAAATTCATGTAGGTACAGTCAGAGATATAATTATTGGCCACTATAGGCTCGCCACCAAAGGTACTGACTTTAGACTCCCCAGGATTGGAGAAGTGTCTTAATGTAATAATAAAAAATGCGAAATATTTTGGGCAAACTTGAAACTGATGTTGTGATGTTAATTTTTAAGTTGGAAGTGGTTCTGGAAGAGTGAACTGCACATATTGCATTGTGCTTGTGCATATAGACTGTTCATGTGTTCATTGTACTTCCCATCTCTATACTGTGCGTGCATGAAATGAACGTGATCTATGTGAAAAAGCATCAATGGTAATTGTTAAACATTTTTCTTACCAAAACAAAGCTAATTATTAATGGATGTTAATGAGTAGGTCGTACGTGGTTTGAGTTAAGAAAAACCAAGTATTACGTGTACGATAACGTCTTTGTTATTTATTAAACTCGTTCACCACACGGATAAAAATCTAAATTTTGAAATTAAAATAAATATCAATTATAGTTATTTATGTATTAAGGGCATTAAGTAGATGTTTATACCCTGTGGGCGACAGTTTACAAACACGAGGGCCTCTGGCCCGAGGGTTTGTAAGTCGCCTGAGGGTATAAACTCTAGTAATGCCCGTGGTTCATATAAAACTTTATGTTTTACTAGTTCATTATAAATAAATAAATAATATGAGTGATTTCATTGACAAATTTTTATAGTAAGCACTGATTAAAGTCAATTAAAGTTGCCAAGAAACTACTTGTTTTATATTTGTTTAAAGTAAAAGTGCATATCTGTCATAATGGAAGAAACTAAAATTCCAGATGAAATTATAATAAAAGCTGAAAAAGCTACTGAAAAATTATTACCCCAGAAGTCTAAAGTCCTATACAACAAGGAATACGAAAAATTTCAATACTGGATGACAGAAAACAACGTTGACCAAATCAACGAGACTGTGCTGCTTGGATATTTCGGAGATTTGGCTCAATCATTTTCCCCGAATTCTTTGTGGGCTAAATACTCCATGTTGAAGAAGACATTATTAGTAAATAAAAATGTAAACGTTAAAAATTATTATAAATTAGGAGAATTTTTAAAACAAGGATCAAAAGGATATGAACCAAAAAAATCTAAAGTTTTGCCCAGAGAGCTAGTGTTACAGTTTATTCATAATGCGCCCGATGAGACATTTTTGATGGTAAAAGTTGCCTTGATTTTTGGTGTTTTTGGTGGATGTAGACGACAAGAATTGGTTAATATGTTAATTAATCATGTAGAAGACCGAGGCTCAGTTTTTGTAATAAATATACCTGAAACAAAGACTGATAAGAAGCGAGTTTTTACCATTATCGATGAAAATCAGATGAATAGTATTATGTTGGTAAGAAAATACATCTCTTTACGACCACATGGATGCTCTGAAAAAAGATTTTTCTTAGGATACAGACATGGCCGTTGTTTTGGACAGCCTGTGGGGAAAAACACGTTTGGAAAAATACCTTCCCACATAGCAAAATATCTGGGTTTAAGCGATGCAGATAAATTCACTGGCCACTGTTTACGGAGAACATCTGCAACTCTTTTGGCAGAAGCAGGGGCTAGTATGACTACATTGAAACGACATGGTGGCTGGAAAAGTTCTTCGGTAGCAGAAAGATATTTAGAGGATAGCATTTCTTCAAAAAATAAGGTTTCCAGAATGTTAGCTGGTGTGCCTTCTACCTATCACGATTTATTACCAACGTCAGCCATTTCTGTGAATGAAGGCGATAAGTTAATTACAAATACGGCATCGACATTCACAGCAGCCAATGTTACTATTACTGGATCCTTTCAGAATTGTCATTTCAATATTAAGTAGACTTAATATTTACTTCATGTACTATATCAAACGAAATAAATATATATTTTTTTAAATTTGCATCTTTTAAATACTCGTTGGAATATTAAGATTTTTTAATACCCCGCGGGCGTTAAGATTCCTTAATGCCCGTGGGGGTATAATGACTAGTATAATATATCTCGTAACAAAGCAATAAAAAGATAATAATGAACTAGTAAAACATAAAAAATAGTAGAGGTATAGGTCTATTAAAATCTAAAATTTTCAGCGCACGAAAGTTTAACGTGTTAAACTAAATTTTCGTGATTTTCATTGCTTGTACTAGTAAATCACGAAAACGACCTGTAAACTTCCCACTATTTAAACTAACACAAGACACGCAGCTAAAATAAAATTATTATCGAATAGAACATCTTTTTTTAGTAAAAGTTCTATTTAAGGGAAGGACGGGTGTTTAAGAAGAAAAAAAGAAGAAGAAAGAAGGTGTGCAATTAAAACGCCAAAGAAAAATTTCGGTGACGTAAATGGCACAAAGAGCCATATCTTTAAACGGGGTCGAAATTCAATTTATATTTTTGCTTTACGGCAAGATTTCTTTGGTTTACAAAAACAATAACGAAAACTCGATCCATAACTAGATTGAAATCAATTTAGGAGTGTCTAAAAATAAAGTTCGACAAAAGAAAAAGGAAATTTTTGTTTATACGCCTCTATTGTTTGCCATATACGCGCTTTTTTCTTCTATTTACGTTTTTAATTCTTTGCGGCTTTCCTCGCACTCTTTTCCTCGAGCGACCAAATTCGTTTTTTAGCTTTTGTCGGCGAAAAAAAAACATTTTTCGAAAGTAAAAATTTAATTACGTCAATTTAATCGAGCGTCGGAATTACGTATAAATGTGTTTGGGGTAAAATAGCTGTGAAAGCTATAATTAATGTATTGCATGGCGAGAACCCTGAAATTGTAAGTGACTGAAGTAAAGTTATTGCGGTTTTGTTAGGCCAAACTTTTGAGTACGCTCTGGCCCCTCTTCTCTAAGTGCATGCGTTTGTATCGTTTTGTAAGTTTCGCCTTAATCTCGAGACACGAAAAGCAAAATTTCTAACTGTTTAAGACTTTAAATTAACTCATATTTCGCTTAATTAATTTATGGGGTTTTTGAGGAAATTAGTCTTAAATGGAAATGGTTGTGGAAGTTAATAAATTGCCATTACGTTTGTGGGTTTGACTTGTACATTTCGGTTTTCGTATTAACAAGGGGGTTGTTTGAAAAAATTTAGCTTATGAAAAATTAAATACTTTGTCTTTAGTTGTCAAATGCAAGAACTCGAAATTAAATTTGATTTTATTTTAAATTTTTAATACACAAGAATTTGTTTTCGCGTGAAAAATTTCTTAATTTAAAATTTTTCGCGAAAATATTCATTTTACGCTCTTTTAAAGACCATGCATATTATTTTTCTCGTTCACACGCTGCTAGCTATATTTTTCTACTTGTCATATTCTTTCTACTCTTGCTTGTGTCTTTTTATACTTACTTTTTTCGCATTTCAACTTCATTAAGAGTTTGACTTTGTTTTTCTTGTTATTTCCATTCGAGGACTGTTTTTGTCGTTCGTGCGAGATATACGTTACTACAAACATTTCTATTTTCAACTAGCAACTTTCATCTCTACACGTCGGCCAGTCTGCCTGCCTTTAAAACGATATCTAAAATTCTTACAAAAACTTAAAATTTACAAAGCGCTTCCCAATTAGTTTATCGAAGTCGTGTCTTTTTCGTTTTAACAATCTTTTCCACCTACAGGGTGCTGAAAAATTATAAAATATTTTAAGATCATGGGTCTTAGAAGTCTAAATTTTAAACTTGTGAAACTACTGTTAGAAGAATTGTTGCTCAGTAGATATATATCAGCCTCGTCTCGTTTGGAGAACACCTAGGGATTGGCCTCCTATTATCACATCCAGTCAGTTCGAAAGGCCAACAATTTTCCCCTAGTTATAAATGCTAGGTTTGGTAGCGATATTTAACTTTGTATGCCTTTTTGGAATTTGGTTAATTATAACATCCAATTAATCCCAATCGGTGAACTCGTCCTACAAACCCAATAATGTTTGAACCACCAATGGGCGCAAAATTTGTGTTTTTACTACTGTACCATGATCTTTCTCTCCATTTATCATTTGCTTCTCAGCTGCTCAGGAAAACTTAGATGGAAATTAAGAAGGAGGGGATAGAAACTTCGTGCTTCTTTTTTACTAAGCATTTTTAAAAAGCAGAATATGCTACGCGGTTAGGGTACAGCCCCTAGTTTTTTAAGAGAGCACGGAATTCATTCTTTCAAAGATGCTCGTTCTACGTCGACATGTCACAAAATAAATCACAAACACAAACCTCATCGGTGTAAATTTGATTGGCATTTTTAATGTGTGGTGATCTGGTCACTGTCGAGACCCTGAGACCATTTTTTTTCGAAGGCATAGCACAATTATTAAGTTTAGCAGCTCTAAATAGTCGCTTTTCGGTAAAATTGTAGTGAAAAATTGAGCATAATGAACGTATCGATTATTTCTGGACGCAATTGTCACAATCATTACCAAAAAATGAAGCGTTCTGGGGTTACCTACTACCTATTCTATTGTAGGCCAACTGGCGATGATAATGATAAACGACTTCGGAAAAATTTATGAGAAATTTTTTGACTTCAATTAAACGAGTCCTAACCCAAAATGAACCACTAATGAATCTAATTTTTTTTACTGGCGTGGTTTTCCATATCTGGAACGTTATTAGGGTTATTTGGGGTTATTCATTCAGAGTGTCTTTCAGACAGTCGCTGAAACTCTCTCCCAGAGTCTTTTAAAGGCTTTTTCAGACTTTCTCTTAGATTGCCATTAGAGTGTCTTTTAGACTATCTCTCAGGTGTCTTTAGAGTGCCTTTCAAACTGTCTCTGAGACTATCGTTCAGATTGTCTTCCAGGGTGTCTTTCTGACTCTCTGGGGAGACTGTCTCTCCGACTTATCTTTGTTTCCCTGTAGTCTTTTTCTGAAAAAATATGGAAAATAATTTAGATTAACAGTTCACTAAATGTTAAATTATTCTCTTGCGGCTCTCTATCCGCCTATTTGTCGCACTTTACGCAGTTATGTCTTATTTACCCCGGTGTCTAGATCTTTGTTAATCTGGTTTTGTATCTCCTGCTTTTTTATTTTTCTGTTAATCTTTGTTACGTATTTTTTATGCTTTTCTGACTGTCTTTTTGACCGTCTCACAGACTGTCACTCTCACTGTCCCTCAGACGGTTCTTTGGACTGTCTTCTGATTGTCTTTCTCACTATCGAGGTCACTATCGTTCAGACTATCTCTCAGAGTGTCTCTCATTAGTAGTTGCGAGTTCAAAGTACTAATAGGTATTATGGTGTCTCAAGTATCAGGTGACACAGTGTAATATACAATATTTTACACAAAACGTGGATTGACGTGGTCACCTTTGTATTAATATATATAGAAAGTTACATAAATGAACATATATGGGCAAAGTAGTCAATTTTTTTCATTTTTTGGTCAGTTGCCGAAAATTAGTTAAATTCTGACACATTTCCAAATCGTTTCGATTGAAAACGGTATGTTAGTAATGCAAATTACGAGTATTTGAGTTTTTTTTCTCTGTAATATTAATGCGATCATGTTACTACATAATTTATTATTATTAGGCCATCGCAGACTACAGCCAACGCGACAGACACCCATAATATGCAACGCTCATTGCGGTAAACCGCAAGAACGTGCACTAAAGAGCTGGCGGATACAAAAAATGAGCAAATTGTTTATATTTAAAACGTAACTTTTAATTTAAACAAAGTGACTAAACTGTAAAAAGAAAAAACGCATATGTTTTAGAGACAACTCGTGAAAACTACTTAAAACGAATTGGAGAACCAACTTGAAATCCATAAGCTAATTTTACAAGGAGTTTTGTGAAGCTGAAGAACAGCACGTGGTTAAAGTTACAACATAATTCTCTTGGTATTTAACAGATTTTAACCGACCAATTCACAATTCCACTTGCTTTTAGAACAAGTTATATATAAGTTTTGAAACAATGGTCTCAAATTCCATTGAGAAATCTAAAATAGCTTCTACTGTTTCTCCTACAAGTAAATTAAAAATATTGACCTAAAAATTGAAGACAAAAAATTTAATCTCTTTCATGTCACCCACGAAAAAGTTTTAAAGTTGTAATTGCGAAATTTCTAAAAATGACTTTTAAATTGTAAAGTTCCTCTAACTAACACGCGGTGGAAAAATAAATAATGGAAGTTCATAGAAGGATAACATTAATAAAGTGCATTATACTAGAAGATACGTTTTTATTAACAAATTGAAGACGCCTCCGTATGAAGCTTAAAATCGTATAAAATTTAATGCATTTCACCACGGGACGTAACACCATACATTACCAAACTATAATGTAAATATGATTAAACTTTGACAACTGTAAATTGTTAGTTTATAAATTAAGTAGTTCTAATTTACATCTTGTCTACAATTTATTAACACGTACAGGTTTAGTCAAAACCTCCTTAACGATTATAAATTATGCTACAAATAAAATTTAAATTATGAGCTCGGAGCTCCACGGGAAGATTATTCAAAAAAGTGTATAAAATACAAAAAGAAACGGAAGGCTTTATTTATTTAACTTGACAATGGTTTTTTTGAGTTATTAATCTGTTAGCCACTAACAACTTAACCAACGACTCCAAAATCAGAAAAGCTGTGAGCTTAGGAGCGCCTCTATCATAATTTATCGGAGCCCAATCAAAGCTATGGATTGTTAGGATTGCCCACGGCGGACTGCGAAATTCGGTGCAGTTGGACAGACTGTCAGATAGAAACTTGATACTGAAAACTGAAAACTGTTGGCCAAGTTGGGCAGACTGTCAGATCGAAACTTAAAAAACACTGCACATTTACAGTATTGCAAGCGACTTCTGCAGGACTTCTTACAGTTTTATCGCACTTACCAATTCAGTTTACGTTTTTCAAGTTTCTATCTGACAGTCTGCCCAGCTGTGCCGAATTCGGCAGTTTGCCGCTAACAACCCTAACAATCCATAGCTTTAGACTTTCTAGGAGCCAGCTAGTGGGCTAGTGGGTGCCACTATTGGGATATTTGGGCTGAAGAAACAAAACTTTCCACGTACTTAAGACTAGAATTTTCCAATAATTATAGAAAGAGAAAGCTAATGGAGCGGCTTCGTGAAAAATATTCTTTTTGAATCGGTAAGGATTGTCATGTCCTTACGTAAAATAAGATTTTCGTTAATTTGGGAAAAACCTGCTGGGAAACTTTTCGGGAATAGTAGATTTTTACGTACAAGCTAATTCGACAAAAAATACTGAAGGGTTCTTCAATTACATTCAATAAATTTCAATGGATTGTAGAAAAAGTGGTTTTGGTCGGCTGAAAAAAAATTTTTTTTTGAAAACAAATTAGGCGCAATTTTTTTCGCGTATAAATATTTGCGATAAGATCTTATTAGAAGCACGAATTTTTGATTAAACTTTTTATCTACTACCGTTTTAGGTGATTGATGAGCAAATCTATTTACGATCAATCCTTATGACGTATTTGAGTTTCCACTTAGGAAATCGGATATAGAGAGTGGTGAAAGAGAGAAGCTCAATTTTGAAGTACCTACAACGTCAAATTCTCTCTCTTTCGGGGGTATGTGTGTACATTGGCATCGCAAATATGCAAGAAAATACCTACAAATAAAACCAAATTCTCACTTTGTGACGCGTTTGTGTTTTTTTATAAAGTAACTCGACACTGCATTTGTTATTGGATTTTTTTTTCACTTTGAATATCTACTTTACATTTTAAGTTGGAAAATTTAGCCAAGTTGTGCTTTTGTTGGTTTCCCGAGTATATTTTGTTTTGTCATAAAAAGGGGTAAAATTTCATCCTTTTTGTCAGCTTTAAATTTCACTTTATTTAATTGCGCTTTTAAGCTTTATCGATTTTTCGTTTTGGGGGTAGTTAAAGAAATAAGTGTTTGCAATTTACAAAACAATTGTTGCATAATTGATGCACCGTCGAGCATTTCATTTAGTGCACGGTTGCAGTTTCCCTTGTAGCTTATTCGTTAGATAGTAACAAAAAATGCATCCTAGAGCTTTGTGAAACGCCTAAAGCGGCATGATGTGGGGTTTGAAAAGGGGTAGTATGGCGCAACGTGGTAAAACTTGCGAAATAGTAAGGGCAGAAGCAACCTAATTGCGTTGCTTACATACGGCGTAGCGGGTGTGATCTCATGCATAAACAAGGAGATAAGTGGAGACGCCGCAGTTGCCCATTAGACTTGGAAACGAGGACGGGTCCAGCTACGATTTGACAGATGTTTCTCTATTTTACTGGTTTCCCTTACATTACGCCTTGTCCTATTGTGACTCATATAATGCAAACTCCAGTTTAGGGTTGACACTTTAGTTAAATTTCAAATTCTCGTAGTTTCCAACATCCTTTAAACGCCATAACTATTTAACTCCACTAACTACGAATTTTGACGTACGAGGGCGTATTGATATATTATTAACTTATCATAGAGCCCACAAATTTAAAATAGTTTATTACTAAACACATTTTTCCCTTTGTGTAAAACATTATAGCGATCTGGTAACGTATACGAACCTTCCAGAAAAACCTGCTTTGCAGGATCATTCTCTACAGCTTACAGCAGCTACAAGAATTACTCTAGAAATATTCGATTTGGATGAAGGTACGTTGTCGGTTAATTACCCTGTAAAGGCAAAACGTCTTTGGGAAGCTTTTTTCTTCTCTTTTCTTCAACATGTTAATAATGTGGTAGAAGATTCTTCAGTTACAGTAGTTAGCATCCTAATCTGGATAATCAATTCCAACTACTCCACGGTTTTCCAAAAACTTTTTAACAGAACCTCTTCTAGCTGACTTCTTAAGTCTTGGAGAATCGAAGTGCTTCCATTCAATCGACTGCTGCTATAGTTGTTTCTTTTTTTGACTCGGGTGGGTGCGACACTTCCTTTCTAGATCGCTTCTGATCCACATTTAAGAATGTGGTGGAAGGTCCATTTTCAAAGATTGTTTTTTGTAACAATTCTTTATAGCGGCCTACCCTGGCATTTGGACGGGAAATAATGTGCCTCAGGTCCGCAGAAATCACAGTCCAGAACAGAACTAAACTTTGCACTCGAATTGTGTCTATCGCCCTTCCAACTGTAGGATAAATCTTGAATCCACATTTATATGGATAGTCAGGTTGCTCTCCTCTTCTAAACTAAGAAATCCTTCAAGCCTGTTCTGGAATAGTTGGAAGAGGCGCTCAGCGGCCCCGAACTTTTTAGTGGAACATACCCAATAAAATCCAAAATAATGTTAGATCTTAGTAAGGCACGTCAGAGGGCCGCCTACTGACAGATGAACGGATACCTGTCCCTTGATAAAATCGTACGTACTTGGGTGTTCGGGAGGACGAATCTTCTCAACTCATTTTAAGCAGATGCTCACTTTTTCTTGTACTGAAACACTCTACACTCATCTTCTGCATTTCCGAAACTAATGGATTTACAAAAGATGCATCCGGGTAGGCTTGATAGTCTTCTGCTGGGAGGTGTGAATTCTTCAAAGTGTGGACTAGTCCTCTTAGCCAAATTGGACGGTCTGGCGGTTGTATTTTCATTATATTGATACTTTTTCAGTCCTTCTCATCGTCAACATCGATGAAAAAAATAACAAAAACTCCCAGGTTTTCCATCTTTGTAAAAAAGTAACTTACACGCAAGTTGCAAATTAATTATTCGTTGCAGTCTACAAAGGTTAATTACATGAATAATTCATAATTTAAGTAATTTAACAAAAAATATTGTTTATAATTAAGTGCAAAAATTTTTAAATAACTTTTCATAAAAGGTAAACTTCCAAAGCAATTTTAGTCAAATTTAGAAAATTTACAACTCGTTAACTTCCCAAACTCTTAATAATTTACTAACTAATATACAAAGTATGTCTTAAAATAATTAAACGTTTAGGTTAGAAACTGTTTTTAAAAGTGTAAATTAAATTTACACCATCCTCTTTTAATTATTAAGCCGTGACTGGGAATTATTTTCTGAATTTCGCAACACCTCAAACTCTTGCCAATGAGGTCCGATACTGAAACGGACTGTTTTTTACGTTCAATATTTTACACGCATCTGAAACTAGCATAAATGGCGTACACTGTAGCGCTTTTACTTTAATGTCGTCGCACCTTTAACGAAAATTTCTGTTCAGATGCTGAAACTTCCATACCCTTACCCCACATGAAAAAGTTCCTACGTGTAAGGTAACCCGGTTGTGGTAAATGCACTATAAATGACAATTATCAGTGTAAAACTGTGCCATTAGATGGATGTTTTTGTTCTCTCTTATTGCGTAGTTTTTCACGCTTTTCAGGGTGCAGCACTCGGATGGGTGACTGGTTAAGTATACCTTGTACAGAGATAATTGGAAAATACCTTTTTGACTTCTAGGTTTAACACAGTTGGGGGTGTACTTAAAGTACTTTAAAATTTAAATAAGAGGGATGCTGACAATAAGAACAAGAAACAATAGAATTCGTAAGGTATTTAAATGGTCAGGTAAAATCCCTCTTATTTAAATTTTAAAGTACTTTAAGTACACCCCCAACTGTGTTAAACCTAGAAGTCAAAAAAATATTTTCCAATTTTCTCTGTACAACCTATACTTAATGGTTGTGCTTTAATGGGTCCGTACAGGAATCATGCTCATTATTTCCTTTAAGCCTTTGCAATAATTCAATCAGGAACAAACTTTAGAAACATTTTAACCTCCTCTGGACGCACCTAAAAACAACGCATTCTCGTTCCGAGCCAGTCGCGAGGTCCTAGACCTTCGTAAGTGAATTATTCATCTTAAAAGCTGCCAGACCATTAAAAAATTGAGTTAACCTATGAGTTCTATTTCTACACTGCACAAAAGCATCGCCTACGTTCAAATTTAAGATGCAGTGATGCCTGGAGAAAAAGAGGTGGGTAGGTGATCTATAAAGATGGTTCATCTGTTTCTATTCTTCATTTTCGAACTAGAGGGGAGACTATCTATTTAAAAAGTGGACGCCTCTTCGCCTGGGTTTTCAAGGTTTTAGGGTTAGCGTAAGATGGTTCACTTCAATATACGTTATCAATCTATCGTGACTGTTCGTTATCTGGGTCTAAAGGTCTCTATAAACGAGCAGTTTGAAGCAGCCCAGGCCAGCTGCACGAGTGTAGTCAATTTTCAGCTTCAAGCTCACTGAATCTTATAACTACAACCGCAAGCGAACTGATTGAGAAGTCCGTATATTGCGGACGTCTAATTTTGTATCGAGACTGCATATCACCCAACTGTGACATCTTGAACCTGTCGGCCGCAACTGCTTCAAGCTGCTCGTCTATACTGGGAATCCTTATAGTTTTTCAGGACGCTTGATGCAATGCAATTAGCACCTTCTCGTCGTTAATCTCCTTTTCGTGGGGACAAAGTTTCAAAACTTCTCGAAACCTTAACAACTTTACAACTTTCTTATTTGCGCTACTGTAACACAAAACCTATATTCCATACCCACTTCTGACATTTATTAGCCTAATTTTACGTAAGGCTTTGCACCCCTAATTCGTTCTGTTTAATTAAATCTTTTTATAATAGAACTTTTTGGAGGCGTTATCCTCTTAAAAGGTTATGTTTAAAAAACAGATGCGTTTTCACGATTTTGAACGCCTAAAATGGAAACCACAAAGACGATAGATCCTATTTAATATTCCTGTCAAATAAAATGGTGCAAGTTGTTGTGGATTTTCTAAAGTAAGAACACTTTAAAATTATAAGGTAGAGTTTTTTTTTTAAAACGCCTCGTGTGTTATTAGAAACCCTCCATTATTAGAAACTTGACAGATATGTGTTTAATAGCGAACATGCAAGTTTTTATGCGGGTTTGGCGCCATCTGCTATGAAGCTAAAATCTCATTTACATAATGTCCAAATGCCATGCTAACCTAGCGCTAAGTACAATATGCATTACACACTTGATGTTGATTGGAATCGTATAACGTTACAATTTAAATTATACCGAGGGGTAAACTTTACAGGAATTTTAAATTTTGTACGGAAATGGCTAGCTGAAGAGCGAATTGAAATGTAAATTTTAACAAAAATAGAGAGTTTTTGTATGGTAACTAATTCAAATGCAAGAAAAAGTATAAAAAATTATTTTCTTAAAGAAAACCTGCCGAGCGCAACGCAGGAAAAAGGGGGCGTGGCCTAATTTAGTTTTTGTGAAAATAGTCATGTTGGTTTTTAATTTCAAACTACACTACTCACTGTAAATTTTCTGTTTTATCTCTCTTCTTATATTTTTGGTTAGGGAGGCTGACCCACCTTAGCCTCCTCTAAAAAGTCGTCACTGGTTTCAGGTTGATTTTTGGTCTTCCCGCGAGGAACTCCTTGCACTTGGGACGACAGACCGGTCGTATTATTGGACGTTCCGCTGTCCTGTCTCCTTGAATAACGCTATAAGTAGATGATCCGTTTGTATATCCACTGAGTTCCAGATAAGCAAATCCTAGGTTCGAGAGCTTTAGGTCTCGGTGTCGCAAGAGCTGGGCATCGGCCTACAATCTGTTGGAAATATATTGTCCTCTCTACAGAGTCTACACGTAGTACAATCTCTTGTCAGTGGGTGTATCACCGTCCTTGCGAGTGCTCTGCAAAGGCTACATTATTTTGGCTTGTACTAAACCTGGTTTTACAAACCAGATCCTGTGTGTACCACAGGAGTTTAGGAAACCTTCCAAATATTTACTTTTGATGAAATTTAAGAACAGGTGCTTTTGCAGGATCTTATAGCTAGTACTTCCGCAAACTACGTACTTTAAATTTTCGTGCAATGAGAAGTTTGCATCAGATGTCTCCTCATTTGATGATCAAGTATTTCCATTTTTGTTTCCGCGGTTTCTAGGTGTTCGTCTCGCTGGTGCATTATGGATCTTTAACCGTTGGATCTTAACCCATCTTCTTCTTCCTAAGTGCCTATGATCTCGCCGTTTTCTGGCGTTCAAAATACTCAAAATTTTCCTAAAGAGCACAGTATACCTTAATGTAGCCTGGACGGCAAACACAGTGAGTCGCTAGTAAGAAGATAAATAGAGAACGCTAGTACCTGTAAATAGCAATTATTTTTTTTAGTAGTCAGTTATTACTAAAACAACGGCCTTATTAATCACCTTTAAACTTGTTACCATCGCTAATACGTGTTAATTTTATTTCAGATTTCAATGATGCTCCTCATGTAGTCTAAACCAAAACTACACCTTTCTTCCACTGGTGAGTACGATTGAGTTTTATTACCTTTTACAATTAAAATAGATTTAAGAAGGCTACGGAACAACTATAATGTGCCTAGTAGATAAAAACACAAATCAAAACATAAGTGCCGTAACTAATCGCATTATGACCATTTCGTGTTGCTTTCTCGAATCCATTCAAATTTCGAGCCCTTGGGAGCACTTAAAACTTGAAGGCTTTCAGTAGGGTAATTTACAAAAGGTTGCTTAAGAACTAACATTTTATGAAGGAACTAACCTAATTTCTGAAACATCTTTAGAATTGATAAAAAAAACTCGAGAAAATTATGGGCAATCTTAAAATGACAACCATTAGCCTTGTGTCGTTTTATATCGTTTTGAATTTAAAAAAAAGTATAGTATAGTATAAAGGAAGAGAATAACCATGAATTTTCCACTGAAAATCCTTGTAACGTTATTTTTTGTGTTAAAATTTAAAATCAATAATTTGTCTTGTTCGCATTTGAGTAAGATCGGTGCAAATTGGAGCGCTCCTGCCATCGCACTATAAGTTTCGAGGTTGGAATATTAGGAGAATCGATGACAAAAGACAAAAAGACAAAAATCATCTAGTCTAAAAAAATTTTTATCAGCCCATTGTAAAACCCTTTTCGTAGTTTACAATAATAAAAGGAAGCCGTGGAAGTGCTTTAAGCTGTAATTATTTAAAAGAAAGAAAAAACGCCTTTATAGTAATAGTAGTTGCTTCTAACATGTTATTTTTTTTAGTGTCTTATTATTTCTAGCTGCTTTAGAATTATTTATACAAAAGAGAAATACTTACTTTGTTTGAAAGTATAATTTTGAAAATTGTCATTTGTAACATGCGGTTATGTGTGCCACAAACATACACAAAAGTTACTCTTTCAAGTAGTAGATGTATAAAACATTGTCACTTCCTACCCTTTTGCTTTAGGGTGACACCCTTTTAATATTATACACATGCATATATTTTATGTTCCTGTTCTCATTATGGTTGACTTACAATTATTCAATTATACAATTTCGTTATTTTTTTGAAATGTCTAAACATAAATTTTGAGGCCACGATGCAAAATGGGACTTTATCTTGGCGTTCCGGTTCATTTTGATGTAATTTTCGCGCCCCTTGCCCTCGCAAGGCAATGGTAAACTAGTATTTTGACCTTTCTTGTGATTTTGAGTTAGTATTAGCTTATCTATGACGCCGTTACAAAACCGGCCGTCTGCCGTGTGGCAGTATTAACTCGAGAGGGGTGGGTTTTTGCTATTTTTCAGTTTTTTGCTTATAACTTGAAAACTACGCACTTTTTGAAAAAAATGCCCCTATATAAAAATAAACTACATAGTATTTCTTAAAAATTATATCTATTAGATTTTTTTCTTAAAACAAACGGTTAAGGAGCTAGAGCGCGTGATAGTTTGAAAACTTTCTAAAATAGTAAAAAATAATAACTTTTTAGTTTACCGCTTATAACTCAACAACTTCACAGTTTTAGAGAAAAGTTTGTTTATAAATAAACAAAGTACCTTAAATTTCTTACAAATTATGTATTTTGTTTTTTTTGTCAGACGAATGGTTTGCTAGCTCTTGGACTATCTTAGTCGGCCCGTGGCCACTGATAGTCCGGGAGGCAGCGAACACTTTTACTAAACCATAAAAATAAATGTACCACCTTAACTGTTTATTTGACGAAAAAAATCTAAGAGACATAATTTGTAGTAAATTTAATCTACTTTATTATTTTATAGAAACACTATTTACCTAAAGCCCCTAGTTTTTAAGTTGCAAGCGATAAACAAAAAAGCAGAGCTTTTTTGGAATTTTTGTCAAAATTTAACGCACTCTAGCGTCTAAGCAGTTCGTTTGAAGAAAAAAACTTTCAGATACAGTTTGTGGGGAATTTGCTCTAGTTTACTTCTACATAGATGCTTTTTTTTAAGTGTGCAGTTTTGAAGTTATAAGCGAAAAACTGAAAAAGAGCAAAAACCAACCCTTCTCGAGCCGCCTCTAAGTTAATGCTGCCACTTTTAAGAGACATACGGCCGCTTTTATTACTTTTAAATGTTCTTTCAGCGTCTTTTTATTTCGGCATTCCGCCTTCCAGACACACTATGTCCGATATTATACCCTAAACCGCTAAACTTCAACGCGCTCTACCACCTCAACTGTCTGTTTCACGAAAAAACTTAAAAGGCAAAATTTATAGGAAATCGAATATAATTTATTTTTTCATAGGAACAGTTTTCTCTAAAAGTGCGCAGTGATGGAGTTATAAGCGGTAAAAAAAATTTTGTCTGATTTTGGAAGTTTTCTTAACTTTATCGCGCGCCAGCGCCTAAATCGTCCATCTGAGGCAAAAACCTTTAGAAATATTATTTGTAGAAAATGTAGTGTACTTTATTTTTGTATATAAAAACTGTTCTCATAAACTACCTAGGTTTCGAGTTAGAAGCGAGAAACCGAAAAAAGTCAAAATCCACCCTTCTCGAGCCTTCCCCAAGTTAATTCTGCCATTTACCTCCGGACTGATAAATTATTTTTATGTAAAATTCGAAATATTTCTTTATTCAAACTTGTTGGATAAAAGGTGTCTGTTGAGTAATTACTCGCGATAATAATTGGAAGAATTGGATCATGGGATCCTCTTTTTGGCCACCCAGTAGAATTTTTTGACTTATTACGTCGTGACGTCACGATATTCGACTTAAATCGAAAGCAAAATATATATCCACTACGAAAAAAGGAAAAGAAAAATTGTTTCTGTAAAATACCTTTTAGAAAAGAGAAAATCGATGGCTGCAATTTAGAATTTTTGAAAAAAAAGGTCAAAAATTTATAGCGCTCGTAAAAAAGTTTTAAAGAATAAAAATTTTTCTGTATATTTACATACTTTTATATTCTTGTTTACACGTAATTCAATTTTAAAAACTTAAATTAAAAAATAAAGCTTCGAGTTCAATCTTGCAGCTATTTTGATGCAGCATCAAATGAACTCCAAGTTTACCTTTTGTTCAATTTGTTCTGGCAAGCATTAAAAGCGGAGGAAAATTAGAGGAAATTTAAAGAAAAATATGTAGTATAAACACATTTTATGTAAAATTTCATATCATTTCGATGTGATATTTTAAATGTAATTCTCAACGTGCTAGTAAAAATGCGAATACGATGTTCCATCAGTCAAACGTCATCTATTTTTATGATTCGTACGTCTTTTGAGTATACAAAGTTTGATGTTAAAGTGCGGAGATTTTTGTGCTTGCCACGTTATAAAGCCATTTTAAGATGCAAAAATCGCGATACAAAAAGCTGCCATAAATTCCGTTCGTGCATCCGAAGACCTTATAGCAAAAATTCGGAGCAACAATAAAGTATTTTCTTTTTTCTTTTAAATATTCCCGATGCAGCGAACAGTACACATATCAAAATCTCGACGATCAAGAACACATGTCGACCTACTCTTTTTAACTGTAGATATAAATAACACATATTGAGGAAATGTTGAGGCTATAATATATGTAGTATGATGTACGAGTTCTTGTTCCGCCTTCGAAAGTGACGTGGCAACCTTAGATTGGGCCTATCCATCTTCCTGAATTTTTCTCAGTTTCATTACAGGTTTTACATCTTCAGGCAGGGTTCTTAGATAACGCGATTCTTGATGGATTTTCACCCGACTTTTAAATTTAACTTTTAATAGCTTCGCTTTAATGTATGGTGTGTGGTAATTTTAATCGTCGCTCGAGATCCACACCGCGTTTTCTTTTATTTTTTTTTCTTCTCTCCTATCAAATTTTCATGACCTCAAAATCGATATCGAAACGTTTCATTACTTTCTCGCACCTATTAATTTTTTTTGTTGCTCTCGTCCTTCACGTACGTTTTGTAAAAATGGCTGTAAATTATGAAAAAATTTGTATTATAAAGAGGTAATTTTTTCCCTACTTTTGAGTAATGGCGCAATCGTCGTTTTTAAGTGGCTCTTTAGGTGGTTTTCAAAAGAATTTTTTTCGCCTTTCACCAAAGTAAACATTTCGTACGTCTGCATTGTACATAATATTCAGCTTTTTTTACTCGACAATTTGCAGCTTAGAAGTATTTTTCAGAAATCTTAAATTATGAATAGTGAACGAAATTACGAGCGGACTACTTGTTCGCAGGTTCCAATATTTTCAGTAGCAGTCTTTTTCAAAAACCTCATTTTTCCATACGTATTACGTATTACCTATATCATAGGCGACCTTACCTTACTGTCTTCCTGTGCTTTCAAACTTGGACTTCTTGTCATGTTTGAAACTTGTATTAATTCGTCAAGTTTGGGGTTCGGCCTTAATGTTATTCCGTCCTGCTTACATTTTTCTTTTAGAAGTTTTTATACAGCGTGTCCCAAGCTCTCATAGGTGAATTCGAAAAGCTATTAGTAGATTCCAGTTTTGGATACTGTAACCCAAATCGGTGTTATACAGGGTGTTAAGGGAGGAATCTATCAACCTTTGGGGGTGTATTATTCCTCAAGTCATTTTAAGCAAAAAAGATTATATTAACATAGGTCCGATTCAAAGGTCCGAATATTAGCGACTTATGGCTTGTTGATAGATAACTTTTAAAAAATCAGACCATGGTTACCTAATGCTTCTTATTTAACAAAAATTTAGTTTAAAGAGTAATAAAATAACATAAATAACCTACTCATGAAATGTTTAGTGACCACTAAGAGCTTCAATGCACTTGAGCACGATTCAATATGGAGTTTCTCTCATTCAGCAGTGTTTGAGTATTAAACCGAATTTCCACTGCAATATCAAAAATTCTTATACTCTGCTTAAATCAGCTCTCTCATGTTCTCAAAGATAGTAATACAGTGGAGTTCAGTTTGGAGATCGTGTTGGTCAAGCATGCAGCTCCTCTTGGCTAATCTTTCCGAATCGGACCTATGTTGATACAACTTTTTTTGCTTAAAATTACTTAGGGCATAAGTACACCCCTGAAGTTTGCCACATTTCTCCCAGGACGCCCTGTATATCTGGCTGTCTCTAACTTTTCTCATGCCAGTTTTTCTCATTTCTGAGTTAAAGTTATAAAATATTTTTACGTTCAATAAAATCACCTTTATTGTTCAAAAAGTGTTAATGCCTAGCTTCTCTGTAGCACCTCGGTATTTTGAACATTTATATCTTTTAGGTATTTAAAGCTATCCCTATTCCGCGTACACGAGATTTGATAGCTAATTTTATAGTAAATGTTCCAATTCTATTTTTATTACTCTTCTATACGCCGTTTGCTGAAGAGAGGCCGTTAAGAAGCGCCCTCAAAAACGGAGTGACATTTGAATATAATTTTTTAGGGTGTGGATTAACTGCTTCTGTTTAGTGAACGGCGTATAGTAGATATTATATTGAATTATTTCAGAATGAAACCCCCAAGCAAAACCCCTTTTTTGAACTTGGTTTCAGATGCTTTATTAACATTCTCAGCCGATTAATTGTCCTGGCATCAACTGAGTTCACTCTCGAACTGAGTTTACTATTAACTAAAAAAATAATTTTTTTTGTCTCTTTGGGGGGTTTCTCTCAAACTTTAACGCGCTCTAGCACCTAAACCATTCGTTTTAAGAAAAAAATCGAAGTGATGTAATATGTAGGAAACTGAATGTACTTTATTTTTGTATAAAAACACTATTTACTAAAAAGGCGTAGTTTTTGAGTTATAAGCGATCAACAAGAAAACAGTGTTTTTGGAATTTTTGGCAAACTTTAACGCGCGCTCGCGCTTAAATCGTTTACCTGAAGAAAAATACTTAAGAGAGGCAGTTTGTAGGAAATTTTATGTACTTTATTTTTATATAGATACACTTTTCTCAAAAAGGGTGCAATTTTGAAGTTATAAGCAAAAAACTAGGAAATGAGGAAAAACCACCCTTTTCGAACGGCCCCCAAGTTTATGTTTCATTTTTCAAGAGGTAGATAATCTACACAAAAAATGCAATTGTTTGATATACAAATTTTTTGAGCACCTACCCTGTATGGTTTAGTTTTACCACTAAAAACCATCCTTACATACTTCAACGCTCTAGCACCTAAACTGTTTGTTTTACGAAAAAATTTAAGAGGCATAATTTGTAGGAAAATTGGTGTGCTTTATATGTGTATAGAAACACTATTTACTAAAAGTGCGTAGTTTTCAAGTTATAAGCGAGAAACCAAAAACACGTTTTTTTTTTAACTTTAAGGCACTCTAGCGCCTAAGCTGTTTGTCTGAAGAAAAAACCTTTCCGATATGATTTGTAAGAAATTTTATTTTGTTTACTTTTACACAAATGAACTTCTCTCAAAAAGTGTGTAGTTTTGAAGTTATAAGCGAAAAACTGAAAAAAGAGCAAAACCCACCCTTCTCGAGCCGCTCCCAAGTTAATGTTGCCACTGTCAGTTTTATTACTCATTTGCAATGTTCTTTCCGCCTACATCGGTCAAAACTAAAATTTTTTGTTTTTGTATTTCAACATTCTGTTTCCCATGACCTATGACACGCTATGTCCGATATACCCTAAACTTCAACACACTCAACCACCTTGACTGTTTGTTTGACGAATAAAATGCAAGAAGTATAATTTGTAGTAAATTAAATGTACCTCATTTTTGCATAGCAACACTTTTCTCCAAAAGTGCGTAGTTTTTGAGTTCTGAGCGATAATTAAATTTTTGGGCAGATTTTGGAATTTTTTTTAACTTAACGCGCGCTAACGCTTAAATCGTTCACTTGAGAAAAAAATCTTTAGAGATATTACTTGTGGAAAATTTAATATAAGCTATTTTTGATTCTTTTTTTTCTAAATTCGCTCCGATCGTTTATTCTTTTTTTATGTACTATATCAAAGTTGTTGATCAAATACCGTTTGTTCGGTTTATTTGCTAAGGCCAGAACCGGAGTTAGGACTTTGAAAGTCATTTTTCGTCATTAAGTTTTATAATTGCCGGAAATGGGTTTAACTTTTCTATTTTAAATACAACACACTGTATATTTTGACTTTTTGCGAATAATGTAAAATTATCTGTTTTATATACTCAGTGACATAGAAATTGCAACACCCAGAAGCACTAGGAATTTTGTGATAAAATTTGACAAAACCGTTCAACTAATCGAGGGTAATAATTGATTAAATCTTAAAGAAAAAACAAATGAAGATAAACCTTATTTTTATTAATAATGTGTTGCACGTTCCCTATTGGTTACACACTCCACCACTCTTCGCGGCATCGATTCCAACAAGTGATCAATATCCTTCTGGGGTATTGTATCCCAAGCCACCTGCAATTCATTCTGGAGGGCTCCCAGCGTCAGTGGAGGATTTGCCACATTTCCCAGTTTTCTTCCCATTATGTCCTACACATGTTCAATGGGCGATAGGTCGGGAGATCTGGGTGTGCATGGCAAGAGATTGACGTAGGCCTCTTCAAAACGACTAAGAGAAGTTTTTGCAACATGAGGACGGGCATTATCTTGCTGTAAAAGAGGGTCTTCCAGCTGCTGAAGATATGGAAGAATATGCGGTTCCACAACCTCATGGATATAACGCTGGGCGTTCATATTGCCTCGGATGAATACCAAATGAGACCTACTCCCATACGCTATAGCACCCCATACCATAACTCCCACAGTTCGGTGCACAGGCCTCTCGACAGAAAAGTTAGCATTTCGCCGATCCCCACGTCTTCGCCGAACCCTCATGCGGCCATCATGCATTCCCAAACAGAATCTAGATTCGTCACTAAACACCACCCTATGCCACTCCAAGTTCCAGTGCACTCTCAACGTACACCACTCTAAGCGTTGCTGCCGGTGTTGAGCCGTAAGTGGTAGCACAAGATGTGGCCGATAAGATTGCAAGCCGAAAGTTCTAATTCGACGGTAAACCGTTCGAAGAGTTACAAGAAAACCTTAATTACCTAACCATTGGTCATCAATTGATCTGGTAGTGGAGAATGGTTCCTTAATGCCATTAGCCGAAGATGGCGGTCCTGCGCCTCATTAGTTTGTTTTAGTCTTCCGGATCCTCTTCTACGGCGTTCTTAACACTCTCTGGTCCATACTCGGTAACATCGCATGATGGTGGATTGGTTTCGGTTAAGACGATTGGGGATTTCCCGAAACGGAAAACCACCTTCGCGTAAGCCATAATTCGACCTCTTTCAAATTCGCTCAACTGGCGGTAATTTGCACGCTGCCGTATTCTAGGCATAATTAAACTCTTAAAACAAGCAAAACAGAAAAATGACAAGCCCAACAATAACGGAATTAACAAAAACTCGCAAGAAATGCACCTGACAATAATGTACGAAAAAACAACACCAAGTGTCAAATATGCCATTACCACTTGATCAATCTCATCCAAACTTTAATCAATTATTACCCTCGAGTAGTTGAACGGTTTTGCCAAATTTTATCACAAAATTCCTAGTGCTTCTTGGTGTTGCAATTTCTATGTCACTGAGATAAGTCATAACAAAAACTTTATATTTGGGCTTGCACATTGTGCATCAGCGATGTTTTAACCGTCATTTTTTAAACTTTCCTAAATCCATAAATATACTATTAACTTAATAACAGACAGACAGTTTTGTTATTCAAACACTCTGTGTAATCTCTCGAGATCTAAAAGTATCACCAAACGACTTACTACTCATTACTCAATTCTCATTAAAACTAAATGTGGTTGTATATTATAAGAGTTCAATTTTAATTGCAATGTTTTCGTTTTTTAATAAATTTTGCTTTAATAAAACGAAAAAGAATGAGCTCTTTTGGCAAGGGTTAATATTAAATATAAACCCAATATTCTAAAATATATATGAAATTTAATATTGTTTTTGTGTTGAACGGTATGCATATTAATGTTTACTTAAAAGTAGCAATATCAATTTTAAATTAATATTTGTTTGAAATGAGATTTATAATACATTACGCTCTAGTAAAATTTATTACAAAATTCCAATAAATATACTTTACTAAACAGAATTGAATGCTTTGTTGACAATTAGGGAAATTAAAGTGGTTAATTTATATCCTGGGGTTTAATAACTGAAGTTATTAATAATAAATTTATTACGATCGACAAAAAGATCGTAGGCGCACTTTATATTCTTCTCCACACATTAACGTATGACCGTAGGATGTGTGTGCGAAATTCAATTTACTCGATTAAATTGTTTTGCATTATATTTTACAGTTTTTGGGGTGGTTTATTCAAAATTCAATTATCCATATAGAATTAACTGCTATTTAAACAGTCTGTTGCCAAAAACATTGTTGGGGTAAGTTTTTCGTAAAGTACAACAACATTTTGTTCTCATCCCTTAATTTCGTTGTCTCGCTTTCTCCTAGATGAGGTTTATATGGTTCTCTCGGCGACTCGGAGACATACTAAAGAAAATATTAAATTTTTATAACTCTCAGTTTTTTCAATTTTTATTCGTTTCGATTTTATCTCCCTAAATACGGTTTATGTTATTTTCGGAAAATGGCTTTAAATAATAGACTGCCGTCGCTATGGGTGCTCGTGCTCATTCAAGGCGAGAGATGAGACAAGTAAGGTGGTTGCGGTAAAATTTTATTACACAATTTCAACGTATGAAGTTTGTTACGAACCACGGTAAATGCTTTATTATTCTGTTTTTAAACTTTAACCACGAAACTGCCAGCTCGTTCTGCTGTACACGACAACAACGTTCCACACCACCCTAATAAAATTACTTTCTTTAATTAATTACTCTCCTATTCCATTGTGTAGAGTTGTTGTTTCTCAATCATACATTTAGGTTTTGTGCTAAATGTGCTAAAAGTGGGGTTAGCTTTTCTATTTTGAATACAACGCCCTGTATATGTTTTGACTGGCTTGCATGATTGTAAAATTATCTAACTAGTGATACTAAATATTTAGTATTTTGGCTTCCGGTTCAGACGGAAACGTAATTAGTTTTCCTATTTCAAGTAGAACTACACCCCTTATAATTTTTGATTTGGAAATAAGTTAGCCATTTTGCGCGCACTATTAATTGTTTGGCACTGTTTTCGATATTCTTTATAGTAGTATTTTGAGGGCTTGTAGAATTAACTTCAGCGCGTACGAAAAAGTTCTATTATGGCCATATCGGCGGTTTTTAATTTAAAGGCATATTTGATAGTACTTCCATGCTTAATTGTTCAAAATATTTTTGCGCTCATATTGGACGTAAGAAATTTTTCAAAATCTATTTTTGGAAAAGTTTCCCTTTTTACACTTCACTATTGAAAATGATGTCTATAATGAGGGCAGTATCTAACAAAAACTAATTATGATAGAGGCTTCGATAATGGTACAATATGAGAGTACCTTGCCTAAATTCAAAAAATGTTTTTGTTCTCTAATTGGGCCTAAAATAATTTTCTATTTCTGAGAAATACCTACAAAATTGTTTCTATAATTAGTAGTTCTTGTTACATGTTTTAATAGTTGAACATATGCGAGTACAATGATCAAAGACTATGTTTTAAATAATTCTCAGTTTTTGAAAATTTAAAAAATTTCCACTTGACTCACAGAGATCGAGATAATTATACAAACAATATTTTTGACCTTCCTTTGTAATTTTTACGTATATTCGTGAATATACTTATTTGTTACAAATTAATTGTAAAATAGTTGTTTTATCATAGATGCCATTTGTTTCACTTCGATAAGAAGTTTGGCACATTTTGTCGACGAAATTAGATAAGATTTTAAAGTGTTGTACAAAATACTCAAATTTTTATTATTTTAGTAGTATCATTAAACTTGGCGATGTGGTTATGTGCTCAGTGTTCGTGTTCGCGTTTGAAATTATCTTGTGCCGTTTGGACATTCTGCAATAAGTTTTAAGTTTAATTTCCGCTACTTCATCAAGGTTAGTTTTTTTTAAATTAAATATAAAATTTTGAGGGCTAGTTTTCGTTTTACCACCAGTTATACGTAATAAGACTGCGAAAGAAAAATGTCAAAAGGTGTACAGAACCAATTTTGAGCGACATTTTGGCATATAATCTTTTTTTTCTACACTTAAAGTCGTACTTTGACTATAAATAGGTGGTTTTTTATGCTTTTTAAATATGCAGGGCGTTATTTATAAAAATGTGAATGGATCGAGTAATCCGGTAAAAACAATTTGGGCATACCCTTTCGACGCTTTGTTAGAAAATTGCCGTCATTTTTATTTTAAGAATCGGGAAATTTAAACTTAAAATTTAAAATTGGTCAAATGTTGGAATACACAGTGGCGTACCTATAGTTTAAAAAGCTACCTGTCGCTTGCCAGAACACCCTGGATTTCATTTTCGAGTACACCCCCATCTCGTTTTTCGATTATGTAATAACGAATTTAAATATCTTCTGTGCAAAGCAGAAGAATTTTTAAATGACCCCTTTTGCCAAAATTTCCTGATCTATAGGCATGGTAAACGCAAATAAGTAGGACGGGGGTAATTAAAAATCGATTCAAAATTTCAATTTTACTTTTTCGTCGACTTTGAAATAGTATTAAATATGATCAAAAAAGTTTTTCTTTTCTTTTTCAACGTTTCTTGCCACCCGAATTCAAAAATCAATATCTTGGAAAAAGGCTGTCGGGATGTGTGTTTGTATGTATTTTTTGTATAGGAACGCTTTTCAATAAACGTGCGTCGATTTCCAGCTATGAGCGATAAAACAATTTTTTGGCCGATTTTGGAAGTTTTTTTTTTATTTAACGCGCGCTCGCGCTTATATCGTTTACCTGTAAAAAATCTAAGAGATATAGTTTATATAAAATGATATGTTCTTTATATTTGTATAAAAGAACTTTTTTCATTAAGGGGGTAGTTTTCAAGTTATAAGCGATAATCTAGAAAATATCCAAAATTGAACCGTCCAATATACTCTAAACTTTAACGCGCTCTACCGCCTCCGCTGTTTGTTTTGCGAAAAAAATTTAAGAGGCATAATTTGTTGATAATTGAATGTATCTCATTTTGGGCAAGAACACTTCTCTAAAAGTACGTCGATTTCAAAATTATGGGCAACAAAACAATTTTTGGGTTGATTTTGAAAGTTTTGTTAACTTTAACGCGCGCTCGCGTCTATATCGTTTACCTGAAGAAAAACATCTAGGAAATATAATTTGTAGGAAATTGCATGTACTTTATTTTTGTATAAAAAACTTTTTTTATAAAGTGCGTAGTTTTCAAGTTATAAGCGATAACCTATAAAAGATCCAAAATCTAACCTTCTCGAGCACTTCGCCATGTCCGATATACCCTACACTTCAACGCGGTCTACCACCTCAGGTGTTTGTTTTACGCAAAAAATTTAAGAGGAATAATTTGTTGAAAATTGAATGTATCTCATTTTGGGCAAGTACACTTTTCTAAAAGTGCGTCGATTTCAAAGTTATGGCCAACAAAACAATTTTTGGGTCGATTTTGAAAGTTTTTTTAACTTTAACGCGCGCTCGCGCTTATATCGTTTACCTGAAGTAAAATACTTAAGAGAGACAGTTTGTGGGAAATTTTATGTACTTTATTTTTGTATAAAAAACTTTTTTTATAAAGTCCGTAGTTTTCAAATTATAAACGAAAACTTATAAAAGATCCAAAATCCAACCTTCTCGAGCAGTTCGCCATGTCCGATATACCCTACACTTCAACGCGCTCTACCACCTCAGCTGTTTGTTTTACCAAAAAAATTTAAGAGAAATAATTTGTTGATAATTGAATTTGTCTCGCTTTTGTATAAGAATACTTCTCTTAAAGTGCGTCCATTTTGAAGATATTGGCGATAAAACAATTTATGGACCGATTTTTGAGGGTTTTTTAACTTTAACGTGCGCTCGCGCCTATATCGTTTACCCGAAGTAAAATACTAAAGAGATACAGTTTGTAGAAAATTTTATGTAATTTATTTTTGTATAAAAGACCTTTTTCATAAAGTGCGTAGTTTTCAAATTATAAACGAAAACTTATAAAAG
This sequence comes from Malthinus flaveolus, assembly GCA_950108345.1. Taxonomy (NCBI): domain Eukaryota; kingdom Metazoa; phylum Arthropoda; class Insecta; order Coleoptera; family Cantharidae; genus Malthinus; species Malthinus flaveolus. Next base: position 5,259,867 of record OX467285.1, read on the forward strand.
ATCCAAAATCCAACCTTCTCGAGCACTTCGACATGTCCGATATACCCTACACTTCAACGCGCTCTACCACCTCAGCTGTTTGTTTTACCAAAAAAATTTAAGAGAAATAATTTGTTGATAATTGAATTTGTCTCGCTTTTGTATAAGAATACTTCTCTCAAAGTGCGTCCATTTTGAAGATATTGGCGATAAAACAATTTATGGACCGATTTTTGAGGGTTTTTTAACTTTAACGTGCGCTCGCGCCTATATCGTTTACCCGAAGTAAAATACTAAAGAGATACAGTTTGTAGAAAATTTTATGTAATTTATTTTTGTATAAAAGACCTTTTTCATAAAGTGCGTAGTTTTCAAATTATAAACGAAAACTTATAAAAGATCCAAAATCCAACCTTCTCGAGCACTTCGACATGTCCGATATACCCTACACTTCAACGCGCTCTACCACCTCAGCTGTTTGTTTTACCAAAAAAATTTAAGAGAAATAATTTGTTGATAATTGAATTTGTCTCACTTTTGTATAAGAATACTTCTCTTAAAGTGCGTCCATTTTGAAGATATTGGCGATAAAACAATTTATGGACCGATTTTTGAGGGTTTTTTAACTTTAACGTGCGCTCGCGCCTATATCGTTTACCTGAAGTAAAATACTAAAGAGATACAGTTTGTAGAAAATTTTATGTAATTTATTTTTGTATAAAAGACCTTTTTCAAATACAAAACAAAAACTTATAAAAGATCCAAAATCCAACCTTCTCGAGCACTTCGACATGTCCGATATACCCTACACTTCAACGCGCTCTACCACCTCAGCTGTTTGTTTTACCAAAAAAATTTAAGAGAAATAATTTGTTGATAATTGAACTTGTCTCACTTTTGTATAAGAATACTTCTCTCAAAGTGCGTCCATTTTGAAGATATTGGCGATAAAACAATTTATTGACCGATTTTCGAGGGTTTTTTAACTTTAATGTGCGCTCGCGCCTATATCGTTCACCTGAAGTAAAATACTAAAGAGATACAGTTTGTAGAAAATTTTATGTAATTTATTTTTGTATAAAAGACCTTTTTCAAATACAAAACAAAAACTTATAAAAGATCCAAAATCCAACCTTCTCGAGCACTTCGACATGTCCGATATACCCTACACTTCAACGCGCTCTACCACCTCAGCTGTTTGTTTTACCAAAAAAATTTAAGAGAAATAATTTGTTGATAATTGAACTTGTCTCACTTTTGTATAAGAATACTTCTCTCAAAGTGCGTCCATTTTGAAGATATTGGCGATAAAACAATTTATTGACCGATTTTCGAGGGTTTTTTAACTTTAATGTGCGCTCGCGCCTATATCGTTCACCTGAAGTAAAATACTTAAGAGAGACAGTTTGTAGGAAATTTTATGTACTTTATTTTTGTATAAAAGACTTTTTTTATAAAATGCGTAGTTTTCAAATTATAAACAAAAACTTATAAAAGAACCAAAATCCAACCTTCTCGAGCACTTCGCCATGTCCGATATACTCTAAATTTCAACGCGCTATACCACCTCAGCTGTTTGTTTTATCAAAAAAATTTAAGAAGCATAATTTGTACAAAAATGAATTTACCTCATTTTTCTATAGGAACACTTTTCTCCAATAGTAAATAGTTTTCGAGTTATGAGCGATTAAAAATTTTTTGGTCGATTTTGGAAGTGTTTTTGTAACTGTTAAAGCGCGCTCCCACCTATGACGTTTACCCGAAAAAAAAAATCTAGGAGATATGATTCGTAGGAAATTTGATGTGCTTTGTTGTTATGCTGATGATCTTTTGTCATAAAGTTTGTATTTTCGAGTTATACGCGAAAAACCGAAAAAAGAACCTAAGTCCACCCTTCTTGAGCAACCCTCAAGTTAATGCTGCCACTTTCTTTTAACAGGCAGGCGGTCGTTTTATTACTCATTTGCAATGCTCTTTCAGCCTGCATAGGTCGAAATTTTTTTACTTTATGGTCTTTATGGTTTAGTAAAATGTTTGCTACCTTCAGGACTATTAGTCGCTCAAATGAAACCAGAACACCTGGGCTTAATAATTACCGTGATTGACAGTCAAGACTTGCTTTTAACATTTTTGAGCTATAATGACGTAGTGAATTTGGATTCTTTTGCAAAACAGCAGACTAATAATAGCTACGAAACGAATTCACCATCATCAGATTTGTGCTTAAACAAAATACGCCCTTTGAAATCACTTTAAAACTTGACTATTTTCTGAAACGAGGCGAAGTTTTGAGTATGTGAATCTGGATTAAAACTGCGCTTCATTATGCCTGTAAGTACCTGCGTAAGAGTGCTAATAATTATTATCTTCACAACATATTTCATGAAATTTTGCTATTAATAATTGTACTATTTCACTGCGCCATTCAAGTATGATGCAAAGAGCACTAAATTGCCATTCATTTGCTCTTTTCAAACTTAGGCCGCAGTTTATTGAAAATACTTCCATCAACGATGAAATTGTAATTGATTATAATTGACATTGAAGTTAATAAGTTAAAAAGTCCCAAGAGTACGCAAAGACAAATTTTTGTGGGGTGTATACACTGTAAAGCATGTTATTGCATTAAAACTTGACCTCGTTTTTTTATCCAAGTGATCAATCATCTCGCGGATATAAGGTCTCGCAATCTTTTCGACCCTAAAAAGTTTTTTCTTCGTAAAAACACAATAATATAACGTGTAAAACCAAATAATAGAAACATTTAAGAAGTAAGAATGTAAGAAAAGTTAATGGCGATTGTAAACTATTTTTATTTCTCGTTAAACTGCTCGAAACTAATAAAATGAATCCCCCCTAGATTTGAGATACTTTAATTTTAAGAGCATCCAAGCAAGCCACCAAAGTGAAAAATGCACTCCGCTAAGACAATATTTATACATGCTTTTGAGCCCGCAATAAAAAATGCACCCCTTGTCTGTATAACGGGGTGCATTATTTGATTCCCCGGGGTTACACGGTTTTAGAAACTAAGATCTTGGCAACTGTAGGACGTTTATAGAATATTGATGTTGCACAAAACTACAATTAATGTCTTAATTTAACATTAAGCAACTAACAGAAGTTGCAAATAAAGAGTTGGGGTGAGGAGGGTTGGAGAGTAGTAAACTTGGCATAGTTTAAATTTAAAACGTCCGAATGTATTAGGTTATTTTTATGTTTATGATCATGTCAAAGCAGTACATGGGCGTAGCGAGCACGTACGGCACAAGGAGACCATGATCAATATTTCACAAGAGCCTTGGGGCCGCTCCACCCCTGTCTCAAGGGAGTAACTGCCTGGAATACAGAACACTTTTAAATATTGATGTTATATGACTTTCCATGTCTGTGTGCACTTTACTTATTGATATTTTTTATTTTAATTATGAAACTGTTTTGCATCCAAATTTTTGATTACGACGTCAATAAACAAGCGGAAAAACAAACAAAATTTTAATGAAGTTATTAAATTAAAATGTTAGGGGGATGCATATTATACGCGTAACATTTGCCAGAAAAAAATTTTTTTATTAGCTCACGATAAAATGAACCCTTTTCGATATAATGGGGTTGTAACATGCACAGATTAAGCGTTTTTAAATGTCGTTATCAAGAACGTATTTGCCTTTTTCTGGTAGTTAATTTGACAATTTCATAAATACCACTATTCCCGTACCACCCCCTAATATTGAGCCAAACACCACATAAACAAAGAAACAATTAGAACGCGCCTCATTTATAGATAACAGCCTTTTACCCTAACGCACACTACGCGTTTCCAAATGATGAAAAAGTTAAACTTGCAGTTGTATTTACACACCCTTAATGTGAAGTAATTAACGGGATGAAAAAAATGTTTGTTACTAATATGAAGTTTGGGAGAGGCCGTGTGTGACTTAATAAAAATAAATTCATTTTTTTCATCTATCAAACACGCCTAAAAGTGTTTAAGGGTGCGTCTTCTCGGGGAGCGGTGTGTTCGTGGCATACGGGCGACTTATTTCACATCTTACGACATGCGACTCGACGACGTTGCCCAAAGTGTAAAAATGAAATTTCAAGTTAAAATATATTCCAGGCTCTTCGTGAGAGATTCGATTACAGTAAGCACACTGGGAACACGGGTTGGGAGCTCGTGAGAATTGTTACTTTTCTCGCAAATTTTAGTTTAGAAGCTTAACATTGTGGAATGAAAATTTTACGTCGTGTGGATAGTTTTTGTAAAGGCAATGCGAAGGTCGCATTTAATTCTTTTTATCTATGAAAGAATCGAAGAGTTGAAGCTTCCGCCTCTATACCATATTTGAGAAGAAATAGATTTCTCGTTTCTACATCCGGAACTAAATGCATTAAAAGCGTTTTCATTCTTAAGCACTCGGCGGCGGTTCGTATTTTATATCAAAGGTATTGACTCGCGTGCTGCTGCCTTTTGTACTTTACCATTTTAAAGGAATGCTCTCTATAGCGCTATGACTTGTCGTGCCAGGCGTTCTCGATCTAAAAGAATTTTTTTAATCACTCTCGAATGAACATTTTCTAATTTTTCGACTTAAAATATTTTTATTACCTATCCCCAAAACTTTCCTTTTCAAATTCAAAGTTAACTTTAGCTAAAATGACTACTTTTGACTACATTTAAGAAACCAAAATTGATTAAAGTTTTAAAAAGAATTTTTTCGAATTCGGCTTTGACCATTTTGTCTATTCTTGGATCATATGTTATTGCTACAGAAGTTCTTAATTAAACACCGTGTGTTTGGTTTGTTTGCTATGTCCAGGACCGGAGTTTCAATTTTTTGAAAGTCAAAATTTCAGAAATTAAAAAATTTGTATGCGATTAAAATTTATGATTTCAATTTATTCCATAAATTTCTGTTATTTGATACTATTGTGTATTAAAAAAAAGTTCGGTTAAGCCGGGAATTGGTCAAATAAAAAGATTTTTTTGAAAACACTCTGTATATTTATGTTTGTTGGAAATATTGTAAAATTATCTGTCTAATGATACCGAACATGTTATATTTTACCTTCCGGTTTAACCAGAAATGAGGTCGGCTTTGCTATCGTATTTTAAATAGAACACCCTGTATGTTTTGAGTTGATTGGAAGCTTGTATAAGATTTCACATTGCAGTAGGGCGAAGGGGTGCGAGAGGAGTCCTAAAATCATTTCTTCGACTAAAAAAACTTATAGCTTCAGTACTATATCCTTATAAAATTTTCATCACTCTACCTATATAAAATAAACCCCACCTCTCTACCCCCATTAAAAAAATATTTTGTTTTTAGAAAAAATTTCTAATTCAAGTGTATCTGCAACCTACAGGGTGCTTCATTCATACTTTATTGAACGAAATAATATACGCGTGTTATACGTGAGTGATTTTCTCGAGCTAAGCCATCCCTTACGAGTATCGTGGCAAGTCATTGAATTTAACGTAAAGTAATTGTAGGAAAAAACTTGTTAGACAGTTAAGGTGAGCGCTCACCTAAAAAGAAATCATCCCCTTATTTTGTAAATTTGTGGAGACGTACGTATGTTGTCAAAATAAAGCTCGGAAAACTCTTTTAACATCCTGGAAAGTTTTCTTTTCTACAAAAATATTTATCACCTTATGCTTAGTTTATTTGACAGCTGAGTTTCAAAAGCATCCCTCGCAAAACATTATTGCAAAAAGTTTTTAACTAAACTCTTTCAACTTGCCTAATTCTTAACTAGTTACATATATATTTTTTTTAAATATGACGTGACTCTTATATTTTATTTCTTCTACCCCGAAAAGAAGAAGTAATTATTAACAAAAGGGTTCCGCCTCGTTCATTTTTAAACGCCGCTAAATAGAAATAATTAAAACAATATTTTTATTGTGTTGAATAGGCCTTTAGAATTACACAATAGACTTGTAATGGCGGCTAGCAATAGGGCACATTTAATTCCCACTGAGATGTCATAGAGTTATACTGATGCGGGGTTGAATATGACTTGCAATAGTTGCAGCTGTCTTTCTATACTTTTTTTTAAATAGTTGAGCCTTTTTTTTACTAACAAAAGCACTTAATTATATAAAAATAACAATTAGGGCTCTAAAGAATAGAACTTAATTATAGTTTTCATGGTGTTTTTAGACTACAACTCAAAGCTATTGAGGCAAAATTAATTAATTTGGTGAACATTAGAGTTTGAAGTTTGGAGATTGTCATAACATTCTTTTTAATATCGAATTTCCATTTTGCGTATACTATTTTTTAAAGAAAACGCGAAAATTCAGTGTACCAGTAAGTTGAACTTACTGAAAGAATAATAGTAATACCTGAAAGGTACGTCGTTTGTATGATAAGTGGTTCCCCATCTATTTATTAAGTGAGAGGCAAGAACAAGCAAATTGGGGCAATGGAGGGCAAGGCTTCTTAATTTAGATGCCATAATTATTGCACTAAGCAGAAGATAACCCTAGACCCTAGAACTGCTATACGGAGAATTGCTGTTGGGGAGGAAGTCTCCCAGTAGTTGTGTTCGGCCCATGATTTAAAAATCTTGACCTTACGTAGTATGTTGAAATAGTTGCGTTGTGCTAAAGGCTCCTGTATCCGATAAAGTAGGATTAACGCGAAATGGCGACTCACCGTAATTTTCTGAGAAATAAGTCGCAGACGTTTTAGATGATGTGTGTCTTCTCAGTTACGCCAAAAAACATAAAACTAACTAAATGTTCTTTAAATACGCCTAGGGATGTAGTTTAGGCATACTAGGGCTTTAGCGCATTTTCTCGTCCGTTAAGAAGGCACTTATCTCACTTTTTAGCGAAAAATGGGCATGTGTCTTTTTTAAGGTCACCACTCTCTTAATCACCGCAGTCTCGCACATTTCTTGTTTTGAAATTTCTAGCTTCAGAGAAAGCTTCTGGGAATCTACTCATTCTATTCCCTCTACTCTTATTGCTTGCATCACTGGGATGAGCTATACAAGATTGATGTAGCTATTAAGTAAAGATACTTTTGGCCTGCAGACAATATACTTTTAGCAGCGAGAAGCTCCTGGAAGGTGAGTAACCTTAAATCTTTCAAAACCATCTTAGAAGAGCCGTGCTTGTCTGTCGTTTGTAATAAGTCAGAAATTCAGTGTGCAGCCATGCTGAAATCGTGACACGTCAAAATGAAAAACTAAAAGAGCAAACATGTGTTTATTGAGACTAGGGGAGGGCAGTACAAAGTATATGTTTCGATTGCAAGGGTCAATTTTTGTTTGTGATGGTCAGATTTTGTTTGGGAGGGTCAGTTTTTGTTTGGGAGGGTGAGTTTTTGTTTGTGAGGGGGATTTTTGTTTTGAAATTCTTCAAGAATGAGCCGATATTCAATTAGTCTTACAAATGGGGGATGTCATAGCCAGAAATTTGCATGGAAGGTGAGCCTAACCTGAAGTGCCCACTTATACCACTAAATCATAAGGTAACGACGCAGACTGAATTAACATAGCAAATGAGTAATAAAACCGACTGTCTGCCTGTTAAAAGTGGCAGCAATAACGGAGGCTGGAGAAGGGTAGATTTTTGCTTTTTTTAGCTTCTCGCTTATAACTTAAAAACTACGCACTTTTTGAGAAAAGTAGTTCTATATAAAAATAAACTACATTCAATTTTCTACAAATTACATTTCTCAGGTTTATTTCTTAAAATGAACGGTTTATGCGCTAGAGCGCGTTGAAATTTGAGAACAATTGTAAAAACGGCCAAAAAGCTATTTTTTTAGCTTATCGGTTATAACTGAAAAACTACGCACTTTTTGAGAAAATTAGTTCTATATACAAATAAACTACATTAAATTTTCTACAAATTACTCTTCTTAGGTTTTTTTCTTAAAACAAGCGGTTTACGCGCTAGAGCGCGTTGAAATTTGAGAAAAATTCCAAAACGTGTCAAAAAACCTGTTTTTTAATTTATCGGTTATTACTCAAAAACTACGCACTTTTTGAGAAAAGTACGTTTATATAAAAATAAACTACGTTCAATTTTCTACAAATTACACTTTTTAGGGTTTTTCTTAAAACAAACGGTTTATGCGCTAAATCACGGTAAAATTTGAGAAAAATTCTAAAATTGGTTATGAAAGCTGTTTTTTAGTTTATCGGCTATATATCAAAAACTACGCACTTTTACACAAAAGTGTTTCTATATAAAAATAATGCCCATTAAATTTTTTACAAATTATGTCTTTTAGATTTATTTATCAGACAAACGGTTTAGACTCTACAATGCGTTAAAGTTTGACAAAGATTCAAAAATCGGCAAAAAGTTTTTAGTTTATCGTTAATGCCTAGTTTTCGAGTTATAAGCTATAAACTAAAGGGGGCAGTTTTTTTGTAAGATTTGGTCGGTCGGTCTCAGTACTCATTTGCTATGTACTTTCAGTCTGCATTATCAAAAATCTTGTACCTTATCGTTTAGTGTTACTAGTGCACGGTGCATGCTGCGTCTCGGGCTAACTAGTGTGTCTGTAGTAGATCTTGGGCAGGCCCTTTAAGGGAAAATGCGAGGTTCGGGGTAAATTATATTTTAGTGGCTCCCAGAAGGTCTGGTTTTACCTTAGAATGGCGGCGCAGGTGAAAATTCTTTATTGTTCAAGGTCAAACGGCTTTAAATAAAGTTCAGAAATTTTACTAGCATTTATTTAATAGATTCGGCTTTTACTGTGTGCAAATCGAGATTGATTTTTGTATGAATTAAATTAAAATAGCCATTTGCACTCATTTTGTCAGTTTGGTTGCTGACATCTCCCGCTCCGAAGATGATACAGTCGAAACAGCTGTCAGCAACCAAACTGACAAAATTAGTGCAAATGGCCATTCTAATTTAGTCCATACAAAAAAATTTTACTAGCGATTGATAGTATCCCCTAAAAAAATGTTTCAGGAAAACAAAGTAGGAAAATTAACGTCCATGTTCATAATCAACTTTAACCTAAAGTCGTCATTTACTTTAGCATATCAATCGTTTCCTAGAGCAACTTTAGTACTTTTAACGCTACTTTAAGAAACCTCACCGAGCACTTTACCTTAAAGTAGCCTTAAAAGTACTAAAGTTGCTCTAGGAAACCATGGATCTGCTAAAGTAAATGACGACTTTAAGTTAAAATTGATTATGAAAATGAACGTTAGAATTAAATTGCTGATATTTCAGAAAAAAAAAATATTGTTGGAGAATTACGGGGCTCCTGAATTTGGCCATTGAATTTTTCTACTCGTCCCTCGTCCTCATTTCTATCTTTGCCTTGCCCTTTATTTTTGTCTAACATATTGAGTTGCCAAGTTGAGGTCCCTAATATTTTGAGGTATCCCCTCTTGTCATCTTTTCTGATAGATGATGGGGCCTGATCTTAAGTACTTCTCTCTACTAGAGCTGCCAGAGCGCAATGCAGTTTTCTTTTAAAAGAAGTTCTAAAATTAGTTGATTCTAGCTACATGGGGTTGGTTGGCACACGGACGGTGTAAATTGAGAACAATGAAATTACCCTTTAAGCGCATTTTCCTTAGTAATACTAACAATACATTTTGTTTGAAAAACAGAAATTTGCTGCAGAATATTAATTACCACGTACATTGGACGAGCAATAACAAACTAAAATAAAAAGAGGAAAGTAACAACTTTGTGTTTAATTAACTTAAAATAAAACTAAAGACTTATTAAATTTGTGTTTATTATATCCATCTTTGTAAGTATTATTGCACTTATTAAATAAGTAGCGACAATTATTTAAATTGTCTTCAAACACTTAGAACACGCCAAGTTTCCGCTGCCCACATTTTACGTTTTATTTTCTTGTGCATTTAAAACAATGGCAATAACAATTATCCCAAGTAATTCAAACTTTCTCACAGAACAAGAAATCAGACGACGCTTTTGCGAGTAAGTTAATGTCATGTTCAAGATGCAACCGTAAATTTTAATAAGGCACTTGATCATAGACCACTCGGAATTTTCATTTCCGTAAGCAGATTAAAAGTACAAAGTTTCAATTGCCTGTCAAGTTTAAAATTATACAAAGTGTTTTTAAAGGGAAGAAAGAAATTTGGGTAACTGGATTCAGATGGGCAAAGACTCAATTTTTATTTGTCGCATTTAACCCTTCTCTTTGTTATTAAAATTAAGGTGCGTTTGTTTCTAATTGACTCGATTAAGTTTCGCTGCTTAAATAAAAATTAAATTGTGAGAAAGTCTGATTTTTTAATTTAATTTTTGTAGGGTCTTGGGCTCTCGCGAGGGTCGATTAATTTATAAAAAAAAAGTTTTTGTTCGAAGTATTTTCTCAAGTTTAAAACATTTGTAAATCTAATATTTGAGGATGTTAAATCTTATTTGTACATCCTCGACTTAAAACTACTCGGGACGTTTTGTCTCTAAAATAAACCTTGTAATTCCATTTAGTAGATATTTTAAAGCTTTTCACAGGCGCGCACACACAAATAACAAGCATCCATAAGGTGGTAATCTTTAGGTCCGTGAAGTTACAATAACCACATTTTCCGATTTTAATGAAACTTTACCATAATTTAGTATGAATTTAGTGTAATTTAGTGCGCTAATAAAAAAATTTAGTGCGCGTCTAGTTTAGGCGCTATACGCGTTGGAAATGTGGTTATTGTAAGTTCACGCGTAATAACCACCTTTTCCGATTTTTATGAAACTTGGTGATAATTTAGTATGAATTTAGTGTAATTTAGTGCGCTAATAAAAAAATTTAGTGCGCGTCTAGTTTAGGCGCTATACGCGTTGGAAATGTGGTTATTGTAAGTTCACGCGTAATAACCACCTTTTCCGATTTTTATGAAACTTGGTGATAATTTAGTATGAATTTAGTGTAATTTAGTGCGCTAATAAAAAAATTTAGTGCGCGTTTAGTTTAGGCGCTATACGCGTTGGAAATGTGGTTATTGTAAGTTCACGCGTAATAACCACCTTCTCCGATTTTTATGAAACTTGGTGATAATTTAGTATGAATTTAGTGTAATTTAGTGCGCTAACAAAAAAATTTAGTGCACGTCTAGTTTAGGAGCTATAAGAGTCGAAAGGTGCATATCTTAGTCTGCGTCTGCGCGTAAAGTAACTAAGTACTGTCGCCGATAGTACTAGTACTGATAGATCATTACAAAAGATTCATCTCAATTTAGTAGGTACCATTGATTCATGTGGTGCAATTTGATACACACGAATTTAAATATAATTAGTTCCAGAGTAGGTAATAGCAATAATAATTCTCTACTTTGTTATAGAAAAAGTAATAGAAAGTATTTACCGTTTAGAAATACTTTTCAAACCAAGCAGGTCGGTATTCCAAAATATCAACATGAGCTTCCAAAATTTTTAATCAATTATACTTATCTTATTAATATTATAGGTCCATAAGATTTTATTATCTTTTCTGAAATATCTGACTATTATAAATTAAAATACGTCAAAATCATTAGAATGTATTTTTAGTTCAAAACTTGAATTTGGGGTTGTACGGCCTTGACTAACGGCAGTTTTCATAATTTTCATTATGAGGCTATACGAAGTTCCATAAAACGTTGCGTCTAGACGGGCCTTAACGAAAAGATTCATCGGGAGAACCTTTTACAATAACCTTTTCAATAATAAAATTGCATTTCTCTGATAAATAATAATTAGAACATATTCAAATCTATACAGGTAATATGCAAATTAGATGAATTTTTCGGATTTTGATTTTAAAAGAAATTAAATAAAAGCTAATGAACAAATTATTTTAAACAGTCATCTGATTTGACAGCAGTAATATTATTGAAAATGATTATGTAATCCTTGCTTTTTTTGTCTCCAATTTTACTTCTTGGACTATATAATATTGTTAAATGATGATTGAGATTTAATTTGTAAAATAATACACCACACTTGAGATTTTTTATGTTTTTTAATTATAATGTTATTTGCTTCCCTGAGGTTACATGTAGGACGACTGCGATATATTTTTTACAAGGTTTTAATACCGGACTACACCCCATAACGGTAGTCTTAAAAATACTTGGGTGGGTAATAACAGATTGAAATAACTCAAAAGCAATAAAAACAAGAATATTTTACAATGAGATTGTTGTACGGTCGTACTGTCCAAATACAGGAACGGTCCCTTTGAATAGTATACGACCGTACGACCAGGTATATAAAAAATTAATTAGTAACAATTAGCCGGTTTTCAATTTTTCAATTTGCATGAATGTGTACGAAAAAGAATAATTAGAAAGATTTAGCAGTATGAATACGATACCTACTAATATGTCCAGATTTTAGGAAAAAGTTATTATTTGTCTGTTTTCTACCTATCCAACGCGGATTCCACCCCAAATACCCTACGAAAGTTCATAAAATTACTGCCATTGATAATTAGAAACAAAATGTAGCAGTATGAATGCGATACTTTGATTTAATTTTAGTTTACTCTGCCAAAGCTCGAATGCCCTATCTAGGTATAAACGCAAAACTTATAGCCGGTATTAACAAATTTCAATTAATTAATCATATCTACATAAATTATTACGATTGGTCAAAGACAAACAGGAGATGTTGCTAATAACGACTGTAAACGATAAATACTTTTTATTACTTTTTCTATAACAAAGTAGAGAATAGTTGAAGACACGAGTGGATGAAGGATGTAACATTTAAAAAAATGACTTTTTTTACTGGATGAAGGAGCTATGTACATCTAAAATAACATTCTCAAAGGAAGAAGGTGTTATGTGCACACATAACTCCTTTCTTACAATATGAATGCCATGAAGAATACAATGTTATTATTACTACCTACGCTGCAACTAATTATATTTAAATTCGTGTGTATCAAATTGCACCACATGAATCAATAGTATCTACTAAATTGAGATGAACCTTTTGTAATGATCTATCAGTACTAGTACTATCGGCGACAGTACTTAGTTACTTTACGCGCAGGCGCAAACTACAATATGCACGCTTCGACTCTTATAGCTCCTAAACTAGACGTGCACTAAATTTTTTTGTTAGCGCACTAAATTACACTAAATTCATACTAAATTATTACCAAGTTTCATAAAAATCGGAGAAGGTGGTTATTACGCGTGAACTTACAATAACCACATTTCCAACGCGTATAGCGCCTAAACTAGACGCGCACTAAATTTTTTTATTAGCGCACTAAATTACACTAAATTCATACTAAATTATCACCAAGTTTCATAAAAATCGGAGAAGGTGGTTATTACGCGTGAACTTACAATAACCACATTTCCAACGCGTATAGCGCCTAAACTAGACGCGCACTAAATTTTTTTATTAGCGCACTAAATTACACTAAATTCATACTAAATTATTACCAAGTTTCATAAAAATCGGAGAAGGTGGTTATTACGCGTGAACTTACAATAACCACATTTCCAACGCGTATAGCGCCTAAACTAGACGCGCACTAAATTTTTTTATTAGCGCACTAAATTACACTAAATTCATACTAAATTATCACCAAGTTTCATAAAAATCGGAGAAGGTGGTTATTACGCGTGAACTTACAATAACCACATTTCCAACGCGTATAGCGCCTAAACTAGACGCGCACTAAATTTTTTTATTAGCGCACTAAATTACACTAAATTCATACTAAATTATAGCATAATTTTTTATATTTTTTTTGAAAGTGGTTATTGTAACTTCACGGACCTGTAAACTTTGCCAAAAATTACCGTTAGTTGTTATTAAAACCACCCACTGATTTTCTAATGTTTGACGTTTGTTACCGAGACATTTGACAAGGATAAGTTGTTTGTAAAACCTACAAATCCATTACATTCTGACATAAGCTTTAATTTAAACAAAATTTGCATATTTACTACCTATTTGTTAATTTTCGTGTAATCCTATTAGTTACATTTTAAATTTAATTCGAGCACGAAAGGGGATGTTTTAAAATAAATTACTTAAACGAATTAGTTTCTTCTTCTTTGCGTGTTAGGTTGATAACCCTTTTTGTTTAAACTTTTTAAAGTTTTACGAACGATTATTAAATTATTTCTTATTAGACTTTCTCTACCGTCTCCTCACTATATTCGCTTCGTACGTATATCCGGTAAAGTCTACCTAAAATAAGAGGACAAACCTCGGGGCTTTCTCAAACAACGCAAAGAAAGTTCATTTACTAACTTTATTGTAAACATATTATACCTAATTTAAAATTTCAGAGCTGAAGCTCTAATAGTTTTGGCAGTAAAAATTAATAAATGGCGCCCGAGCCGGGACTAATATAGGAGTAATAAAAGTAAACTCAAAATTAGGAAACGATTAATTGCCGAGCTTCGAAGAAAATTCCAAATTAGTAAAAATTAAGAGCCACATTAAAAAAAATTCTGGACACTAGTGGCTGAGTGAACAAACGGGATCAAACGTAAAAAAGTGTTGAGCAAGAAGCTAATCTCCAAAGGTTATCAGAGCCAGAGATGAATTATCTCGCCACAATAAATGGCGGACAGAATCTTATCACAAAGTATTTGGTACTACTCCTGGGACACTCTGTAGTGTCATCAAGAAAGTTGAAAAATAAATTATTCCCGAGGCTTCTTCAGAAAGTTTTTATTCATTTCTTATAATATTTTAGGTTATACGCAAACAAAGGTTTATAATTTCTTTTTCTCAAAAACTTTTTTAAATTTCAATGAAAGTTTCTTCCGAGTAAATAAAGCTTAGAAGGCCGCTGGTATAATGAGTGGGACCAATAAAGTGAAAAATAGCATTGAAAATTCATTAAAAGGTTAATTGATAGAGAATTTCTTTTATTAAAATTGGCGTTCGTCTATTATTGGAAATTCCTACTTTGCCTTTTCTCCGAGCCCCTGGCGGTATTGATTTATAATAGTTTGTCATTATTCATTATCCTGGTTATTATGGTCTAATACGTTTATATTACGTGACGTGTTCTGCGTTCTGCGTTCTTTACAATCGGCAAAGTTTATTATTTATTTAGGGCAGCAAAACTAAATCTAACGTTAAACACAGTGCGCTACGGAACCTCCGGTTGTAAACCGTTTCTCAGCAAAAAATATTCATTAAAACTACAAGACTCGTTTAGAAGACATCGTTGAAATACCAACTTCAAAATTTTTTCAGGGGCGCATTGTCCCCGTGGGTCTCTGGGGTCCTTAGTTCCTGGGTTCTTTCTGATGTAACTATTGCCAAATATTTTGTAAGTTTGTTATTTCATATGCATATTGTAGAAACCTCTAGAGCAGGTTGGTACCATCCCATTTTTAGCAGAGGATTGTCTTATAGGTCTCTATGCCGACACGTACGAACTTCGCTCTCGAAGTTCAAGGTTCGTTAGAACCGTCCAGGTCTTGACCAGATTATTTATTTCATGTTTTATAATGGCTTAACTAGACTTTTGAGTTAGTTATAAATTACGGCAAATTACTTTGATGGCCACCGACTTAACTGGCAGCACAGAGTATCTGTGATGTACTCTCAAAAGCGTCGCTCTAGCATCTACGCTCTATGCAGCGCGGTACGTACGTAGTCTCTTGTCTCTTATGTAAAAACACTTCGTGTCTTGTCAACTTTTACTTCATTAGTAGGTACGTTTTCAGCGCCCTCTTGGAGATTTTCTTTATAAATTTTCATACAACTATGATCGCAGACGTTTTTGAATGCACTTGTCGCACTTTGAACTTTGGACCTTAGAAATAGCTTTACTAGCTCGATTACAAAGCTACTGTTACTCGGGATCTGCACCTTTCTGTTCTATTTTGTTTTCACAATTTTCAAAATTTATTTTGATTTTCCTATTTTATGAGTTTCAGTCTGTAATATAAAGCATCCGTCATGAGATCATGTCAAATAGATCTTATAATGCACATTTTTGTGTCGCCTAAGTCTGCATTATCTATTTTATTATAAATCTTAACCGCAGTCAACGCCAGTTTTTACCGTTTTGAAGGATGACGCCTCAAATATTGCATCTCTGTTCTGCAAAAAAATTAAAATTAAAGACTTTTTGTCGTCTAGAGTCTAGAAAGTCACGAAATTGCCTTCTTAGAGACCTGAGACCTAATTCTAAATTTATTTGATAACCCGCCCATCATCCTCGTTAATTTGTTTTTTCACTTTCTCAAAGTCAACCCATTTCACATTTCATATAATGCCTAATTAAGGGCACGTTTCAAAGAGTCTAATTTTCAATGCAAAGCTGCAATTTTAATTTAATGGCGGCAAATGCATGGCCCTTCAATGTTAATGATAGATAACACGAAATTGTTTATTTTGCAGTACGAGTGCGAAACTATACAGGGTGATTTATGACGTCGGGGAAAAACTCCACAGGGTGATTCCTATGGGTAATTCAAAGAAAAGACTTCAAATAAACATGTACCCGAAAATGCTTTATAAAGGAGCTATAGCCTGTTCAAGTTTATTAAATGTTGAATGTGTTCAACATCGATTCGGGCCCATTTCCCATTTTATTAGTTACATATGAAAACAATCGGTCTGTGACATCAAAATTAAGTTAATTATGGAGGATTTCACAGTACAAGAGTATGCTGATATCATTTTTATTTATGGTTTTTGTGATGGAAATTCACTTGAAGCTTCAAGAGAATATCATCTCCGATTTCCTGGTAGACGGCAACCGAATCACAAAACATTCACTAAGACCTTTCAAAGACTTAGAGAGACAGGAACTCCTGTTCCACGCAAAATTGGTGGCCCCCAGCAAGTAAATGTGCAGGACGAAGAACATGTCATAGATGCAGTAATCGATGATCCCACAGCCAGCACTCGACGTATCGCATATAATTTGGAACTATCCCAGAATTTTGTATGGCGGATACTGCATCGTGAGGTCTTACACCCTTACCACTTCCATTACGTGCAAGCGCTGCATCCGGGAGACGCTCAGCGGCGACTATTATTTTGCCGATGGTTATTACATCGAACCGTCGATAACGTTAATTTTATATCAAATGTCCTATGGTCAGACGAAGCCACATTCACAAAAGATGGTATCAACAATAGACACAATGAACATGTTTGGTCCTTAGAAAATCCACGTGTCATTAGACAGCGTCGCTTTCAACAACGATTTAGTGTTAATGTTTGGGGTGGAATATTCAATCATGTTTTGCTTAACCTACACGTAATGGAAGACCGATTAAATGGGAATTTGTATGAAAATTTTCTCAACAATACAATTTTCGAATTGGTAGAAGACATGCCGCTGCATTTGCGTCAACGTATGTGGTTCCAACACGACGGTGCACCTCCCCATAGAGCAAGAATACCGACAGCGTGGTTGAACGTTCATTTTCCTGGACATTGGATTGGCTACGGAGGTCCTGTTAACTGGCCGCCAAGATCACCAGACCTGAACCCAATGGACTTCTATCTATGGGGACATATGAAGCAACTTGTGTACCATGTGCCAATAACAACTCGAGAACAGTTACTCGAACGAATACAGAATGCCGCAAATGAAATTAGAAATAACCCTAATGTGCTTGCTCGAGTCTGTGATTCACTAGTCCAACGTTGTCATGCTTGCATTCGTACCGAAGGAGGACACTTCGAACACTTACTTTGAGTTTAACCCCAGGCGTTCTTTCTTCTCTTACATTTTAAAGTTATAAGTAGACATTTAACATTTAATAAACTTGAATTGACTATAGCTCCTTTAAAAAGCATTTTCGGGTACATGATTATTTGAGGTTTTTTCTTTTAATTACCCAAAGGAATCACCCTGTGAAATTTTTCCCCGACGTCATAAATCACCCTGTATAGCGCCTTACTAAGAAGCAAAATGTTTATTTTGTCATGAATTTTCCACTCGCTTGTATTACTCGTATAATTATGCTTAGACACGTTAATTAACTTGAAGAATGAGGAAGGTTATTATTAACAGTTAACAGATTTAAATATCAAGAAACTTCAGATGTAGTCCAACTTGCATCAATTTCACCAATACGCTCCAACATAAGATTACGAGAAAACTGTTGATCGTTCATAAAAATAAAAGTAACCGTTTTTGTTCATAATTTTATTACAAATATTTTGGTTAACACGAATTTTTATCGTATGATCCACCGTTTACGAGATAATTAAGATTAAGTAGGTAATGAAGCGAGGGTGATTTTGCCTCTAGGGAAACGTCACCTCTAATTTTCCAGAGAAGGGTCTTATTGACATCTATGCTAAAATTTACGTTTCTCACATGAAGTGTAAGGTGCGATAGAAACACTTCAACGTACCCACACTACACTAAAAATTACAAATTTGGCGACTACTAAGCTTTATTTTCAAAGGTTTCAAAAATTGGAACAAATCGCATTAGGTAGCGAAGAATTGGATAAATGCCAACTGATAAAGTAAGAGAGTTTTAGTGAAAAAGTGCATCACATGGCATGTAAACATCTTGTAAATGTTTTGACACGGAAATCAATAGTGTCAACTCAGTGCGTGTTTGATCATTGTCGATTATTGGAAGTGTTCGACTTATATTAGAATAGTTCGTATTACACAAGGATTTGTAAAACAACATTGGGTTATAAATACACACAAAATATATTGTATAGTATTTACAAAAATCAGAAGGTTTTGTATCTGAATACCAGTATATTTGCAACTACCTAGAGTTGTGAAATCGTTTACTACTGAAACCATTTTTAAATTTTTGTGGAAATGAATGCAGCATTTGCAAAACTAAAGCATGCAATGGGTGGAGCGTTGAATGCTGAAAAATATGTTTTGAAATGTTTTCCTCTTAAATAATTAGGGGAGCCAGTATTTGCAACTTGCTAGAGTCAGAAGTACGAAATCGTTTGTAACTGAAGCTATTTTCAGTTTTTTTGTAAATGAATGCAGCATTTGCGAAACTAAAGCATGCAATGGGTGGAGCTTTTAATGCTGAGAAAATATGTTTTGAAGTGTTTTCCTCTGAAATAATTAGGGGAGCCAGTATTTGCAACTTGCTAGAGTCAGAAGTACGAAATCGTTTGTAACTGAAGCTATTAATCACGGTGGAGTGAGCAAGTGAACATAGTTCTGTTTTCCACGCGTCCGTTTGATGATACCGTAGTCCCGCTCATGGGCGCTTGGAGGTTAGCATTGATCTTGCTCACTTTGATATTGGTGCTGCGGGCAGAAAAGCTACCTTCTAATGAGGTTGGATTCGCAGTGGCTTACGGCTTTTCTAGGGTGCGATTAACCCTATCAGCCTGCTTCCTATACTCTGGTATAATTATGATTAGATACAGGGGGGAAGCTGGAGAATCTTAGATTCAATGATTCGTAAACGATATTCTATTTATTACCGTTTCAGTTTTTGTGTAAATGAATGCAGCATTTGCGAAACTAAAGCATGCAATGGGCGGAGCGTTTAATCCCGAAAAAATATGTTTTGAAGTGTTTTCCTCTGAAATAATTAGGGGAGCCAGTATTTGCAACTTGCTAGAGCTAGAAGTACGAAATCGTTTGTAACTGAGGCCATTTTCAGTTTTTTGGTAAATGAATGCCGCATTTGCGAAACTTAAAGCATGCAATGAGCGGAGCGTTTAATCCCGAAAAAATATGTTTTGAAGTGTTTTTCTCTAAAATAATTAGGGGAGCCAGTATTTGCAACTTGCTAGAGCCAGAAGTACAAAATCGTTTGTAAGTGAAGCCATTTTCAGTTTTTTTGTAAATGAGTTTGCTAAACTAAAGCATACAATGGGTGAAGCTTTTAATACTGAAAAAGTATGGTTTAAAGTGTTTTTCTTCTCAAATAATTAGGGGAGCCAGTATTTGCTACTTGCTAGAGCTAGTGGTAATTAATCGTTTGTAGCTGAAGCCTTTATCAGTTTTTTTGTAAATGAATCTAGACTCAGATCTCATCGAGATTTTATGAAAAGTTCGATATAGGCTCAAGAGATTTGCTCCTTGTTAAATCTAGTAACTTTGCTTTTTGATATGGTTGTGGGCAGTGGGGCTCTTTAAAACCCTGAAAAATAGTAGTAACTTCAAAAGGCCATTTCGTCGCTCGACTTTTTCCTATTTCGTCTCATCTGAGTCTCATTTTTCATAAAATTTGAAGTTGTTTCTTATGTCAAAGAGCCACACGTTAGGGATAACGGACATATTGTTATTTACACACGAACTTGTATAAAGATTTTGAGAAACGCTTTCGTCCATTATATGTTAAATAATAAAGCAGTACTACTACATACTGCCACAAAGTAAATAAATTATTCATAACACGAAGTGTTTCAAAGTGGGTTATCAGATTTCAGGTGTTCGTGAATTATATCTTACACCACAATAAATTCATTACGAGATACGAGAAAAACTCGATAGAAAATATCGACGAGTGGATCCACCAAAAAAAAGGGAAACCGTAACGAAAATCGCAAATTAATTAAATCAAAGTTTAAGATCTGCAAATCACAGTATATCCACGTCGATTTACGTCCACAGTTTAACAATTATATAATTAACTTGTCAATTTCGGACAACCGGTGGCATTCACGAGGAAACGTTTCAGATTTCGGTAATCAATAGCATTTAACCCAATGAGATATTGCGCTTGACAGTTTTCGCGATATTTTCGTCTTATTTTCTATTTTCAATTTATAGTTTTAAGCTTTTGCAAAATTAAATCTCAATTTATTGCCCAAGTAGACAACGATTGTTTAACTTAAAGATTTAAACTAAAAATTTTAATAATAAAAGTAAATTAAATTATGCAAATGTATTAGGGTGTGTGCAAAAATATTTAATTTTTACCTAAATCTGCGAATGCTTTAAACATTGTGTAATTAGTTTAAATCCTTCATGTGCAAGTCCAGTGTGTTTGTCTAAAAATTAGAATTATGTGGCTTTGTTTAATTTGTGAACAACGAAACGTTAATTAGAATGTCCGTCATAAATATTTCAGCATTACGAGATTCACACACACACAGACTCACTACTAACACTACGGGGCCTGATTATAAAATCTAATGAATTGTGTGCTTTTACAAGCTAAAATCGTACGGCTCTCTCTGTTACTGTACCAACTACGAACAGATAATTAATTTAAATAGGCGGATATTAATGTTTTCGCAAAAATTTTTATATTTAAATATTGCTAAGCACGTTATATTCCACAAGCACGGTATGCAAATGAAAATTTGACGTATAGTTTTCACTCCGAGTCGTTAGTTTTTCTAAAAACCAATTCAGGAAATGGTCGCTTCCAACGGTAGATAGGTAGAAGCGACTATTGTTGTGGCACATTCTTTGATTTCTACAAGAAAGTTTGGAACTATACAGGGTGCCTATTTGAAAACTTTCCACGTCCAATATGTTCGCCTGAGTGTAGAATATTGAAAGTCCGCACGGGCCGTCAATTTTATTGCCGGGGGGACACTTTTAAGGAGTATTTACGGTCTCCCTAGCTCAACCGTTGTGAAGACAATTGAGGGGGCTTTCTAAAAATGTGCCACTCGACCCCTTTCCAGTTTAAGATTTAACGGGTTAAGTCTACCCCTCTTTGGGGGTTGATCTAGGGAGAACGCAAACAGTCGATTAAAGTGTCCCCCTCAGTAATAAAATTGACGGGTTTCGCAGAATTTCGCTATTTTATACTAAAGCGAAGATAATGGAGGTGTGGGAAGTTTTCAAATTGACACCCTGTATATCAGGGGTGGCCAACCGGTCGATCCGATTAGTCCAGTCGATCGTGGCAAGGCAAAAAATGTAAATACGTAGAGAAGACTGCTCAACGCTGCACGCATCGTCTTGTATTATTTTCCAGTCGCCAGCTTTATCATCCGGGTTTGTCATTTAGATGTAAACTATAAATTAAAACTAAGAAAATGGAGCCCAGGCCCTATTTATCCTAAGTCAAAAGAAACCTCGGAATTCTCCAATAATATTAGTTTGTTTTTGTGAAACATCTTTTTTTGGAGACACTATCAATCGCTTCTAAAATTTCTAAACTTCATTTTAAGCCGTTTGACCTTGAACAATCAAAAATTTTCGCCTGCTGCGCTATTTCATTACACTCTTTCCTTAAACAAGAGGCCCAAAAATTTGACAGCGCCTGGGGCCTCAAAAACTATAAACACGCCTCTGTTGGTCGATCGCACCGGGTTTCGTCAGTAAACGGTAGATCTTGGGTCTAATCAAGTTGGCCACCCCTGCTGTATACAATAGGTACGATAGTGAGGGAAAGTAGTAATTAGGAAAAGTTTTTAAAATGCGGCAGTACCTACCTACCTATAGGTACATCATTCACTAAAAATTGATTCTACTAAAAATTTGGTTCTGTAATTTCATATGAGCACCCTAGAGATCTTTCGAACTAAAATCGGTTTTAAGGGGGGTTTCTTACATTCTAGCGTTCTATCAACTCTCGACTATCAAATTTTGACGAGGTCTGAGTTGCAAGGGTCTGAGGAACTTTTAAAGAAGTACCACGTATACGCGTTTATTCAAAGGGGTTGAACAAGACAAGGCCCAGTTCTTCCCCAATTTTCTTATAACCTACAGTAGTGTCCTAAAGGTGTCAACTTCAACTGTTGATGTTCCCAAATTTGCTGTTTTAGGGTTGTGGCCGTTTGCAGTCTACATAATTATTGCTAAATTCAGTGAACGACTCAGTGGTTGGTTTCAGAAGCTGGTGGGCAATTTTTTGATAAATTAGAACACCGGGTAGTGGTCACCAATTGGGCCGTTGGCGGAATCTATTCTTCTTACTCAAAGTTATTCATCACTCAAATTTTTAGGAACCAACCCTCTACAGGTATTAATGCGAACTGTGCTATACCATAACACACGTGTGCGTTTGTACGTTACAGTAACCCCCACGGCTTTTTCTAAGGATGGACACTAAATAGGCTTTCTCATTAGGGTCGTAGAGTAAGAAAATAACTAGGTGTTCTAAATAGCGATAATTGTATCCATCAGCTAATCATCGGTTCGATATAAAGACATACGTGTCAAAATCTTAATTAAAATTGGAAAAGTGTTAAATTTTGTTTTCATTAATGAAGTTTTTGTTGCTTTTTTCGAATCTGGTGCCGTGACACTTTTAACCAAATTAATACCTTCTGACGGATAATTAAAGTGGCGGATTTTTTATACCTAAATTGATTGTTAATTTTCAAATAAATTTCAATTTATTTGGAATAGGTATAGTTTTTTTTATTATTACGGCATATAATAAATAAACGAGGGTCTCGAAGTTACAGAAATAACCTTCATTTGTAATTTTGGGTTTACTTTCATTCTATTCATGTATTTCAGTGGCAATTTTAAAATGTAAGGGAAGAAATTTAAATTTAAATTTATTTATTTACACCTTAAAAAAAATTCAATATCTGCGACGTGATTGAAAATTTTTTTCAAGTCTGATTTTGTTAACCTTTTATTCGCGTAACCTCTAACCTCTAAAATATACACTTTCACACATAAACTGGGCTTCCAAAGCCCGACAGGGAAACTGAAGTTTGTAATCATCACCAATCAAACTTTCATGGAAGTTAGGCTGTCTATTGGAAACCTAGTACATATTGGCCACCTACGAGTATAGTGGCCAATAATTATTTTTCCGACTGTACTTGCCGTAAGGGTGGTAAAAATGATAAATACCAATTTTCAAAACTTTACCCAAACTTGGCAACATAAATATGAAAGAGAACGTTCGCCCTTTTCATTTTCTGATACATATTTTTTCCTCGACTTCCGTAAGGCGTTATAAATATATTACAACCTCTCAGGGCCTTTGGGGCCCGGATTTTGTGCACCCTAAAGTTAAAGCGAGCGGAAGTGTCTTCACAAATTTTTATTTCTACTGACGCTTCAAATAGAGGACTAACGAAGCCACACTGTTTCGGATTAGCTTGAAACGTTTTATTAGTGTGCCACATACAACGCCCACTAATAAAAAGCTTTAATATTTTATTTAAATTGATTAATTAAATATTTATTAAGGTATACGCTCTCGTCAAATTAAATTAATTTTTGTAAATGTCGAATAAGACGCCGGGACAATGAAAAACAAATTGTAACAAAATTTTAGTACTGCACGTCAAACTTCTCCTTCAATGCCCGTGCATTTTCTGTAAAGCACGGGGTTCTTTTATAAACTCGAAGCAACTTCTTTATTCGTTTGTCAAGATTTGAATAGAAACCAATCGTAAGGGTGGCTACGTTAGGGAATGGGTGTATGGTCATTTCAATGCTTTATTGTAAATGCAGATGATAGATGAAGCAGTCATTTGAAAGCAATTTCTAATCTATATAGGTATATAGGTGTTGTACCTGAGCATAAGGCGTTGTAACTCACAAAATTTTGTATAAAATATAAAGGTGGCCCATTGTGGTCGCCTCATAGAAGTCCCATTGTAATGACAATTATGCTGTTTGCTGTACACCTGCTTTGTGCCGTTTTTCAGATATAAACATTAGATTGTAAGCTTCAATGGACACGTTTGAGAAAAAAAGGATTAAATTGACCGACTAGAGTGGTCCTTCGGGCCGGATGGCGACAAAGAACTGCTCGTTTCTGATCTCTTATTTATGTTAGGCTCGCGAGTTTATCACATCGAGAAACTATTGTTGCCTTTATCGCCTCACCCTGCGAAGTAGCTTCGTCGTTATTTATTGCAAAATTATCGAATTTGCCGTCTTTATCTTAATTAGTTTCTTAATAAACCAAGCGTAAATGTTATTCTTGTTATAATCATTTCTCCGTTTAATTTATATAACCTTTCGTATAGCGAAATTAATTAATATAAACAAATAATGAGTTGAGCAGAAACCGACGTTAAATGTTAAATTTCGTTTACCCACAATATCGCTATTGATTGCAATTTATTTTCGTAAACGGAACCCAGTTCAAGGTTATACCGAAAAAAAATTTTGTTTTGAAATAACATAGGAGGAAGTTTTCTTTTGTTGAATAATAACGCGTGCATGGGGCTTACTATGGAATGGGGATGTGTGGTGAATTTTAGGCACGCACCTGCTTACCTGCCACCCTTACACGTTGAATCCCGAAACTAAAACCTTAAAAAATTATAATTTAAAATTTATGTTAATATTTAGGGTAAATTAAGTTTTTGGCTACTTTGTGATAATTTATTTGAATGTATTTTGGGGGCGTTTGTAAATAAATTTTTAATTCGTATTGCTACGAGTTTAAATCTGTTTTGTGCGTTATTCAAAAGTTTTGAGTTTTCGTTAATACTCTTATTAATATCTAAATTATTAAAATGATCTTTTTTAATACCGCATTCTTATGCAAAGCGTATTTAAATTGGGGGTATATTTATTATTATTAGTTCTAATAAAGTAACAGTTGGTTCTGAGTTTCAACTGTTTTATTTTAGTATCTATCAGCAGTTTTTCTAAACTTTTTCCAATAAAAAAAAATATAGAGGGTTTTTAAGGTGGAAAATTTGGATTCTGTTCTCTTACGCGCTCCTAACAAATTTTTAAACGTATGTATTATAAACAGGTGAGAGGGGAAAACGGAAAAGCGTAAAAGCAAACGTGTTCTTCTTGCGCTAGTTATTGACCGAACCGTCGATCGCTTTATTTAGGGGTGGGCTATATTGAAAGTTCGTATTGATACGTTGATATTTGGAAAATATCGATAGCGGCGATAGTTCGAATTATCGATTAATCGATTTGCAGATATAATTATTATTATATCAGCAAAACGAATAATTGACAATTCAAACAATTATCTAGGTATATCGAATAATTTAGTTTCGGTTTCTATAATATTCATATTACGTATCAAATGTGTGGTACTATTATGTCGATTTGATAGTTAATCCTCATGCTATACTACAGACCTAGTTATCTTCGACGACTAGATCTAGTACAGACAACTTGAATTTGACTTGCTATAGGTGCCCTTCAAACTGGTCGAAAGTCGAAGGGAGTCTATGTATTGTAATAATAATAATAAATGTCTTTATTTTCCGGGCATACAATAATCATTTGTGAAACGGGTATCCCCCCTCTAAACTACACTAGGCACATAAATTAAAAGATATTAAAAAACTCCAAATTTTAGGGCTATTTTCAACAAGGGATAATTCGGAGAAAAATGGTCGTATAGATAATTTTAAAAAAGGAAATTGTAGCCTCAAGTGTCTAGTTTTCAGATCTGAACAGTAAAATATTTTAACGAGGGCGGTTTTTACGTAATCATCCGAAAACTAACTAAGAATAATTTTCCAAATTTTTTCTCGTTTTTGAAATGGTTTGTCGACGTTAAAAAATTTTTTTTCATCTTGCGACCATAAAATTCATTTAGACAATTTAATCAGCTTTAATTTGATCTTTTAATCAGCTGCGTACGATTTTTTGACGCGAAGTAATCGTCGATCAAAGCAAAAAAGGCCATTTTAATTTTGACAATCGATTACTCGGGAACTAATGAATCGTACGTTTTTTTTTCGATTTTGTCTGAGGTGTTATGTTTTTAAGCCAAAAATATGGATTGTCGCCAAAAAAACCATACTGAAGTCGCAAAAATGCAAAAAAATCGAAAAATCGCTTGTTACGCCGATACTATAAATTTAAACCTTCGGGGCGCTAAGAAAAATAGTCGCAGAGCTTTGCAACTTTAAAAATTTTTTAGAGACACTTTGAGGGTAAAAAATTACCGACGATATCCTTTGTTCATCCACTATATCCAAAGTTATACCAAATTTTCCAAATATCCTTAAATTCGCAAATTTTCTACTTTTTTTCTGCCCTTATCATCGCTTTAAAAAAAATTTTTATCAATCGTCACTGATTGCGTCTTATAGAGAATGTCTTGCAGTTTCCAAAAACCCACTTTTATTTTCTGTACGATCATTAGTTCCCGAGTAATCGATTGTCAAAGTTAAAATAGCTTTTTTTGCTTTGATCGACGATTACTTCGCGGCAAAAAATCGTACGCAACTCATTATAAGATAAAATTAAAGCTGATTAAATTGTCTAAACGAGTTTTATAGTCGCAACGTGAAAAAAAAATTTTTTAAGTCCACAGACCATTTCAAAGACGAGAAAAAATTTGGAAAATTATTCTTAGTTGGTTTTCGGATGATTACGTTAAAACCGCCCACGTTAAAAAATTTGACTGTTCAGATCTGAAAACTAGATACTTGGGGCTACAATTTTATTTTTTTAAATTTTCTGTAGGACCATTTTTTGCCGAGTTATCCTTTGTTGAAAATCGCCCTAAAATTTGGCATTTATTTATTATCCTTCAATTATTGCGACTAGTGTATTTCAAGATCTAGACTTCATGTACGACATAATATGTCAATAGGCCCTCTATCGCGTGCCCAGCAACTGCCTAGAGCTCGTAGACTGTTAAATTATTTCCAAATAAATTTTTCTCCGGTATTTCTTATTTATTTCCAGATTTTTTAAATCGTTCGAATCATAACTGATAACTGATTTGTTTGTTGTTGTCTAGTGGTTTTGGCTGACTTGTAGTTGGTTATTGTTTGCAGAGCTTTTGCATTCTGCAGTTCGGCTAAAGATCTTAGCAGTCGATGTCGACTATTGATTTTTTTTAAAAAGATGCCTATATCAAATTCACGCTGATTTATTGAATTAGCAGTCTATCTAGATACCGATATATAACTGTATCGAATTATCGATATCTCAAGAAATTATCGATATCGAATAGTATTTATATGTATAGTAGACACAACAATTGTTTTAAAGACGTCGAATAGAAAATCTACCAATTATATTGAGCATATCAATTTATAAGCTAATTCCTTAGTTAGACGTTACAAATTTTTCTAACTTTGGCTTACTTTTTACTTTTACCGTAAAACAGAAATATGTAGACACTTTGCGCGTTGTTTTCACGGTTTATACAAAAATGAAGAGTCCAGCGTAATTAATTAATCTCTTCAAATTTAAAGTTAATTCAATCCTCATTAATTTAATATCCATCGTAGTACCATATAACAGAAATTAGCAAAGTTATACTTGGTTATACCCAGATATTTTCGAAAAGTGCCTTTGCCTTTGTTGAGTATATTTCTACAGTCCCGTCTTGGACATCTGTATCTGTGCCTTAAGCCTTTAGGCTAGAGCATATTCAAACTCATTAAGCTTCTGCTACTAAAAATAAACACGCACGTAATATCTAGACGTAAACGGTTTGGGCCTTGCTAGACGATTAAACTACAAATGTAAATTAGTTTTAATAAAAGTATCACCTTGTCGGATGTAGATGAGGCGCAGTGCAATCGCTGATTTTAATATTTTCTTACGAGTTAAGTTCGTAAAAGTGCTTTTCTTTAAAGCTCTAACCAATTTACCAAATTATAATGCTAACGTTATAAAAAAAAGAATTTGTAGGTCAATTCAAAAATGTAACGCCTATAAAATTTGCATTTAAAATTTAATAATAAAATGCTAAAAATAGCGGCGTTGGAAAAGTCTCATTTAAGTTTTGTAATGCTTTTTTTCAATCTAATAAAAATTGTATAAATTTATGCGTAGACTATCGGCTTGATTAATTAATATAAATTAAATAAGTGGTTTCTGAGTTATTTTTATTGCATTCTTATCAATTATTTTCAATGTATATTGATTATATCTAATGTATTTAATTAGTAGACCAATTTGGTAATTTGTCATCGTGTTTGATGTTTTGATTACTCTTATTTCGTACTCTGTTTAATAAAGCTATTTTGAAAATCTTGGCAAATATGCGCCTGTGGCAACGGCAACTCACCTAAGTTATCCACCAACAGATTTATTGTCTATAAAATTTTATATATATTTGTAGGATTTTACGGCTGTCGCCGCCTTCCTTCTCTCAACCTGTTCCTCCACTCCTCTCTATTCCTCCACTCTCACTCCGTCAGTCCTCTCCTCTCCATGGCCTCATGCACTTCATCCGCCCATGATTTTCTGGGCCTGCCTCTTTTTTTCTTCCCCATTGAGCTCCACTCGCTGATTTTGTGGATCCATCTGTTCCTATTCGCCTTTCTAACATGTCCATACCAGATTAGTCGCTTTTCCTCTATATATACGAGCATGCCCTTCTGCACTTCCATTCTTCTCAGGATCTCTTCATTTCTTACACGGTCTAATCTCGTTAACCCGCAGCATCTTCTACAGTATTGCATTTCGGTAGCTGTTATGGTGTTTTTGTTTTTCTTATTTATTATCCAGTTTTCCGCTCCGTATGTCATTATGCTTTGTATCATAGTACTGTATATCCTTCGTTTTGTGTTTTTCGTTATGTGTCTGTCCCAGAGAATGGAGTTGAGTTGTTTTATACTTGTTCGGGTTTGACCCAGTCTATTTTTTATTTCTTCTTCCGTTGTTGCGTTTTTTGATATTGTAAAACCTACGTATTTAAACTTATCACTTCTTTTTATTTCTATGCCTTCGTCAATTTCGAGATTGGTTACCGCTTCTTTCGCTGTTGTGAGGTATTCTGTTTTTTTAATTTATTTCCAGTCTGTTTTCCGTATATTCTTCTTTCAGTTTTCTGATCATATAGCTTAGGTTTTCTTCATGTTGTGCGATTACTACCTGGTCATCGGCAAAGCTCAGGGTATACAGGTGATCGTTCCTTACGGGTATTCCCATGCCCTCACACTTTTTTTCCATTTTTTTAGTGTATTTTTTAAAAATATTTTAAATTATGTTGGTGATGTCGGGCATCCTTGTAGCAGTCCTTTTGATGTTTGGAATTTGAACCCTATTTTTTGCTGTGTCTGAATGGCTACTTTATTGTGTTCGTACAGCCTCTTTACACTGTTTATTAGTTCTTCCTGTAACCATGTTGCTTTCATTGCTTCCCATAGTTTTTTCCTCGGTACCGAGTCGTATGCCTTCTTCAAATCGATAAATACCAGATGCACGTCTCTGTTCTTCGCTTTTTTCTTTTCTATTAGTTGTTGTATGGTGTAAATATGGTCTATGCATGATGTTCCTGCCGTGAATCCGGCCTGGTCTTCTCCAATTTTATTTTCAATCTGTTCTTCGATTTTATTTTTTATCAATTTCGCATATATTCTTCCTGTTGACGCTATCACACTAATTCCACGATAGTTTTCGCATTCTTTGCGGTTACCCTTCTTAAATATTGACGTAATATATGCTTCTGTCTATTCACTTGGTAGTTTTTCTCCGTTGATAGTTCTATTGAATAGACGATGCAACATACGGTGAAGTTTATGTGAACCATATTTAATTAATTCAGGGGTGATTCCTCCGGGTCCTGCTGCTTTGTTGTTTTTTGTAGTTCTGACCGCGTGTATAACTTCTTCCAGACTTATCTCTATTTCTTCTTGATTCGTTGTTGGGTTTCCTTCTTCAGTTTCTACAAATTGGGGTCTTCTTTCTGTTAAAGGTTCTTTATAATAGTTTTCCCACTTATCCTCTTTTATATAGTGAATGTACTCTTTTTCGTTTCTATTTCTCTTTAGCGATTTAATGATTTTCTATGAATCCATCCAATAAAATTTTTAAAAATGATAAACATAGGTCGTAGTTCGGTTACGTAAAATCAAAGTTAAGCAAAGTACTTTTAAGGAATTGTCATACACGGTGTATTCAAATTCTCGTTTTGCCAGGTCCAATCCAAAATTCGGTAACATTAAGAATTTTTACTTGTGTGGTTCCTTCCCATTTCTTCACTGTTTGGATTTAATGCGTTCTTGAGGATTTCTTTTTGTTTGCGAACACTTGAATGAGAAGAATATTCTAACAATGTCGACTCTGTTCATTAATATTCTGACAGTTCTGTTCAATTCCCCAAAGGATAAAGCTCAGGTTATCGAATGACCCAAAGCTAGTGGTCCTGACAGGATTTTATGTATCGTTAAATTTGACTCAAAGTTGAAATTTCGGGAATACATTTTTAGTAAAAAATGACATTTTAGCGCGTAAGCTCGCGCGTATTAACTTCTTGTAAAAGTTCAAGTTTAAATAAATTAAAATCTAAGAATAAAACATCTATAATACTACATCTACACTACTTTTTGAAAACGTATCCTCTTATTTGCGTACATTTTAGTACTTTTTTATTTCATTTTTTCATTTCAAGGGTATAAAATTGACGAAATAGTCTTGAGCGCGTATTTAGAGAAAGAGAGCCACCGCTTGGTAGTACAACGCAAGATGTAGTACGCTTAAGCCGTAAACGAAATCCTAACAATTTTATTTTGGATATGTTCTCCACATAAGAAAAATTTTTGAACACACTTCCCTTTGATCGACTACAGTTTTGGCAGTCGTTCAACATGAATATACAGTCCACTTTCCAATTAAAAAAATACTCAAATATGTACATTTTTTATATTAAAGCTTTGCATTAATTCTACTAAAATATTTTTAAAGGTATTACATCAAAGAGCCTCTTTTAACCAACTTTTTTTTTTCATATGTGAAGATGACCAGCGGTGTGCGCCTGCTGCGTCTATCCAGGGATTCTCCACGAGGCGCTATTTCAATACTTGCACTCTGAACACTCTGAACCTCGTTAGGACTTCGATCAATCATCCATTTTATAGTCACAGGTATGTTCGACTTTAATTTATAAAAGCATGACGAATAAGGCCTAGACAAAAGTTCGAAGCCATCACATGTTTGGGTGAAATTAATTTTGTTATAGTATTATGACTAAGCAACATAACATTTATTATTTATTCGTATGGAAAAAAAGGAGCGAGGGGAGGGGAGAGAAAATAAATATTGAAAAATGTTAAATTTGCAAACATAATTTTTATCTGACCCAGGAATATTGATTTAAGGGTAAATATTTGAAATTTGTTGCAAATGTAATGTAAGTAGGTAGAAAGCACCAGGATGGGGAGATTAAAATTTGAATGTAACCTTTTGATTCGAAATTTCATTCGGTATCTATTTTTACGATAAATGACTATTTATTTAATTTAAAATCGTGGGGTTTCTTTTTTAATTAAATTTTAGCGTGTTTAGATAGCGGTCAGTAGTATATTCGAGTCCCAATCCTAATGCTAGTGTGAAAGTGCTTGCTCTGAAAGCTCTCAACAGTTTCTAACTCTTTAAGCTTTTGAGTATTAGATGCTCACTTTGCTCACTATCACCGATCTCCTCTATTCTAACCAATGGAGTATCCGAACAGCCTGGAAACGCCACTCTTTGTTAGACGAAAATATACGTCTTTCCAAACTTTTTCATTTCACTGAGGAAAAAGTCGTCTGAAGAAGCCATATCTGTCGAAACAATGCTCATTATATATACATGTGCAACCTTCTGGATCTTTCTTTGCGCGCTTGAACATTTCATCGTAATGTTGCCAATTTATTAAGTATTCGTACCTATGTCCGTTACACCAAGTGACTGCAAGTGACATATTCATATTGAGAGTACGGCATAAGGGTATAATTTCCAATTAGTTGGCGTGTTTGCCACGCATTGACAAATAATTTTGAATTACTGTCAAATATGACAGAGTTTAATTGTTAACGTTACATTAGGCGCATGAAGGATATAGTTCGATAGTATAGTTAATTGTAACTTTGATGGAGTTAATATTAGGCGCATATAGGAAAGATCTATGCTGACACATTATTTGCTTTCATTATATTACAAAATTTCATGTATTTGTCTCTTTCAGACTTTACATTAACATCCCCAAGTCACGCATTTTTGAGTGTTTTGAATAATCCGAGTTAGCTCAAAGGATATTCTTACCCTTTTCATAGAAGTTATGTTATGGCTATCTTAGATCTTTACTCTTTGCAATTAAATTTTTAGTCATTCAGTAGTTTATACCTTTGATTTTGTTATTCGGCTCTTTTAATGCCAATACAGTCATTTCTAGGCTTGGCTGCGCTCAACAAAGAGTACTAACTAACAAGCCAAAAAGATATTTCAATACCCATCGGCTCCTTGGATTTTTATCTCCTCCCCTGCAGGTCTTGAAGCTTTACAATAAACAGAAGCTTAATCAGCGCTCTGCCTCTTTCACCTCCTCGTTCGCCTCGTCGTCGCCAAAGCTATTAGATTAGCGATATCTGCATGTTGCGGGCCAACATGCAGATATCTACTCTACCACCCAAATGTTGCGCCATCCCTCGAAAAATTACAAGTTTCTTGCCGAAAAATTGTCCCAAAACTGCGCACTACTTCAAAATCGTACATTTCACTTTTGGATCAAGGAGGACCTTTTAACATCGCTAGTGAGTGGAGCTGTTTATTATGATGAACTGCCCAGTCTTTAAAAAATTATTTAATTTTTAATGACCGAAAAAGTCTCTGATAGAAGTTGAGGTGGCAACACAGTTTTTCAATTGGGCAATTTTTGGCGTCGATATGTAGAAGAGTGAAATCGAAGAAATTGGATACCTAAAGCGGGTTCATAGATGGAACCTTCAAAAATTACGAAACTACCCTCGCGATCGGAGACTCTTTTAGGGAGTTTATTTTCCGACCAAAGCCTTCGCGATGATGGTCTCGTAATAAATGACTTTTTTTAGTTTTGGGCGTACTTAACAAGTCACAATGCATGTTGTATAAATTTTCCATTATCTATGTTTTGTGGGTCGATTAGTGTGTTTTTAATGTCGAAATTTTAGAAAAACTTAAAACCGCACAAACGTAAACTTCCTCTAGATAATATATCAAAAATTTCTTTTGGCCTTCTTGGTTCTAAAACCACAATAATAGCGAAATTGTTAGACGTCCTATTGTAGAGAAAAACTAAAATAATTCATTTCTCGGCACAATAGATAAAAGATTCGAAAAAAAGAAAGAAAATGATCGTTTTAAGATTCTCTAATGTATATGGAATAACTACGGAATAAAACAGAATTTTTACACTCGGTTGGAAACGTGATACATGTAAAAAAAATTATATGCGGTTTGTCAAACCCTCGAGCTATTGTCGAGCGTCAACCTTCCGTCCTTTTATAAAGTGCGATCCCTTGTGAAGATGGTCTCGATGTGGAACCAATAAAACTAAATAAATAAACATTTTTAAATCACTTTTATATGCGAGAGCGCCATAAAATAAAATTTTAATCCTCTCTTTGTCTTTACTCTTTACGAAATTAAAATTAATTCGTCAAAGAAAGAAATTTACGCGACAATCCGAAAGCTGCATAAATGAGTGCCGGTTTTTCTCTCTTTTCTTAAAAATGCAATACAAAGGACAATTTACTTCCATTCTTTGTGAAATAGCGGGGTATTTCGGTCACACGAATTAAGATTTCAAAAGATACACCTGGAAGGTGTCATCTCATTTATAGGTCTGGCGCAGGTATATACGATTTGAATGGATTTAACTGAAAAAGACCATAAAAGTTGTTATAATCTTCGGAGAGAAAATACAAATTCAATTGGCCAATAGAAAGTGTGATTTTTGTAACGTTTTCCAGGTGTATACGAATTAGTTTATTGGGCCATCATAAACTTGCCTCCAGGTTGTAAAATTTCGTCAAAAAAGGAAGGATTTGGGGCAATATTTTTCGTATTCACTACTGTATTGCTCGAGCCACGAGTTTCTTCGTATTTCTTCCATATCGTATAAATGTAATATAATGGTAAGCAATTTTTTATTTGTAAAACTGGCGGAAATACCACATAATGCAAACGTCTACCTGAAATCGATAAAATATTCTTTTTTATTTCTTTCGCAACTTCCTCGTTGGCAACAAATAATATTCCGGGTATGATGGGAAAGATCTATATCGGAATCCCGATGTAGCCAATATAAATAAAATATATTGTAGTGGTTTCTACGATTATACCGATTGTGGTGATGTTTCTGATGATGCGATAGTGTCGAGAAGAAAAATAAAAGAGAGGGTGTCTCGAAGCGTTAACAGCTATTCCATATATTATGATTCTGCTAAAACTAAGATCTACCTTTGAGACACTCTCGAACCGTTCATGGACTACATTAATCTTAATAAAGTTGAAATAAGTCAGTGTCATGCCGTAGTATCGTCTTTTTTATACCATTTTTACATTTTAATATTTAATTATCCACATACTCGATACGTGTGTGGTCTTTTTTATTTAATAAAAAATATGTATACAAAGTTCGTGGAAACTAAATTTTGCGATTACACTTTAGCGGAGTCTTGATTTTTAATTTTCTCGCTTTGTTTTGTTGCTGCAGGATATTGAGATCATTTTTTCCAAATTATCGATAATACTACAAGAGCTCTCTGATTCAAAATACTATTTAGGTCAATAGCAAGGCTCATTTTTTCGTTTTCATTAACGTAACACTGTAACAGTAGAAATTTGTTTAAAACGCTTCGGTTGAAACCAGTACTCACTTGAAATGGAACGATCTCTCATTAATAACTTCAAGAATTTTTAATAGTACAGGTTTACGGCCAAAGATTTCTTTAGATAATTCCTAATAAATTCATCGATTTAAATTGAAGACTCGATTTAACGATTCAAATTGCAAAATCTTATGTAGTATATGTTGTCTATTATTTATTTGAGATCGATTGGATTTTGCTATTGGATAGTTTCCGTTTTTGGTAAGTTGCGTATCCTCCAGTTGTCACACAAAAATTCTTGGTCACTCTGCCCAATTCAGTTTTATAACTTCTCAGAACGGAGAACCGCAGGGATGAATCATTTGGTCTATTAAAGGTAATCACAATAATTATCGGAGTGCTCTTGACGTTCTATGATTTCTAAAAGTTCCTCAAATTACGCAATCGAGATTATTAGCTTCTGAGTAGGTTTCAGCAGCTTAATTCTCATCTTTGCTTAAGCTGGACGGCGCCAGGGTTTTTTAAATGGGTGGGCACAATATTTTCGTGATGGGCTCATACATTTTTAAATAAATAGGGGCTGCAAGTAGCTTAAGCTGTCAAAATTCTTTCGGTAGCATTAGGTGTCGTTCTTTCCAAGAGCACATTCGTAGTATCGTAGTGATGACTGATGACCACTTTTGCGAGGTCGTTCCTTCGAGACCTAACCTAACCGCTTTTGTTATAGAGGTTTCGAAAATCTTCTAAATACTCACTCCACTTTTAGGGGGGATTCAGTAGGTAAGAGAGCCCTACCGCCTATCAACTAAAGCCCTGTTCTCTGTTCATCGATAAGTTGTATGGAACACTGGTATCATTTGAACGGCTTGCAATCAGTAACTCCTGACGCTATAATAAGATAATATGTTCTACCGTGGTTCTCTCTTTTATTATTCTTATCTGTGAAGCTTTCTACCGCTCTACAGTTCCGATCATTTTTCATCATAATTTTTCGAAGTTCCATCTACTACAGTTAAGTAACGCATGCGTAGCGTCGTCTCTCACTTCCCCACAGAACCAGCATTCATCCGTTTCTTGCTCCCCAATGCCTATGTCTAGATAGAAACTGCGTAAGGTTATATCCCGTTGAGCCACGTTTTCTTGTGTCCCTGGTCTGGACATTATTACTTATCCTAGGTCCACTTTCCATTGTTCGTGGCATCCCACTGCGTCTGCCACATCCTGAAAATCTCTTGTCTCTCTTGCCGTTTTATATATTTGACATATATCTCTAGGTCTGATCTTATTCTCCGATCTATGTTTTCTCTCTCTCTCTCTCTTATGAGCAGGTTGATCGGTATGACCCCACTGATGACTAAAATAGCTTCCATCGATACAGTTCTGTATGCAATGTGAAGCATAAAGCGTTAACGATTGACATACCATTTGAAGCACTTTTCTTTTTATACCTTTTGGGCCACCTACGTTTGGCAGTATAGCCCCCATGGCCCTCATAATGTTGGAGGCGTTGGTTACCGCCTTGTCTGCCTACAAAGCGATCCTCAGATATTTCACCATTTTTAAATGTTTAACTACAGTATTCTAATTCCGCTCCGTAAAGTTCTTTTTGACTTACGCCACCAGCAGAGAGGTTCAATACAATCAATAGAAGAATAGAATTGAAAGAGATTATTCATTATTGTACCTCTCTGCTGGTGGTAAAGTTACCGACAACTTTACGGAGCGGGACTACCATATATTTTCGAACCTGAATCTAATCTCGTTCTTGTTTTCTTTTGAGGTTAAAAATTATTTTCTGTGTTGTCTTCGAGGTGATTTGCACCCATCCGACTTTGCACCTTATCTAGGGTTCTTTCAGCATTTAGCAGAAACTAAAATCGCCAAATTGTCGGCATAGTAAAAGAGGTCAACATTATTCGGTTTTTCTATCTTCATAATATTTCCATACAGAAGGTTCTACAAGGCAGGAGCATGGACCGATCCCCGCGGAACTCCACTTACTAATTTTACATTTTTTTCGATATTAATGTAGGTATCATCATCCATCATATCCAGATATGAAGTAATCCAATTAACTATATACCTCGGCAGCTGTCTAACATTAGCCTGCTCTATAATTTTGTCCCATTTGACATCATTCAAATTAAAATCAAGCATATTCTACACTCTGCCACACCCTCTGCGATGTCCCTCTCTGCCGAGGACCGCTTTCATCGCATCAATTGTAAACCATTGGGCTTGGGCTAAACTCACCACGTTTTATGATGGCCTCAATAAGCCTTTGGTTTATAAAATTCTAATGCAGGTTGCCTCCACTATCAATCATCAGGCATATTGGTCTGTATTTTTGTAGGTTTTTAAGATTATTTTTTTGGCTTTGGCATTAATACCACCTTCGCTTTTGTTCACACAGCCTAATCTAACATAACCTAACCACTTTTGCGAAGTCATTCCGTCGAGACTCCGACTAGAGCTCTTATGAGATAGAAATCGGCCCGTTAAAGCCAAAGTTTTAGTTTTATCGTGAAAGATAACTAATACCTGCTGTGTTTACAGACAATTAGAATTCGGCATTGTCGAGCTCGAAAAAAAAATACCGAGTGTTACCGTGCTATGGATGGATTCCATTAGAATTGATTATAGATGATGTAGTCCAAATTTGCTTTTTTTTCAATCCACCACAAGTTGAAACAGATCGACTGTAACGAAACCTCCTGAAATAAGTAGACAGTTAGAATTGGAGAGTTCATGAAGTATTTAGAGAGTTTAAAACTAAAGGATAGCGCCTTCTTGAAAATCTTTCCAAGGCTAAAATTGTAGGGGTGGTTCTGTTCTTCTATTTTTCATACGCAAATAGTTCGTAATTTAAACTTTTTAAGAAATTTAATACTTTAATCCTTTCTTGCATAATTTTCTAAATTTTAAATGCATCGGATGTTCCATCATATCATGAAGTGGATTTTACCATATAGCATAACTTAATTCTGAAATAGTTTTATGATTCATAGCAGTAACTGTATTAGCTTAAGGAGTTTTGCGGATGGATTACTTTTATTTTAGTTGTCAAGTACCTACTTGAAATGCATTTAACTCATTTTAGTTGCAACGACGATTCGTAAAATCATTTCAAAATATAATTGTTGTGGAGTTTCAAATGTGACTAACGGACAAAAAGGCATTATGCATTTTTAGTGCCAAATATTAAAAATTTTATAAAGTGGCCTCGACGTAAAGGCACATTTTCTTCACTAATATTAAGATTTTTACGCGCGTATAAGAACTATCTATTTTAACAATAGTTATCACATCCTTATATTAGGGCAGGATGTTACACATTTTTGGCTTTTGTGACTTGTGACCATGGATTTACACTCTGGCCGTTTTTAGACTCTACAATTACCTTTCAATAGAGAGCTTTAGCACTTAAGACTATTACTATGACGACGCGTAAACCGCATGCCGTCCACTGTACTGGATCCAATTAATTAATAACTGCTAATTAAACATCGCATCAAAATAAAAAATTAACTTAAGCTCTGGTAAAATAACTAAATAGTATTATCTATGCAAATTAATTTTACCAATTTTTCTAAAACTCTCTTAACTTAAAAATATTTTGGTTCAATATTTGATTGGCGGGTTCGTTAGTCGTTAAATTAATTTTTTTTACAAAAATCGATGTCTTGTAGGTACTTAAAGCGGATTGAAAGTAAATTGCTAATTTTATAAATTTAGCAAAAGGGCTATTTTAATTTCCATACATTGGCCGCCTTGGGTTTTGATAAAATGCTGTCAGAAATGATTCGGACTATAAAGGATAAGGGGAAAAAATTGAAAATTCCCTTCTAGCAAATTTTCGTTTAAAGGAGTTGAAAGTTTCTCCTTTGTGCTGTTTTGAGTTAGACGAGTACAATATTTTTCAATTTATTTTTGGATTTTTTTACAAAATAAATTTTTTTGCGAAAATAACGTAATGTGCATTGAATTGTGTTTGTACCGGAATAGTCAATGCCACTATCCCAAAGGGAATAAAATGTATCTGATATGGGGTTAAATTAGATCCCTGCACTGTAATGTATTTCCAATGGGGCGCATTAGGGTGGTAGTAGGTATGTGTGTAGGTTATGTTAGTTTACGTTCACCCCTTTATCCAGATCTCTAAGACTTATACCCCCTTTACAACAGTATAATGTCACAAAGCTGCAGGTGAACAATTTGTATTGCTTTTGGAGTAATTCAACATTGCCGCATTCCGTGTAGCTTTATTGCTCCCGCCTGTATAAATACTAAATATTACATTCCGAATAAATTAACATTAAACAGGTAGGAAATGTTATTTTTTAATTGACTTTCAAATGGGTCAATTTAATTTGGAAAAATAAAATTGTTACAAAGTATAAACGATTACACTTAAACTACACGAAGTTTTAACGTTGTTGAAGCTGCGATTAAACTTTCTTCGGCTTATTAGTGAAGTTAAGTAAGAAAGTCTTGTAATAA
This sequence comes from Malthinus flaveolus, assembly GCA_950108345.1. Classification (NCBI taxonomy): domain Eukaryota; kingdom Metazoa; phylum Arthropoda; class Insecta; order Coleoptera; family Cantharidae; genus Malthinus; species Malthinus flaveolus. The sequence goes on from OX467285.1 coordinate 5,299,638, forward strand.
AATCAATTTACAGGGAATTTAAAATAGGTTATTTGATTAACGGCTGCTACGTTTCAAAATTTAAATTAACAAAAATTGTGTTGACTCAAAAAATTGAATTATTTCGAAATTTAAAAGAAAACCTCGTTTGGAGTACCTACCTATAAAAACTATATTAATAGTTGCAGCGAAGTCGAGGTAATGAAATACAAATTTCCTAGATTAATTGGTACTCTTAGCTAATTTTGTTAACATAGAAGTTTGGTACACGGAAATTATCAATTATTTCCTCTATTACACAATTTGGTCAATTAAGTTGGTTGAAGTTTGCTCTTGGTTATACAGTACATATCGAATAAATTTATTTGCAGTATTACCGGAGGTTCTCTTTTTTGTCACAATAAAGGCCCTGGGTCCCTGAGGCGGTGGGTGCGCCAAACAAAAGAATTCGGCACACGAACAGCTTAGACTAGGGCGCTTTAGGTGTTGTAAATACATGAAATATAACACATCAGGTCAGGTTGTGATCATATTAAGAGCTCTAGTGACGGCCTAGCTGGTGATAGTGTAAAATCATTTATCAGATCAGAGTAGACCCCATTTTAGCGGAGAGTATTGGCCAGCACACAGAGACTGTCACTTTACTTGGTGTCTTAGATAGATGTCTGCTCCGGTTCTTTCACTGATGATCACTGATCCGTGAACCAGATAAAGCGCCATCAGCGACGAGTTTCGATTGATAACGATTTCGGCGTTTTTATGATACGCAGGACGGCTGGTCTATGGGTGGCCAACTGAACTAACGGTCTGGCTGGTCGAAACTCAATACAGACGCCTATACTTTCATCCAAAGCTTGGAGTTGAAGTATCAAAATCTAAGTAAAGCTGTAACAAGGTGGATCGGGGGGAACGAAAGTAAAATTCGAATGAGATTGCCTGGACGAGGCCGTCACATTGGACAGTATAGGTAGAGGGAGAGTGCCAGACAGCTCACATTTTGTTGTAGCGCATTTCATTGCATTGTCCCCGTTCAGGCAATCTTATTCTAGTTTTACTTTAGATATTTATGTAATGTGAAAGTAGCGTGAGAGGCCAAAATGAACTTAGAGAAAAAACTGGCGATTGCTTTTATCAATCATTATTATCATCATCAACCAGCCATTCTTGTCTGCTAAACATAGACATTCGCCTGTCTACTTGTTAATTGTCTTTCTCTATTTTGAAAAGCATCGTACTTTGGGTCTCTATTTTCTTTTTTTCTTTCTTGACCCTCCAAATTTAGGCCTTGCCAGGTGTCCAGTTCAATTCCACTTTAGACAAATTATCATTTGGTCATTCTCTACTCTCTACTCCAGATTTTTGGCGCACATTATCACTCTGTATCTGAGAAATAGTCCCAACATCGATCACTCCATTGCTGTCTGAACAGTGCATAATATGCATAACTTCTCGTTACTCTTCAACTTCTAGTTGAGAATGACTTAAAATATTATTTCTGGAATTCCGACGATAAGCGCCACTAGGATCCACTTTTGCTTTTTGTGTGGACACCTATGTACGCTAGTAGTGCGCTATTTTGTTTGTTATAAGGCACTTATAGAACAATTTGGCAAATTTCTGTTTTCATGAACATAGTTCTAGGAGCCAATATGAGTCATAGGTCTCTGGATCTGTCAGAAAGCAACATGTAGAGTATAGCGCCCTCTGGTGTCGTAACCTAAGACCATTAATTGCTTAAAATCTAGAAGTAAAGGGATTCTTATAGCTGACGGCCTAAATATGCAACTTTTTCGTCATTTAGCCAACTGGCGCCATTTAAAAATCGCCCTGTAGAATTTTGTTAAAATTGCTACGCAATGCTTTTATATGAAAGAGTCTTGTAACGCATTAAAATTAGCAACGCTTTACAATTCTCGTTCTCGAGTCACAGTTTATTAACGCACAAGAAAGTGGTCAACTAGGGCTAGGGTGGTTTGTTAGTATAGGGCGGTTTGCGAAAGCAAATAATAATCTTATTAGGCGTGGAAATATAATTATTAATTTATCATTGGGAATCGTGACCGTGCCGTACCGGTCTTGCCTTTTTATTTTAAAACCGACACACAAAAGTTTGCGGTTTTTGGGCTCTAAAATTAAATTAAACGCTTTAAAAATAATTAAGGGGAAGTTAGAACCCTGCTAGAAAGTTTTTGTACACGAGGGTCGTGGATAACTTTTCTATATGTGGCCAATATTGGCCGGCCATATGCAAGAAAAAATAATATTCTCGTGTTGTGGTAGTATAATTGAAAATCCTAGTGATGGAAATAGTTTTAATATTATGACGTCATTATGGAATATTGATGAGTCGATATCGATAGTAGTAGTAATAATAATAAAATAGGGTGGATTCATAGGGCGATAGTTATTTCATTACTGATGGAACCATCACACCTTGCACTATAATTATTATCACAGGGTGCTATTCGCTGTTGAACTAAGTATGAATATTTATTACCTATATACAGGGTGATTACACAAAATTGAAAATTGAGACTGTTGTCTAAATTGTTTAAACAATTTCTGGTAAATTTCCTTAATCTCAAACTTACAATTAAGTATGACAATCTTTAATGATGGCGATATTCCGATCTCGACCTTCAATTTTATCTCCTTTTGTTATTCACTTTACACTTTTTCGTCTTTTCTTTTAATTTCGCTCACTTCTACGCCACTGCCTTTAATTACGTTACATTAGAATCAAGATAGATCTGAGAAGGCTTCGAAATTTATTTCGCAGGTTAACGAATTGATAATTGTGAGTCATTCATCTTAGTAGAGAGTATAGATAGATCCCATTTCCCATTTCCACCAGTTTTTTCGTTAGCTTTTGTTTTCTTATTACCATTTCTTTTTCTCGTGTTGTCGACTTTTTGGCCTTCTGGACGCTGAATAACGTTTAATAAAAAATAAAAAAATAAAATTTGAAACAGTTTCGGAGCAATTTATTCATTTACAATTTTTATAAATTTCTGATGGTCAGCGATTTGCACTAGAAACGTCTTTCATGTCTTCCCCTATTTTTATCATCCCCTTCTTTTATTTTTGCTTTTCGAGATGCTTTTAAGATGTAAATATTGAACAATATTCATTTATTTATAGGAACCATATTAATAATTCGCGTGTATATCGAGAATAGACGGCGGAATATATTTCCTATCGTCTCGGAATATTTTCTTCACATGTGAGTTTTTGTTTATTGGAGCCATAACTGTGGCAGTTGATAACGTCACGTTCGTTAATTGTAGAAAACTTAACAAAAATGAGACACTTGAGAATTTGATCAAAAAAATCTTTTGGAATTGTTGTGTAAATCACCTCTATCCCACCCTTTATACGTTTGTATATATCTACAGGGTGGATTTGAGTCTACTGATTGTTATAATTCAAGCTATTAGTTCTATTGTAAAAGCAAAACAATGCACCTAATAAAACCTAAATTCGAAAAGACCTAACCTAAATCTCAAAATTATACAGGGTGTGCCTTAAAGGCGTTACATAATCTCTCATAATTATTTTAAATGACATTCTCTCTGCTGTATTATTGCTCAGTTGGGTTGATTTTAGCTAAATACAAATAAACAAGAAGTATATTAGTTTCTTAGGTCGGTAGGCCCAAACATAAAAAGTTTTCAATATAACAAAAATTTAAATTGTTAAATTAAAAATGGCGGCCAGTATAACACGCGTCCCATTTTTATATTTTTTTATTATAGATAATTATTTATAATTATAAAAGTCTAAAAACAGGAATATGTAGGAAAAATATAGGGCTTTAGTTTTGATAGAGTCGATTATTAAAAGAATTTCAAAATTGGCAAAGTTGGCTAAAGTTTTAAAACTGACTTTCTCAAAATCGGCTTCGGCAGTTTTGTCTATATTTTGATATGTTGTAGATATTGCTGTTCTTAATTAAACACCGTGATTTGGTTCAATTGCCATGACCAGATCCGGAGCTATGATTTTTTGAGAGTCAAAATTTAATATTTCTTTTATAATTAAGATTTATAACTACAAGTTGGTATACTGATTTAATCCATAAATTTCTATTATTCTTTTTACAATTTGGGCCAAAAATCACTTCCGATTAAGCCGAAATTACTAAAGCAAAAATAGTTTTTGAAAACACCCTGTATATTTTATGTTTTTTTAAAATATCGTAAGCTTAGCTGTCCAATGATACCAAGCACGTTAAATTTTAACTTCCGGTTAAAAAGGAAATGGGAATAGCTTTTCTATTTTAAATACAACACCTTGTATATTTTAGATGGTTTGGAAGATTGTAAAACTAGCTATCTAGTGATACCTACTAAACATTTAATATTTTGGCTTCCGTTTTAACCAGAAATGAGCTTAGCTTCCTATTTCAAATAGAAACGCTCTGTATAATTTTAGTTTTATGAAATCTGTGAGCTCTTCTGAGCATACTATTGTTAGGTACTATTTCTGATATCTTTTTAAATATTTTCAATTCGTACGAAAAAGTTCTGCTTATGGGCCCCATCAGTCATTTTTAGCAATTTCCATTCAGAAGTGGATAGAATTTTACTAGTTCGACCAGTTGTATACAGGGTGAAAATGTAAAAAATTTAATGTTGTGAAAGGTTAAACGAAAGTAGAGAAAATCTTTATAAAAGCTCCATTAGATGATATTTTCGTTGATGTAAATACAAAACAGAATAGAGAAATTAGATGAATCTTCAAGTTTCAGTAATCTCAATAAAGAGCTAAAAGGTAGAAGAAATTGAAAAGCTTTCCATTACATCCATGTAAAGTTTGAGTTAATGGATGAGCTTTTCATGCGTTAACGCGTATAATTTGGTAATGTTTAAAAATTTCCTTTTTTTCCCCTTTTTCCATACCTAAATTTAAGATAAACTTAAGAAAATATATATATCTCATTTCTTTATCACGTTTAATCCATTTCGTTCCACCCTTAAATTTCTTCCCTGACTTGCGGTGTATCCTAAATCTTGCACATTTATCCTTCATCCACTAGGATATTTTCTCCTTTTATTAGCCCGTGTATTTTCGATCGGAATTGTTCGTTAGCCGTCCCAGTCCTTGGGTTAAAACTCCGACCGAAAGTTGGATCAACTTCGTTGCGTTCGTGCTCGAATTGTACATTTCAGTCTGGTGGGAGCGTTCGTTTAGTTCATGTGAATGTAGAGACGGCGCCTCATACATGCGTACAGCGTACATACACATTTCGTTTAATATGTGCTAAAAAGTATTAAAAGTTTCGTTGTGTTTTTATTTCCTTATTTTATTGGATTAAGTGCCCTTAATTGAAATCAGGATGGACATTACGAGAAAATTCTTAAATGTGAGTTTTTGCGTTTATTAATTTATTATTTGATTAATTGTTAATTATTGTACATTAATTACGAGACGATTATTTAATCGTAGAAACAGAAATGAAGGTCGTTTATTTTTGACCTATGTGTATAATGTATGTATTTGTATGTCTATGTACTTATATGTTTTATTACATCATTGAACGGCTAAAAGTGCGTACTTACCAAAGAGTATTTTCAATTACGGCCCTTCAACAACTAATCAATTGATTAATGAATGGGAAAAATTTTTTTTAAATAATAAAAAACGCAATCAAACTTGTATAAGTAAACAAAAATTATACGTAATTGACCCCCGAAGTATTATTTTTTCGACTTTCCGACCAATAACTAAAATTTTCCTCGTTAAAAGCCATTATTTGTACCTACCTATCTCTCGACAGGAAAATTTTCTTTTAATCTTCGTACCTTACGGAGAGTGTGAATCATTTCTATAAACTACTCATTGTTTATTCAATTCTTATCACTTTAAATTGTTGCAATAGCACTTTGCGTTAATCCACGATTAATTTATAGAAACTTGCTTATACGAAGTAGTGTAATTTACTCTTTTACATTAACAATTAAACGTTACTTTGAGAAATAATTGAAATTTCTAACTAAAGAGGAAGTTACTAACTCACTTAGGAATTTTGGTTCAATTATATTTCCGGACCGGATCTACCACTTATTATTTTGTAATTGATTTACATACGAACTACCTATTCACATGAAATCCACATATTTTACCAGAAGATCGTATGACTAATTTGAACAGAAATCATTTTTTTCTCAACTTAATCGGCGTCACTAATTACCGAGCTCTCAATTAACTTAACGTCGAACTAAATTAATTTCACCCGCCCAATTCGTCTTTAACGAATCATAATTTAAAATTAAGCAAATCTGGATTGGTGTCTATTGATCTAGGCCTAGGAACTCCTTTTTCTTCTGGCTTTTTTTGAATTTCGGCTCTAGCTCTTATAGGCTGAGCTGTGCAGGTTTTTCAGGAACGGTCGAACAGAGCCACATCAATAGAAACTGCCGAACTACGATAGTCGCTGTATGTATCTGTATTACTCCTTAAACCAAATTTTTGGATTTGTTCCATCACCCATTTTAAACCCAAGCGAATGAGACCGTTTTAGGCAAACGTTGTGTTTACGAGTTTACTAAGCCGATCTGGAAAACTAAGTTTGTTTTGGATACTTCTGACGTGTCGATTACCCGCCTCTGCGTAAAAACTAAAATCTGGGAATGTTTGTGTAAATTAACATTGGATTTTCAAGATTTAGCTGGGGCTCACCTTTAGCTTTCCCTCCCTCGCTAATCCGAAGCTGCTTATTGTCAGTGACGAATTTAGACATTTACGACTGGGTTTTATAAAATAATCGTTACCGATTTTTGTTCACAAAACATATTTCTTAAAAGCTTTAGCAAAGATAAATCATAAGAGATTTTCGTGACATCAAATCCCGTTATTTGACTAGGAAAATTCGCATTGTTTAGAATATTTTGTGTATGCTGAAATTTACGTAATGAAAGCAAAGCTTTAATACTTTAAAATTGTCGCGAATGTGAACTTGTGAACAGATGCTCACTACTTCAAGGCACAATCTCTCTCTAGTTGTGAGATTTTATTTTTTATTTACTTTGGTGTTAGCTCGGTCTGGCGACTGATCAGTCAGCTCAAATCGGCCTTTGGGGGTTTTTCAATTTGGTGAAGAGTAAAAGGTCTACGGGCTCAAATTCATAGAGTAGAGACCGGTGAAACTACTGAATGTCCGTTCTAGTAATTCAACTCATTGCAATGGTTTATCTCGGTCTAGGAACCGAGTCAGTCCCCAGAATGTAGTTTACAGTGCTCAAATGGCAGCGTTTTGGTAGGATTTTTAATTTATTGAATAGAAAGAGGTCATACGGGCTCAAATTTATAGAGTAGAGGTCGGTAAAACTTCTTAAATGTCCTTTCTAGTAATTCAATTTATTGCATCGGTTTAGCTCGGTCTGGGGACCGATTCAATCCTCAGAATGTAGTTTACAGTACTCAAATGGGAGCCTTTCGAAAGGTTTTTCAATTTCGTAATTAGAAAACGTCATTAAAGCTCAAATTCGTAGAGTAGAGGACCGATTCATACTCCAGAATGTTGTTTACAGTGCTCAAATGACAGCCTTTCGCGAGGTCGTTCAATTTGGCGAAAAGAAACAGGTCATACGTGCTCAAATTCGTAGAGAGGTCGGTGAAACCATTGAGTATATAATAACACTGCGTTAGTGAAACTAATGAAATGTCCAAGTGTTCTTTCTAGTAACTCAACTCATTGCATCCCCAGTATTAGTCGACAGTCAACCTTACGAGACTTCTCACACTTTCCACATTTTGGTCTGTTTTGGTTGTGGAAAGTCGGTGCTTTTTCATCCCTCTGAAAAGGCATTTGGTCACTCGAAAATTTTCGTCTCTATGACTGATTCGTTAAATTTGGGATCCGCGCCATTTTTTGGCACTGCAAAACAGCCTCAAACGCTCAAAAACTTCCGATTGATGGCTAATTAAATTTTTTATAGTTTCGTGGTCGTTTTTTGATTATTTATTACCGGCCCGGCCCGTAAGTAAAAATGAAATGTAAGAGTTTTAATTAATATTACATTAATTTAGGTCAGTGTTTATCTCACAGGTAGCATTTTAACTGGAACAAAGAGAAACTACCACGAACTTTACGTATTACACATTACGTTCATCAATAAACCTCTCGAATCCAAATTCTCAACTTTCTTAGGTCGAATTTATTATATTAAAATAGTTTTAAAGGGAAGTAAAGTAACATTATAACTAATAACTACCTTTACTTTACGAATTAGAAATAAGAAAATTTACTACGATGAATATAAACGTAATTTCCCGATATTTATCATCAAAATTGAACTAGATGCAGAGTTATGAAACTTTATAATTGATTTTATCATTTTTTGGCCCTTTTTCCTAAAAGATTTTCTTATTAAACTTGGAAAATTAAGGACAGAGTGGTAATTTCATGCAGCTTAATTTATAAAAATTAGTTTTTTATCCTCTCCCAATAATAACACGCTAAATTAAGTTTAGAAAAGTTGTCGACTCGAATTTTTCACAGATAGTTTCCTAACTATTTCCACACCTTTTTAGTCGAACGGTTTTAACTCGTTTCAACTGATTACTAATTTTTCTATTTTAACCGAGCGAATAATACTTATTTACAGTTCGAATAACATAGAAGAAGAAATAAAATTGCTTTTCCACCCTTTCGGGTCTTAAGTAAAAGGAATCCGATGTTTTTTTTTGTGGAAAAAGTTTCGGCATTGTCGAGTGCAATTCTATGCATAAAATAAAAGGAGCGAGTGGAAATTTAATTTTTTGAGCCATTTATCGATTAAATGACTAGAAGAAATGCATTAAAAGTTTTTGGGAAAAGCAAAAAAAAAACTATTGAAAAGATTTTCAATTTATCAAAAAATAACTTTCTAAAGTTTGTTGTCCGATTTCACTCAGCGTCAACTTTATTTACTTGCTGATATCACTGACAACTTTTGTTTTAGAAGTAAAATACCGCAATATCGTAGAGCTTTAAGGGATTTTAGGTATGTGGAAAACAAACATGTTATAAAAGTTTTTGACAAAAAGTTTTTGGAGGTAATCCATACCGAAATGTGGAACCTGGGAATTTTCTTTTTTAGTCGTTTAAACAACTGCTTCATGAGAAGTGGCTTCATTGTGTGGCGATAAACGTTATCATTGTCAATAATGTTTTATTTGTACTTCTTCTATTTTTTTTATTAGTAAAGTCTTCAAACACACGTTCGACTTTTTTGTGAAAATCTATAATCGAGTGCAATGTACTGTACTGAATGCATGATTGGGCGTTTACTGTTTTAAGGGTTTATCTCGACGTACATTTTTAAAAGGTTTTTGTTTTATCACAAAAATTGGATAAAACGAACAAAAGTTTCAGAAATAATTTACTCGAGCAGGAACGGATTAAGGAATTTAAATCGCAGATTAAAAGACGACCTTATTAAAATAATTTTTTGCAATACGAATTCCGTGCGTGGCTCTAGACTAGACGATTAAATGAGACAATAATTAGATCAACTGGCCGTCGGATTCTCAGGATTCAAAGCAACTTTTCTTAGTTCTTATTTTTTCTTAAATCGCTGCCCACCAAATTACTCTGTAACTAAATACCCACAGACCCAACCTGGCGAATTTGACGCTGCGTTGGTACTTTAGGGTATGAGATACCCAGTTGCATGAATATACCGGCAAAGAAAAAACATTGCAAATGAGTAATAAAACCGAACGTCTACCTGTTCAACGTGGCAGCATTAACTTGGGGATTCTCTTTCTCACTTACTGAGAAAAGCGCGTCTACATAAAAGTAAACTAGATAAAATTTTCTACCAACTATATCTGAAAGGTTCTGTTCTCAGATGAACGATTTAGGCGCTAGAGTGCGTTAAAGTTTGACAAAAAATCCAAAAAAAACGTTTTTTTTGTTTATCGCTTATAACTCGAAAAATAGGCACTTTTAGTGAATAGTATCTCTACACAAAAATAAAATACACTCAATTTCCTACAAATTATGTCTCTTAAATTTTTTTCGTCAAACAAACAGTTGAGGTGGTAGAGCCTCTTTTATAAGTGGCGGTATTAACTTGAGGACGACTCGAGAAAGATGGGTTTTTGCTCTTTTTTCAGTTTTTTGCTTATAACTTCAAAACTACACATTTTTTTGAGAAAAGTGCATCTACGTAAAAGTAATCTAGATAAAATCCCCTACCAACTATATCTGAAAGTTTTTTTTTCTCAGATGAACGACTTAGGCGCTAGAGTGCGTTAAAGTTGAACTAAAATTTCAAAAACACGTTTTTTTTGTTTATCGCTTATAACTCGAAAAATAGGCACTTTTAGTGAATAGCATCTTTATACAAAAATAAAATACAATCGATTTCCTAAAAATTATGCCTCTTAAATTTTTTTCGTCAAACAAACAGTTGAGGTGGTAGAGCTTCTTATAAGTGACGGTATTAACTTGAGGGCGACTCGAGAAGGATGGGTTCTTGCTCTTTTTTCAGTTTTTCGCTTATAATTTCAAAACTACTTAATTTTTGAGAAAAATACATCTACGTAAAAGTAATCTGGATAAAATCTCCTACCAACTATATCTGAAAGTTTTTTTCTCAGATGAACGGTTTAAGCGCTAGAGTGCGTTAAAGTTTGACAAAAATTCCAAAAAAATTGTTTTTTTGTTTATCGCTAATAACTCGAAAACTAGCCACTTTTAGGGAATACTATTTCTATACAAAAATAAAGTGCATTCAGTTTCCTACAAATTATGTCTGTTAGATTGTTTTATTTAATAAACAGTTTAGGTTGAAGTATCTACGTAAAAAATAAATAAGTGGACCGACGCCTGGTTGAGAAAACTGAACAAATAGTAAAAGAGCGGACTGTAAGGAACGAAAAACGGTTGGGATAAATTTTCAAAAACATTTGAAAGGTAAAATCAGAAATCCGAAAACAACGATCCATTTCATTACACTTGGTGATCCATTTGCGCTAGACTGTATTATAAAAGTGCACTTTCTTCTTCCATTGGTAAAATTGTGAATCGTGCGCTGAAAGGTATGACTCAGGTTGTTCCATGGTAAAATTCTCGTGAATGACAAATTTGTAAGTTCATTTCGAAAAATGAATAACAAAACCTGTTTTTTATTTATTGTGAAGTCACGTATCTCGAAATCTTACCATGCACTCATTGAGGTTAACCAACGTACATTAAGATGTTATCTGGGCACCCAAGAGAGTTTTTATTCCAAGAAGGAAAAAGCACCTGCGTTAAGAATTTAAATAGTCTTTTTTGAATTCGTCCCGGAATAGACGATCGAAGTAACCCATTTCGAAAATAGTTTTATCAATATTTGTTTTTTAAAGTATATCTGTTGAATATTGATACATTGTTATGCTTATATAAACAGACATTAATGATTAAACTTTGTGAACTAAAGCAATCGACAGTTTGTAACTAGCCAATTCGTCGGAAGTTTTCATCGTTACACGGAGAAACTTGGGCAAATTGTTCTCCCATATCTACACAACAACAATAATAACGTCGGATTAATATTAATTGAATGATTATTGTTTCAACTAATAAATGTGGATTTCTTTTCGAATGTTTATTTTGCAATTTGTTAATCGATTTAACCCCCCTGTTTATTTTGTTCGAGTCAATTGCGTGTTTGGGTGACTAAAAAAAAGAGCTTCGGAAAAGCTCTCTAATATTCATCAGTTTCCATTTTGTTTGCTCGTTATTGTTATAATCAATGCTAAAATGTTACTTTACTTTTGTTCTTATTAAAAATTGTAATTTAATATTTATAATAGAAGAGAGTTAATTCCATCATTTGGATGAGTATATTTAGGTGGTATCAATAATGTCACGACCTTCTTTTTTTTCAACCCTTTCTATTAAATATTCAAACGGTAACCCAAATATATGATGTTTGGGAATAAGTAAGTAGGTAATTGAGTAACATTTTAGGACAAACATATTTCGATCGCGTGGATTGGACCCCTAAACGCTATTAATTCGAATCGTCATTATTTGAAGAAGAAATTTCGGTAATTACAACTTTGATTTCTTTTATAGGGGATGGAGGCGTTTTTGGTTGTATAAAAATGCTACTTTAGACATTAAAGTAACTTAATGGTATCAAATGAAATTATTCTCCTGAAACGCTATTTTCAGTAGTGAAGTTGGAAGGCTTTCGTTATTTATATATTTTTGGGTTAATTATTGTTGTAATTAATCTCTTTCTGCTTATTTCCACGCTGTCAAGCAAACAGATATATTGCTGTAAGTGAATGAGCGTTAGCATCAGATTTGCCCTTCAATTATTATCATTTTAAGCAATTTCATCAATCATGTGATGTCTCCTCGAACACGTTCACCCGCGTTCTTTCATGTCTACCTGCTTATCTTGTGGTGGCTTTTTTGACAGGATGAGGGAATTACTGCTGATCATTTTTTAAAGTTGTAATGACATCTAAAACATTTTTTTCTGGTAATGCGCCGAAAGGCAATCGCATTACACTTGGCGCCCGAGCAGGGACGACGACCGTATTATGTCTTGTCTTTGCGTTCGCATTTCCTGTTTACGACGAAAAGACAGCTAGTTGACTTCAGATCGATACCCTAAAATCATTATTGTGTGTCGGCACGGAAGTGCCGCGTGCAAAAGTTTGATGATCTCTGATTAAACCGTTCACAATTTTCATTTCATGGCGTCAAGTGCATCGCATTAGCATATCGCGATAATATTTAAAATACTGACCCAAAATTCCATTTGCACTCCCACGTTGATTCGTTTCAGTTTAAGTAAACACAAGTTCTTGTGCAATTAGTACACTTAAAATAAATTGAGCATTAAACTGTACGTGAGAAAGCTGCCTACTTTAATGTGTTTTGATTATTTGCTAAAAAAGAAGTTAAAAAAATATTTCGACGTGGGGTCGACTTTTTAAAAAATTATATCCTTTCGTATCAACAACCTACTACTACTACTACAAGAAAAATATTATTTTATGTTAATTTTAATCTTTAAATAAATTTTTAAACACGACATCAGAGAGTATGCAAATAGAAAAGAATTAACAAACAAAAGGATGCAAACGACATTTCATTAACACAACATCTTGCCAAATTGACTACTCGGCGTAAAGGAGTAGTTTAAATTTTCAACTTTAATTTCGAAAACGCGCTCGGAATTAATTAGAGAAAAAAAAACTATTTGGCGTATAGTGTATCTATGAAAGAAAATTAATCTAAATTTTTCAACTGGTTAAAGTCGATCCGTCTCTTTCTCTCGCGTTTTCACCATTTTTGTTAATAATTCAAAACTTCCTACTTTTGTTTGTTTCGCTTGTCGTTTACTTTTGTTATGTCGTGTGCATTGCATTTCATAACGCAATTGGAGTTTGCACTTGCACGAACATTTAATAAAATTTCAATTTAAGCTTTTCATATTATACAATACAACGTATATCGAGGTCGCTTTATTTTCTGTTTTATTCCAATTTGTTTGTTATTGTAAGTTTGATAATTGTTTTTATTCCACTAATTATTTTCGTTTCGTTTGTTTCTATTTTTGGTGGTTTGTATTTTTAAATAATTCGTCCCGTTTGTGAATATCCGTGCTGTTTTTTCAACGTTAATTGATGTGCCGCCATTCCCTTTGACGGTGCTTAGTGCAGGCATCCCCAACAAATTTTTTCTTTACATAATCCCTCGACAAAAATCCTCTCATTGCAGTGGCGGCCCATCAATTTCAAAATTGTTCAGTTAAAGCAAACCCGCCGAGCGGAGCGAGGCAAAAGAGGCGTGGCCTAATTTAGTTTTTGTGAAGATGGTCAAGTTGATTTTTAATTTCAAACAACACTGCTGACTGTTTTCTCTTTTGTTTTTGGCGAGAGGGGTCGAGCCTTTCTAGTCTCCCCTGAAAAGTCGCCACTGGTCTCATTGTCAATAAACAAAATAGTTTTTCACAAAAGGGGGAAATTGTCAAGTTGTCAAATTGTTTGAATCGCTGCATAAATTTTTGACGTCGCACCATCTGTCGATAGCACTTGCCAATCTTAATTGATCAACCAATTCTACAATGTATCCGGCATACCATTCAATTTCCTACATATTGTAGCGATATGGTGTTAATAAACATTTTGATATTGTTAACATAAATTTGTTTATTTAAAAACAACTTCCTTGTGTAAGTGCCGTACATTGACGAGTTATAGTGTTAGTGTCGTTGACATGTACCACGTTGCACCGCTGCTATACATACTATGCGGTTTGTTATTTTTTTTTTCCTCTGTAAACCTGCATCGTGTGGATGGTTGGTTGGGTGTAAAGGAACTAAGCGTGAGCTAAGTTACGTACGTAGTGCACGTTACAAGTTACAAGGGAAAATGCAGCACGACGTGTATGTTTAGAAACACGTCAAAACCTTTTGTTTGCACTCGTTAACCGTGGCAGAGAGGTAATTGAAATTAATTCGAGTTAAAAACGTAATTTAATTATTTATTACGGGATTATGAAGTTAAATACGTGTAAAGGTTTAACGGGCTCTGAATTGGACGAGCAACAAAAATGAAAGGACGCTAAAAGGATAGTGGGGGCCATGACGAGATGAAATAATATTGCTCTTGTTATTAATAGGGGTATTTGACTGTCGGATAATTAGTTCTTGTGCTAAGTGAAATTTACCTTCCAAATACCAACTGAGCAATTTTAATATAAATATGTAGTAGGAAGTAGGCCATGTGTTGCATAGATATTTTAATCAATAGCTTCTTATTTTCTCGGTTGAGGTATAGGGAACGACATTAGAGGAAAATAGGCAATAAATTATAATACGATTACGTAAGAAGCTATATACAGGGTGATTTATTCGAAACAAATCTAGTTTTAAGAACACAATAAAAAGCAGAAGGTTAAATAGAAATAGTATGCATCGCGGAAATGAAACGTCTATTAGTCCCATATATAGAAAATACCACTTTACCTCGAGTATAAAATACGCAATTCTTATCAAAATGTGAATTTCTCCATTTAATTTTCTTTTTTCTTTTTTGTTTCGGGTAAGTCCTAATTTTATTACGAGAGTCCGCATTGGTAAGAGTTACATTTTTAAGGCAATTTGCTCGCATTTCAATTCCCTTCTATGACCCTCCTTTCATTTAGTGTTGTTGAGTCCATCTGGGGAAAAGAACAATTTGGGTGGACGTGGGGAAAAAGATCAATTAAATAAATGAACAAAAAAAAGCGACACTTTGTCTTTCGCTTGTCTAAACTATTGGCGCTTTCCCTTCGGTGTAAGAAAGACGAATTTACTTTAATTTTTAACATTTTATTTGCGATATTTCTTACGAATTGTTCATTTAGTCGAGTAAACAAATAAGTGCAAAATTAATGAGTTCGTATCCTCCAGTGGAGAAATCGTCTCTAGGGTATTCCCCTAAATAGATATTATTGTTGGCGCAAAACAAATTGCTTTTGATTTTTTATAAAAAGAAAAAATATTCTTTTTCGTGAAATCGACCGAAAGTAAAAATATAAACAAAACTCCAAACAATCTCTTCCGGTTGTGCGTCCTTTTTACTTTTCTATTTCCGGAAATAATCCTTTTTGCCAATTAGATACTTAGATTTTGGAACGACATGGCGTCAATTCTGGATTATTTAGAAAGGGATGTAGCTCATCCAAGCAGCGCCATTTCATGTCTCCAGCCGTCTCACTTGTAGGATTAACTCTAAAACTATTGAGACAGCAGTGACGCTTAATTTTGACCATACCGGGTCAGAAGGTATCCAACACGGATCTTCTTGTGGACGTACGGTTTGGCGAGTCGCGGGGTACATGTTCAGTGTTCAGTCCTCTCTTCTACTAAGTCGTATCTATGGAATTTTAGAATTGTTTACTATTCCCACTGTGTCAAGGTGCTTAATTTATTCGGAAGTGTTTTGTGATAGCCTAAACTAAAGAAATCTAATCTATCTCAAATATACAGGGTGTTATTTGAAAAATACGAAAAAATTGTTATTTCTTTTAGGAGACGAAGTTGCATATATTTAGACTTTAAAGTGTCAATATCTTCAAGAATGGTTTGTTGTAGACTTTTAAAACCAAATATCAATGTTAAGCCAAATGCTATAAGAGATCCAAATTTGCTTAAATATACAGGGTGTTATATTTGAAAAATCGAAGAAATACTTTATTTCTTTTAGGGAACGAAGATGCACATAATTAGACTTTAAAGTGTCAATATCTTAAGAACGGTTTGTTGTAGGCTTTTGTAACCTAATATCAATTTTACGCTAAATGTTATAAGGAATTCAAATTTGCATAAATACACAGGGTGTTATATTTGAATAAGTCGAGCAAATACTTTGTTTCTTTTAGGGAACGAAAATGCATCTATTTGGACTTTAAAGTGTTGATATCTCATGAACCGTTCGTTGTAGGCTTTTGAAACCGAATATAAATTTTAAGCGAAATACTATAAGTTACCCAAATTGACTTAAATATACAGGGTGTTATATTGAAAATATTCGAACAAACACAATATTTCTCTTAGAAGGTACTAAAATGCATCTACAATATGGACATTAAAGTGCCAATATTTCAAAAGAGTTCGTCTTAGACTAGTGAAACCTCAACCTATACAGAATCTAACCCTTTAATATACAGGGTGTTCTTTTTGAATTGAATTGAAAATATTGAAAAAGTTTGATATTGATAGACGGCTCACAAATTGAAAGGCGAATTTATTTAGAACAGTTATGTAGCTCTATTTGTTGCAAATGGTTTCATTTATCCGAGTAAACAAATAAGCACAAGAGTAATAACTTCATATCCTCCAGTGAAGAAATCGTCCCCCGGGTATTCCCCCCCAAATAGATATTATTGTTGGCACTAAACAGATTGCTTTGGATTTTTTGTGTAAGCAAAAAGTTTCCTTCGGACTAAAAATAAATATTATAATTGAAATTGCACCAAACAATCTCTTCCGATCGTGCACTTTCATTTGTTTCCGGAAAATCGTCCCATTTGCTAATTGGATAGGTACCTTAGATATGCTCTACTTTTTGAACAGTTAATCATAATTTAACGAGTAACTAGTAACGTTATAAGATGATGGTGTGTATAATTAAATTATGAAGTTTAAACCGAAAAAAGTATATAAAGCGAAAAACAGTAAAAGACATGAAACAATGCCGACAAACCGATTAACTTTTTATGCGCAATTTTTTAACGATTATTATGTGAAAGTAATTGCTAATTACTTATGGAATGTTGTGCTTTTATTAATGGGGGAAGGTTGTGTGAATGAATTAATTACACAATATGAAGTTTTACTCTAATAGAATAAGTTTGTAGATTAGATCATTTAATTTAAACATTCTTATCACGACTCTTATTACGTTAGAACTAATGAATAAAGTATTTGACATTCGGAAAATGAATTTTTTAATAAGATCCGTTCGTAGCTAGTGAGTAATTATGGGAAAATTCTTTTGTTGAAACAATCCATTTGTATCGATTTGAGATGATGATTATTTATTGCCTTTGTTTGTGGTTCCGGTTCTTTAATATCATTTCTTGTAGACAGTAGACCATAAACGTAATTCTAAACTAAGCAAGTACATAAACTCGGCAATTTTGCTTCTTGTAGTAGTGTAGTAGATAAAGTTACGTTTCTGGTTCATTGACCAAAGCAACTAAAAGCAAAGCAACATTCTTCGTAATAAACAGATTTTAAACTTTTGTTATTTTTCCCAACTATCAAAGGAGAGATATTCCGATCATACGTCAGGTAAATTAAATGCCTGAAATTATCTGGTTACACGAATACACGTTTGGTATATTTTATTTTGTGGACGTGATTTTTATACCGAATTTCAGGTAAATTTTACTTTTGTATTCTTTTCTCGTATCTTCTCTCAATTAGCCTGTATTTGGGAAAAATTATTTTTGTTTAGTACTAATCTATCGATAATAACGACATGTTAATAACGGCGTGTAGACGTAGTTTAGTTTTTTTATATCAAAATATGTTTTTGCCTTTTATCTAAATTATTTGTCACCTAATGGACTTTTTCCCTAAATGGGTTCTTGATGATTGCATTTTAACGGCTTGTGGCGAAATAATTTTTTTAGTTACTTCCAAAGCTTTAGTAACCAACTGATGAAAAGCCGTTGAAATGTCGAGGTGGTGAAAAGCGGAGAATGCGGAAATGTTTATTGTTGAACGAAAATCTTTCACGTGCAAAGTTCTTGGATGAGATATTTGCAGTTCTATTCTGTTTTTGTAGCGTTTTCATAAGTTTGCCTAATTGTGTGATCATTAAACTTTTTATTACGCTTCCACGCTACCTTGGACCTCGTCCAAAGTAGAAACAGCCTTGTTCGTCATTCTAATTCGTAACGCTATTGGTGCAAAACGTGGACGTGCGTCCACACCGAGTATTTTCGGGCGCTGGCTTATGGGTGGCCTCGCCTCAAGCCGATTCCTAATTTTTTCTCTCAAATTGTACGTGAGGCGAGTACCAAGGACACCGAAAAACATCATACTAGTCATCTAAATCCAAGTAAACGTCCCAGGGGCTGGTAAAGCGCTATATGTGCGCTCTTCTGACGACCGACCATGAAGATCCAATTCTTCACCGCCTCAACAAAGAGACTTAACGGGTGAACTGGAACGAATGTTCAATAATAATAAATTCAACATTTGCCATAGTTGAGATGAATATTTTAATCGAAGCAGTCGACCGTAAGGTATGGGCACGAAGTGGTCAAGAATATGATAATTAGTATTCATTAATGCTTAAGGTCGGTTCTATGGTGTAAAATTTATTATTGTTATTATTATTGTGTTGATACAGGCTGTTAAAATTTCAACACGAGTTTAAAAAGTAAACTCGTTTAACTTGAAGTGAGCACTCTGAACGAATTTTCTCAAATGGCGATTTTAACGGGAGGCAAAAATTTGAAGTAATTAAAATGTTGAACTTTTGAGAGAAAATTGTGATGAGGGTGAAATTATTTTTTATCGTAATAATTTGACAATTTCCTCAATTATTTTTTTCCGATTTTGAAAATTGTTGTAGATATAAGTACAAAAAAATGTTGTAGAATATTTTGGCTCACGCAACTCAATTTTTTTCTGTTATTTATATTATATCTATCAAACACGACATACTAATTCGTTTATTTTATCGATAAGCCTGACGTATCATGTTCGTAAGGGAATTACTCCATTTTTTTTACTTATCCTGATAGTGGAGTGAGTCATTAATTTGCATAATACATAAGGAAGCTATCTATATAGGTACTGCATGTTTGGGGGGTTCATAATGTATATCGAACAAAAAATATCCGCTGGGACATGTAACGGAATTTCAACTCCACCGCAATTTATATTTACTATCCGATACTTAAGAAATAAATAAAAAACATTTTGAACATTTATTAAAGTACAGCTCCGGTTCACCGCCTTCGAATGGCACGATAAGCCACCTTTTAATGCTTTATAGGCCATCACAACTGGCTAGTTTTATGTTTTAATTTACAGTAACAACACCCTGTATACTACATGTATTTTTCATTATGCTTAATAGCGAGCCGACTCTTAGCTATCATTGAGCAAAATTTATATACCTACAGCGTTTACACAACGTGCTTTTTATCGCGTACTGAAGCATTTCAGACACCACCCTTGGCTCTCGTGATACCTATTGTTAATTTATAATAGACATTTAACTTAGATGGAATAATATTTGTTTTGTTTAACTCCGAAGGAATTCATGTTTTATCCCTTGGCGTTTGAATGTGCTCAAACAGCTATGATTTTGTAATTACTTGGAGGGAGGATACTAATTCATTCGAAAAGAGGGCTATTGTGGTTCACGGGCGTCTACGAAAGAGAAAAGGAGTTGTAGTAGGGAAACAACCCCAGATATGTGCTCGGAGCGACACTACAGTATGTTTCGAAGAGGAGTATGTACCAATTATTCCGTAGTATGGCTGTTTTAAAAGGGCTCTTGTTGTTTAAAGAACCTTTTTGATCTCGACAGAAGGTACAGCGTGGTAATTATACCAAAAATTTAGATTTGATTTGGCTCTTCTCGTCTTGAAATTTCAAGGGTTGCGTTTTCACGAAAAGAAAAGTTACGAAGACTACCACTGGACCGCAACCAACAAGGTAGGGCCCTCTCCCTTCGTTTGTTGGAATTGTTTCTGAAAATTTTCAAGTTTCTCCCCTAAAGAACGTCCACCTGCTTTTCTCACACGAAATTCTCATAGTTTTCCATCAAATTTTACGGCTCAACCAACTCATTTGCCAATTAGGGTTCCCTTATACTATTTTTAAACATTTTCCTTATTTAACTTTTATAATTAGAGGACGCTTTATATAAAACTTGATAAAGTGACAAATTTAAAAAATGCAAATTTTCTCCCAAATTACATTAAATTTGCACTTGATATTTAACTAATTTTCAAGTTGTAATTGATTACCATAAACAGTGTAGGAGTAATACTCGTTATGGCAAAACTAGTTTCGAGTTAATCAGACAGGAAAAGTTTTATTTGTACACCTCTGATTATTTCTATTTGCGCGCGTTTTACATTATAATAATAATTCAATTACAAACTTTAACACTTCGCTTTTAAATAATATCATTAGAAAATTACGCCCATCCAAGGTTAGAATTATAAAGTACAACTTGTAATTATCGATTAAAATCGAAAGTTTATGTTTTATTGTCATCTAATTATTTATTTACGTCAGTCGATAGGATTAGTTGGTATAATTTTTTTTTAAATTTAAATAAATTAACATTTTTCGCTTTTAATCTTTTCCATATATTTGCTGCGGCGCACACGAGATTAAACAAATATGGCAAAATCACTTACCTTAATGAGATTTTTTATAACAAGTATTCAAACAAATTGGCTCCAATTCCCTTAATATCAATTAATTTTTACATTTTTCTCAAGTAACGCAGATGAGGTCAAATTACTGGTTAAGTTGAGGCAATTAGGAGGTTGTTAAAATTTGGTCGCTGACCGTATTAGAATGTTCTATTCTTGTTTCGACTATTTAGTTTGTAATCGTATATTTAGGTGTTAATTGCTTTTAGTTTCGCCTAGTCTTTTTGCATTCGAGAGGGGTTTTGTTTGGGGAACTTGAGCTTTGTTCTAAATTACTCCAACTGACCACAACATTAAGTGAAATTGCCGAATTACTCCTCGTGGCTCTGGGGTGACCAGAACTTTTTGGATTTTTTCGAATGTAGTGCTTTTTTTATTAGTAATTTTATTCCTAAATTAATTATTGTGCAAATAAAAAGTATTTTGAGTGCTTCTCAAACAATTTCTTTTTGAATTAAAATAAATTCAATTACGATTTCAAATACTTAAAAGTTTAAAGGTTTAGAGAGCTTTCGTTAATTTAATTATGCTCCGTAAATGGCTTCAACTTAAAGAATTCTTTAAATCGTATTTTTATTTATAGATCTAAGGGTTGCAGAGAAATTTTTTTAAAATGCTCCATTTGTTTCATATGAAACGAAGATGTCTCTGTAGTTCCGCGTTGAATTGCCAATATTTCGAAAAATCTTGATTTTAAAAATTTTAGAACTTTCGAAATTTTTTAGAGCTTCTTGCACACGATGTTGTATTTTTTAATTTGAAAAATATGATTATTATGTAGGGGTAGAAGATACGTCCAAAACAAATACGCTAAAACATACGGAGTGTTATATTTTAAAATATTAGAAAAGTCTGATAATGATGTAGAGGTCGAAGATTATTCTGCATGAATCTTCATGTAACAATATCCCACGAACGATACATTTTCGACATTTGGAACCTCATACATTTTTTGACCTAATACTTCAAGGATCCAAATATGCCAAAAAATAATGGGGGTTGTATTTTAAATATTGGGCAAATCGAGTATTATTGGTGTACCTAGTGGTCGAAAATTTTTCTGCTTGGATCTTCAAGAGCCAATATCCCAATATCTCACGAATGGTTCATTTTCGGCATTTGCAACTCGTATAATTTTTTTGACCTAATAGTTCAAGAATCCAAATATGCCAAAATATAATGGGGGTTGTATTGTAAAATATTGGACAAATCGAGTATTATTGGTGTAGTGGTCGAAAATTTTTCTGCTTGGATCTTCAAGTGTCAATATCTCATGAACGGTTTATTTTAGACATTTGCAACCTCATACATTTTTTTGACCTAATACTTCAATGATCCAAATATGCCAAAATATAATGGGGGTTGTATTGTAAAATATTGGACAAATCGAGTATTATTGGTGTAGTGGTCGAAAATTTTTCTGCTTGGATCTTCAAGTGTCAATATCTCGCGAACGCTTCATTTTCGACTATTGCAACCTCATATCATTTTTTTGACCTAATAGTTCAAGAATCCAAATATGCTAAAATATACTGGGTGTTATATTTGAAAATATTGGAAAAGACGAGTATTGGTGTAGAGGTGGAAGATTATTCTGCTTAGATCTTCAAGAGCCAATATCTCACGAACGGTTTATTTTCGGCATTTGCAACTCGTATAATTTTTTTGACCTAATAGTTCAAGAATTCAAATATGCCAAAATATACTGGGTGTTATATTTGAGAATATTGGAAAAGACGAGTATTGGTGTAGAGGTCAAAGATTATTCTGCTTGGATCTTGAAGTGTCAATATCTCACGAACGGTTCATTTTTGACATTTGCAACCTCATATCATTCTTTTGACCTAATAGTTCAAGAATCCAAATATGCCAAAATATACTGGGTGTTATATTTGAAAATATTGGAAAAGACGAGTATTGGTGTAGAGGTCGAAGATTATTCTGCTTGGATCTTCAAGTGTCAACATCTCGCGAACGGTTCATTTTCGACATTTGCAACCTCATATCATTCTTTTGACCTAATAGTTCAAGAATCCAAATATGCCAAAATATACTGGGTGTTATATTTGAAAATATTGGAAAAGACGAGTATTGGTGTAGAGGTCGAAGATTATTCTGCTTGGATCTTCAAGTGTCAATATCTCGCGAACGGTTCATTTTCGACATTTGCAACCTCATATCATTCTTTTGACCTAATAGTTCAAGAATCCAAATATGCCAAAATATACTGGGTGTTATATTTGAAAATATTGGAAAAGACGAGTGTTGGTGTAGAGGTGGAAGATTATTCTGCTTGGATCTTCAAGTGCCAATATCTCATGAACGGTTCTTTTTTGGTGTTTGGAATATATCATTTTGTGACCGAATAGTACAAGGAATCCAAACATCCTAATGTTATCTTAAAATTTAGTTATTTAGTGCCTCCTCTATTTCCTCAACTAGTTTCGGAGTTCCGAACCACTCAGAGACTTTTAGAGCTCCTTGTAAAATTAGTAATTTTACTGTTGTAGGTAATTTTCATTAATATGTCGTTTATATTTTTATAACAAAGCGTCAAATAGAGCTTTAATAAATTAGATTTATCTATTAAACGTCAAATTATGAATTTTGGTATCTTATTAATGGTTTTTAAATTTTCTCCTTTCTCTCCCTCTTCCTGTCACGGCAATTACGTTACCAGCAGCAAAAAGGAGTTAAATTAGCTTTGATTGTAAGATAAATTAAGTTACCTCTGGTGAAAATTGTGAAGGAAGGAAGCAAACATATACACAAAACATCCATTACTGATAATACTCGAATACTTTATTGTACGTTTGTACAGATATACAGGGCGCTCCGGCAGTTTATTTTAACTATTCCACGTCTAATCTTTAGTTACATATAAAAAATTAAATTAATGATGTTTACATTCAGTGATTAATTAATTTTGAAACTTAAGCCGCGATAAACTCGTCTCGATTCAACTTTTTTTTATTTATTGAATTCTTCAACGCGACATTATAGTAGAAAGTAACCGTTTTTTTTGAATGAAATTAAAAATAAGGTCATAAGAAATTTTTGCTCTTGAAAAGATAATCAATTTAATTTATTTCAAATTGATTAACTTTTAAATTGACTTTTGTGAAGTACGCCCGCCCTTATTGTATCAAATGAAAATGTTCTGATTTGACAAATGGTTTGAATGAAATCTAAATGAAATGCAAATAAAATGTGTGTGTATGTTGGAAAAATTTAATTGATTGTTGAATTTGTTCACGCACTTGAACTTCTCTCTAATACTCATTTAAATTTGTTACTTTTCTATTTTGTACAGCTTGAATTTTTATTGCAAACATTTAGTTCTGACAGTTGGGAGCGGCCTAGGCTAGATACCTTTGGAGTTAATTGAGTGAATGAAATGAAATTTTAAATAGCAATGGGGTTATGTTTAGTATTTTACACATATATACACAGTAGGGGAGTTCAGAAAAAAATATAACGAAATTAGTGCTCGTGAGGACGAAGTTGTACGTACTTCGCATCAATAACGCTACGAACCAGAATGATTGGCATGTTCGTTGGCTAATTCTTCAGGCAGTGTTACCAATAAATTAAGTATTCGTCTGTAATTGTGTTTAAAGCCCCCTAGATTCGTCTTAAGATACTCTCCTCGAAGTTATTTCGAGTCACTAGTAGACGTAAAGATTAAAATCTCCACCGAGAGTGAACGGTACTTTAGGATCCCGTCCTCCTATTACAAATTACAAGTTAAAAGTTCGAAACCCCGTTCTATAATATAAATCTTATAAGAGTTAATCCTTTTACCCAGTGTACGCTGCTAATTTTAGCAAATTTTAGTCTTCTAAAGTTGTATTTCTACAAAAGTTCGTTGTTTACGAAGTGGTAAGATAATACTTAATATTAAACCTATAATAACAAATCACAATACGTCTTGGATTACACACAATACTATGTAAAACTAATTTAAGTTTGAAGAAAGTTCCCAATTTCAAATATCGTCTTCTGATGCCTGCTATACATGAATACCATCCAAACCATAATTCAAATTGTATAATAGAAGTGTTGACGTTTGTTTGCATTTGTTACAAACCACCTGAATGAACATCAAAATCGAGTTTCGAATAAATCAAAAAGTATATAAGTAATATAATTTTAACAACTTTTGTATTTTTTGGGAAAAAAAATGGTGGCAGGGTGTGTTAGTTGTGGCGCAGTCGGGTCGTCTAATTAATTGCAACTTACACATTTCTTAATGAGAATAAACCAAGGTGATTAGTTTAACTTAAGTTTAAGCCCTCATGCTTTATGTCGTGTCATCGTATTTTGTTTTCACGTCACATCCTGACGAATGACTTAGGCTTAAAGCTCGAGCAGTCGAGCACATACATATTCATTTTTTGTATTTTTAAATGATTAGGTTGTTAATTAATCTAAAAAGAACTTTTTTTTATAATCGGCCGAATCACATTTTTGGCTGCACGAACTGTCGTGAACTTTTATTTGTACACATTTATTTGGGTGTGTTTTTGTGTTAATTTTCAGTGGGCTGGAATTGCCTTTTCTTTTTAATGTATAATGAAGGTGTCGGTAGTGTCGTTTAATTTAAGTGACTGGTTGAGTTTTATTATAATTGTAAATTGGAGTTGTTATTACGAAATTATGCTCGTAAGGTTGTTTATTTCGGGATCAAGTCGTATCGGAAAGGTCAAGCATAAAGAAATTTTATACAATAATGTCGCACAACTCTCTTCCTCGAGTTGAGCTCCCAAACTACGCCTTTTTGGTGGTCGTTTTGCTCTAATTGTCGTTACCGTAAGATACGTTTAGACGTGCAGTATTATTGTTCGACTCTGCAAACGAACTCACATTTTAAAATCGGAAAATTCCAAACGAGGATCTTGGTTAAGGGGGAGGGGCGAATTACTCTTCCAAAACATATAATCGTCTCGTTTTGGTCGGATTAGTCCTCAAGGGAAGATCACGTTTAGGCAGAGGTTTAATCGTAAATTAACGTTCGTAGAAGTGGCTAAAGTATGATATGATTAATTATTCACATCCTTATCAATCAAGCTGCCCTCCGTGAGCACAGAAGTTATTTTTATCGTCCCACAAAACGTTTAAAACTTTTGTAAATTCGTCCTCATTTCCTAACAAGCCATGTGGGCGTTTTTTCAGCTTCAAGTGGTAGGCGAACCTTAAAATTATCTACACGAGTGCCAAATCGACGGTAATACTTAATAGTGGATTGAAAACGATATAATGCGCTCACGATCGTGCAATAGGCACTGTTATTATTTCTTTCACTTCGATTGCGCTTGTAAGATGGAAACGAATTAATGGGATGGTAAATTTGCATGTCGATAATGGCGAGAGTAAAATACATTGTAATTTAATGTAAAAGTCAATAATTACTTAAATCGCTTGCTACCGAACTAAGGACGATAAAAAATTAATTTGTGGAGTGGTTAGCAATTCGAAATGTCCGGTACGCCCAAGCAAGCAAAAGCAGCTGCACCTCTCTCGTGTAGCAAATTTTCGATCAAGTCGAGTTTTATTTCATTAGTCTTCCAAGCAAGCAAGCTATTACTTCTATCGCTTGTTATTTACTACGTCGATATTTCAACTTAAGATTTTTAAACAAAACCTAATTAAAATTTCTATAGGTGCTTTTGATAAATCTAATAAAGTCTCATTTGATTTATTTCGCTTGGTGTAACTTATAACTAATTTTGAATTTTCTTTTGTTTTAGGTAAGTTCCATTCAATTTCGTTGTCACTTAACGCCATTGTGGAGAGGGTAAGAAAAGTTTTTTTAAAAGGTGAACATTAGGGTCGTAAAACTTTTTTTTATTAATATTGAGACAATTTTTCATGAAAATTTGCATAAATACCCCTATTTTGTACTAGAAGAATTTCCTTTACGAAATATTTCCGAACTAAAATCAAATAAATTTTCTTTAATATCATTCTTTTCGCATTTTCGCGTCATCTGTTGAAATTTGTTTTCTTTTTACTTTATTTTTAATATTAACTTGTTTTTTATTAGTTTTGCATTGTGTTATGTCGTAAAAGCGTTCGTACGTACCTATTCTCTTCAGTTTTCAGTTATTTTCCAACTTTTATTACGGGCAATTTGGTTCCAAGTCAAGAGGTTGATGATCATACGTACGTCGAGTTTACGACAATTTCGTTAATGTCTTTGATAATTTAGCAATTAAATTCGAGATTTTCGACGATTTATTTTAAACTTGTGACGAAGTTTAAATAATCCTAGATATACAAGGTGTTTCATTTAAAACAACTGTTTCTATGCCTGCGTATCTGCTTTTCCTCGCACCTCTCTGTCTGCCCATTCTTTCAAAGTCTTGTTATTTGTGTATCTGCCTAAGGGTTAAATCCTGCTCAGGCGCCATTCACACCCCGTCAGTCGATAACTCTTTGAAGAACCCACACCGTTTAATGAACAAAGTAAGACCGTTACAAACAATCCCACCAACTACAAGCTACGCCTCATCGACTTGCTATCTGAAAGAGACACAAATCGATTTTGTCACAGCTCCAATACAGAATGGATCAAGCTTTAAAAGGTCAATTTGAAACCTATTCTCGATGGGCGTCTCTATGTGCCGTTAGGTTAACGACTGAGACATTTTCAGAGCCAGTAGTGCCAGTAGGATCGCTTGCTGACCAACGCGTTGATACCTTCAGACTTTCAATAATAGAAGCGACACGTCCCGTCTGATTTTTTGCCATTAATATGCTTCTTCTCGGCCCGGTACCTCTCTTTCACTCTATCCGGGTCTTATAATAGCTAATCTCTGGCAATTTGTTGAGTCATATCCGACATACTTGCATCGGGTGATGCTCCTCTTCTCCCATATATCTGTACAAGAACAGATATCTATGTTATTAACACAAATTACGGTTCTTGACCCTGTTGGTGTCTTAGATATATTTAAATAAGGTACTCACGCCCTCCAGCTCGACCCAACCAATGAACCTCATCGCTTTCGTCTTCTCTCTCGTCAACCTGCCGGCTCAACTCCACTCTTTAGATGTTATTTACGTTTACGAACCAATCACAGATTTGCATAACTACGTAAAAGTTCAATAAATTATGAAGCAAGCGCCACACGGCGCGTCGAGTCTCTGGTTCAAACAGCTCAACCCAGTAGGCTCATTGAAACCCTCGCAAGAGACTGGTTGCTTCGGGTTGATGAGACCACCTTAAATCTCATGATTTTATTTCACACGTCGCTAAAGAGCCTCGGATGTTCGGAGACCCGAAAGAAGGCTGCCCGGGGACACCCCAGACCATGGCACCCCAGGGGATCACCTCGGAATCTGGCTAAAGGGGGACCCACGAAGCACGTGGTCTGGAGAGTCAATAGACACCCCGTCGCACGCGCATCGGTCGTCAGCCCCCAGACCAAACATGCTTAGATAGCCCCTAAGTCACCATGTTCCGGGATGACCTGGATGGCCCCCGGATTCAAATCACAGTGACCAAGAGCCTCATTGATCGTTGGCAGGTACTCGTAGACGGGTTTCTCACCCACACTACCAAGTCTCGAAGGGTTCTGCCTGCGGCCTCCGCTTTATGTTGTTATTGGAAGAACAGAAACTGCTGTGAGGAATAGAGATCTGGGATCACGCGACTCTGAAACGAAATTCGCTGAAACTTTCTCACCAGTCTTATTTCGCTTCTTATTTTTGTACCCATTTCGTCCACACTCTTACACCAACCTAAATTCTTACTTTGCAGAAGTTTCTTTAAAACCAATTAGAGTGGACGACCACCTCGGTACCCTGGATGGGTTTTGTATTGAATGGGGTCACCGAGGGCTAAAGTTTTACAAACATGTTGATTAGCTGAACTTGGCGTCCTTTGTCTACATTTTTCACCAATACTGACTTTTCAGTTTGTATGCTTTGATATTTCTAAGACATTCTTAGGCCTACTCCCCGTCCAAGAAAAGCGTTACGTACGGGAAAGCACCGCTAGCAAGATTAGCAACAATTTTTCTTAATGTAATGACCGAGTTTCCCATTTTGAACTTGTATAAGAAAGTAACAATGCAAAATCCCTATTGGCTCAATTCTTAGATATTAGACACTTTCTGTCACCTGGCTGCGGTTTCCCAACTTTCCCAATCTCAAATTCAATACCGAACTATCACATTAAAGCGAGGAGTGAAAACTTTTTTGCTTTAACCATTTCATTTTGTTTAAAAAAATTTTTTCTCCCATCGAAACCTTTATAGAGGCTATACAGTTAGATCATCAACCTTACATCAACCTGTTTTAATGAGAATTTTTATAGCGTTTTAATTAAAAACGGATATTTTTATTTCGTGTTACGATTTCAAGGTTTTGTATTGAGTAATAAACGTGTTTTATCTTAATTTGCAATTTAAAATAACAAGAAATTGTTTGTTTATAACAAAAGTCGCGTCGATTGGTTAAAAATTGTGTTTGAAATTTTTCTTTTATAAGCCGCTCGCGTATGAGAAAATAAGAAAAATTGCTACTATGAATAATTTATTTTCTTTTGTGTTTAAAAGATTAGAAAATCATTAAGTTATTAAATTTTTATTAATTCAAGTGTAATGTAAAATTAATTACTTATTTTACGTCATGAATGTGACTTCAACAAAAGCCAAACCATTACACTACATTAAACCATGCGATAAGAATTTTCATTTGAGTTTTTATAGGAAGTTCTTTGTATTACCTGCTGTATATCATATAGATTTATTTACGCACACCGAGAAAATGGCGTAATGTACACACTTCGATAGTGTTGAGCAAAATTAAAAATTGACGTAACACCATGTACCAAAATTTAAACTTTCTGCTCTTCTAGGATTCGCTCGGCCTTTTGTATCGATCTTCAAGTTTTATTTCATCTCATTAAATTGTCAATCACTAACTTTCCTAATGGTAGTTCTATCCTTTTCTGAAGTTACTCCTGACTCGCACATCCGAAGAGATGTCTTGAAAGATTGATGTTCGGGGCCGTTCGAGAGTCGGAATAAGAGTGTTCGATGTAGACATTCAAATAGAATTGCTTTAGGCAATCATAAGCTTTAGGCATAAGCGACTTGGACTTTCAAAACCGTTTCCTGCTTTTTTTTACTATAACCTGTGGCTGAGTAGCACTCAGCGCGCTAAGCTAGAGCAGTGCTTTTCAGAGGATGGCGTCAGTTCGCCTTGCTGAAGTTCAGATGCCGAAAATTACTGAACTGCCGTTCTCTACAGTCGAAACAAACTGCGTATTACGGTCAGTGTTGGAACTAGCGACATGTTTTCCTTCGAAGGTTGGAGAAGCAAAAATCGTTTTGCAAACCCCTATAGTACCTACGTGAAGCTCGTTTGTTTCAAATTTTTTTCTTGTATTCTTCGCTACTTGCAAGATTTAATTAAATAATGCTCGTACATTTATTTCGCTACGTTATTAAAGTAAATTAGAAAATCTTATATTATTAGTTTATTTTTTGTGTGTATTCTTTTCGTTTTTTCCTCTTATATATTGTGTAATTTATTCTTTAGGGGGCGCGCATAGTAATAATTTCATTTTGATTCATTTTCCAACTTAATGTCCGTTATTTGTGTTGGTTCATCATTTGGCGAAAACTAAAAGAAAATTTATTACTTTCTTTTATTCCAATTGTAACGGAGACCTTTTCTTTTTTTTTATTGTTATTGTTAATCGATATTTTGGATGTACAAAAAATTGTTTTAAATACCGTGGGCGTCTCTACAAATACGCGAGTTCAACAGGTATTTAATTAGGTTTTGTTTCTTCATCTTAAGAGCCCTTTAGTTTCGTCGAACTTTGTTGATTTTATTTCTATTCACCTTCCATATTTTTTCACGTTATCAATATTGACGTGTAGAATTTTCGAGCTTCGTTTTTTTTTTCGCTTAGAGCATCGTCGTACAGGTCATTTGTATTTGAAGTCAATATTTACTCAACAAACAAGAAATACTCGAAGCAGTTTTTATAAACTCATTTAAGACTTCGGTTTACATTTAGAAGGGTTTTGTGTATGAAGAGGTTTGTAATGAAATTCTAGGGAGTTTATTTTGGTACGTCGGTCTCGGTGGTCATCTTTAAATGGTAATGTCCATCCCTAATGTACTTCTTGTTCGATGACCCTTAACGACACACGAGAAAAGGTTTTTGAAAGATTTTTTATCTAAAAACTAACGGTAAGAACTGTCGCTAATTATGAGTCTAACGAATTATACTATTGTGCAACTCGAAGAAGATGAAAGGGGAGGAATGCATAGATTACGAAATACGTATGGATCGGCAGGATTTGGGTCTAAAGTTAAAAGCTGGAGAAGCCAGAATGGAACCTGGTCAACTAGTTTCCTACATATACCAGGCCGTATCCTACAAACGTTCGAAATAGCGAAAAAATTTTAAAAAATTAAGAATGTTACTTCAAAAACTCAAAAACTCAAAAACCTCAAAAACTGTATTTTTGGAAACCGCTGAAGCGAAAAACTTCAAATTTGGCAGGAGTTGATAAAAATGGCCTATGAACTATGTTTTACGATATAAATTATCTATACATACCTGGTCATATTTTACAATCGTTCGAAGTTGCGAAATAAATTCTAAAAACCTAATAAAATTACTTTTACTCAAAAGCCGTATTTTTGGAAACTGCTGAAGCGAAAAACTTCAAATTTGGTAGGAGCTGATAAAAATGGCCTATGAACTATGTTCTACGATATAAATTATCTATACATACCTGGTCATATTTTACAATCGTTCGAAGTTGCGAAATAAATTCTAAAAACCTACGAAAATTACTTTTACTCAAAAGCCGTATTTTTGGAAACTGCTGAAGCGAAAAACTTCAAATTTGGCAAGAGTTGATAAAAATGACCTATGAACTATGTTCTACAATATCAATTATCTATACATACCTGGTCATATTTTACAATCGTTTGAAGTTGCGAAATAAATTCTAAAAACCTAAGAAAATTACTTTTACTCAAAAGCCGTATTTTTGGAAACTGCTGAAGCGAAAAACTTCAAATTTGGCAGGATGTAACCCCGAACTTTGTCGATGGGTTATTCTGCCAGCGACTTAGCTCAAGTCGAAGACGGGCGAGGGTTCAAAATAAATTAAATAAAAATTGATGGAGAGAAAAAAAAAATTGTTTATTAATAACATTAACAAAATAAAAAAAAATTCGTTAATATAATCGTAACAAAAAATACTCTTCTGGAGAGAAGAAAAAAAAAATCTTCCGCAAGGCTGGGGCGAAACGGACACGGGGATAGAAATAGCAGAAACTGCGGAAGCTTGGATTCCACAGCGGCTCACTAGAAACCACTGCGAAACGCTACCACAAATTCCTACCAAAAATCTGACGCGGAAGTTTAGATTCCACAGCGGCTTAAGAGAAACCACTGCGAAACGCTACCACGAGAGACTTACACAATCAAGTGCGATAGCTTGGATTCCACAACGGCTCAATAAGAACCACTGCGGAAAACTACCACAAGTGATTGTAAGGGAAGGGATGTCACTGAGGGGTAAGAAAAATTAATTGAAAATTTCGTGACACAAGGGACGCGAGAGTCTGACCAGTTAATACGGAACTCCCTTCTCCAAAATCTCGCACCTCTATTTATAACTTCACCACCACTGTACACGCGCACCAATCAGAGCGAACCCCGTGATGGCGGTACCAGTGGGGATTTCGAAGTTATCTAAATAGAGATGCAAGGGAAAATTTCTAGGGAGGTCAAAATTTGGGAAAACTAATATTGGGACGAGAAGCGCTCTTAAATGGGGACCACGTAAATATAAATTTTAAAATTAAGGAGCAATAATTAAGAGCGGAGAATAATTAAATAGATGACAAAAGATTAAAGACTAATGACTAAAAAAAATAACAGGGAGTGATGACGCAAAAATTACAAGGACTGGCTAGAAAATTCAAAAAACAAATTAAAAAATTTTAACGTTAACTAAAAGTGAAATTAAAATTGAGTTACAAGCGTGCAAGGTCGCGAGTAAATCTCATATCGACGTTTGCACTTGGGACGATATCTAAAACACGGTGGAAGTTAGTTAAATTTAAATTGAGACAAGGGAAAAAATGAAAAAGAAGACAAAATTTAGATATCAAAAAGGATTTACTGAATTAAAAAAAACAAGGAAAATCTCAGTGACTATCGGACTACCCCAGAGATAGCGTATAAACGGTGCTGATTTTGATAGTTCGGAGCCAGAATCTCAGGATTCATAACTACTCCGAACCATCCCAAAATCCACATCGTTACACAGCCTTACTCTCCGGGGTGTATGGGAAAGATAGGGGGAAGCGAAATTAGATATTACCCGTCTGTGGCGTCTTCAGTCTTCTTTCTGCCCACTCGGCCTTTTTACGTAGATACGACGGCTTCGTGTATCGGTTGGAGCGTCGCCTGGGCTTTGGTTTCCAAGGGCTAGACGTCCTAGGAAGAATCCTGGATGACATCCACGAGGGCTTCATCACCACCAAGGACATCAATGGCGGCGGTGTTGGTGAAGATGGTTGAGGACGATATGGTAAGTATGAAACGTCTCTAACCATTCTGTTTGACAGCACGGAGGTAGACATCTTGGGCGTTGTAGACGTTGTATGGCGGTGGAAACAATGAGATGTTTTTGCTTTGGGGCTGGAGTTGCTCTTCCGCACGGGTTGCCTTCTTGGCTTGATGAAGGGGTTCGGAATTTTTAAATCCATCAGCCTGGGAAGTGTGGTTGGATCTATTTTGGGGAACGTAGACCTAGGACATGTTTGTTTCTTCCTCCTCTTAACGGGTTGTTGGTGTTTCGCTGGTTGTGTTTTGAGTGGTTTGTGAGAAACGTGGAGTTTTGATGAGGAGGGTGTTGCGTCAGGCTTCTGACAAACGACAGGCTCTTCTCGATCCGTAGGGCCAATAGTACGGTCGACTTCCACAGGGTCGTTGTCTGGGAAGTTGTTAGGGATGCATGTCTGGTCTACTGCAGGGTTTTGCGGGCTTAATGGAAACGCGAGAATACCCAGGGACGAAGGTAACTCTACAGGGTGCAGAGGGATGAGTACACCTTTCAGGGAAAGCCGGTGCGAATCCATTGAAATAACGGCTTCATTGGCCCTTAGGAGATCCGCTCCTATCACGGCTTCTTCGATTAATTCGGGAAGGGCGTTCCAGCGGTGCCGGATAAGAACCGGTCCGACTGCAGCTTCGAATGTGTAGGAATCCTTTAAGGGCGTAGTGCGTCCATCAGCGAGTTGAACACTGTGTCGGGAGGGCGTGGTGTGCACTACAGGGATTTGGCGGGCAATGTCTTCAAGGAGGTCCACACGCATAAAGGATTCGGCTGCTCCTGTATCCACAAGCGCACGAATCTTCAAGGTTCCTACCGTCATCTGAACCTTGATCCGGTAGTCCGTATCATCGGCGGGTATGGTGACAGGAGGCTGTAGCGGCGTTATCTCATGCACTGGTTCCGTTGAGTGGGAGTTCTGGCGGCTACAGGAGGGAGTAGCCACGCAGACGGGCAGCAAGAGACTATTGTAGGACGGTTGGGGCTCCGGGGAACATGGACCACTCTCATAGGCGGCCTCGGCACTTTGCAACCTCTCAAAATCTCGGGTTTGTTCCATTAACTGGTCGACATTGAGAACTTCGAAGCGACGGATGTGATATTTATACTCGACGAGAAGCCCATCGTATAAAATGTCCAGCTCTTCGTCGGGGAGTATGGGAAAACCGGCACGTTGCATGAGCACTCGGAGGGAATTAATATACTGGCCAGAAGATTCGTTGGGATCTTGCCGTCTGGAGTAAATTTCTCGAATGAGCTCGTATTGATCGAGCACTGGGGCATATTGTCGTCGGAGGGCTGCTTTAAAATCGTTCCAGGTGGTGAGGGTGCCTCGTTGATTTCTCCACCATTGGGAGGCGTCGTCCTGTAACAGTTCGGGGATGACACAAAGTAAGTCCTCGAAAGAGAGCCCGTAGGTATTTCTCTTCTCTTCCAGTTCTTCAAGAAAATAGTTGCAGTCTCCTTTTCCTGCATAGATTAAACCCCATTGGCAAACCAGGTCACACACCTGTGCGGTACGAGAGAGGGTGAAAGTCTGCATAATTGTAGAGGGTTGGACAGTAGACGGCTGTATAGGGACGGTGGGGGTTGACGACGAACTTGGGTTTATTATCTTGGAGTGGTATCAAGTCACAAGGCAGGGAGTGAACGTAGAAAATGTTGGGCGCCAGTTGCAAACCCGAAACGGGTTATACAACAAAATTTGTACGAAGGGTGTTTTAAAAAAACTGACGTGGGAAAAAGTGGGTCAAAATTTTGCCAAAGTTTTGGTTGATAAGAGAGTGTGAAGGCAAATTTAAAAAAATAGCCCCACGTTGCCGAAGAAAAGCCCCACGTTGGGCGCCAAATGTAACCCCGAACTTCGTCGATGAGCTATTCTGCCAGCGACTTAGCTCAAAGTCGAAGACGGGCAGGGTTCGAGGGAAAAAAAAAAATCAAATATAATAAAAAGAAAAAAATAAATTTTGTTTATTTAAAAAAAAATTAACAAAAAAAATCGTCAACCAAAAGTCAACAAAAAAAAAACTCTTCGAAAAAAACTTTCCCAAACAAAAAAAAAATTCTTCTTCAAGGTTGGCGCGGACTGAGCACTGAGGGGGGTAGCAGAAACTGCGGAAGCTTGGATTCCACAGCGGCTTACTAGAAACCACTGCGGAACGCTACCACAAATTTTCTGCCAAAAATCTAACGCGGAAGCTTCGATTCCACAGCGGCTTAAAAAAACCACTGCGAAACGCTACCACGAAAGACTCACCCAATCAAGTGCGGAAGCTTCGATTCCACAGCGGCTTAAAAAAACCACTGCGGAAAACTACCACAAATGATCCCTTCGATCCGAAGCGGAAGCTTCGATTCCACAGCGGCTTAAAATAAAACCACTGCGAAACACTACCACAACCGATCGAAGTTGGTGCAAGGAATGGATGTCACCGAGAGAAAGGAAAAATGGAATTTTTTTAAAAACAAAATTTCGTGACTTAAGTGACTTGAGAGTTAGTACTGAACTCCCCCTACAAAATCTCGCACCTCTATTTATAACTTCACCACCACTGTACGCGCGCACCAATCAGAGCGAACCCCGTGATGTCGGTACCAGTGGGGATTTCGAAGTTATCTAAATAGAGATGCAAGGGAAAAATTTTTACAGATCGAAATTTAGGAAAAATAATGTTAAGACGAAAAGCGCTGTTAAATGGGGTTCACGTAGATATAAATTTTAAAATTAATACGCAAAGTTAAGATCGGGACACAAAAATAATTCAATGAATGACTAAAAAAAATTAAAGATTAATGA
The DNA here is from genome assembly GCA_950108345.1 of Malthinus flaveolus. Classification (NCBI taxonomy): domain Eukaryota; kingdom Metazoa; phylum Arthropoda; class Insecta; order Coleoptera; family Cantharidae; genus Malthinus; species Malthinus flaveolus. The sequence continues at coordinate 5,335,915 of OX467285.1, forward strand.
AAAAAAAATTACTAAGGAGGGTTGACGCAAATGAAATTATTTTAAAGGGACCACAAATTTATTTACCCCCTGATTTAAATGAAAACAAAAATAACTATATATACGGCAAGGTTCATGTTAACGGATATAATAGTTCACCCACTATATTAGTGAGATAACAATCTACTCACCGTAATTAACAAACGAACACCAAAAATTGAAATTTAATTTTAAATAATTGAATGAAATTAAATGAAAAGTGTGCAAGGCCGCGAGTAAATCTCGTATCGACGCTTGCACTCGGAACGATATCTAAACCACGGTTATTTAAATCTAAATGACAATTGAATATTAAGGGGAAAAAAATGACGAAAGGGACCAAAATTTAGAAATCATAAAGATCTGGGAATATTTACTGAAATTGAAAACAAAGAGAATCTCAGTGACTATCGGACTACCCCAGAGATAGCGTATAAACGGTGCTGATTTTGGTAGTTCGGAGCCAGAATCTCAGGATTCATAACTACTCCGAACCATTCCAAAATCCACATCGTTACAAGGAGTTGATAAAAATGACCTATGAACTATGTTCTACAATATCAATTATCTATACATACCTGGTCATATTTTACAATCGTTCGAAGTTGCGAAATAAATTCTAAAAACCTAAGAAAGTTACTTTTACTCGAAAGCCGTATTTTTGAAATCTGAGCGAAAAACTTGAAATTCGGCAGGAGTCAAGAAAAATGACGTCAGGTGGTAAATTTTACCAAAGACAACCTCAACTTAGGTTGTCTGTGATTTTACGAAGGATTGGGCCTGGAAAATTCTGTCCGCCTTCAGTTACATAAATGCAATAATACGACAAGGCTTGTGTAATTAAATAGTCCGTTTTATCTTTCTAATTTTCACCTTTTAAATTTACTTGGAAATTTGCTAACTGTTTTAATGACCATTCTCATAAGGTGATATCGACTTGCTAAGAGTTGCCAACGAGCGTTGAGAGTCATTTGGTCTTCGTATTTTATTTGCGGCTAGAAACAATCAAACTCACTACTCCCAACAATCAAATCTGAGAAAATAATCCCAAAAGTTTATTAAAAAAATAATCCAAAGCGGATTGATTGTAATTTTGTTTTTGATTAATATCGAGCAAAGAGAAATTTCTAAAAGAATTGGATGAAATAACCTTTTTGGAGCACAGTTCATGGGTGGAAAAATCTTTTGACGTTTTTAGAAAATAAATTCGGGAAGAAATTGTTTCGTATATCGTATATAAATTTATTATAAAGTTTTTGACAAGGTAAATAAAATAATGAACATTTTGTTAAAATATTAAGGGAGTCTTTTAAGAAGATGCTGTGCTCATTATAATATCGACTAACGCACGTTCTAATTAATTTTCAACTTTATCTCTTAATTAATAATTAACACAAGTTTGACAGTTGTTCATTGTTAATAGGAGTTTTCAAGAAGATTATGATTAATGATATAGCCAAGAACATTTGGCGACTAATGGTATTTCTATAATTCAGGATTTCCATGGCTGATTTTCAGAAATTTTTGTCGGTGCCATTTGAATCGTCTGTTACGAGTTACGAGGGTTACTTAAGAAGTAAAAACTTCTCATTTCAGAGTTTTATGTTTGCATCAATGAAATGGTAAATGGAAGGGAATGAGACACTATTAAACGATTTATTCCAAGTCGAGATGAAGGGGAAAAAGTCTCTTTCTCTGGGTTTTTATAATATTTGGATCAATCTAATGATTCAATATGGATCAAGGATCAGTATTTATTGATTATCGAGAGTGGTTTCGCGTCATACTCCCCCTCAGACATTTTTCATTGATTAGGAACAGTCGTAATTACGAGGATGTTCCGACATAATTACGCCGATGAACAGACGTACAAACAGACAGATATCACTAGACGCTTCTGTTAATGTATGGCCAATGTAAAGCAACTTTTCCCAGTAAAATTGGCGAAAAGAGATTTGTGCTGCGACAACTTTAAGTCGAAAGTTTACTGACCAATTTAAAATGACGTGACTGTTGGTAATAGAATCGACCCAATATGCAAACGATACATGATAAACTAATCCTCCCTCTTGTAAATATATATTTTAATCACTTATTTAGTAGCTCGTTATACAAGACGGATTTTGTGTATCTACCTGAAGGGTCTTTTCTATTTACCATCCGCATTCTCTTATACTTTTTGCTTTTTCATTGTGTTCATTTCTTATTTTTTCCTATTATTATACTTACGAGGGTGCTCAGTGCTCATATTCTCATATTATGAAGGTTTTTCAACAAGCTACTAAAAATTCTCGCTTGTAGTGGAATTTTTCGAAGGTAAATCAAAAATTGTCAATTCAACTAGACACGTAAGCAAAATTTTATTCGATTTTATCTTATAAACATAAAGTACGTCCTGTGTAATTTAACGTTTTTGGCCATCGATCAGTTAACAACGGCAATAGGATTTTATCTTCCCCCATTTCAGCTTCTAGTTCACCCTAAACATCCCTTATACCTTGTACTTACTCTCTTATCACACTACTTGCGGTATAATCGTCCATAACTAAAATATGATTAATACGTATTTTATAGTTCAATTTCGTTTCTGATAGTTATCTAAACATATAGTTGTAGTGCCATCGGCACCCCTAAAACTAAATAAAACGTACGTGTCCGTTAAAAATTACCGGTCGATTCAGATGTATCTAGAGATAAATCATTAATTTCTTAATTAAACCTAAAGGGCATTTACATACACTCGTTACTCTTTTCCCTTTATTTAACGTTTTGGGGAATTTCCGGCGGCTTATTTAACGGATTGTACACTGTACATTTCCAATTTTCATAAGGTGGCATTTTTAAAGCTGGGATTTCGTACCAATTGTTCTTAATGTTAAAAGTTATCTAAAATGGCATACTTTTAGTATTTTGCATCTTATGTTTATGCATAACACTCGAATTAGAATACAAGTGCAATAGAACGAGAGATCGTTGAAACGAGCTCTAACTATCATCATTTCCAATTGTATCTAAAATAGGCCAATTTGAATACGAACAACACATTAATTTTGAATTGTTTCAAATTTAATGCTTCGCTCGACATTTTCTTGCCTTTTAGTTTATTTTCTTGTCAATTTTTGGGGTTCAAATAAATCTGAGTACCTACTAAGGCGGAGAAGTGAAAAATCCTGACCCCGTTCCGTTGGAAAATGCGCATCGAAAACAAGTATTTACGGGTATTGCCGTAGTATAGACTTTTATGTTGTAACGTTGCCTAAATGTTCACTGTTACCTTCTTTTATCACATGTTTACGAGGTAGACAGTTTTATTTTGGATTAAACTTCTCTAAAATGTCCAAAATGACACGGGCAAAAGCACGTTTATGTTAAAGTATGTTTATAATGCGAGTAATTGTTATAAGGACGACGTATAAAGTGGATATTTTCTTTTGGAATTTTTATTAGAGTCGACACGAAAACCCTCAACAAGAGTGCTCGGGCGAAAAACTTAAGATTCTTAAGCGAATCGAGAGAAAGGACATAATATGAATTATGTTCTACAATATAAATTTTCCACACATAACCGATCGTTTTCTACAATCGTTCGAAATTGAGAAAGAAATTTAAAAAAAATAATTTTTACTCAAAGGTCGTATTTTGGAAGACTACTAAAGCGATTAATTTAAAATTTGAGAAGAGTCAAGTAAAATGACGTATGAACTATGTTCTACAATGTCAGTTCCCTGCATATACCCGGTCATATTTTACAATCATTCGAAGTTGCGAAATAAATTCTAAAAACCTAAGAAAATTACTTTTACTCAAAAGCCGTATATTTGGAAACTGCTGCAGGGAAAAACTTAAAATTGGGCAGGAGTTGAGAAAAATAACGTATCAACTATGTTCTACAATATCAATTATCAACACATATTCAGTGATATTCTGCAATCATTGGAAGTTGAGTAAAACAGTTTTTAAAAACGAAGAAAATAACCTTTACTCAAAGGTCGTATTTTTGATAACTACTGAAGCGAGAAACTTAAAATTTGGCAAGAGTCAAGAAAAAAGGCGTATGAACTATGCTCTACAATATGACTTCTCTACTTGTACCTGGTCATATTTTACAATCGTTCGAAGTTGCAAACTAAATTCTAAAAAACGAAAAAACTTATTTTTGCTCAAAGTCTTTTAAAAAAAACTATTGGGGGTAAAAAACTTAAAAGTGGAGTGGAGTCAAGAAAAAATAGATATGAACAGTGTTCTACAACATCAGCGTCTTACACACACCCGGTCATATCCTACAATCGTTCGAAGTTGGGAGAAAATTCTAAAAACATAAAAATTACTCTTAATTGCCATTTTGTTTCTAAATATGGAAAACTCCTAATTTTTTGTTGGCGACAGCTTTCGAATGTTTTCAACTCACGTGCCCTAGTACAAATTTTCGTGTAGATTAATTTATCTCTCTCATATTTATTTATAGTACTCGATAGATAAGATGTTTTAATTAAGTTGATGGCTGCTTTAGATAAATTTAGAAGGTATTGTTTAGTTGTGTGTAGTTAATTTCATAAATAAATGGTATATGTGCTTGGGGAAGTTTGGAAGCAATCTGAATAATTGACACTAAAGACTAAACCATCTACAGGAAGCAAACATATTAATCTACGTATCAAAACGTTAATTTAAAAACGTACGTCGCTATAATAAATATTTAAGGCAATCTAATAAATTTGTAAACTAACGTTACTTAACATATACATAAGTAATAAACTATTAATATGTAAGATAATGTAAAGATTTAATTAAGATTACGTTTGTGTATCCAATTTAATCTGCATTTTGAGGGTTTAAATGAACATTTGTAAACAATCACTTGGATGGAAGAGGGCGGAAACGTTTGGCTAAATTTAATTTTTAGTAAAACGTTCTCTTTACGGTTTTTGGGTAGTTTCTAACAGTCGAACTAATTTTGCTAATGTTAACATTTGTGAAGTAGGAATTTTTTTATTCGGGTTTGGAAGGGACCGACTCCCCTAAATACTCGGATCATTCGAGTTTACTCTGTATATTCCACTTTATAGTTATAAAAACAGATTTTGAGAGCTACAAGGTTTGAGTTCCTACCCACCTAATTTTCCTCGTTGGAATGTTTAAATTTTGTCTTTTGCCCGATTGTTGCTGTAATTGACTGACAAGTCATGCTCCTCAATTTTGATGGCCTGGAGTAAATTAAGGATCTCCTTTGTGGGTTGTTAGCCCTTCATGCTCTTTCGTTAGCACCTTGTAGAGTTCTAAGTTCACTCTACTCGAGTCTAGAGTAGCGCTCTACTGAATTGATTCGTCTCCTCGTTTTGTGAATATACTGACCCGTGACTGAAGCTTGATAGAGCGACTCTTGTAATTTTGAGACCGACTCGGGCACTTTTTAATGCACAAATTGAGTCGTTTGCTGCGGGTAAAATGCGAGATTTGGGTTTAGCGTCTACATCGTTTACTGCCGTTGAATGACAGCTCGTATTGACTTACCTACCTTCTGAGCCACTGTTAGTCGTACTCTGCTTCACCGGGAGGCTTTTTGTATATTTTTAGGGAACATTAAGGTTTTTTATTTATTTATTAATGTAATACGGTGAATTTCAAATAAGAGCCGTTTGAATTTTTAATACGCGGTTAAAATGATTCCATTTCTGTTGATCAAAGTGAAAAACAACAGCATAATAAAAGCTCAAAAATTATAAGATAGAATAAACATTTTAATTCTCTTTATTCTTTACATTTTAATTAAAATTTTACCGACGTTTGATATTTAACTAATGTACTCTGGGGAATCTAACAAAAATTAATTATTTTTCGTAGATTGTTCTAAAAATAGAATTAAAATCCTAGGCTTCCAATTTTGTTTTATTAATTTTTGGGTCAAACTGATCAATTTTTGAAGTGGCTCTGATAATTAATAACAAAATGATTTTTCTATAGCGCGTTTTTACCTTCGACATATCGTGTTTACTTATCGGTTTCGTGTTATAAAAAAAAGTAAACGACTCATTTTTGTGTACAATCTCTCCCCGGTAAGCGCATAGATATGGCATGTAGGAAATTACTTGTCACATTAGTCCCTTAGTCTGCTTTTCACGTTCTAAAGTAAACCGTAAAACGTCGTACACACGGCAATTCTCATATAATCATAGTTGCACGTGCGTGTTTAACGGACTCGTGTGTATATTGCACGCATGCTACCAATAACGTTTTATTTCTTCACTCGGACAAATAGCAGAAATGCTCGATTATGAACCTTTTTAGACGACACACTTATAATAATTCTACTTATCACGCTCTCCCCCTTTTACTTTCGAATGTAATTTTTCAGTTGTCACCGTCGTAAATGCAGCTTTTACGTTTGATTTAATAAGCAAATTATTGTAGGTACCTATAACGCCCTTCTGTTAAATCGAGTGACATTTGACACGAGGACGTTTCGAATGGGAAACGACACGAAATTTTATGCTCGGCAAGTTTCATCGAATGTTATTTAGAAGGAATTGGTACCCAACACCCATTAACGTGACGTATTGCAGTTCTAATGTGCAGTAGGATCCAAACTAATGATAATTACGCGCGATTAATTAACGGCCGACAATTTTATGGCGCAGTCGGTTAAAACGTTATTAATATCTTACTCTTATTCTTACGTATGCTACTTTAAGCTGCATTTCTAACCTTTTTTGTTTTGTTTTTTCAGGTGAGTACGCTCCTCCGAGGCCTAATACCTTGATGCATTTTTGTAAGGTAATAGTTTTGTACAAAAAGTGCCGTTTGGTTATCGCTCCTTTCGAAAAAAAAATAAGATAACCCATAAATACAAGCATTTATTTGAAATGTTTGAAATAAATGGACGTATTTTGCCATTTACGTAATTTATAGTTTTAGTACACACCCATCTTGCTTTCAAACAAACCTACAGCGTCCATATAGATCGTATATGCGAGGGATAAATCCGTTAGTGTAATAAATTACAATCTCGATTTTGCATATTGATCTGGTAAATGAAAAAAATAAGGCCATTTGAAGTCGCGTTTATGACACTTGCAGGCTGCTCTTGTTTTATTTTGAATGGAGCTCAAAGGTAATGAATGCGTCGTTGCATGCAGTTCATGGTCGGAGTAATTATTGTGTTGTCTGTAAAAAAGAGGGGTAGAGAGAGGAAATGCGTACTAAAATTGTGAAGTGTAGGGTGTATCGGACCCTAACGTATAAGTAAGGGCATGTGTAGTTAGTGTTTTGTGCAGATGGTTATCGGTTTTCGTGCGTTACGTCGTAGGAAATGGCACTATATTTTACTAGTAATCTCAGAACGGATTATTTAAGTAATGCTCGTGTGAAAACAGCTTTATTTGTTGTTAGAGTTTTTATTATCTGGGCAAAATAAAAAGAAAAATATAACGACTCCTGTTTTAGTTGGTTGCCACGGTTGCTCACTTTTATAAATTAATTACCTTCCTTTATGTTTTATTCGCAATTTTTCTGTTGAAGAAAAGTCCTAAGTGTTTTAGAGTAATTGATGAAATGTTTCCACACTTTTCCATTATCCCATTCCGTATTTGTATTCACTTTTTTTTTGAGATACTACTTTCAGAATTTTTTAGTCGAGTTGGAGCTTTTCAAATCCTTATTAATGATTTCTAGGCTAAGACTTTTATCGCCGATTTGATTAAAATTCGAAAAAGATTATTCGTCTGAAAAATGCGCGTGAACGAACACGCAAACAGCTAATGATATTTTCTTTTTGCAATATCCCATTCTCTTCAGATTTAATGTATGTTAAATTAGGATATTTAACGAAAAATAAGGGGCGCCACAATTGAAATAATAAAAGTGAGGTTAAGTTGCATCTGTACTGCACACCCTGTATACATACAAATTATTTCACGATGTATGCCATTTAGAGATTAAAAGGTTTTATTATGAACCCTTTTCACACTACCTACATAACTTGCTATGCAACTCCAATACCTCATATCTACCTCAACTCACCCTGTATAATTTAATTACCAAATGGCGTTGTACTGAAACGATCTCGTGCGCAAAATGGAAGCGTCAATGGCCGATTTTCCTCTGGATAAATTTGACAAACTGTTTAAAATTCGATCCCAATTGGCTAATTTGGAAATAGTTCAAACCCCAACCCTTAAAATGGCACGAATTACCATAAATTCTTCTATAGACGTTTTTCTACTTTATCATATTTTGTAATGTTGCCAACAAATTGATTTTTAAACGATTTATGTACAATACTTCTGCCATAGAGCGTAGATTAGATAGATGAGATTAACAAAATGAGAGTTGGAGAGTTTTTCTATACATTTCCACTGTTGCCACGTCGTGCGCGCGCCATTTGTTATTAAGTGCACAATTTATGCCTTATGGAAGTGTCTTAAAAAACTGGTTTACATATCTATGCGCAAATAAAAGAATTATTCGCCAAAGCAAAAAAAACTATAATAGCGTCTCGATTTAGAAGGTGAACGAGATCGAGCGGATCCCATTTTAGATCTACGAAATGTTAATTACTGGATGAGTGTAATATTTCGCATAACTAACTTCGGCGCAGTTTAAATTAATTTTTTGTCTGCAGTTGTTTTATAAATGCAATTACTTTGTTAAAAAGTAATAAATACATTAAGTTTTGATATACTTTACGATGGGATCTCGTTTAATATGCAAATAACACGAAAGTTTGAACCCTAAATTCGTTAAAATATTCATTGTATTTAGTTGTGACAGAAAATGAATTACTTTGGAAAACAATACGTCCAACGTAGCGCGCTGAGTAAAATAAAATTTGTTGAAAATTTTAACTTATTGTTGTGTGTACTTATTTGGATTTTTTTTCAATTTGAAAAGTTGAAGAATCGCGTACGTTTATATGGTAATTGAAAGCAAAACACGTTGGTCGTTTCTCTCAGACGTTTTCGGGACCTACAATTTGTACAAAGAGCTTTCTATAATTGAGTCAATTTATTTTATGGACTTTAGGACACTTCTAGGGTAAAGATAAGGATAACGTTTACGAAAAATGTGAATAGTTTTTAGTCACGCAATGGCTTAGATGTTTTTGTTTTTTGTACCGAGTGACTCACATAAAATGGAACTGGGCTGGAGTGGGATTCAGGATGCAATGTTTGGAGCTTGCGTCTTCTTTATTAATGGAGATAGGAAGTTGGTTTAATGACCACATTATTGCAATTTTTGGTTCGCAATAATACTTCATCAAGAAAACAATTGAATCTTGGGTCGTTTAGAAGTTTTACGTGCAAAAATCTGTTTCGCGGTATTAGATACCGATGGCTACTTAATAGTGTCCCACAAGTTATTGTAAATCTGGCGCTCTACTCATTGTTGCAGACTAAATGGCGAGTCGTGTCTCATCCTCAATTATGGCATCCGAGAGCGACAGACCCATTACTTCTGTCAGTATGTAACAATGGGCTACTTAATGGTTGCTTAAAGTATAAAAACTGAGGACACGTGCCGTACTTCTTCTTTCCATAAATCGCATTCAAAGTCAAAATCTTAACTTGGTGAGACCATAAAGAGAAGTGTGTGAAATTGTGTACTTATGAGAAAACTAAAGTGGGGTGATAGCTGAAGAAAATACTGTCCAACAGATGGAATAAAAACACCTCACACTCTTTTCTACATTCAGTAGAGAGGCAAAGCTTGACATGAGGGACTGGCCAACTTCTTTTAGTTTGTATTGGGTTTTGTATTTGAAATCACAATTGTGCCCTATCCTGTATATTACTTTTGAGGATTGTCAAAAAACTATCCAATTATAACATGGAGAACATGTTTGTAATTAATAGAAAGCATTCTTATCTGATGTAGATAATTTCAAAAGGACTCCCTAGAGCGACCTGGAGCTTTTATCCTGTATACATCCCTCTCCTTTTATTTATTAGTTTCGTAATTTGATTAATTAACACTGACATATGTAGTTAGGAAAACTACCAACGACCCTTATAGTAGGACAAATCAGCCACATGCTCTCGAAAGCGTCCCTTCCCTGTTCAAAATTCAATTATCAAAATGAGACCAGTAATTTATAAAAATGTAAAAAGAGAAAATTTAAGGCATTGTTAACGCCGTTTGATGAGTTATACACACAGCATCGTGCAGTAGAGTCTAAAACGGGCGGCTTAACGCCTTTTGTAACGAAGCTTTTGAGTATGTGCATTTGAATGCAAATTCGCGCATTTTTTTTTGAATAAACATACAAATAATAAAAGCATAATCGTAAACGTTATTTAAGAAAATGAAGGAGAACAATATGGCATGTATCGCCCAACTTAACAAATGCAAATTAACGAAATACATTTGCATATTTACGTATGGCATAAATTATGTTTTTTGGATATTCGTTTTGAAATAGAACGTGTTTTTGTCTAAGCTTGAGTAATTTAACGTAAAAATATGCTAAATCTAACGAGAATTAATCAATGGCTTGATTTTAAAGCGAAAATTTTAGGGAGGAAAAAAGTATTTAAATTTAACGTTTGGGGGAGTGTAAACCTAGGTTTAGAAATTTTAAAAATGTATCTTGTTAAATTTATAGTTACAATAGAAGATTCTCAATTAAGTTGTCACCAAAATGAAATAAATCTTTCTCTGGTTACTAAATTGGGAAATGTGGTAAAACGAGATTGAGTATGCCAATGAAAATTGCCATATAGAGGGGGAGAAAACAAATGCATTTCCGAATTGACATTGCACGCATTCCTTGATAGAGAAATTGCGATTTAAAAAAAAAATTGATGAATCAATTTAAGTTTGGTTCGTGTTGGGAAAAATAATTTTTGCCAAATTGAAAAAGCTGTTTTCGGCTCTTTTTTATGCAAATTCCAGGTGAAATTAATGGCGTAGGTATTTAGTTGCAAAATTTTCCGTTATTTTCTGGTGTGGAAAAGCAATATTATCGTTGTTGATGGGTCAGAACTAGAGCTATTTTCGTCTAAAAAAAGGGACTAATAAACCAATTTTCATCCTCAATTTATTGTTTCTCGACTAATAGTACTGCAAACTGAGCGCAATGGTTATTTTAGGCTTAAAAGTGGGTTCTAATGAGCTGTAACAATACGAAATCACATAATGCTTATTGAAGCTTTTGGGAGATTTATGATGGAACTAAAAAGGGGGGAGGTAATTGAAAGTCTCAGTTTGGGAAATTTTACTTTTTCGTCGACTTTGGAAAAATGTTATGATCGAAAAAAAAAAGTTTTTTATAATGTCTGGACGTTTTGGGTCTTCCTGAATCCAAAACGCTAAGAAATAAAAAAACTCTTTGAAAATGTCTGTCTGTCACAGTGGGTGTGTGTATGTAACGCCGTCAAATAAAAACTAATAAAGCGATTTTGTTGAAATTTGGTTTCAACCACTTTAACAGAATTTCATTGACACAATAAGCTTTTCCTACCCAATTAAGTTAGCACCAATATCCTTGTCGCTCCGTTCTCGTTTCGTCAGGAATTAAAATCTTTGCTTAAACCGCCCACAGACGGGCGCAAATACAAAATTTTTTCATCGTATTCGTTTTTAGGGCTTTGAAAGTTTAATAACCAATATTTCCGCAAAAGAAAATTTTTCATCGAAACCTAGAGCTTTCCTTTGTGCGGCTTTCTTGGGTCGCTTTTAAATGAAAAAAATTGTTGCTGGTAGGATCATTTTAGAAAATGATATTGTTACGCCAAATAAATCTATTCAGTTTCTGTGTGCATGTATTTCACAAAAAGTACGTAAAGAACGACGACACAGCCACACGTACGTATAAAAAGGAACAAACTTCCGAGCTACGTAACTAAAAAGAATGATATTGTTTTTATGGATAAACAGTGAATTTAGTGGAAAAACTTGGAAGAAGTCTCTCGAACACCATTATATTCAATTTTGCACGGAATTAAATTTCTTTTTCAATTTCGGTCGTTTTTTCTTTATTTTGCATGATAAAGAAGCACTTAAAGATGTCATTTTATAGAGCTTTTGCTGTATACAATTCAATCTAGAAAACTTCCAATTCCCAATACACTAAAAATCACTTTTACTTCATCACTAAGAAGTCAACATTTGAAGATGTTTAATATAGTTTTGCCTCGATTTTCCTCTTTACGAATAATATTTCAATATTTATGTAAGTGATTGAACGGGAAAACTATTTTTTTACGGCAGAATAAAACGAATTAAAATAAATTTCCGAGGGTGTCGAGTGTGGAGTGGAATTGTGTCTACTTAAATGCATACAATTTAGTCTCTTTTCACATGAATTTTTGCCTCTTGTCGTAATGTTCCCTAAAATCGAGGCGCTCTAAAAGCAAAACTAATTTTCAAACTTTACGTTTGAATGATTGAACATAATACGCATCACTAAATATTATTCGAACCATTTTGGAGCAAAATTTTTAATTCTATTTGACTTCACAATAACTATTTTACAGTATTTTGAATCCTTTCAATTTAATAAAATCGGGACGATTTTTTTAAAGTTTTATTCTATTACGTTTTCTCGTTGTTCGACATTTCGTTCCCTTTTAATAATTGCTTTGAAGTTCACTTTTTTAGTTTTTATAGCCGATGCAATGGAGGTAATTCTTTTGAATATAATTTAGTGGAATAGATGGAAACTAAAATGATATTAAATTAAATTTTCGTCTAATTGGTCTTTTAGAAGTAAATTGAAGGAAAAAAAATGAATTTAAAGTTGCCTCTCGGGGATTAAACCAAGTTGTGCTTGTGAATTTTTACCAATGGTATCTAGGGGTGCTGCGACAACCAAATAAAACAACGCACGAAGTGTTGGTTGGTTAAGGGGTGTCTTAATTCCAAATTTCAAAAAATGACTGGCAAAGTAACTCACTAGTGTAACGGCGATTAGCGTATAAAACTCGCCTAAAGTTAAATTCAAAACTGCAACTTGTTACGAGGCTGCTTTGTATGGTCGGGGTAGCACTGATGGCCATTCCTGTGCTTGAACGTTAAAGAGATTTAATTCAACAGCAGTTAGTTTTTTACAATTGAACTTTAAATAAAATTAAACTGAAATTCAGCGAGAAGAAAAATTCAAAATAATTGTTTAATTAACCGCACAGCTAGTTGTTTCTGAAACATCCCAATCAGAAACATTGATTTCTAGATACAAAACGTGTCGCGTCTTTAGATGGTTCATTAATCTCGAAAGGTTTGGACACTTGAAATTTGATCTGTGGATTCCCGACGGCACGAGAATGGAACTGCAAGGGCTTATTAACACGCTGGGGTGAGGGGGTGGATGAAATTAGTTTTGTTTTACCCAGTCGTTACTGTAGGCATCGGATAGCTAGAGAGAGGGTTTTGAGACTTGTTTTGGTACTTTTAGCTGCACTAGATCTTGAAAGCGGGTGCGTGGGCCTTTAGCCTCAGGCATCCTAACCTAACCTAACTAACCTTTTTTTTTAACGGGTGTGGAAATTTTCAGAAAGAGACACGTCTGTAGAGGTAGTCAGGTAGTGTGAAATTGGATTAAAATCGCCCGACTCGCTAAAACCACACCCGAACCCCCAGTTTCTGTGGGGATTCAGTCTTGCGCGAAGGCTGGGGACCCGTTTGAGCATTACTGTCTCCACTCCTTCACGCCATAGCTTATCGCTATCCTACGCTGCCGTGTTCGGTCTTCTACTGCAACACCTTTTTCTGGTAGTGCGTCTCTCCGTTGGTTTGTCGCAGTTCGTCCTTACCTCTTGAACTCGAAGAACCTAGTGCTCAGGGTCTCAGGGCGCCGCTTCACGCTGCTCTGGTCTTCCGATCTCTTCCTTCTCTTTCATGATACTTGAGCTTGAGTATCGTCTTCCAGTCTTGCGGATCCCTGAGCATTATGCCACCGATGATGTTTCCGGCTCTCAGCGCCTGCCCTACGTCAGACAACCTAACCTTTTTATTTTTTTTGAGGACGGGAAAATCTTCAGAAATCTTTCTGGGTCAATAGTGTGAGGTTGGACTAAAAATCGTCCCACTCACTGAAAACACACCCGATCGCTCACTTTCTATGGGGACCTGTCCCAAAGTTGGTGGACCTGTCCTACGTGGAGGCTGGGAGTCCGCCTTAGCATTTCGTCCAGTCCTTCACTCCAGAGCTTAAGACTCTTCCTCGATGCCGATTCTGGTCTTCGTCTTTGGCACTTCTTTCTACAGTGCATCCTTTCTATCTGTGTATCTACTCTTTCTTTTTATTTATTTTCTTAGTTTCCGAGGTTTGCAACACGTTCAGCGTTGTCCTTGCATCTTGAGCTCGGACTACTTAGTGCTCAGGGTTTTAGGGCTCCGCTTCGTGCTGCTGTAGGCAACATTTTTATTGCTACGAATTTCAAAAAAGCGCCTAAACGTTTTAATTTTTAATCCGAGGAAATCGAGGTGTTTCCATTCCAATCTAAAAACGCTTAAAATGACCTCTATCGACTTTGAATAGGTCTGGAACTTTTTGTAATTTCTGATCAGTTTTCAGCGTGGCTTCCTTTTGAAGACTCCTTTAAACGGATCCCCTACGTTGTGCGCTCACAACCGGAACCGATAACTTTACGTGTCTTCCGAAGCGCAATCTTGGCGTAAAAATTTCAATGGTATAATACACCACACTACAACCACCAGAGAATACTCCTTTGAATTCTTCTTATAGCTAACTACTAACTACTGTAACCGCAAGCTATACGATGTAAAATTTACAATTTTAAGAGGATAAATTAGTAGTTGATTGAAAGGGGCTTCGGAATAAATGCTCTCCCGGGACGCGTCGTCTGAATATTATAATTCTCTTCAGCGATACTCACTGCGACAGCCTGGAATTAATAAAAAAATTTAATTGCAGTCGCAGCGGCGATTTACCAACTTTTGAAACGAAGTAGTAAAATTAAATGTAAACAAAAATTTTGTTTGAGACAAATTATTTTTTTAAATATAAGCGTTGGAGAAAAAAAAATAAAAAAAGATATTGGAGTGAAATTTTCAAATTTAATTTTGTGTCGAGAGTCGAGATTGTGTAGTAATGTTTCAATGAAACTAAATTTGAAAAAAAGATATAAACGAAGGTGTAAATAATTTATTTCCTTTGACAATTTGTGTTTGTAGGTTACGAACTAATCGAATAATAACGCTAATAAATCCAATAAAGATATCAATTTCAGCTACGTCCGCAAATGTCGAGTCGTATAAAAATCGTTACGTACTTTGAAAAGTACTTTTGCTATTAAAATTATTCTTCTGTAAATGTACTTTTAAAGCGTTTATTGTAGTAGTCGTACACGATTATGATTATTACAGTTGTGGCGAAGATAAAATTTTAATTTTGACGATTGTTGTAATTAAACGGATGATGAACCGAGGATATTTGGTCGACTGATTAAGGTTATTCAACCAAATTACTAAACCAAAGCTTATACAAAGTCGTGCGAAGAAAATTAATTTCAAGATCAATTGATTTCAAAAATTGTTTTGCTCAAGATTGGATCTGAGAAATTTCTAAGAGAGTAATCACGCCCCGATGTATTATTCGTTTTCTTTTTTCTCCGGCAATTTATTGCAGTTTCGTTTTTAATACTAATTTTTGTGTGGCAAAACGTCTTTTCACGAGAACAGAAATCTTTTATATTTAGTCTCGAATGTGGAGTATTGAATCGATATGTGAGTCTGAGGATCGCTCCCGAGGGGACTCTTGGTCCATACATTTATTGCCAGCCTTTATGATTCATCGCTTCCTTCTCATTCGAAACCCTTTTTAAAGTAGAACGGGGCACTAAGATGCATTCTTTAGATTCTTTTGGACGTTCGATGGGATTTCCTTAAAGTGCGACTTCGAATGCAGCTAAAGTCGACACTTTTACCTATATGAATTGGAATGCTCTGAGAGTGGCTATCTATAGGTAATTTTTGTTCAGGGTAACACCTATTTTTTCGATCAATAATTGTACAGGATGGTTCTATGGAGAAATCGATAACTAGAAGATATATCAAAATATGAGTGGCACATCCTCGATCTCTTTTTTGAGAAGAACTCGATGACGAAAACCGAAATTCGCGATCTCCTTTTGTTTTGGATCTACAAGGTGATTCTAAAATGTGTACCCAACGGTTTAGTGGATATAGAGAAAGTCAATTAATGGCGAGAAGCTTAATAAAGTTTTTCTCTAAGATGTCTCCTAAGGGAGATACCAGCCCTTAGAATGTGGTTCCCTGAAGAGAGTTTTTATTTAATATCTCCCAAACTGTTGGAGATATCAATGTTAAAATTTGGCATAACTACCAACTTTTCATGCTTAACAGGACCACCTTATTAAGATTTTGAGATGTCAACTCAGAGTAGGTGAAATCTGAAGAGAAGGTGCAACTGTAGACAGTATTTTGCCAGCTTTTTAGAAGGAGCCAGTAAAGCTCTTTTGCTTTGGCGGCACCCTTCTTTGCTTATCCATCTTTCAGTCTGTAGTTGAAGGGTATTATTTTTAAGGAGAATATTGACAGTTGTTACGGCTGATTTGATGATTGGCTCAGGGCCACAGGGAAGGCTGTTTGAGCCTTTCTTGGCTAGCTCGTCTGCTTTTTCGTTGCCCTCATTTCCTTGATGTCCTTTGACCCAACAGAGTGGTTTTGGATATCTGGTTCAGTAGCTCTATGCACTCTCGTCCTTCGGCTATTAATATTTTTTCTGTAACTTCACAACAACCGAGGTATCGACATTTACCCAGGTTGCAAGCTGACGTATTATTACGTCGTAATAACGTCGTTTAATGGTGATAATTCGACCGCGACGTCAATCCACGTATTAAAAACGTCATATATATCTGACTAAATAGAGAAGTAATTTTAATAACGTATATGTTACATAAATGAGACGTTGTTTTCTTTAGTGTTTAATATTATTATTATTTCAATTCACATCAAAATTACGACATTTTTGACGTTCAGTAGACGTCGCGAAATGACGTCCTTGATTACGTGACTGTCACGTAAAAAAATCACGTGATACAGACGGCTACCTGAGTAGCGAAAAATTGAACTCTTGCTTATAAGTCCAAAACAAAAGAAGATCGCAAACTCCGGTTTTCGCCAGTGAGCTCCTTTCAAAAAAAGAGAACGAGGGCGCGCATTCCATTTGTTTGTGTTCTCTTCTAGTTATCGATTTCTCCATGAGAACCATCGAATTTTGCCCACCCCTGTACATTATTAGCCTTCATAACTCACGAGGTTGGGCGCGTTCTTGAACTCGGAAATTTAGAAAACTCAAATATAGACAGAAGTCTAGACGAGACGAAAGGCGAATATGATTAAAGAGGAGGATTGTAATTGTGAAGAGTGGAATTCATTAATGGATTATCCACGAGCAATAGCAGTAAAAGTACAAATTAAAGCCCTTCCGTGCGCAAACAATAAGTTTATTATTTACTTTTCCAAATATTGAAGATGGTGGCTAATATAGGTACTTCAATTCAACACTCGAATGGCTGTTTGAAGTTTTATTTCTAAAAAGGAACTTTATCCCTTTTGTTAGACAAATTCGCTGAAGTAATATTTAATTAAGTTAATTGAATTTTGATTAGGTAATTATGAAAACTGTAGGTCGATTTTTGTTTGACTTTTATACGCCGGAAAACGAAACTTTTAAGAGATTTATTTTGGCGTCCTTAATTAAGAAGAGAGGCTTTTAGTTTGCATATCTGAAATTTAGCGGCTTTTGCGAATTTACTCGTGTTTCGAGTATAAATACCTAAAACGTGCTCTTGTGTGTATAATTTGGCATTGCTGCATTCGCGAGGATATTACACAGTGGGAAACTGTCTATTATTTCGTACCGTTACTTTATGTAAAACGACGGCAGGTGTGTGCGAGATTCTATACTTCGTTCGATGCAATTGATAATTGGTAAACCGATTTGTTAGGTAGGTACCTACTACTGAGCAAAAATGAATGATTAATTTAATTTGTAGTTTCGAATTACACGGCCCCGATTGCATTAGTGTGGGATAGCGTCTCGGTAATTTATTCTTGGGGAAGTTTCGGGATAGGAAATGTGACTTAATGTGACGTTTGAAAAATTAAAAATTTAAAACTAAACCCTCGTTTGAGGATTTAGTTATGAAGGAACTTATTGATATCGAATTTTGATTCTGTAATTGGATTCTTCGACCGAAATACTACCTACTTAGAAATTCAAAGAAGGGAAAAGCTATTAGGATAAACATTAAGGGATGAAATATTTAAAACGCGAAATAATAAATGGCGAATTAGGGGTAAAAAGATTATAATTTAATAAATATGTATTGTATTATTTAATCGAAAATACGCAACTTTTTGGTGCGCGTTAATTTAATTTTAATTTATGGCAAAAGTTTCGCGATTTAAAATTCTTCGCTAACCACAAAGGTAATTTTCGGGGCCCATTATTATTCGCTAGGATGTGATCATGATTACTACGTGAGTTTTACTTTGATTTTTAAAAGTGTTATTTATGATCCTCGCAATGACATTTCGATTACCTACAATAATTTATAGAAAAACGTTTCTCTACTAAAATATTTGTCATTTCTGTTACATAGGTCACAAAAATTGATGGACACGACAATAGTTATAAAATTATAAAATAAATGTTAGCCGTCACGGAAAGTCATTAGTTTTTCCATTTAATTTAGAAAATTTTCATAAATATCCACTTTTTGTTTTATGGCCAATGACTGATCTCTTTGACCTTGTTTTTACCTGCATTGTCTTCTTTAAAAGGTGTGATCGTTTTCTTTATTATATAAATTATCTCATTTAATTGGCAATTTAGTTCTAGTAATAAAATCGCGAATTTGATTTAATGTAATTCCGATGTCTTCTGCAAACTCGCCGATGATTAAATTCTACAGTCTGCTCCCGGATCAGGATTTATAAAACAAGAGGGAAAAATTTACTATCAATTTTACAAAATATGTCATCTTTCTCATAATTCAAAACACCCAGTATACATATTCCTATCACTATCACAATTAAATTTTAGTAATTTGAGAACGGTCGATGTGTCGCTTCATCAATATCTTTTTCAACTCTTAAACGTGGACGTTTAGTAGTAGGGGATAAGAAGATCCGTGAACTTCTATTCATTCTAGAAATTGGATGGCTCGAGATCTGATGGGAAGGCCGCTTGGAGGATGTACAATGGGCCCGATTAAGTAGCCTAAGTGAATGGAGCTTGCTCCTCCTCCCGAAATGATTCAGATCCAGATGCACTCGTCTAAGTCGTCTGTTGATCGATGTAATTGCTGGGTTGTATTTTTATCATTTATCAGTACATAGTTCCTTAAATGTGCTATCTATCTACTCAATAGATGTTTATAGAGCTTCGGCACTGTCCCTAATATTGATAAGAAGATTCTTGTTGGGGCACTTCTGACTTGAAATGACCAAAATAAGTACTACCCCTTTCGCCAAAATCATGGAGTTCATCCTACCAGTAGTATGGCTCGAGATCTGATGGGCACAGGGAGGTCGCTTGGAGAAATGCCCGATTAGGGGCTCTAAGTGCATGGCGCAAGCTCTTCCCTAACTGATTTAGATTAAGCCAGACTTTTTACCTTTATTTACTTGAGCTGGCGCTTTCCCGCGTCTTGCTTATTCACGTGGGGAGGGTGGACGTAGACAGCTTTCTGCTTATTTTTCTGTCATTTCTTCTGCTGTTATATTAATTTCCTTTTTTGGGGAGCATTTTTGTTTGCGCTTCCCTCTAAACAGTTCTTCTATATTGGATTTCTTTTTCTGCTACTCATATCTTGTCAATATAAGATCGTATTTTGGTTACCGTGGGTCCGGTATTAATATAGAGATATGGTCAATACCTCCTTGGTTTTTTTGTTTCAGATGTCTCGGATGCAGAAACTCTGTGGTTTGATCCGAGGAAATAGTGTTATCGTGTAGTCTATTACGGTTGTCATTAATATTCTCAGGATTCACTTCTGTTATTTTTTTGTCCAGTTGTGCATTAAAATCACCCAGATGTATAAGAAGCTTCTCTCTTGGTCTTTAAATTTCTTTAATGTGTTAGTTCTAAAAGTAACCATCAAGTAAGAGGGGTTAAACCTACACCTTAAACAGCTCAGGGGATGTAATTAAAGGTCTTCTATTCGTATTCCAATTTGATTGTTTCATTTTGTCATTTTCCATCGGTTGGGAGTCTATCATTGTAACGTGTGGACACACTGTAGACGCCCAAGTGTTGAGGAACACCGAAAAACCTGCAGAGCTGCGGCAGTAAGAGCTATATTCTTATATTGGGACCTCGTAGAATTGTTCACGTTGACTCACGGATGTCCTTAATCGATTGGTTTTCATTTTAATGGCTTTAAAGGATTTGATCGGCTTAGGAGGCAAAAGTTTTTTTAACCGAGTTTGAATCGAATTTTGTGGAAAACAAAAAGTTTCGAATCAAAGCAAAAAAATAATTAAAAATTTTACGATAAAGGTTTATCCGCAAAATTACTTTTTATAAATAAAAATTGAAAACTTATCCTTAGGCATGGAAGAAAAAAAAGTCGTTTCATTCGCATCTTTATTGATAAAAATAGGGGAGTTAAATTGGCAACAAGGGTAGGAAAAGTAAGTGTGTAAAATAGAAAACTGTAAATCTTACGGTTATCACCTATAAGAATTGTTTCGGGATCATTAAATCCAGATGGTTGTGGATCTATATGTGCGCCGTAAACGCAGCTAAACCTTATTTGTAACCCATAGTTTTATTAATGCATTATAATGTATTCTATGTGCGCGCTAAGCCAGGAAAAATAAGGGTAATAAAAAATAAAACAGCCGCAGCACACAAAATAAATTTAAGGAACGCGCTCAGGATTCGTGTACAAAAACAGTTCATATATCTTGGAGCAAGTAGTTTTCAGAGTATTCCGGCGACTAAAAAGCGATTCGTGTAGAAGCTCTTGTATAAATACATACGAAACGGTACAATAACAGAGCCACATTTATGCTCGAATTTTTAAGGGATGAAACGAGTAATGATAAACGCACACATAACTTGATAAAATAACGGAGAAATTTTTATATTGTTTATAATATAAAGCTCGAGGCCGTAAAAATGGACTATATGCCTCTCTTAAGATAACGCCAATCCCATACATAAACTAAAATGTGCGAAGACAAAAGACTCGATGTAAATTGGAAAACAAGAAGAGGGCACTCTGCAAGTGTTCCATGTTTTTGAAAGTAAAATACGCACACTATCTAGGGAAATCTAGTGGCGCCTCGGGCGGTTTGGGTTATATGAATAGGTTATGCGAGATGGTGAAGAGATCACGTTTAACTTAAAAGATTTCTTTATTTTACCAAAACATTTTTTTTTCACTAAAGGAAAATTCAACTATCTTTATAGCGCGAGCAAAAATGAGCAAGGAAAAAAATTTTAAACGCGCAATTTTCTCGTAAAATTCGTTTAAATATACGCAGAGATCGGATTTTAAGCAAAACAAAAATTGGAAAAAAGCGCTTTTTACGAGTTTTTGCATGTGAAATCAATCCAAGCTTTTGAGTCGATTTACTTTTTTAAATAATTCCACTTTGAAAGCTTCTGAAAAAGAGTGTGTCGATCGTTTTAGCCCTAGTTTAAATTATAAACCGTATAAGCTTCCATTACTGTCTATTTGAGTTGTATATAATTTGAAAACGTTTATTATTGTGAACTTAGAAATCCTCGTTGAATTGAGGTTGCGAGCTTAAAACAGTGTGACCAACAGTAGTTAACATCTATTTTAGGATTATAATCTTTACTAGCAATTAATTTTAACACAATGGTATTTCTAACTTTAAACTAACTTAATATGACGTAGGTTAGGACTCTTTATCCTAAATGAAAGCGGGTGGATAAATATTTCAATTAATACGCTCCGAAAAATATGGGCCCGGCCGTATTGTGGAGCTTATAGGGATGTTTGATACAATACAACAATACTGGTTGGAAGGAGACGGTCAAGAATTGAGCATCATTTCATATCTTGGTAGCTTAAAAGGTTGATTTGGGGTTTCCTCGGAGAAATACATTAACTCAAATAGCGAGGAGTAATTACTAGACTAGGCCTTCTGAATTTAAACGTAACGAGAAGGCTTAAGGCTTAGGAACAAGCTTATCCCTTATAAATGACGAACTAATAATAAATGTTCTCGACATTCCTTGCTACTGAGTTTTTACTTTTTCTACTCTCGAGTACGCCATTCCAAAAAGAACCATGGCAAGAACGGGGGGGGGTCTTGTTACTTCGCGTCTAAGCTTCTCCCTGGAAGATTCTAAAATTGGGGACGATTTTAAACCTCTGGATGCGACATTGCTGGTTTGCATCACTAGTATAGGCGGATAGGGCCCTCGGGAGCTTACTATTGCACTAAACAGATCCGAAGACAGAACTAGTCGATTCCACTGTCACACTGAGATCGCCACGGGTCCCAAATACCGCTCATACCGCTTTTTTGTGTAAACTCACCACTTCGCAATGTTACCCAGCGAATTAGCGGCCGTTTCCTTCCACCACCAAACTCAGCTACTCGCTCTCGAACTGTCATATTTCTGAGATATCTTTCAGTTCGTCCCACTACAGCGACTACATAGTTGTCGTTGGAACTTAATTGAGATCGAAAAATTGAATAGTCTCGCAGGTGGCTACCGTAATGGGTTCTTTAGAACGAACAGTTCTGTGGGAACAGTAGGAACAGTAGTTTACTTTCTCAAACCAGACCTTGCTTTCGGCAAGAAACAGCTTCCATAGAGAGGAGTGTGGTTCATATGACCACCGAACGCTTTACAGACTGATGGAAAAGCATGACTACAGGCAGGACCTATGGCGTCTTATGTCACGCTAAAGGGGCACAACTACCAGGTTTTCCATTATCCGCCACCCAATGGTTCCCCCCCTCGTGTACCTGAGGAGGTCCACACGTTCCGAAGGCGAGAAATAATGAAAAACGTGGTGAAATGGGTCGTAAATTTTCTTTATAAACTGCTCTGATTTTTCTGCTCTTGTTCCCGTGGTACGGACTATAGCGACAATCTCGTAACCTTTTCAAAATCGTCGACGATCAAAATTGTAAATTTATTTTCTTTAAAGTCAAAATGAAGGTGTTCAGAGACAAATTTCTAAATGTACTCTGTTTGAGGTTAAAGGGTGTCGTGGGTCAGAATAATGTAACTTAACCCTACAAACCCTTATTAACTTTGTTTCAGATCGATTGAAACTGAAAGTTAGTTTAAGCAAAAGGGATTGGCGTTCGATAAAAAAAAGGGGCACAGGAATGAAACTCGAAATTAATTGACTTTTCTCTCTTTTTTTTTCATTTCACGAATAAGAAGCTTGTCCTTGTATTTTTATTTTAAATTGCGTAAATGCTATTATTTATTTGAAAATTTTATAATTTCTCTTACAATGGGGTTGGTTGCCTTTGGGAACTCGGTATTTCTTAATTTACAACTTTTTAAAAGTTGCTCTTTTAAGACTTCATTCGATTTTCGCAACTTTCGTATAAAGGAGTCTTTACGATCCCGCGTACTTATTTAGATTTCCTCAGGTGTTAAATACTTTTTGGCAAAAGTAACAAATTATAATGAGATTAAAACTTGGCGATGAGGAGGGTGGTTGTTAAAAGGACAAATAAAACATGTGTGGAGAAGGTTCTTCAAGCTTTATGTCGTGGAAGAAATTTCGGTCTATTTCCCATAATCTGAGGACTTTTTTATATCTGTACAATTAAGTAGTTACGAGTTATGGTCGTGTGGTTCTCAATTCAGGGGTGTATGGTGGGTTGCAGTGCATCACTTACTACATTAACAATGGATTGACACATACGACATAAGTAGACCGATAAATGACCTACTGAAAATGAACCAAAATCGAAATTATCGTTTAATTTTTATCCCCCTCCCTTGGTCTTGGGGGATTTTATTATTCGTTGAAGTTCCATCATGTGTTTCAAAGAGGAGCTTTGTAGAACTCTGCCAACTTCCTCATTTGTAAGCTAATTAATGAGTCTTTTTGCCAGTGCGAGGGACACTCGTTAAAAAAGCGATAAATTAATATCTTTACATTGTCGAAAATTTAAATAAAATCAAACAAATTTGGTCGTGGTATACAAATAGTTTCTTTTTATTGAGAAAGGTTTTGGACGTGAATGGGATATAAATAAATGCAAGCTCATGCTTTTCCTTATTGTGAGAGAGTTTGAATTGAATAAACGGACGAGCGACCAAAAAGGAGGCGCATGAACGATGTATTCGTGTTTCAATAAGAGAGTTTATTGTAGACTACTTTTTGATCAATTATCCAAAAGCTGTCATTGTGTCTTCTTATAAACGAAGAATAATCGATCTTATTCTTTTTTTTTTATTCCGAGACGAAACGCCTTTCCGAGTGTAGCTTATCTCGTCTCGGAGAAGTTTGAAAATGCGCGTCTTAAAGTTATTTTGAGTAAGGTCGGAAAGAAAAAAAATTATTTTGATATTATCGCTTTTGTCATTTCGTGTTATTTGTTTCTCATCGTCCCCCAACATCCTCATTATAATCTAGCGGACTAGAAAATCATTATAATTCCAATTTCCTCCAATGTTAGCGGGTGCGTGCCTCCGCAGCAATCTGTGTAATGTCCCCCAGCGGGCCGGTAAGCAGCTTACACGGCCGCCACGATGATTGGCCCGAGACCCCACGCATCCCAACTATTATTTTTCTCTTTTATCCACAGACGCTTAGTGCTATTTGAATGTGTCCCTTGTTGAAAAACTTTTTAAAAGTGTTGAAAGTTGGCTTATATTTCTTGAAGGAGATAAAAATTACTTCCGGTCGAGATGAGAAATATTAATTATAACGACTTTGTTGATAATTTTACAGAGTTTTACGGAGCAATTGTT
Source organism: Malthinus flaveolus (assembly GCA_950108345.1). Lineage (NCBI taxonomy): Eukaryota > Metazoa > Arthropoda > Insecta > Coleoptera > Cantharidae > Malthinus > Malthinus flaveolus. The sequence continues at coordinate 5,360,852 of OX467285.1, forward strand.
TCCAACAAAGTTAAGGCAAATTTTAACTTTGTTTTCGGAGCGAGACTTTCGCAATTTGCATTTTACATTCATTTGTGACATATTACTCGTTCTATAGAAAAGGGCGAGAAAAGCAAAATGAAATAAATTTTAAAGCTAGAAAGAATCTGCTCCAAAAGATATACTTTATATTCACTAAATTTCACAAATTTATTTTCTCCCGAAACATAATCAACTATCAAAACTACTTTATTTAAATATTTTCTTAATAAAATCCCAACAACTTTTAAAGATTAATTGTGGGTTACGCTCCAGCGTTATTTACTGCAACAGAACTTTACTAAACACCTGAGACTTTCTCGTTGAAAATATAAAGCAGCGTCCTTTAACATCGAGCGCATTTAAAATTCGCCATAACCGTAATGATAAAGGCGCTACTTGTAAATCTCCGAAGCTTTCGTGCTTTGACTCACGAACGAGGCCAGACGATACGAGCACTAAATGGATTCTAATGCACTTAGAAAATGGTATTTTGTATTTTTAGTCGCCTTTTTTTGTTAAAACAGGCGCTTTCTCATTTTTTTTTCTCATTATTGACCATTCGGTACATCTCCGCCTTCGGAGATGCTCTCCCAAGAGCTAGCAAATATAATACTATACTACTTGCTATTAATCCAAAAAAACCGTTTGTCTGACAAAAAAATCTAAAAGACATAATTTGTAGGATATTCAATGTACTTTATTTTTCTATAGGGGCACTTTTCTCATAAAGTGCGAGTTTTTGAGTTTTCGAGCAATAAACAAAACAAAATCCGTTTTCTGTCGTTTTTGAAATTTTTACCCGCTGTAGCGTCTAAACTGTTCGTTTTCAAAAAAACCTAACAGATATAATTTGTAGGAAATTTGATGTAGCTTATTTTTCTATAGGCCTATTTTTCTCAAAACGTGCGTACTTTTCGAGTTATTAGCAAAAAACTGGTTTTTAGTCGATTTTGAAATTTTTCTCAAACTTCAACGCGCTCTAGTGCCTAAACCGTTTGTTTTAAGAAAAAAATCTAAGAGATATAATTTGTAGGAAATTTGATGTAGTTTACTTTTGTCTTTTGTCTTAAAGTACGTAGTTTTCGAGTTATAAGCGATAAACTTTAAACAATCAATTTTTGAACGATTTTGAAATTTTTCTCGAACTTTAACGCGCTCTAGCGCCTAAACCGTTTGTTTAAGAAAAAACCTAAGAGATATAATTTGTAGGAAATTTGATGTAGTTTACTTTTATATAGAAGCACTTTTCTCATAACGTGCGTAGTTTTCGAGTTATAAGCGGTAAACTGAAAAATTACGTTTTTTTGTCCGTTTTTGGAGCTTTTCTCAAACTATAACGCCCTGGAGCGCCTAAACCCTCCCTCTTAGGAATAAGGAATAGAAAATACTTTGTAGGAAATTTGTTGTAGTTTCTGTTTATATAAACGCACTTTTCTTATAAAGTGCGTAGTTTTCGAGTTATAAGCGATAAACTAAAAAAATCAGTTTTTTGCCGATTTTGAAATTTTTCTTTAACTTTAACGCGCCCTTAGCGCCTAAACCGTTTATCTCAGGAAAAAACCTAAGAGATATAGTTTGTAGAAAATTTGATGTACTTTATTTTTATACAGAAGCACTTTTCTCAATAATTCCGTAATGTTCGAGTTATAAGCGAAAAACTGAAAAAGAGCAAAAAGTCATCCTCCCCTAAGTTAATGCTGCATTGTCAAAATGTTTTAGTATATTTATACGCCAACTAACCAACTGACGCGCTGCCCGCTGCAGACATCTCGCTCTATCGAGTCACCGATTATTATGTAATTGTTGCGAAAGTACAGCTGTGGCCGAATGAAAAAATATTTTAGTAGTATAGCAACAAGAGTTCTGGACCATTTCTTATGTAAATTAACACGTAAAATCGCCAAGGTCCATTCTGGTCATTTTTGGTCACTAGCAGGGGCTCACGAGATTGAGCCCCCGCTAGACTTCTTCATATTTATGGTGCATCCACATGTCACACATCCACAAGTCTAGGGGGGGCTCAATCTCGTGAGCCCCTGCTAGTGACCAAAAATGACCAGAATGGACCTTGGCGATTTTACGTGTTAATTTACATAAGAAATGGTCCAGAACTCTTGTTGCTATTTTACTTATTTTTCCGAATTGATGAATTAAAAGATCCGGAAACAATCTGTTGCTCGGCTCGAAGTAATTCAGTTTTTTTGGCACGCACTTTTAATTTGCGTAAAAGTAAAATTACTTGGATAAACGTTAGCTAAATAGGGAGGCATAAAATTTAATTAAATTACAAGTTTCAGGTGGTAGACATTTCCTTGTTATCTTGAAGAATTAGTGAGTAATAAAATTTAATTTAATCGTATAACTTGACGGCATTTTATTAAATTGTGCCGAAATTTGTACAAAATTAACTTAACATAATGTTAAAACGAATCCGCCAATCAATTATCTGTGTGTTGTAAATCGTCTGACTTTAATTTTTTTTCAGCAGTTAAGGACCCCAACTGCGATGTTGAAGCTGTTCCTTTTGGGATTATTGGTATCGTCAGCTCGAGCAGTCGGATGTCCTACAGAATGCGTTTGTAACGACGACACTTTCGTAGTGCAATGCGAAAAGGGTAAACTCAGCGTAATTCCCATCACTTTGAATCCTGCCATACAGAGGTTGGTTTTAAACAACAACAAAATAAAGACGGTCGACGCGGCCTTTCAATTTTACAAAGACTTGCAATACGCGGACCTTTCGAGTAACCATCTGGTCAATATTCCTACGAAAAGTTTCGACTCTCAAGAGAAATTACAAGAGCTACACTTAAACAAAAACAAGTTATCCGCAATCACCAACAGCACCTTTCAAGGCTTAAAATCGCTAACGGTATTAAACTTACGCGAAAACTTCATCGAAGAACTACCCAAGAGTTTATTTTCGGTTTTATCAAAGTTGGAGGAATTAAATCTTGGACAAAATCGAATATCGAAAATCGACGCGTTAGCATTCGACGGCCTGCTAGCTTTGCGCGTTTTATATTTAGACGATAATCAACTAACCTCAGTTCCTACGTCTTCGTTTAGCGTCATGGGAAGTTTGGCAGAGCTTCACGTGGGCCTCAATTCGTTCACATTTCTTCCAGACCACGCTTTCGAAGGATTGAATAAATTGTCGGTGTTAGATTTAAGCGGCGCCGCTTTATCCGACATAGGAGATGGCGCTTTTAGGGGGTTGAATATGTTAAGAAATCTCAATTTAGCGGATAATAAGCTAATTAGAATTCCAACCAAGCAGTTGTCGCATTTAACGCGTCTGGAAGAACTAACGATCGGACAAAACGAGTTCGTTACGATCGAAAGTAATTCTTTTCGCGGGTTGAGCAATTTGAGGAAGTTGGATATAACCGGGGCGCCTTATTTGAAGGAGATCGAGAAGGGCGCCTTTAGCGATAATTTAAATATAGAGACTATCATTCTCACGAGCAATCGCAAGTTGGAGACGATACAGGATGGTGCGTTGTTCGGGTTGCCCAATTTGAAGCATTTAATTTTGAAAGAGAACGCGTTCGAGACCTTTGCCGAATCGTGGTTATCTTGGAACGAGCTGAGAGTGCTCGAGCTCACGGATAATCCCGTAAAATGCGATTGCCAAATACTTTGGCTCAGTACGTTGATGGCCGTTAAGAACTTATCTACCGTTCATTGTTCGTTTCCGATACCGTTGAAGGAGCGTTCGTTAAGAACGTTAGGAGCGGACGAATTGGGCTGTTCTTTTAGCGATCCGAGCCAGCAGGCGATTTTAGTGACTTTGTGCGTTAGTTCGGTTGTGCTTTTAGGCATTTTTGGTTTACTCTTATTTAAATATCGCCAACGCGTTCGCGAAGCGGTTAAAGATTACAAGTGGAACAAGAGGGCGATAAGTAGGAAGGAACACGAATATCAAAAGACATTTTCAGACGACGATTATATTATGCGATCGACCCAACATAATCTCAAACCCATACCGGTTACAGAATTGTAGCTAGAACTGAGCGCGCCACCCTCTGGGGTGTTTTGTCTTGATGGTGGTGAGGGTCGGCGTGCGAGACCTCCTCGAGGTCCAGGGGGCACACTCCCCGTCACGGGATTTACTTACATTGCTGGAGATTCTTGTAGGGCCCATTCCCTTAAAGCTTGTAAAAGAGATAATCGTAACGGTTTTTCTAGATATCCCAATTCTATCGATATTTACCAACAATAGCTATTCGGACTCGAGTGTTTTTGAAAAAAAAACTGAGCAATAAATGAATCCATTCCAAAAATGTGATTTAACGAAATATTATAGACTGTACAGTAATAGGCGTCGTAAGTATATTTTTATCTTCAAAAAATTGTTAAAGCGTACAATTTTGTTTTCTTTTGTATTTTGGGGTCGGGTACGTGTACCCTCTCGGGGAATTCGTCACAATTTTTCTTCGTCGCCAATTTTACCTACACAAGTTTTGTCATTTAAACGAAAGTGCTTTAAAATATAACATCGTTGAGAATACGGCACGTGACGTTGACGGTGACGCTAACGGCAGCCTGTGACTGTTTTCCTTCAAATTTTTAATTTTTTCGACGGCATCTTATTTGATTTATTGTGATAAAAATGGCTACATTAGAGAAGGATTTTTTTTAAAACTCGATCCAACTCTGAAATTTAATTTTACTGTTGACTGATGACATTAGTGTTCATAAAATTGTTGTGATTTGAATTAATTGTACTTAGTTTTAAAATAGCCAGCAAGAAAAAAAAGGAAAAAATTTAATTTTGAAAACGTGGTCATTTTGATGTAGTTTGGTTTGTTTAAATTTTGTTTTGATTAAATTTTTTATTACTATTTGTGCAGAGTGCTTGTACTACTACACCAAACCAAATTTTTAATTTTTTAGGCAGATTTTATATTTTCATTAAATTTGAAAATGTTTAAATCGCTTGTATATAGCCTATAAGCAATATTTCTATTAATATAACAAAACTGTAAATAGTTCTAATTTAGAATATTTATTACCTTTTTTTTTAAAAATCCTTTTATTTGTTTGAATGTGAAATTTACCAAAATTGGGGGTTATTGTCACTTAATGATTTTCATTAGGAAATTTGATGAAAATCACTTGGGTTGTGATTGTTTATGTTAGTTTTAAGAAGTACCACAAAATGGAACCAAGTTCATTTTTGTTTACTTTCCCAATTTCCAGTGTTGATTCTATTTTTTAATTAATTCGCGATTTTCCATGAAATCATTTCCAAAATGACTTTCTTTACTTTTCGCATTTAAAAAAGTTATATGTTGCATTTAACTTATAACTCAAATACACCTTTTAAGCTAGTCATGTTAAAGTAAACAAAAAATGTGTGAATATCGTATTTTAATTTGTGTATAATCATCATAAGTGCATTTTATAATGTAAATATAATAGTGTTTTTTGTACATATAACTTTATCGAAACTAATTATTACGAATAAACGAAAAATTTGATTCTATGCCATTGTGTTATCAATTTTGTTCATTTTTGCTTTTCAAAAATTTATACAGGAGATGTTCGAAGAGATATCTGACGTAGGACCGTCTTAACAGCATTGTAAGTTATAAACTCTGAGCAAATCAACGCTCCGATTCACAACAGAGTTCGTTCTTATTACCGTCATATTGATAGACTTTTTTATTTTAGGGAAAACTATTGACGTGACTGACGAATTATTCAAGTAAAAGTTATAGATGGGACAATTAACAATATTTTTGGTACATAAACTTTTCTTGAATTTCGTTAAATAACCGAGTTAGGTAACTTTGAACAGGACGGTTCGTTCTTACTACCGTCATATTGATAGAATTTTTTATTTTAGGGAAAACTATTAACGTGACTGAAAAATTATTCAAATAAAAGTTATAGATGGGACAATTAACAATATTTTTGGAACATAAACTTTTCTTGAATTTCGTTAAATAACCGAGTTAGGTAACTTTGAACAGGACAGTTCGTTCTTACTACCGTCATATTGATAGACTTTTTTATTTTAGGGAAAACTATTGACGTGACTGAAGAATTATTCTAATAAAAGTTATAGATGGGACAATTAACAATATTTTTGGTACATAAACTTTTCTTGAATTTCGTTAAATAACCGAGTTAGGTAACTTTGAACAGGACAGTTCGTTCTTACTACCGTCATATTGATAGACTTTTTTATTTTAGGGAAAACTATTGACGTGACTGAAGAATTATTCTAATAAAAGTTATAGATGGGACAATTAACAATATTTTTGGTACATAAACTTTTCTTGAATTTCGTTAAATAACCGAGTTAGGTAACTTTGAACAGGACAGTTCGTTCTTACTACCGTCATATTGATAGACTTTTTTATTTTAGGGAAAACTATTGACGTGACTGAAGAATTATTCTAATAAAAGTTATAGATGGGACAATTAACAATATTTTTGGTACATAAACTTTTCTTGAATTTCGTTAAATAACCGAGTTAGGTAACTTTGAACAGGACAGTTCGTTCTTACTACCGTCATATTGATAGACTTTTTTATTTTAGGGAAAACTATTGACGTGACTGAAGAATTATTCTAATAAAAGTTATAGATGGGACAATTAACAATATTTTTGGTACATAAACTTTTCTTGAATTTCGTTAAATAACCGAGTTAGGTAACTTTGAACAGGACAGTTCGTTCTTACTACCGTCATATTGATAGACTTTTTTATTTTAGGGAAAACTATTGACGTGACTGAAGAATTATTCTAATAAAAGTTATAGATGGGACAATTAACAATATTTTTGGTACATAAACTTTTCTTGAATTTCGTTAAATAACCGAGTTAGGTAACTTTGAACAGGACGGTTCGTTCTTACTACCGTCATATTGATAGAATTTTTTATTTTAGGGAAAACTATTAACGTGACTGAAGAATTATTCAAATAAAAGTTATAGATGGGACAATTAACAATATTTTTGGAACATAAACTTTTCTTGAATTTCGTTAAATAACCGAGTTAGGTAACTTTGAACAGGACAGTTCGTTCTTACTACCGTCATATTGATAGACTTTTTTATTTTAGGGAAAACTATTGACGTGACTGAAGAATTATTCTAATAAAAGTTATAGATGGGACAATTAACAATATTTTTGGTACATAAACTTTTCTTGAATTTCGTTAAATAACCGAGTTAGGTAACTTTGAACAGGACAGTTCGTTCTTACTACCGTCATATTGATAGACTTTTTTATTTTAGGGAAAACTATTGACGTGACTGAAGAATTATTCTAATAAAAGTTATAGATGGGACAATTAACAATATTTTTGGTACATAAACTTTTCTTGAATTTCGTTAAATAACCGAGTTAGGTAACTTTGAACAGGACAGTTCGTTCTTACTACCGTCATATTGATAGACTTTTTTATTTTAGGGAAAACTATTGACGTGACTGAAGAATTATTCTAATAAAAGTTATAGATGGGACAATTAACAATATTTTTGGTACATAAACTTTTCTTGAATTTCGTTAAATAACCGAGTTAGGTAACTTTGAACAGGACAGTTCGTTCTTACTACCGTCATATTGATAGACTTTTTTATTTTAGGGAAAACTATTGACGTGACTGAAGAATTATTCTAATAAAAGTTATAGATGGGACAATTAACAATATTTTTGGTACATAAACTTTTCTTGAATTTCGTTAAATAACCGAGTTAGGTAACTTTGAACAGGACAGTTCGTTCTTACTACCGTCATATTGATAGACTTTTTTATTTTAGGGAAAACTATTGACGTGACTGAAGAATTATTCTAATAAAAGTTATAGATGGGACAATTAACAATATTTTTGGTACATAAACTTTTCTTGAATTTCGTTAAATAACCGAGTTAGGTAACTTTGAACAGGACGGTTCGTTCTTACTACCGTCATATTGATAGAATTTTTTATTTTAGGGAAAACTATTAACGTGACTGAAGAATTATTCAAATAAAAGTTATAGATGGGACAATTAACAATATTTTTGGAACATAAACTTTTCTTGAATTTCGTTAAATAACCGAGTTAGGTAACTTTGAACAGGACAGTTCGTTCTTACTACCGTCATATTGATAGAACTTTTTATTTTAGGGAAAACTATTGACGTGACTGAAGAATTATCCAAATTAAAGTTATAGATGGGACAATTAACAATATTTTTAGTACATAAACTTTTCTTGAATTTCGTTAAATAACCGAGTTAGGTAACTTTGAACAGGACAGTTCGTTCTTACTACCGTCATATTGATAGAATTTTTTATTTTAGGGAAAACTATTGACGTGACTGAAGAATTATCCAAATTAAAGTTATAGATGGGACAATTAACAATATTTTTGGTACATAAACTTTTCTTGAATTTCGTTAAATAACCGAGCTAGGTAACTTTGAACAGGACAGTTCGTTCTTACTACCGTCATATTGATAGAATTTTTTATTTTAGGGAAAACTATTGACGTGACTGAAGAATTATCCAAATTAAAGTTATAGATGGGACAATTAACAATATTTTTGGTACATAAACTTTTCTTGAATTTCGTTAAATAACCGAGCTAGGTAACTTTGAACAGGACAGTTCGTTCTTACTACCGTCATATTGATAGAATTTTTTATTTTAGGGAAAACTATTGACGTGACTGAAGAATTATCCAAATTAAAGTTATAGATGGGACAATTAACAATATTTTTGGTACATAAACTTTTCTTGAATTTCGTTAAATAACCGAGTTAGGTAACTTTGAACAGGACAGCTCGTTCTTATAACCGTCATATTGATAGAATTTCTTATTTTAGGGAAAAAAAATGAAGTGGGTGAGAAATTATTAGAAAAAGTTATAGATGGCACAATTAGCAATATTTTTTGCAATTGTTACCAAAATTAAACATTTAGTTCAAAAATTTAGGATGGTAAATAAAAAATTCTAAAATCGCCCACAGTTCGATCTGAATTTCCCTGAAACCGTCGATACCGTCTTATACATTTATAAGTTTGAATTGTTAATCTGGGGTAAAATAAGGATGTAATTGGTAATTGCTGATTTATCTTTAAAAATGGATAATAATTTCGGTTCAGTTACGAAACGAATAATAAATCATTTTAACAAAATAAGAAGAATTTTGGAGTTCAACTTTTTCTCTCAGCTTTCATATTTCTTTCTGTGTTATATATAAACTTCAAATGCTTCCTGACTGCTGATTCAGGAAGAATTATGAGAATTCGTCTACTTTATTATTAAAGCGCCGTTTTATATTTTGCTCCCGGTACAGTTGAACTATTAAATAGTAAACATCACAAGCTGATTAACTGATTTTAGATAAATCCAAACATTTCAAAAATTGACCAAGCTTCAACGCTTCCCACAAGCGTGTTGATAACCAATAAATCGAGAACTGCCATTATTTATTATTGAAGGACTTAATATTTTATTGAAACTTGGTGAAGTTGTGATGGAAAATTACATGTTACAACGTGCATTCAATAAAATAACACTATCTAAGGTATAATTTAGGTATTTCCACAAATTACTTATTTTACCTGCGGTTATTGAGTTTAGTTAAATATAAGATAAGTAAAAGGCTATATCGTTTAAAAGATCGACTTAGTATTTCACTTCTCAAAAGCCAAGAGGGTCATGGAAGACGAAACGAAATCTGGCTAAATCTCTTTCTAAAGCACAAAAATGATTACGTTGCGTAGTCTAGGAGAAACTGCAAAAGAACAGTAAATTGCCTAAGGACTGAGACAAAGAGCCGTATGGTGACATTATAAGGCAACAAGGAGATTGAACAGCTGTAATAGGCTTCAGCAAAGCAAAATATGTTCTATAAACGTGTCGAGGTAAGACCTGAAACTGCATGATAACCCGATGTTTGATAATTATAATTATTGTGGATCGTTCACTACAGTTTAACCTGTCGTTTCAAAAAGAATCAAAATCGTTGGATGAAATTGAGGGCTTGTTGAAATTGAAAATGAGGAACGTGATGACAATTGTAGGAATTAAATTTAAGCCGGAGTATCAAAAATCGTTTTGGTAGTTTTTGTTTTAAAGCATTACACAGTCACACGAACATCCTGTATAAATATAGAGATTTGGGCTTTAACCTTTAATAATTAATTTTAAGAGATTATACTAACCACTTAACATACAATTAGAAGTTAAGACATAAAAGAAAGTAAAGTAGTAGTATTGTAACGTAAATAATCCCTTCTTTAAACTTTTATGAAGATTTAAAAAATATTAAAGGTCGTGGGTCGTTTGAATGCCATACCTACATTTAAAGTAATTGATTTCCCTATATAATTCATGCGATAATGAAGTTGTGATTGTGGTTGAAATCGCTTCATAAAAAGACTCAATAATTCACGGAATAGCTGCATAAATTTTTAATATGTTCAATTTATAAAAAAAGTGAAAAACTAAACTAATTTAAATCTACCGCAAACTCTAGTGGCAAAACACGAAACCTACATGTTGGCGTAAGTTCCTCTAGATGGCGCAACTCTAAATTCGTTCTACTAAACCGTCGCCGATATAAACAGTGACAGAGTACAGAGTGACAGTCCTCAAATTAAAAATGGAAGACGTTTTGACAGAAACGGTGCCCTCGGACGATTTAAAGGTAAAAAGAGGTGTAATTTAATTAATTCGAACTTTGATTTAGATATTAAGTAGACGACGAATTAACATTTGATTTTTTTAAAAGGTGAACTTGCACCGCTAATGTTAATTATTAAAATGACGCGTGATTGTTCATGAATTAATGACTCACATTGTGCAACCTTTGGTCTCTTATTAAAATAATTGTTACTTTTAGAGGTTCGAAAAAGTCTACCACGAGCAACTATACAAAGCAGCTGTAACGTCAAAAGCACAATTTGAATATGCTTGGTGTCTGGTACGAAGTAAATATCCAGCCGATATAAAAAAAGGTATCCTTTTGCTACAAGAGTTGTATCAAACGCACGAAGAAGGGCAAAGAGATTATTTATATTATTTAGCAATTGGTAATGCTAGATTAAAGGAGTATACGAAAGCTTTGAGTTATGTTAGAGGTTTTTTAAGTATCGAACCTGGAAATCAACAAGTTTTATCGTTAGAAACTACAATTAAGAAGAGGATGGATAAGGAAGGTTTAGTGGGCATGGCCGTTGCAGGTGGAGTCGTTCTAGCAGTAGGAGCTTTAGTGGGTTTAGGAATGGCCGTTGCGAGTAAAAGATAAATTTTGGTGATAGTGACGTTTCCGTTCTTTCTTTAAATTCATGTTTTCGTCTATTCAATCAAATTTAGACTTTTGGAGCCAAATAAATCTCTAGTTATTTTTATATTTTTTTGCTAAGATTATTGTATATTTATGAAGTCGCTAATTTATTGTTGTTCTTTGTTATATTGCGTAGTTGCACACCTAAGAGAACAAACTGTAAATACTTAGAACTCTGTAAGTGAATTTTAAATGAAAAAGTAATTTATTTTGTACTTCACTGTGTACTCTCTCTTTATCATTAAAAATACTCTTGTTTAAGTAAACACGGCTGCTTAAGATAGAATCGCTCAATTTCCCAAAAAATGAAGCCCATTGCTCTCCTATTGTATCTACAGAATAGATAAAGAGTTACTAGATATCTTCGCGCCGACTAGCGCAATATTTTTGCATTGAAATATAATGCCGCCCGCCGCCCTTGCATAAAGACTTTGATGCGGCCTATCCAATGTTGATATCTAGTGACATTCATTAAGTAACTAAAAATTGCCAACGTTGGTAACTAAAAAATTGTCAGTTGTCAAAACTACAGTAAGTTTAAGTTAAGATGTAATGTGGGATCTGTTATTTGTTGTTTAGTATTTATAGGAATAAATTAAATAACGTTCACTGTTTGTAGCTGCAATGCCTGATAAAAATAATAGCACTCAGCAGGTTTAGCAATACATACCGGTGTTGCGTTTTATTTTTAACGACACCTGTTTCGGCGTTGAAAATTAAGAAGGAAAAAGATACTTCATTATGGAAATAGCTATTAAAGAAGAACAAGTGGAAAATACCACTTTTGAGTATTTGGACGATTTGAGTAAGAGTAATATACTTACGTGTGTTACGTAATGTATGTATGTAATGTACGTGTGTAAATGTAATAAATGTATTGTAGACTAAGCTGTTAAAGTTAATGAAGAACATCCTTGCGATAACCTTTCGGACGTTGGTAAGCATGTATTTACTAGTAGTTGCTAATACAAGTGCTACTGTATACGTAAATTTGGGGCTCAATTAAAATAGAAGAATGTAATCGAGAGAAATGCCCAGACGCAGAACTGTTACTTAGAATCCTAAAGGAAGAAGCTGCGACTTCACGTTTTAGAGCATCAATAATCTGAATCTGAGATTCATCGGAACTATTTTTTTAAACTCTTTCAAGAGCAAGAGTCATTAGAATACGAATATATCTTCGGCCACGACAAGTGATTGGTTTGTTGAGTAAGTAATCAGTAACTAATCGTGTAACGGTAATTATTAGGATTTAAAGTTAAAATTGGCAACTTAAATCTTTTTTTTCAAGATTAAAGTTTTATTTCGATAAGAAGTGCTGTTGTGTTTAAACCTTGTGGACACATGTACGTTTGCGACACAGCGACAGTTGTTCTTAAATTATGAAAAAATGCGTTTTGTGGAGAACTCCAATTGAGTTGATGGTACCAATGACGGAATTATTGCCAAATTTAAACGCGCTCTAGCGCCTAAACCGTTTCCTCTAAGAAAAAAAATCTAAGATACCTAATTTGTAGAGAATTTGATGTAGTTTATTTTTGCATAGAAGTGCTTTTCTTAAAATGCGCGTATTTTTCAAGTTACAATCGAGAAACTGAAAAAATATGCTTCAAAATGGACTAACTTTTTAGGCGAGCCCCTTAGGTGACGGGTCTAGTCAAGTTAACAGATTGAATAACTTATAACATTTTAGATTTCGTGCAATTAAACGGTACTTTTCTTAAATAATTAGCAATAAAAGTACTGTAAATGATTATTAAAAACGCATTTTTGTCCTGTACCAATTTGTAGAGGAAAAAACGTAAGCATTTCCATTCAAGTTTATTTAATTTTAATCTTACATAATACCTACAATTGGGTATTTACAAATATTTAACAAGTCGATCCAGATTTTTTTGTTGTAACTCCTATTTTTTTAGCAATAGGTACAGATGTGGAATGTGGACAAGAGTTGATAAGAACAGGTTCGTGACTTTCACCTGGAAAGGGCGGAATCATGGGCTCCGCTAGTATAGAAACATTGATTCATGTAGGAATTCAAAATAAACACTGTTTATCGCCAGATAAGAAAATGGTAGTTTTCCACGACTTTACTCCTTTCATAGATGACGAACTCGAGGCTACGCACAGTCAAATTGTAAATGTTCTATATCAAGAAAATGATTGGGTTTAGGTAATTGCTATGGATTCTCGCCAAGATAGGTTTATAACGCATTCGTATTGCTCGCCTTACAATATTCCTAGAAATAGGCAACCTGCATCGTCGGATCAAGCAGAATCTAGTCATAAAACGTAAGTTTATTGTTGTTTTAAGTTAATGTTTTATAGTGATATTGCTGGACTTGATACTAGTTACTGTGTTATAGATATAGAAGATATAGAATATCAAAAGTAAGAACTATTTAAAGCTACGCGAATGTGGTTTTATTCCTATAATATATAATTGGAGAACTGAAAGTAATTATGACTTCTAAAAAAAGCTATTTCGGAATTTGAAAGCTAAATAACAATGTCATTGTGAAAAAAGTTAAGAAAAGCAACCTTTATTTGATTCAGTTTGTTTAGTAGGCAGTAAGAAATTTCTAATTTTAGACAGAAGAATTGAGAAAATCTCAACAAGCTACATGGTACCTGAAGATTAACCACTGGTAACGATTGAAAATTGAAACCCATATATGCAAATCCTACAAGATAGTTTCATTAAAACAGGAGTCTACAAGTATTTAAAAAGGGGTAAATATTATAAATTCATTAAATCTTTTTAGTAATCCGAAAATATTAAAAAGCTAAGTTTGTGCAATTTATCGAAGAGTTTAATTTATGGCCGACTCTTGTTTGATTCTAAAGCAGCGTGACTACTTTAGTGTATTTTAAAGTGAAAAGCCCAAATATACAGTATAGACTCCATAATCCGAACACACTCTAATCCGAACATCCAGTAATCCGAACAAATGACAGAAAACTCAGTAGTCCGAACAATTAGTTATAATTCGAACATAACTAATAAAATGTTCGGATTACAGAAATGGTACGGCGGAAAATTTTTAATACAAACATTCATCATTTATAAATGCATAACTTATTTTTGCTAATTCGCACTTTTAATTTTCTATGAATCAAGTACGTATCTACGTTTTGTTGGTCTAACAGTCAGTTTTGGGAGTTGGTAGTTAGTATCTATAGAACATGAGTATGTCTTGTTAAAAATTTTTAATGGAAAAACGAAACCACACAACGCTAGCTATACCTAAATCAAAAAATGGAAATTATTATTAACTTAATGAGAACCAAACAATTGCAAGTGTGGTTAAATTCTACAATGTAGGAAAGTCTGCAGTATGCGATATTTAAAAAAAGATGGATTTTATAGCCTCTACCACCGATAAAGGTCCTGGTAAACGAAAAACATTTAAACCTATTGAAAATCCTGCTATGGAGAAAGCCGTGTTTACTTGGTTCCATCAGGAACGTGCCAAAGGGGTGCCTATCTGGCGAAATTATATGCAAAATTTTGTTTTTTAAAGATTATCCAGTAATCCGAACTTATCTGTAATCCAAATGAGGCCAGGTTTCTATTAGTTTGGACTAACGAGACTACACTGTATTGATTTTACGCCTATACTGTAGGCGCATTTAAGCAATTTTTTTCTTGTTTTAGAAATTATAATTCTGAAAGGTGCAACAAGTTACCCAGCTATCTGGTTATTACTGTCCAGCTACGACTGGAACTTGCGATGAGTGATGGTAAATGAAAATTTTGTAAATTAATGATTGTGACTTACTGAAGAATGTTAACTTTAATTTACTGTTAACAACTGGAAATGGTACGTAAAAGTTATTTATAAAAAGAATGTAATTATTTAAATTGCTATGTTTAGATTACTTTTGCCAACAACAAACTGCAGTCTCTTATGTCTTAAATGTGGAAAGGTTTGCTTGAAATTGCCTTAACTTGTTAATGAGCATTAGAAAAGCTGTTTGCAATCATGCGACTGAAGATAATGTGCAGTCTAAAAATCAGAGCTCGTTTGGGATGTGCCATAAAACAAGATTTCTGTTTGAAGATTTTTAGTAGAAGATTTTTGTTACTTTACACTGAATTCTGTTTTTTTTTGTTTATTAAAAATGAGAACCAATGTTTAGTACTGCTAATAGTCCAGTCAACGAAAATCCAAAATGTACTTTATATTAAAAAAGATCTAATAGTTTTGAAATTTTGCATACTCATCTGTAAATGTCAAGCTGTCTAGTGATCAATACTCTAAAACTGCTGATGAATCAGAAGTGAGCTTTAGCAACAGTGGCTGAACACATGTGTACGATTCTTAGTCACTTTCATCTGATCTTGTTTCTATACTATAAGTTCAAGAGCTTAAGGTTGGCGTATACGGGACAGAAGATAACTATCGCTTACTACCTCGCACTCATGGTGCATTATAATAGACGGTACAAGCCTATCGGTATGGCTGATATTTTTCCAAACTAAAAATAATTTTCTGTTTTTTTTTACTTTAAAAATCTACAAAGATCAGTTTGGGCCCGGAAATAAATTTTAAGTCAATCGATCAATTATTTTTAAAAATATAGTGGTTTGAAAATCATCTAAAAATTGTTGCATAAATTTTCTTAAGATTTAATTTTTTTCTGAAGCGATTTCAAAGTAGATGATTATAAAAATCAAGAAAATTCTTTTTAGTTTGGAAAAATATCAACCATACAGATCGGCTTGTACCGTCTATAATGCACCATGAGTGCGAGGTAGTAAGCGATAGTTATCTTCTGTCCCGTAAACGCCAACCTTAAATACAACATTATTGAAGCAGGCAGTCGCATTGGTGGTTTGGGCAAAAAACAAGATTTTCAACGCCTTATAACTCTGTAAACTTTAGGAATACGAAAAATATGCTTATATATTCAATTTTGTAGGAAATTTTGTCAGCTTTAATTTTATATGTAGTCACGTTTGATTGTTCTACAGCAGGTCAATAGTTATAATATTAACATGATGAAAATCTTAAAAATTGTTTTTTAAGTCTTTAACAACTATTAGGAGTCAGAAAAATTAATGTCAAGTACTACAGTGGTAACAGTCTTAGTTTCAATGTTCCCTTTCTATTGTTTTTTTTGCTCCTGAAAAATTAAATTTAAATTAGAAAGTATTTACTTTATCCATTTTATATCGTACCATAGGGTAAATAAGAACTTATAGCTATTACTATAAATACTGGGCTCTGCACTTTTGATTGTTCTACAGCAAATCAATAGCTATAATGTTAGTGTGTGTAATGAATCTTAATAAGTGGTTTCTAAGTTGAAATAATGTAGAAGTCGAGATTGTTAAAATTTCAACTTTGTACGCCTACCAATACATAGGCAACACTTCTTACTCTCCCACTACATTATAATTTTGTATCGACGACAGAAATTTGCAGAGTGGGGTGATCACATGATCACCAAAAGTTTATATAAGGCCTAGTTTCGGCATTCACAATATTTTTTATCTCCACTTGAAATCAGCTTCGAAGAGAAATTTTTAAGCTTCCTCGTGTGAAAAATTAACTTCCGATTTTGAAATTTTTTCGATCGGAAGTTGTTCCTTACATTATTCTGATTAATTCAAGACATATTTTATGCCTATTGTTTTATTATTAAGGCGTAATTATTAATTTTAGTATTGCTTATAGTAATTAGCATCTTCCCATCTTTCAAACGCTCTCAAAGGTTTTAAAAGACTTTTAAGTAAAATCTGTAATTGTAATTAAAGTTAGTACATTCATATTTTTGTTACAGACACATCATTGTGAATTTAGGTTAATACTTTCTTTACTATTGAAGAAAATTTTTAATTGTTAAAATGTAATTACTAATGAAGGAGATGTATCAGTACAAATGAGATTTAATTATAGGTACATATTCAGATTGAGGTGAAAAAAATCTTTGTACTTAATGAAGTTTAATTATTAATTGTAAATATTATTCAAAGCGAAATAAAGAGGGTTGGAATAATAACTAAGAGTTGTTTTATTTTTACAAAGTTAGTTCAACTTGCTATAAGCAGTTATTTTGTAATTAACAGCAAAAAACGTACCCGACGAACGAAAAATAAACAATTATAAGCATAAAATAAATACGCCTAAAATACAGGCAACCGTCTAAACACATGCCCTTATAAGGCATGACTAGGCCGCTCGAATATTAATTCACCGACACCTCTTTTAACTTCCTATTCTCCTACTACCTAGCTAAAAATTTATAAATTTAATGGAAATTTTTAAAACTTTTTCCCAAAAAGTGCGAATTTTGAAACTTTGATGACGCCAACTTGTAGCCCTTATAGTAACAAGTGCCCCTTTTAAATATGATCCTTTTTATATTCAGCTTTGAAACTTTCAAAAATAGTTGAAACGACACTAATATTTTCTTAAACGAGCCGATAAATTTACGCCTAAAATACAGGCAACCGTCTAAACACACGGAGAAAAGTTTTTAAATTGCATGTTATCAGTATAAGTATAAGCGATAACATCTCATTTCATAACATATTGTCGGTGCCTTTAAAATTATTTTAAATAAATATTTCTCTTTGATTTATTTCGTTTATCTTATCGGCCTTCTGTTCTCCTACTACCTAGTCTGAAAATCGTAAATGTTGAAAGAAACTTAAAAATATATATTTTTAAAAAGTTCGAATTACGCAATTTTTAGGGTGCGATTCTTCAGCCCTACTAGCGGCAAACATCCTTGTATAATTTTAGCGCGTCTGCTCTTCTAGCTTAGGAGATATTCGAATTTTAAGATATTTTAACTTTTATAATTTTTCAAATTTTGTGTGTTATGTTGAATATCTTCTTAACTAGAGAAGCAGAAGCACCCAAATTATACAAGGACATTTGCAGCTAGTAGGGCAAAAGAATCGCACCCTCAAAATTGCGTAATTCCAACTTTAAAAAAATATATATTTCAAATTTCTTTCAAAATTTACAATTTTTAGACTAGGTACTAGGAGAGCAGAAGATCGATAAGATAAACAAAATAAATTAGGAAATTTATTGCAAAATTGCCCATTTTGTGCGTATTTTTGCCGTTCCGGTGTTTTTTTGCCGCTCCGGCGTTTTTTTCGACGTTCCATTTTGTTGTTTACTTTTTTTGTGCGTATTTTTGCCGTAAAAACGACGAAAAAAATACCAAAACGGCAAAAATACGCACAAAAAAAGCAAACAACAAAATGGAACGACGAAAAAAACACCGGAGCGGCAAAAATACGCACAAAAAAAGCAAACAACAAAATGGAACGACGAAAAAAACACCGGAACGGCAAAAATACGCACAAAAAAAGCAAACAACAAAATGGAACGACGAAAAAAACACCGGAACGGCAAAACCACACCGGAACGGCAAAAATACGTACAAAAAAGCAAACAACAAAATGGAACGTCGAAAAAAACACCGGAACGGCAAAAATACACACAAAAAAAGCAAACAACAAAATGGAACGACGAAAAAAACACCGGAACGGCAAAAATACGCACAAAAAAAGCAAACAACAAAATGGAACGTCGAAAAAAACACCGGAACGGCAAAAATACACACAAAAAAAGCAAACAACAAAATGGAACGACGAAAAAAACACCGGAACGGCAAAAATACGCACAAAAAAAGCAAACAACAAAATGGAACGACGAAAAAAACACCGGATCGGCAAAAATACGCACAAAAAAAGCAAACAACAAAATGGAACGACGAAAAAAACACCGGAACGGCAAAAATACGCACAAAAAAAGCAAACAACAAAATGGAACGACGAAAAAAATACCGGAACGGCAAAAATACGCACAAAAAAAGCAAACAACAAAATGGAACGACGAAAAAACACCGGAACGGCAAAAATACACACAAAAAAAGCAAACAACAAAATAGAACGACGAAAAAAACACCGGAACGGCAAAAATACGCACAAAAAAAGCAAACAACAAAATGGAACGACGAAAGAAACACCGGAACGGCAAAAAAACACCGGAACGGCAAAAATACGTACAAAAAAGCAAACAACAAAATGGAACGTCGAAAAAAACACCGGAACGGCAAAAAAACACCGGAACGGCAAAAATACGTACAAAAAAGCAAACAACAAAATGGAGCGTCGAAAAAAACACCGGAACGGCAAAAATACACACAAAAAAAGCAAACAACAAAATGGAACGACGAAAAAAACACCGGAACGGCAAAAATACGCACAAAAAAAGCAAACAACAAAATGGAACGTCGAAAAAAACACCGGAACGGCAAAAATACGCACAAAAAAAGCAAACAACAAAATGGAACGACGAAGAAAACACCGGAACGGCAAAAATACGCACAAAAAAAGCAAACAACAAAATGAAACGACGAAAAAAACACCGGAACGGCAAAAAGACACCGGAACGGCAAAAATACGTACAAAATAGCAAACAACAAAATGGAACGTCGAAAAAAACACCGGAACGGCAAAAATACACACAAAAAAAGGAAACAACAAAATGGAACGACGAAAAAAACACCGGAACGGCAAAAATACGCACAAAAAAAGCAAACAACAAAATGGAACGTCGAAAAAAACACCGGAACGGCAAAAATACGCACAAAAAAATGCAAACAACAAAATGGAACGACGAAGAAAACACCGGAACGGCAAAAATACGCACAAAAAAGCAAACAACAAAATGAACCGACGAAAAAAACACCGGAACGGCAAAAAGACATCGGAACGGCAAAAATACGTACAAAATAGCAAACAACAAAATGGAACGTCGAAAAAAACACCGGAACGGCAAAAATACACACAAAAAAAGCAAACAACAAAATGGAACGACGAAAAAAACACCGGAACGGCAAAAATACGCACAAAAAAAGCCAACAACAAAATGGAACGTCGAAAAAAACACCGGAACGGCAAAAATACGCACAAAAAAAGCAAACAACAAAATGGAACGACGAAAAAACACCGGAACGGCAAAAATACGTACAAAAAAAGCAAACAACAAAATGGAACGACGAAAAAACACCGGAACGGCAAAAATACGTACAAAAAAAGCAAACAACAAAATGGAACGACGAAAAAACACCGGAACGGCAAAAATACGTACAAAAAAAGCAAACAACAAAATGGAACGACGAAAAAAACACCGGAACGGCAAAAAAACACCGGAACCGCAAAAAAACGTACAAAAAAGCAAACAACAAAATGGAACGTCGAAAAAAACACCGGAACGGCAAAAATACACACAAAAAAAGCAAACAACAAAATGGAACGACAAAAAAAACACCGGAACGGCACAAATACGCACAAAAAAAGCAAACAACAAAATGGAACGTCGAAAAAAACACCGGAACGGCAAAAATACGTACAAAAAAAGCAAACAACAAAATGGAACGACGAAAAAAACACCGGAACGGCAAAAATACACACAAAAAAAGCAAACAACAAAATAGAACGACGAAAAAAACACCGGAACGGCAAAAATACGCACAAAAAAAGCAAACAACAAAATGGAACGACGAAAGAAACACCGGAACGGCAAAAAAACACCGGAACGGTAAAAATACGTACAAAAAAGCAAACAACAAAATGGAACGTCGAAAAAAACACCGGAACGGCAAAAAAACACCGGAACGGCAAAAATACGTACAAAAAAGCAAACAACAAAATGGAACGTCGAAAAAAACACCGGAACGGCAAAAAAACACCGGAACGGCAAAAATACGTACAAAAAAGCAAACAACAAAATGGAACGACGAAGAAAACACCGGAACGGCAAAAATACGCACAAAAAAAGCAAACAACAAAATGAAACGACGAAAAAAACACCGGAACGGCAAAAAGACATCGGAACGGCAAAAATACGTACAAAATAGCAAACAACAAAATGGAACGTCGAAAAAAACACCAGAACGGCAAAAATACACACAAAAAAAGCAAACAACAAAATGGAACGACGAAAAAAACACCGGAACGGCAAAAATACGCACAAAAAAAGCAAACAACAAAATGGAACGTCGAAAAAAACACCGGAACGGCAAAAATACGCACAAAAAAAGCAAACAACAAAATGGAACGACGAAAAAACACCGGAACGGCAAAAATACGTACAAAAAAAGCAAACAACAAAATGGAACGACGAAAAAACACCGGAACGGCAAAAATACGTACAAAAAAAGCAAACAACAAAATGGAACGACGAAAAAACACCGGAACGGCAAAAATACGTACAAAAAAAGCAAACAACAAAATGGAACGACGAAAAAAACACCGGAACGGCAAAAAAACACCGGAACGGCAAAAATACGTACAAAAAAGCAAACAACAAAATGGAACGTCGAAAAAAACACCGGAACGGCAAAAATACACACAAAAAAAGCAAACAACAAAATGGAACGACGAAAAAAACACCGGAACGGCAAAAATACGCACAAAAAAAGCAAACAACAAAATGGAACGTCGAAAAAAACACCGGAACGGCAAAAATACGTACAAAAAAAGCAAACAACAAAATGGAACGACGAAAAAAACACCGGAACGGCAAAAAAACACCGGAACGGCAAAAATACGTACAAAAAAGCAAACAACAAAATGGAACGTCGAAAAAAACACCGGAACGGCAAAAATACACACTAAAAAAGCATACAACAAAATGGAACGACAAAAAAAACACCGGAACGGCAAAAATACGCACAAAAAAAGCAAACAACAAAATGGAACGACGAAAAAAACACCGGAACGGCAAAAATACGCACAAAAAAAGCAAACAACAAAATGGAACGACGAAAAAACACCGGAACGGCAAAAATACGCACAAAAAAAGCAAACAACAAAATGGAACGTCGAAAAAAACACCGGAACGGCAAAAATACGTACAAAAAAGCAAACAACAAAATGGAACGTCGAAAAAAACACCGGAACGGCAAAAAAACACCGGAACGGCAAAAATACGTACAAAAAAGCAAACAACAAAATGGAACGTCGAAAAAACACCGGAACGGCAAAAATACACACAAAAAAAGCAAAAAACAAAATGGAACGACGAAAAAAACACCGAAACGGCAAAAATACGCACAAAAAAAGCAAACAACAAAATGGAACGTCGAAAAAAACACCGGAACGGCAAAAATACGCACAAAAAAAGCAAACAACAAAATGGAACGACGAAGAAAACACCGGAACGGCAAAAATACGCACAAAAAAAGCAAACAACAAAATGAAACGACGAAAAAAACACCGGAACGGCAAAAATACACACAAAAAAAGCAAACAACAAAATAGAACGACGAAAAAAACACCGGAACGGCAAAAATACGCACAAAAAAAGCAAACAACAAAATGGAACGACGAAAGAAACACCGGAACGGCAAAAAAACACCGGAACGGCAAAAATACGTACAAAAAAGCAAACAACAAAATGGAACGTCGAAAAAAACACCGGAACGGCAAAAAAACACCGGAACGGCAAAAATACGTACAAAAAAGCAAACAACAAAATGGAGCGTCGAAAAAAACACCGGAACGGCAAAAATACACACAAAAAAAGCAAACAACAAAATGGAACGACGAAAAAAACACCGGAACGGCAAAAATACGCACAAAAAAAGCAAACAACAAAATGGAACGTCGAAAAAAACACCGGAACGGCAAAAATACGCACAAAAAAAGCAAACAACAAAATGGAACGACGAAGAAAACACCGGAACGGCAAAAATACGCACAAAAAAAGCAAACAACAAAATGAAACGACGAAAAAAACACCGGAACGGCAAAAAGACACCGGAACGGCAAAAATACGTACAAAATAGCAAACAACAAAATGGAACGTCGAAAAAAACACCGGAACGGCAAAAATACACACAAAAAAAGCAAACAACAAAATGGAACGTCGAAAAAAACACCGGAACGGCAAAAATACGCACAAAAAAATGCAAACAACAAAATGGAACGACGAAGAAAACACCGGAACAGCAAAAATACGCACAAAAAAAGCAAACAACAAAATGAAACGACGAAAAAAACACCGGAACGGCAAAAAGACATCGGAACGGCAAAAATACGTACAAAATAGCAAACAACAAATTGGAACGTCGAAAAAAACACCGGAACGGCAAAAATACACACAAAAAAAGCAAACAACAAAATGGAACGACGAAAAAAACACCGGAACGGCAAAAATACGCACAAAAAAAGCAAACAACAAAATGGAACGTCGAAAAAAACACCGGAACGGCAAAAATACGCACAAAAAAAGCAAACAACAAAATGGAACGACGAAAAAACACCGGAACGGCAAAAATACGTACAAAAAAAGCAAACAACAAAATGGAACGACGAAAAAACACCGGAACGGCAAAAATACGTACAAAATAGCAAACAACAAAATGGAACGTCGAAAAAAACACCGGAACGGCAAAAATACACACAAAAAAAGCAAACAACAAAATGGAACGACGAAAAAAACACCGGAACGGCAAAAATACGCACAAAAAAAGCAAACAACAAAATGGAACGTCGAAAAAAACACCGGAACGGCAAAAATACGCACAAAAAAAGCAAACAACAAAATGGAACGACGAAAAAACACCGGAACGGCAAAAATACGTACAAAAAAAGCAAACAACAAAATGGAACGACGAAAATACACCGGAACGGCAAAAATACGTACAAAAAAAGCAAACAACAAAATGGAACGACGAAAAAAACACCGGAACGGCAAAAAAACACCGGAACGGCAAAAATACGTACAAAAAAGCAAACAACAAAATGGAACGTCGAAAAAAACACCGGAACGGCAAAAATACACACAAAAAAAGCAAACAACAAAATGGAACGACGAAAAAAACACCGGAACGGCAAAAATACGCACAAAAAAAGCAAACAACAAAATGGAACGTCGAAAAAAACACCGGAACGGCAAAAATACGTACAAAAAAAGCAAACAACAAAATGGAACGACGAAAAAAACACCGGAACGGCAAAAAAACACCGGAACGGCAAAAATACGTACAAAAAAGCAAACAACAAAATGGAACGTCGAAAAAAACACCGGAACGGCAAAAATACGCACAAAAAAAGCAAACAACAAAATGGAACGACGAAAAAACACCGGAACGGCAAAAATACGCACAAAAAAAGCAAACAACAAAATGGAACGTCGAAAAAAACACCGGAACGGCAAAAATACGCACAAAAAAAGCAAACAACAAAATGGAACGACGAAAAAACACCGGAACGGCAAAAATACGCACAAAAAAAGCAAACAACAAAATGGAACGTCGAAAAAAACACCGGAACGGCAAAAATACGCACAAAAAAAGCAAACAACAAAATGGAACGACGAAAAAAACACCGGAACGGCAAAAATACGCACAAAAAAAGCAAACAACAAAATGGAACGTCGAAAAAAACACCGGAACGGCAAAAATACGCACAAAAAAAGCAAACAACAAAATGGAACGACGAAGAAAACACCGGAACGGCAAAAATACGCACAAAAAAAGCAAACAACAAAATGAAACGACGAAAAAAACACCGGAACGGCAAAAAGACACCGGAACGGCAAAAATACGTACAAAATAGCAAACAACAAAATGGAACGTCGAAAAAAACACCGGAACGGCAAAAATACACACAAAAAAAGCAAACAACAAAATGGAACGTCGAAAAAAACACCGGAACGGCAAAAATACGCACAAAAAAATGCAAACAACAAAATGGAACGACGAAGAAAACACCGGAACAGCAAAAATACGCACAAAAAAAGCAAACAACAAAATGAAACGACGAAAAAAACACCGGAACGGCAAAAAGACATCGGAACGGCAAAAATACGTACAAAATAGCAAACAACAAAATGGAACGTCGAAAAAAACACCGGAACGGCAAAAATACACACAAAAAAAGCAAACAACAAAATGGAACGACGAAAAAAACACCGGAACGGCAAAAATACGCACAAAAAAAGCAAACAACAAAATGGAACGTCGAAAAAAACACCGGAACGGCAAAAATACGCACAAAAAAAGCAAACAACAAAATGGAACGACGAAAAAACACCGGAACGGCAAAAATACGTACAAAAAAAGCAAACAACAAAATGGAACGACGAAAAAACACCGGAACGGCAAAAATACGTACAAAATAGCAAACAACAAAATGGAACGTCGAAAAAAACACCGGAACGGCAAAAATACACACAAAAAAAGCAAACAACAAAATGGAACGACGAAAAAAACACCGGAACGGCAAAAATACGCACAAAAAAAGCAAACAACAAAATGGAACGTCGAAAAAAACACCGGAACGGCAAAAATACGCACAAAAAAAGCAAACAACAAAATGGAACGACGAAAAAACACCGGAACGGCAAAAATACGTACAAAAAAAGCAAACAACAAAATGGAACGACGAAAATACACCGGAACGGCAAAAATACGTACAAAAAAAGCAAACAACAAAATGGAACGACGAAAAAAACACCGGAACGGCAAAAAAACACCGGAACGGCAAAAATACGTACAAAAAAGCAAACAACAAAATGGAACGTCGAAAAAAACACCGGAACGGCAAAAATACGCACAAAAAAATGCAAACAACAAAATGGAACGACGAAGAAAACACCGGAACAGCAAAAATACGCACAAAAAAAGCAAACAACAAAATGAAACGACGAAAAAAACACCGGAACGGCAAAAAGACATCGGAACGGCAAAAATACGTACAAAATAGCAAACAACAAAATGGAACGTCGAAAAAAACACCGGAACGGCAAAAATACACACAAAAAAAGCAAACAACAAAATGGAACGACGAAAAAAACACCGGAACGGCAAAAATACGCACAAAAAAAGCAAACAACAAAATGGAACGTCGAAAAAAACACCGGAACGGCAAAAATACGCACAAAAAAAGCAAACAACAAAATGGAACGACGAAAAAACACCGGAACGGCAAAAATACGTACAAAAAAAGCAAACAACAAAATGGAACGACGAAAAAACACCGGAACGGCAAAAATACGTACAAAATAGCAAACAACAAAATGGAACGTCGAAAAAAACACCGGAACGGCAAAAATACACACAAAAAAAGCAAACAACAAAATGGAACGACGAAAAAAACACCGGAACGGCAAAAATACGCACAAAAAAAGCAAACAACAAAATGGAACGTCGAAAAAAACACCGGAACGGCAAAAATACGCACAAAAAAAGCAAACAACAAAATGGAACGACGAAAAAACACCGGAACGGCAAAAATACGTACAAAAAAAGCAAACAACAAAATGGAACGACGAAAATACACCGGAACGGCAAAAATACGTACAAAAAAAGCAAACAACAAAATGGAACGACGAAAAAAACACCGGAACGGCAAAAAAACACCGGAACGGCAAAAATACGTACAAAAAAGCAAACAACAAAATGGAACGTCGAAAAAAACACCGGAACGGCAAAAATACACACAAAAAAAGCAAACAACAAAATGGAACGACGAAAAAAACACCGGAACGGCAAAAATACGCACAAAAAAAGCAAACAACAAAATGGAACGTCGAAAAAAACACCGGAACGGCAAAAATACGTACAAAAAAAGCAAACAACAAAATGGAACGACGAAAAAAACACCGGAACGGCAAAAAAACACCGGAACGGCAAAAATACGTACAAAAAAGCAAACAACAAAATGGAACGTCGAAAAAAACACCGGAACGGCAAAAATACGCACAAAAAAAGCAAACAACAAAATGGAACGACGAAAAAACACCGGAACGGCAAAAATACGCACAAAAAAAGCAAACAACAAAATGGAACGTCGAAAAAAACACCGGAACGGCAAAAATACGCACAAAAAAAGCAAACAACAAAATGGAACGACGAAAAAACACCGGAACGGCAAAAATACGCACAAAAAAAGCAAACAACAAAATGGAACGTCGAAAAAAACACCGGAACGGCAAAAATACGCACAAAAAAAGCAAACAACAAAATGGAACGACGAAAAAAACACCGGAACGGCAAAAATACGCACAAAAAAAGCAAACAACAAAATGGAACGTCGAAAAAAACACCGGAACGGCAAAAATACGCACAAAAAAAGCAAACAACAAAATGGAACGACGAAGAAAACACCGGAACGGCAAAAATACGCACAAAAAAAGCAAACAACAAAATGAAACGACGAAAAAAACACCGGAACGGCAAAAAGACACCGGAACGGCAAAAATACGTACAAAATAGCAAACAACAAAATGGAACGTCGAAAAAAACACCGGAACGGCAAAAATACACACAAAAAAAGCAAACAACAAAATGGAACGTCGAAAAAAACACCGGAACGGCAAAAATACGCACAAAAAAATGCAAACTACAAAATGGAACGACGAAGAAAACACCGGAACAGCAAAAATACGCACAAAAAAAGCAAACAACAAAATGAAACGACGAAAAAAACACCGGAACGGCAAAAAGACATCGGAACGGCAAAAATACGTACAAAATAGCAAACAACAAAATGGAACGTCGAAAAAAACACCGGAACGGCAAAAATACACACAAAAAAAGCAAACAACAAAATGGAACGACGAAAAAAACACCGGAACGGCAAAAATACGCACAAAAAAAGCAAACAACAAAATGGAACGTCGAAAAAAACACCGGAACGGCAAAAATACGCACAAAAAAAGCAAACAACAAAATGGAACGACGAAAAAACACCGGAACGGCAAAAATACGTACAAAAAAAGCAAACAACAAAATGGAACGACAAAAAAACACCGGAACGGCAAAAATACGTACAAAATAGCAAACAACAAAATGGAACGTCGAAAAAAACACCGGAACGGCAAAAATACACACAAAAAAAGCAAACAACAAAATGGAACGACGAAAAAAACACCGGAACGGCAAAAATACGCACAAAAAAAGCAAACAACAAAATGGAACGTCGAAAAAAACACCGGAACGGCAAAAATACGCACAAAAAAAGCAAACAACAAAATGGAACGACGAAAAAACACCGGAACGGCAAAAATACGTACAAAAAAAGCAAACAACAAAATGGAACGACGAAAATACACCGGAACGGCAAAAATACGTACAAAAAAAGCAAACAACAAAATGGAACGACGAAAAAAACACCGGAACGGCAAAAAAACACCGGAACGGCAAAAATACGTACAAAAAAGCAAACAACAAAATGGAACGTCGAAAAAAACACCGGAACGGCAAAAATACACACAAAAAAAGCAAACAACAAAATGGAACGACGAAAAAAACACCGGAACGGCAAAAATACGCACAAAAAAAGCAAACAACAAAATGGAACGTCGAAAAAAACACCGGAACGGCAAAAATACGTACAAAAAAAGCAAACAACAAAATGGAACGACGAAAAAAACACCGGAACGGCAAAAAAACACCGGAACGGCAAAAATACGTACAAAAAAGCAAACAACAAAATGGAACGTCGAAAAAAACACCGGAACGGCAAAAATACGCACAAAAAAAGCAAACAACAAAATGGAACGACGAAAAAACACCGGAACGGCAAAAATACGCACAAAAAAAGCAAACAACAAAATGGAACGACGAAAAAAACACCGGAACGGCAAAAATACGCACAAAAAAAGCAAACAACAAAATGGAACGTCGAAAAAAACACCGGAACGGCAAAAATACGCACAAAAAAAGCAAACAACAAAATGGAACGACCAAAAAAACACCGGAACGGCAAAAATACGCACAAAAAAAGCAAACAACAAAATGGAACGTCGAAAAAAACACCGGAACGGCAAAAACACGCACAAAAAAAGCAAACAACAAAATGGAACGACGAAAAAAACACCGGAACGGCAAAAATACGCACAAAAAAAGCAAACAACAAAATGGAACGACGAAAAAACACCGGAACGGCAAAAATACGCACAAAAAAAGCAAACAACAAAATGGAACGTCGAAAAAAACACCGGAACGGCAAAAATACGTACAAAAAAGCAAACAACAAAATGGAACGTCGAAAAAAACACCGGAACGGCAAAAAAACACCGGAACGGCAAAAATACGTACAAAAAAGCAAACAACAAAACGGAACGTCGAAAAAAACACCGGAACGGCAAAAATACACACAAAAAAAGCAAACAACAAAATGGAACGTCGAGAAAAACACCGGAACGGCAAAAATACGCACAAAAAAAGCAAACAACAAAATGGAACGACGAAAAAAACACCGGAACGGCAAAAATACGCACAAAAAAAGCAAACAACAAAATGGAACGTCGAAAAAAACACCGGAACGGCAAAAATACGCACAAAAAAAGCAAACAACAAAATGGAACGACAAAAAAAACACCGGAACGGCAAAAATACGCACAAAAAAAGCAAACAACAAAATGGAACGTCGAAAAAAACACCGGAACGGCAAAAATACGCACAAAAAAAGCAAACAACTAAATGGAACGACGAAAAAAACACCGGAACGGCAAAAATACGCACAAAAAAAGCAAACAACAAAATGGAACGACGAAAAAACACCGGAACGGCAAAAATACGCACAAAAAAAGCAAACAACAAAATGGAACGTCGAAAAAAACACCGGAACGGCAAAAATACGTACAAAAAAGCAAACAACAAAATGGAACGTCGAAAAAAACACCGGAACGGCAAAAAAACACCGGAACGGCAAAAATACGTACAAAAAAGCAAACAACAAAATGGAACGTCGAAAAAAACACCGGAACGGCAAAAATACACACAAAAAAAGCAAACAACAAAATGGAACGACGAAAAAAACACCGAAACGGCAAAAATACGCACAAAAAAAGCAAACAACACAATGGAACGTCGAAAAAAACACCGGAACGGCAAAAATACGCACAAAAATAGCAAACAACAAAATGGAACGACGAAGAAAACACCGGAACGGCAAAAATACGCACAAAAAAAGCAAACAACAAAATGAAACGACGAAAAAAACACCGGAACGGCAAAAAGACACCGGAACGGCAAAAATACGTACAAAATAGCAAACAACAAAATGGAACGTCGAAAAAAACACCGGAACGGCAAAAATACACACAAAAAAAGCAAACAACAAAATGGAACGACGAAAAAAACACCGGAACGGCAAAAATACGCACAAAAAAAGCAAACAACAAAATGGAACGTCGAAAAAAACACCGGAACGGCAAAAATACGCACAAAAAAATGCAAACAACAAAATGGAACGACGAAGAAAACACCGGAACGGCAAAAATACGCACAAAAAAAGCAAACAACAAAATGAAACGACGAAAAAAACACCGGAACGGCAAAAAGACATCGGAACGGCAAAAATACGTACAAAATAGCAAACAACAAAATGGAACGTCGAAAAAAACACCGGAACGGCAAAAATACGCACAAAAAAAGCAAACAACAAAATGGAACGACGAAAAAAACACCGGAACGGCAAAAATACGCACAAAAAAAGCAAACAACAAAATGGAACGACGAAAAAACACCGGAACCGCAAAAATACGCACAAAAAAAGCAAACAACAAAATGGAACGACGAAAAAACACCGGAACGGCAAAAATACGTACAAAAAAAGCAAACAACAAAATGGAACGACGAAAAAACACCGGAACGGCAAAAATACGTACAAAAAAAGCAAACAACAAAATGGAACGACGAAAAAACACCGGAACGGCAAAAATACGTACAAAAAAAGCAAACAACAAAATGGAACGACGAAAAAAACACCGGAACGGCAAAAAAACACCGGAACGGCAAAAATACGTACAAAAAAGCAAACAACAAAATGGAACGTCGAAAAAAACACCGGAACGGCAAAAATACACACAAAAAAAGCAAACAACAAAATGGAACGACGAAAAAAACACCGGAACGGCAAAAATACGTACAAAAAAAGCAAACAACAAAATGGAACGTCGAAAAAAACACCGGAACGGCAAAAATACGTACAAAAAAAGCAAACAACAAAATGGAACGACGAAAAAAACACCGGAACGGCAAAAAAACACCGGAACGGCAAAAATACGTACAAAAAAGCAAACAACAAAATGGAACGTCGAAAAAAACACCGGAACGGCAAAAATACGCACAAAAAAAGCAAACAACAAAATGGAACGACGAAAAAACACCGGAACGGCAAAAATACGCACAAAAAAAGCAAACAACAAAATGGAACGACGAAAAAAACACCGGAACGGCAAAAATACGCACAAAAAAAGCAAACAACAAAATGGAACGTCGAAAAAAACACCGGAACGGCAAAAATACGCACAAAAAAAGCAAACAACAAAATGGAACGACAAAAAAAACACCGGAACGGCAAAAATACGCACAAAAAAAGCAAACAACAAAATGGAACGTCGAAAAAAACACCGGAACGGCAAAAATACGCACAAAAAAAGCAAACAACAAAATGGAACGACGAAAAAAACACCGGAACGGCAAAAATACGCTCAAAAAAAGCAAACAACAAAATGGAACGACAAAAAAACACCGGAACGGCAAAAATACGCACAAAAAAAGCAAACAACAAAATGGAACGTCGAAAAAAACACCGGAACGGCAAAAATACGTACAAAAAAGCAAACAACAAAATGGAACGTCGAAAAAAACACCGGAACGGCAAAAAAACACCGGAACGGCAAAAATACGTACAAAAAAGCAAACAACAAAATGGAACGTCGAAAAAAACACCGGAACGGCAAAAATACACACAAAAAATGCAAACAACAAAATGGAACGACGAAAAAAACACCGAAACGGCAAAAATACGCACAAAAAAAGCAAACAACAAAATGGAACGTCGAGAAAAACACCGGAACGGCAAAAATACGCACAAAAAAAGCAAACAACAAAATGGAACGACGAAAAAAACACCGGAACGGCAAAAATACGCACAAAAAAAGCGAACAACAAAATGGAACGTCGAAAAAAACACCGGAACGGCAAAAATACGCACAAAAAAAGCAAACAACAAAATGGAACGACAAAAAAAACACCGGAACGGCAAAAATACGCACAAAAAAAGCAAACAACAAAATGGAACGTCGAAAAAAACACCGGAACGGCAAAAATACGCACAAAAAAAGCAAACAACTAAATGGAACGACGAAAAAAACACCGGAACGGCAAAAATACGCACAAAAAAAGCAAACAACAAAATGGAACGACGAAAAAACACCGGAACGGCAAAAATACGCACAAAAAAAGCAAACAACAAAATGGAACGTCGAAAAAAACACCGGAACGGCAAAAATACGTACAAAAAAGCAAACAACAAAATGGAACGTCGAAAAAAACACCGGAACGGCAAAAATACACACAAAAAAAGCAATCAACAAAATGGAACGACGAAAAAAACACCGGAACGGCAAAAATACGTACAAAAAAAGCAAACAACAAAATGGAACGTCGAAAAAAACACCGGAACGGCAAAAATACGTACAAAAAAAGCAAACAACAAAATGGAACGACGAAAAAAACACCGGAACGGCAAAAAAACACCGGAACGGCAAAAATACGTACAAAAAAGCAAACAACAAAATGGAACGTCGAAAAAAACACCGGAACGGCAAAAATACGCACAAAAAAAGCAAACAACAAAATGGAACGACGAAAAAACACCGGAACGGCAAAAATACGCACAAAAAAAGCAAACAACAAAATGGAACGACGAAAAAAACACCGGAACGGCAAAAATACGCACAAAAAAAGCAAACAACAAAATGGAACGTCGAAAAAAACACCGGAACGGCAAAAATTTGCACAAAAAAAGCAAACAACAAAATGGAACGACAAAAAAAACACCGGAACGGCAAAAATACGCACAAAAAAAGCAAACAACAAAATGGAACGTCGAAAAAAACACCGGAACGGCAAAAATACGCACAAAAAAAGCAAACAACAAAATGGAACGACGAAAAAAACACCGGAACGGCAAAAATACGCTCAAAAAAAGCAAACAACAAAATGGAACGACGAAAAAACACCGGAACGGCAAAAATACGCACAAAAAAAGCAAACAACAAAATGGAACGTCGAAAAAAACACCGGAACGGCAAAAATACGTACAAAAAAGCAAACAACAAAATGGAACGTCGAAAAAAACACCGGAACGGCAAAAAAACACCGGAACGGCAAAAATACGTACAAAAAAGCAAACAACAAAATGGAACGTCGAAAAAAACACCGGAACGGCAAAAATACACACAAAAAAAGCAAACAACAAAATGGAACGACGAAAAAAACACCGAAACGGCAAAAATACGCACAAAAAAAGCAAACAACAAAATGGAACGTCGAGAAAAACACCGGAACGGCAAAAATACGCACAAAAAAAGCAAACAACAAAATGGAACGACGAAAAAAACACCGGAACGGCAAAAATACGCACAAAAAAAGCGAACAACAAAATGGAACGTCGAAAAAAACACCGGAACGGCAAAAATACGCACAAAAAAAGCAAACAACAAAATGGAACGACAAAAAAAACACCGGAACGGCAAAAATACGCACAAAAAAAGCAAACAACAAAATGGAACGTCGAAAAAAACACCGGAACGGCAAAAATACGCACAAAAAAAGCAAACAACTAAATGGAACGACGAAAAAAACACCGGAACGGCAAAAATACGCACAAAAAAAGCAAACAACAAAATGGAACGACGAAAAAACACCGGAACGGCAAAAATACGCACAAAAAAAGCAAACAACAAAATGGAACGTCGAAAAAAACACCGGAACGGCAAAAATACGTACAAAAAAGCAAACAACAAAATGGAACGTCGAAAAAAACACCGGAACGGCAAAAAAACACCGGAACGGCAAAAATACGTACAAAAAAGCAAACAACAAAATGGAACGTCGAAAAAAACACCGGAACGGCAAAAATACGCACAAAAAAAGCAAACAACAAAATGGAACGACGAAAAAACACCGGAACAAGCAAAATACGTACAAAAAAGCAAACAACAAAATGGAACGACGAAAAAACACCGGAACGGCAAAAATACGTACAAAAAAAGCAAACAACAAAATGGAACGACGAAAAAAACACCGGAACGGCAAAAACACCGGAACGGCAAAAATACGTACAAAAAAGCAAACAACAAAATGGAACGTCGAAAAAAACACCGGAACGGCAAAAAAACACCGGAACGGCAAAAATACGTACAAAAAAGCAAACAACAAAATGGAACGACGAAAAAAACACCGGAACGGCAAAAAACACCGGAACGGCAAAAAACACCGGAACGGCAAAAATACGCACAAAAAAAGCAAACAACAAAATGGAACGACGAAAAAACACCGGAACGGCAAAAATACGTACAAAAAAAGCAAACAACAAAATGGAACGACGAAAAAAACACCGGAACGGCAAAAAAACACCGGAACGGCAAAAATACGTACAAAAAAGCAAACAACAAAATGGAACGACGAAAAAAACACCGGAACGGCAAAAATACGCACAAAAAAAGCAAACAACAAAATGGAACGACAAAAAAAACACCGGAACGGCAAAAATACGCACAAAAAAAGCAAACAACGAAATGGAACGTCGAAAAAAACACCGGAACGGCAAAAATACGCACAAAAAAAGCAAACAACTAAATGGAACGACGAAAAAAACACCGGAACGGCAAAAATACGCACAAAAAAAGCAAACAACAAAATGGAACGACGAAAAAACACCGGAACGGCAAAAATACGCACAAAAAAAGCAAACAACAAAATGGAACGTCGAAAAAAACACCGGAACGGCAAAAATACGTACAAAAAAGCAAACAACAAAATGGAACGTCGAAAAAAACACCGGAACGGCAAAAAAACACCGGAACGGCAAAAATACGTACAAAAAAGCAAACAACAAAATGGAACGTCGAAAAAAACACCGGAACGGCAAAAATACGCACAAAAAAAGCAAACAACAAAATGGAACGACGAAAAAACACCGGAACAAGCAAAATACGTACAAAAAAGCAAACAACAAAATGGAACGACGAAAAAACACCGGAACGGCAAAAATACGTACAAAAAAAGCAAACAACAAAATGGAACGACGAAAAAAACACCGGAACGGCAAAAACACCGGAACGGCAAAAATACGTACAAAAAAGCAAACAACAAAATGGAACGTCGAAAAAAACACCGGAACGGCAAAAAAACACCGGAACGGCAAAAATACGTACAAAAAAGCAAACAACAAAATGGAACGACGAAAAAAACACCGGAACGGCAAAAAACACCGGAACGGCAAAAATACGCACAAAAAAAGCAAACAACAAAATGGAACGACGAAAAAACACCGGAACGGCAAAAATACGTACAAAAAAAGCAAACAACAAAATGGAACGACGAAAAAAACACCGGAACGGCAAAAAAACACCGGAACGGCAAAAATACGTACAAAAAAGCAAACAACAAAATGGAACGACGAAAAAAACACCGGAACGGCAAAAAACACCGGAACGGCAAAAATACGCACAAAAAAAGCAAACAACAAAATGGAACGACGAAAAAACACCGGAACGGCAAAAATACGTACAAAAAAAGCAAACAACAAAATGGAACGACGAAAAAAACACCGGAACGGCAAAAAAACACCGGAACGGCAAAAATACGTACAAAAAAGCAAACAACAAAATGGAACGTCGAAAAAAACACCGGAACGGCAAAAAAACACCGGAACGGCAAAAATACGTACAAAAAAGCAAACAACAAAATGGAACGACGAAAAAAACACCGGAACGGCAAAAAACACCGGAACGGCAAAAATACGCACAAAAAAAGCAAACAACAAAATGGAACGACGAAAAAACACCGGAACGGCAAAAATACGTACAAAAAAAGCAAACAACAAAATGGAACGACGAAAAAAACACCGGAACGGCAAAAAAACACCGGAACGGCAAAAATACGTACAAAAAAGCAAACAACAAAATGGAACGTCGAAAAAAACACCGGAACGGCAAAAAAACACCGGAACGGCAAAAATACGTACAAAAAAACAAACAACAAAATGGAACGTCGAAAAAAACACCGGAACGGCAAAAATGCGCACAAAAAAAGCAAACAACAAAATGGAACGACGAAAAAAACACCGGAACGGCAAAATTACGTACAAAAATGCAAACAACAAAATGGAACGACGAAAAAAACACCGGAACGGCAAAAATACGCACAAAAAAAGCAAACAACAAAATGGAACGGCGAAAAAAACACCAAAATACCACAAAAAGGCCAACAACAAACGTATGAAATGGGTAAAGATTGCACCCTTAAAATTGCGTAATTCGAACTTTCAAGAACCATGTTTTCGAAAGTTGCTTTCAAAATTTACAATTTTCCGGTTAGGTAGTAGGAGAGCAGAAAGTCGATAAGATAACCGAAAAATTTTTAAATTGCATGCTATCAATATAAGCGATAACGTCTCGTTTCATAACATTTGGTCGGTGGCTTTAAAATTCTTTTAAATAAATATTTCTTCCTAATTTATTTTGTTTATCTTATCGATCTTCTGCTCTCCTAGTACCTAGTCTAAAAATTGTAAATTTTGAAAGAAACTTTGAAATATATATTTTTTAAAAGTTGGAATTACGCAATTTTGAGGGTGCGATTCTTTTACCCTACTAGCTGCAAATGGCCTTGTATAATTTGGGAGCTTCTGCTTCTCTAGTTTAGAAGATATTCAACATAACACACAAAATTTGAAAAATTATAAAAGTTAAAATATCTTAAAATTCGAATATCTCCTAAGCTAGAAGAGCAGACGCGCTAAAATTATACAAGGATGTTTGCCGCTAGTAGGGCTGAAGAATCGCACCCTAAAAATTGCGTAATTCGAACTTTTAAAAAATATATATTTTTAAGTTTCTTTCAATATTTACGATTTTCAGACTAGGTAGTAGGAGAACAGAAGGCCGATAAGATAAACGAAATAAATCAAAGAGAAATATTTATTTAAAATAATTTTAAAGGCACCGACAATATGTTATGAAATGAGATGTTATCGCTTATACTTATACTGATAACATGCAATTTAAAAACTTTTCTCCGTGTGTTTAGACGGTTGCCTGTATTTTAGGCGTAAATTTATCGGCTCGTTTAAGAAAATATTAGTGTCGCTTCAACTATTTTTGAAAGTTTCAAAGCTGAATATCTCCTAAACTACCGGCCGAAAAAGGATCATATTTAAAAGGGACACTTGTTACTATAAGGGCTACAAGTTGGCGTCATCAAAGTTTCAAAATTCGCACTTTTTGGGGAAAAGTTTTAAAAATTTCCATTAAATTTATAAATTTTTAGCTAGGTAGTAGGAGAATAGAAAGTTAAAAGAGGTGCCGGTGAATTAATATTCGAGCGGCCTAGACATGCCTTATAAGGGCATGTGTTTAGACGGTTGCCTGTATTTTAGGCGTATTTATTTTATGCTTATAATTGTTTATTTTTCGTTCGTCGGGTACGTTTTTTGCTGTTAATTACAAAATAACTGCTTATAGCAAGTTGAACTAACTTTGTAAAAATAAAACAACTCTTAGTTATTATTCCAACCCTCTTTATTTCGCTTTGAATAATATTTACAATTAATAATTAAACTTCATTAAGTACAAAGATTTTTTTCACCTCAATCTGAATATGTACCTATAATTAAATCTCATTTGCACTGATACATCTCCTTCATTAGTAATTACATTTTAACAATTAAAAATTTCTTCAATAGTAAAGAAAGTATTAACCTAAATTCACAATGATGTGTCTGTAACAAAAATACGAATGTACTAACTTTAATTACAATTACAGATTTTACTTAAAAGTCTTTTAAAACCTTTGAGAGCGTTTGAAAGATGGGAAGATGCTAATTATTATAAGCAATACTAAAATTAATAATTACGCCTTAATAATAAAACAATTGGCATAAAATATGTCTTGAATTAATCAGAATAATGTAAGGAACAACTTCCGATCGAAAAAATTTCAAAATCGGAAGTTAATTTTTCACACGAGGAAGCTTAAAAATTTCTCTTCGAAGCTGATTTCAAGTGGAGATAAAAAATATTGTGAATGCCGAAACTAGGCCTTATATAAACTTTTGGTGATCATGTGATCACCCCACTCTGCAAATTTCTGTCGTCGATACAAAATTATAATGTAGTGGGAGAGTAAGAAGTGTTGCCTATGTATTGGTAGGCGTACAAAGTTGGAATTTTAACAATCTCGACTTCTACATTATTTCAACTTAGAAACCACTTATTAAGATTCATTACACACACTAACATTATAGCTATTGATTTGCTGTAGAACAATCAAAAGTGCAGAGCCCAGTATTTATAGTAATAGCTATAAGTTCTTATTTACCCTATGGTACAATATAAAATGGATAAAGTAAATACTTTCTAATTTAAATTTAATTTTTCAGGAGCAAAAAAAACAATAGAAAGGGAACATTGAAACTAAGACTGTTACCACTGTAGTACTTGACATTAATTTTTCTGACTCCTAATAGTTGTTAAAGACTTAAAAAACAATTTTTAAGATTTTCATCATGTTAATATTATAACTATTGACCTGCTGTAGAACAATCAAACGTGACTACATATAAAATTAAAGCTGACAAAATTTCCTACAAAATTGAATATATAAGCATATTTTTCGTATTCCTAAAGTTTACAGAGTTATAAGGCGTTGAAAATCTTGTTTTTTGCCCAAACCACCAATGCGACTGCCTGCTTCAATAACGTTGTATTTAAGGTTGGCGTTTACGGGACAGAAGATAACTATCGCTTACTACCTCGCACTCATGGTGCATTATAGACGGTACAAGCCGATCTGTATGGTTGATATTTTTCCAAACTAAAAAGAATTTTCTTGATTTTTATAATCATCTACTTTGAAATCGCTTCAGAAAAAAATTAAATCTTAAGAAAATTTATGCAACAATTTTTAGATGATTTTCAAACCACTATATTTTTAAAAATAATTGATCGATTGACTTAAAATTTATTTCCGGGCCCAAACTGATCTTTGTAGATTTTTAAAGTAAAAAAAAACAGAAAATTATTTTTAGTTTGGAAAAATATCAGCCATACCGATAGGCTTGTACCGTCTATTATAATGCACCATGAGTGCGAGGTAGTAAGCGATAGTTATCTTCTGTCCCGTATACGCCAACCTTAAGCTCTTGAACTTATAGTATAGAAACAAGATCAGATGAAAGTGACTAAGAATCGTACACATGTGTTCAGCCACTGTTGCTAAAGCTCACTTCTGATTCATCAGCAGTTTTAGAGTATTGATCACTAGACAGCTTGACATTTACAGATGAGTATGCAAAATTTCAAAACTATTAGATCTTTTTTAATATAAAGTACATTTTGGATTTTCGTTGACTGGACTATTAGCAGTACTAAACATTGGTTCTCATTTTTAATAAACAAAAAAAAACAGAATTCAGTGTAAAGTAACAAAAATCTTCTACTAAAAATCTTCAAACAGAAATCTTGTTTTATGGCACATCCCAAACGAGCTCTGATTTTTAGACTGCACATTATCTTCAGTCGCATGATTGCAAACAGCTTTTCTAATGCTCATTAACAAGTTAAGGCAATTTCAAGCAAACCTTTCCACATTTAAGACATAAGAGACTGCAGTTTGTTGTTGGCAAAAGTAATCTAAACATAGCAATTTAAATAATTACATTCTTTTTATAAATAACTTTTACGTACCATTTCCAGTTGTTAACAGTAAATTAAAGTTAACATTCTTCAGTAAGTCACAATCATTAATTTACAAAATTTTCATTTACCATCACTCATCGCAAGTTCCAGTCGTAGCTGGACAGTAATAACCAGATAGCTGGGTAACTTGTTGCACCTTTCAGAATTATAATTTCTAAAACAAGAAAAAAATTGCTTAAATGCGCCTACAGTATAGGCGTAAAATCAATACAGTGTAGTCTCGTTAGTCCAAACTAATAGAAACCTGGCCTCATTTGGATTACAGATAAGTTCGGATTACTGGATAATCTTTAAAAAACAAAATTTTGCATATAATTTCGCCAGATAGGCACCCCTTTGGCACGCTCCTGATGGAACCAAGTAAACACGGCTTTCTCCATAGCAGGATTTTCAATAGGTTTAAATGTTTTTCGTTTACCAGGACCTTTATCGGTGGTAGAGGCTATAAAATCCATCTTTTTTTAAATATCGCATACTGCAGACTTTCCAACATTGTTGAATTTAACCACACTTGCAATTGTTTGGTTCTCTTTAAGTTAATAATAATTTCCATTTTTTGATTTAGGTATAGCTAGCGTTGTGTGGTTTCGTTTTTCAATTAGGCGAGTACCTTTAGCAATAACTAACCGGCAATAACTACACGAAAATTAAAAAAATTAATATCTCCGTTATTAATAGGACTATCCTCTTGAAATTTGGTATACATATTGGACATTCACCACTCTACTACACCACATTGCTAAATTTGTCAACACCCCCCCCCCTCCTCCGGGGGTGCAAAATTGAAGTTATAAACATTTACACATATTTTACATCTTGAAAATTAGTGTTAAAGAGACAAAATTGACTTCTTAGGCAGTTATGTAAATCTGTACACAATTAACTATTACAGTAAGCACCTTAAATTGTTTAAATAACAACGGGGTGCACCCCCGCCCCGCCTACCGTAAAAAAATCATAGCTTCCTTAATAGAAAAACTTTAAGAATGAAATTAAGTATGTACACTACTTAAGGTGTCTTCTTTCAGATGCCACCAAAAAATTTGTTTAATCCGACACAGGGCGTTCTAGCAATATTACCCCAAAACTTAAAAAAATCGTAGCTCCCTTAATACAAAAACTTTAAGAAAAAAATTAAGTATGTACACTACTAAGGGTGTCCTATTTCAGATGCCACCAAAAAATTCGTTTAATCCGATACAGGGGGTTCTAGCAATATTACCCCAAAACTTTAAAAAAACGTAGCTCCCTTAATACAAAAACTTTAAGAAAAAAATTAAGTATGTACACTACTAAGGGTGTCCTATTTCAGATGCCACCAAAAAATTCGTTTAATCCGATACAGGGCGTTCTAGCAATATTACCCCAAAACTTTAAAAAAACGTAGCTCCCTTAATACAAAAACTTTAAGAAAAAAATTAAGTATGTACACTACTAAGGGTGTCCTATTTCAGATGCCACCAAAAAATTCGTTTAATCCGATACAGGGCGTTCTAGCAATATTACCCCAAAACTTATCGTAGCTTCCTTAATACAAAAACTTTAAGAATAAAATTAAGTATGTACACTACTTAAGGTGTCTTCTTTCAGATGCCACCAAAAAATTTGTTTAATCCGATACAGGGCGTTTAGCAATATTACCCCAAAACTTAAAAAAATCGTAGCTCCCTTAATACAAAAACTTTAAGAAAAAAATTAAGTATGTACACTACTAAGGGTGTCCTATTTCAGATGCCACCAAAAAATTCGTTTAATCCGATACAGGGCGTTCTAGCAATATTACCCCAAAACTTAAAAAAATCGTAGCTCCCTTAATACAAAAACTTTAAGAAAAAAATTAAGTATGTACACTACTAAGGGTGTCCTATTTCAGATGCCACCAAAAAATTCGTTTAATCCGATACAGGGCGTTCTAGCAATATTACCCCAAAACTTAAAAAAATCGTAGCTCCCTTAATACAAAAACTTTAAGAAAAAAATTAAGTATGTACACTACTAAGGGTGTCCTATTTCAGATGCCACCAAAAAATTCGTTTAATCCGATACAGGGCGTTCTAGCAATATTACTCCAAAACTTTAAAAAAACGTAGCTCCCTTAATACAAAAACTTTAAGAAAAAAATTAAGTATGTACACTACTAAGGGTGTCCTATTTCAGATGCCACCAAAAAATTCGTTTAATCCGATACAGGGCGTTCTAGCAATATTACCCCAAAACTTAAAAAAATCGTAGCTCCCTTAATACAAAAACTTTAAGAAAAAAATTAAGTATGTACACTACTAAGGGTGTCCTATTTCAGATGCCACCAAGAAATTCGTTTAATCCGATACAGGGCGTTCTAGCAATATTACCCCAAAACTTATCGTAGCTTCCTTAATACAAAAACTTTAAGAATAAAATTAAGTATGTACACTATTTAAGGTGTCTTCTTTCAGATGCCACCAAAAAATTTGTTTAATCCGATACAGGGCGTTTAGCAATATTACCCCAAAACTTATCGTAGCTTCCTTAATACAAAAACTTTAAGAAAAAAATTAAGTATGTACACTACTAAGGGTGTCCTATTTCAGATGCCACCAAAAAATTCGTTTAATCCGATACAGAGGATTCTAGCAATATTACCCCGAAACATAAAAAAATTGTATCTCCCCCTAATAGAAAAACTTTAAGAATGAAATTGAGGATGTACACTACTTTAGGTGTCTTCTTTCAGATGCCACCAAAAAATTTGTTTAATCCGATACAGGGGGTTCTAGCAATATTACCATAAACCCTAAAATATGTCTAGAACCCCCTGTACCGGATTAGACGAATTTTTTGGTGGCATCTGAAATAGGACACCCTTAGTAGTGTACATACTTAATTTTTTTCTTAAAGTTTTTGTATTAAGGGAGCTACGATTTTTTTAAGTTTTGGGGTAATATTGCTAGAACGCCCTGTGTCGGATTAAACAAATTTTTTGGTGGCATCTGAAAGAAGACACCTTAAGTAGTGTACATACTTAATTTCATTCTTAAAGTTTTTCTATTAAGGAAGCTATGATTTTTTTACGGTAGGCGGGGCAGAGGTGCACCCCGTTGTTATTTAAACAATTTAAGGTGCTTACTGTAATAGTTAATTGTGTACAGATTTAAAGAACTGCGTAAGAAGTCAATTTTGTCTCTTTAACACTAATTTTCAAGATGTAAAATATGTGTAAATGTTTAACTTTAATTTTGCACCCCCGGGGGGGATGTTGACAAATTTGGCAATGTGGTGTAGTAGAGTGGTGAATGTCCAATATGTATACCAAATTTCAAGGGGATAGTCCTATTAATAACGGAGATATTAATTTTTTTAATTTTCGTATAGTTATTGCTGAAGGTACTCGCCTTTTTCCATTAAAAATTTTTAACAAGACATACTCATGTTCTATAGATACTAACTACCAACTCCCAAAACTGACTGTTAGACCAACAAAACGTAGATACGTACTTGATTCATAGAAAATTAAAAGTGCGAATTAGCAAAAATAAGTTATGCATTTATAAATAATGAATGTTCCTATTAAAAATTTTCCGCCGTACCATTTCTGTAATCCGAACTCTATTCTGTAATCCGAACATTTTATTAGTTATGTTCGAATTATAACTAATTGTTCGGACTACTGAGCTTTCTGTCTTTTGTTCGGATTACTGGATGTTCGGATTAGAGTGTGTTCGGATTATGGAGTCTACACTGTATATTTGGGCTTTTCACTTTAAAATACACTAAAGTAGTCATGCTGCTTTAGAATCAAACAAGAGTCGGCCATAAATTAAACTCTTCGATAAATTGCACAAACTTAGCTTTTTAATATTTTCGGATTACTAAAGATTTAATGAATTTATAATATTACCCCTTTTTAAATAATTGTAGACTCCTGTTTTAATGAAACTATCTTGTAGGATTTGCATATATGGGTTTCAATTTTCAATCGTTACCAGTGGTTAATCTTCAGGTACCATGTAGCTTGTTGAGATTTTCTCAATTCTTCTGTCTAAAATTAGAAATTTCTTACTGCCTACTAAACAAACTGAATCAAATAAGGGTTGCTTTTCTTAACTCTTTTCACAATGACATTGTTATTTAGCTTTCAAATTCCGAAATAGCTTTTTTTAGAAGTCATAATTACCTTCAGTTCTCAAATTTCCTTCAGTAATCCTAGGAATAAAACTTCGCGTAGCTTTAAATAGTTGTTACTTTTGATATTCTATATTTTCTATATCTATAACACAGTAACTAGTATCAAGTCCAGCAATATCACTATAAAACATTAACTTAAAACAACAATAAACTTACGTTTTATGACTAGATTCTGCTTGATCCGACGATGCAGGTTGCCTATTTCTAAGAATATTGTAAGGCGAGCAATACGAATGCGTTATAAACCTATCTTGGCGAGAATCCATAGCAATTACCTAAACCCAATCATTTTCTTGATATAGAACATTTACAATTTGACTGTGCGTAGCCTCGAGTTCGTCATCTATGAAAGGAGTAAAGTCGTGGAAAACTACCATTTTCTTATCTGGCGATAAACAGCGTTTATTTTGAATTCCT
Organism: Malthinus flaveolus; assembly: GCA_950108345.1. Lineage (NCBI taxonomy): Eukaryota > Metazoa > Arthropoda > Insecta > Coleoptera > Cantharidae > Malthinus > Malthinus flaveolus. The sequence continues at coordinate 5,405,515 of OX467285.1, forward strand.
ACATGAATCAATGTTTCTATACTAGCGGAGCCCATGATTCCGCCCTTTCCAGGTGAAAGTCACGAACCTGTTCTTATCAACTCTTGTCCACATTCCACATCTGTGCCTATTGCTAAAAAAATAGGAGTTACAACAAAAAAATCTGGATCGACTTGTTAAATATTTGTAAATACCCAATTGTAGGTATTATGTAAGATTAAAATTAAATAAACTTGAATGGAAATGCTTACGTTTTTTCCTCTACAAATTGGTACAAGACAAAAATGCGTTTTTAATAATCATTTACAGTACTTTTATTGCTAATTATTTAAGAAAAGTACAGTTTAATTGCACGAAATCTAAAATGTTATAAGTTATTCAATCTGTTAACTTGACATATGACATATTATGTACCTATGTATAGTCCTACCGCCTCGATAAAGGTATTCAGTGAGGATTAAGTAAATAAAGATATAAACGACGTAACTTAAAATTCTTTAACTACAAATAATAATTACTAATAAACAACAATTAAGCTCAAATAGAAGAGAGGAACAACTAACAGCAGTTTTTTACAATACCTATTACAACGAACTTAAAACTAAACGCGAGACAACTTATCCTAACGTATAAAAAGTTACTAAAATTAAACTTAAATTAGTTTATAAAATAAATAACAAGAACAGTCGATTTAAGCGCCTGGAAGCCATACTTGTAGAGGAACTTTTAAGAAAGCGCTATTCAGGAAGGCTTTGAAATGTCTCGCTATACTAACACTAGCGGCGGGTTTCATTTCAGTTATTATTTCTTCGGAGTTCGTATTTAAGAACTGGTTGATTGCTTGACCTGAAACAGTTTAAATATTTGTACTAAAATGTCAAAGTAGACCCGTCACCTAAGGGGCTCGCCTAAAAAGTTAGTCCATTTTGAAGCATATTTTTTCAGTTTTTCGATTGTAACTTGAAAAATACGCGCATTTTAAGGAAAGCACTTCTATGCAAAAATAAACTACATCAAATTTTCTACAAATTAGGTATCTTAGATTTTTTTCTTAGAGGAAACGGTTTAGGCGCTAGAGCGCGTTTAAATTTGGCAATAATTCCGTCATTGGTACCATCAACTCAATTGGAGTTTTCCACAAAACGCATTTTTTCATAATTTAAGAACAACTGTCGCTGTGTCGCAAACGTACATGTGTCCACAAGGTTTAAACAAAACAGCACTTCTTATCGAAATAAAACTTTAATCTTGAAAAAAAAGATTTAAGTTGCCAATTTTAACTTTAAATCCTAATAATTACCGTTACACGATTAGTTACTGATTACTTACTCAACAAACCAATCACTTGTCGTGGCGGAAGATATATTCGTATTCTAATGACTCTTGCTCTTGAAAGAGTTTAAAAAAATAGTTCCGATGAATCTCAGATTCAGATTATTGATGCTCTAAAACGTGAAGTCGCAGCTTCTTCCTTTAGGATTCTAAGTAACAGTTCTGCGTCTGGGCATTTCTCTCGATTACATTCTTCTATTTTAATTGAGCCCCAAATTTACGTATACAGTAGCACTTGTATTAGCAACTACTAGTAAATACATGCTTACCAACGTCCGCAACAGCTGCTTTGTATAGTTGCTCGTGGTAGACTTTTTCATTTACAGTACTTTTATTGCTCTGAAAACAGAATACAGTTCAAAAATTGGAAATATAACATCAAGAAGGATTTGAGGGTTTAAATAAAATGGTAACCCCGACAAATTATACATTTTTGGAATCAGAAAGAATATGCGCTCTTGCTAGTGCCCAAACAACGTATGGCTTTGTACTTGAGCACCATTTTAGTGTATTTATCTTACTCGACTTTGTTAGTTTTCAATTTGTCAAAAATAAACTATGTAATTATGTAATTTAATCTAATTAAATATTAAAAGCGTATTTTTACATATTAATTGGAAATTAGGTAATTATTATTTAATGCCCATTTCACACTAAATAATTAATTTAATCTATCAATATTTAGATTGGAGTAATATGCAAAAACATTTATAAAATATGAAAAAGAATCGCTTAGTAGATAATCAAATCAGGCACATACACTAGTCACAAAAATTAAAAGATATTAAAAAAATTCCAAATTTTAGGGCGATTTTCAACAAGGAATAACTCGGAGAAAAATGGTCGTATAGAAAATTTAAAGAAAGGAAATTGTAGCCCCAAGTGTCTAGATTTCAGATCTAGACTGTAAATTTTTTTAGCATGGGCGGTTTTCACGTAATCATCCGAAAACCAACTAAAAATAATTATTCCAAATTTTATCTCATCTTTGAAATGGTCTGTGGACTTTAGAAAATTTTTTTTCATCATGCAACCATAAAACTCGTTTAGACAATTTAATCAGCTTTAATTTGACCTCTAATGAGCTGCGTACGATTTTTTGCCGCGAAGTAATCGTCGATCAAAGTAAAAAAGGCCATTTTAACTTTGACAATCGATCACTCGAGAACTAATGATCGTACAGAAAATGAAGGTGGGGTTTTGGAAACTGCAAAACATTCTCAATAAGGCACAATCGGTGGCGATTGATAAAAAAATTTTTTTTGAAGCGATGATGATGGCTGAAAAAAAGTTGAAAAATTGCGAATTTAAGGATATTTGGAAAATTTGGTACAACTTTGGATATAGTGGATGAATAAAGGATATGGTCGGTAACTTTTTAACCTCAAAGTGTCCCTAAAAAACCTATAAAGTTGCAAGGCGCTGCGATTGTTTTCTCTTAGCGCCCAGAAGTTTATCGTATCGACCAAAAATCACCATAACAAGCGATTTTTCGATTTTCTGTACAATCATTAGTTCCTGAGTAATCGATTGTCATATACAATATAACAAGGGAGCGGGATATATCCGACAATTTTACGCGCTATCTTTTACAAGTGCTTGTTGCCTCGAAAACTGCCCAAGCGCGCAGCGCGCGGGTAGTTCTCTGTGTCAACAAGCACGCGTATTGATAGCAAGGAAAATTGTCTGGAGATATCCCGCAAACGCGTTATATTTGATAAGAGAATCGCCTGATTTTAAATTTAAAAACTTAAATTTAAATTATTAAGTTTGCCTTGATTTTTGTTTCTGCGAAATTAGTTGTCAGATTATACTTGTCATAGAGAAAGTCGCAATTTTGTAGTTAAAAATGTGTTCGAGGTTTGGCAACAAAACTTTGAAAGATATTGACGACGAAATTAAAAAAAACATGCCAATTAACACCGTCCGCTCTAAAAATTCGGTGTGGAAACAATTTGATAAGTTTTGTAAAGAGAGAAAATATGACGTTGAAACTGAGCCCTTAGCTTCTGAGAAAATCAACGATATTTTAAAAGATTGGGGTTTCAATATGAAAAAAACTGATGGAATTGATTATAAAGAATTAGTGGTGAAACAAATGTGGAACTCAGTTGCAAAGCAAATTCAAGAATTATATTTCAAATATTCAATCAAATTATGTTTCTAATAATGTAAATAAAAAGCCGCTTATTGAAGGCAATGTTCCAAATACTTACAATAATTGTACTATAAATTTCACAAATTGTACAAATATTCATTTTATATAGGTAATAAACAGTTCTTTTTAATAAACGTTGATAGAAAAATAAATTACTATATTCATTGTTCTATAGTTGCTAGTTTTAAATTATTTAATAAAATCGGTCGTCGAATATTAGTCTAGGGAAATTGTCGAATATTTCTCGTCGTTCTTGGAAACATGAAATTGTTGCAAAATCAAGATTTCATTGGCAGTAAATAAAACAATGCAAGCTTGTTATTGGTGTATTTTAGTCATGTGACGTATGAGGGCGATTGTCAAAGTTAAAATGGCCCTTTTTGCTTTGATCGACGATTACTATTACGATTACGATTACGCAGCTCATTAAGAGGTCAAATTAAAGCGAATTAAATTGTCTAAACGAGTTTTATGTGGTCGCATAATGAAAAAAATTTTTTGAAGTCCACAGACCATTTTAAAGACGAGAAAAAATTTGGAAACATTATTTTTAGTTGGTTTTCGGATGATTACCTGAAAACCGCCCACGCTAAAACCTTTTATAGTTCATATCTGAAAACTAGACACTTGAGGCTATAATTTCCTTTTTTACATCTTCTGTACGACCATTTTTCTCCGAGTTATCTTTTGTTGAAAATCGCCCTAAAATTTGGAATTTTTTTAATATCCTTTAATTTTTGTGACTAGTGTAGTTGGTATGTTAAGGCACACTACTGACATTTATTTAGGTACGAGTTGTTGTCAATAGACAAGTACGCAAAAAATTATTAAAAAACGTATTTTAATTATCTTGCGAAAATAATACTACGAAAATGCCAATCAACGCGACAGAAAGGTGGTTGTGCTAGGAATCTTGCGACTCTTTCGTATGAACCGAAGTACTGCCTCGAATTCCTTGGAAATTGAGTGGGTATTGGAGATTATGAGAGCACACTCAATAGCTCAATACCTCGACTAGAAATGTCGAGCTATCACCCTATTTATTTATCCAGAAGCTGATCCTCCGTCGGCTCTACCTATATAACTATGGTCTTTCAACATCTACGTATGACCGTATATGACTATACTATATGGACCAAATCATCGTTCAAAACATCCAAACAAGCCCACATTATAGAAGTGCAATCTGTCACGTCCAATTTCAGAAGGTAGTTTGGGCTATTTTTAGAATTTGAACTACTTTAAAGGGCCGTTTTTTACATAAAACAAGTAGTTCTAATGTACTGAAAAGGCTACGCTACAATGATAAGCATGCCAAATCACAATTAAATTGATCTCATTAATGTATTTTTAATAAATCAAAATTAGGTTAGCGAAAAGCATAAATTTGTGATATGTAAACTTACTAGTATAAATATATGGAAACGTGTCTTGTAATTTTTAAAATCCCGCGTTTAATTTTTTTATAAAAATAAACGTGACAAATATAATGACGTTTATTTTGTTACTAAATTTTTGTTGTTGTTATGGGAATATTTAAAATAGAAAAGAGTTACAAATTGACCTCCTAGCATATTTGGTATAGACGTGCTACCGGAAATAGCAAAGTCTTGGGTTCGATTCCCGAGGCGCTTTGGTAGAAAACAAATTTTCTCATTTAAAGTTTTTTCACTTATGTGTGTATGTTGGGGTTCATTTACAACGTATTAGAATTATAGAAAAGAGTGTTTAGTTTTATCTTTCATGTTTGTTTGTTTGTTTAATTAGGTTATAGTAAATTAAATTTAAGTTGTCAATAACGATAGCGGGAATTTCAAAAATTACAAGGCACGTTTCCATATATTTATACTAGTAAGTTTACATATCACAAATTTATGCTTTTCGCTAACCTAATTTTGATTTATTTCCTTTACAGATTTTTAAGCTGTATTTTTAATTTTTTGGCTAATTAGAAGTTTCCGAACATTAAGGTAGTACTTTCGCGACAGTCGGAGCAAAAAGTTAACGTCAGAAAATATAGTACAATCGGTTAGGATTCGTAATGTATCAACCCAAAACTTTTTGCTGTGAATGTACTATTTTGAACCAATCCCAAGCCAGTATTCTAAATCTGGCAACACTGCCCGAGTTTGAAAACGTCATGTAAACGTCGAATAACCTCAATCTTGACAGCTTGTTTATAATTTTGCGTGGAAATCCATTTTGTGATAAATAAACAATACTAAATATCATAAAAATCGTTTTGCTATTATTTAAATAAAAGTAATCATCACCTACAGTATATCCTCTGTGAAAAAAATTTGAAAAAATCTAACGCATGCGCGTTTTACGCTTATTTTGCTGTTACAAAAATACGCTGTTGCCAGCTTGTTTTAGTGTAGCTCTTCCACTAGTTGAAAAATTTAAATTTTTCATCATTTATTAATTAATATCTCAAAAACTGGATGGTGACTGTTAATTATTATTTTTTCAAAAGATTTATTAGTTCTTGCTTAATGTTGATTTAGTTTTTAATAAAAACGGTAAGAAGGGTTTATTAGTTATAACTAAATATGTACGTAAAAATTTTGATTTTCCCTATATAGTCCAGTCAAATTAGACAAAAAATCGCCTATTCCTGGAATAATTCCTACAAAGCTGGATTTTGGTATACACGTACATTAAGGTGTCACAGATGAGTGTATGACAAAATCAAAATCGGTGGAGCATCTTGAGATATTCAAGGTCAAAGGTCACAAAAAGTTGATTTTTGCTAATAATTCATCTTCGCTAGATCGTATGTTGATGAAGGTTATTATAAAAGTTATATAGAACATTATTAGCTACAAGATTGATTATATACATTTTTTTCATAAGTTTAACCGTTTTCGAGATATAGCGCGGAGAAGAGTGACAATAAATTCGTTTACCGGATAACGCGGTACAAACTTTGGAGTCAGGCGCATAAGTCTCATAAAACAAGTCAGACACCATACAGACATCATTATAAATGAAATGTCAAAAGTCCCCATCGATCCCACTTGTACTAATAATTTTATTTAAAGTCAAAGGTCGAAAAATCGGTTTTTCGACAAACGGATAGCATTTGAGGAAAAACCATTCAGGAATTTTGAAAATTGGTATGGTTGTTCGTTATAACCTGCAGTGCAACATATTAAAAGTCTCGAAGGGTGGGGTGTAAGAGGGGGAGGGGGAACTGTTTAAAAGCTATCTTTTCTATTTCGTGCAAATAACTCGCCTTCTACAGATCCTACGTTGATGAAACTTCTTATAAAAGTTATAGGAAACATTATTAGCTACAAGATTCCATTCGTGAAACTTATGCGTCTTACTTCGCAGTTTATATAGCGTCATCCCGTAAACAAATTTACTGTAACCTCTTCTCCGCGCCATATATGGAAAAGGGTTAAAGTTATGGGTAAAATGCATATAACAAGTCTTGTAGCTAATAATGTTTTCTATAACTTTTATAAGACGCTTCATCAACGTAGGATCTGTAGAAGGCGAGTTATTTGCACAAAATAGAAAAGGTTATAATTACAGCTTCCCCACCCCCTCTTGCACTCCACCCTCCGGGACTTTTAATATGTTGTAATGCAGGTTATAACAAACAACGATACCAATTTTCAAAACTCCTGAATGGTTTTTCCTCAAATGCCATCCGTTTGTCTAATTTGACTGGACTAATATTGAGATATTTGCGAAAAACTGACTTATCGACCTTTAACTTTGAATAAAATTTTTAGCACAAGTGGGATTTATGAGGACTTTTGACATTTCATTTGTAATAGTGCATTTAAGGTCTACACCAATTTTCAGGTCTATGCGAATTTTTCCAAAGCGTCATCTCGTAAACAAATTCACTGTAACCCCTTCTCTGCTATTCTCCTTCTCTCATATTTCGAAAAGAGTTAAACTTATGGCAAAATTTATAGAACAAAGCTTGTAGCTAATAATGTTTTCTATAACTTTCATAATAACATTCATTAACCTGCGATCTATAGGATGCGAGTTAGCTGCAAGAAATAGAAAAAGTCGCTTTTAAACAGATATCTCTCTCTCCGCTCTTGCCCCTCACCCTCCGGGACTTTTAGTACGTTGTACTACATACTACCGATTCTAATGAACAAGTTCACTAATTTTCAAAACTCCGGATGTTTTTTCCTCAAATGCTATCGATTTATGTAATTTGACTGGATTAATATTGGCAAAAACCGATTTCTCGACCTTTGTCTTTGAATAAAATTTTTAGCGCAAGTGGGATCGATGGGGACTTTTGACATTTTATTTGTAATAGTATATTTAAGGTCTACACTAATTTTCAGCTATATACGAATTTTTCCGAACTCTCCACGATTTTTTGTCTAATTTGACTGGATTTTTGTTCAAAATTGCAAAACTAATGAACGCGCTATTTAACTTCGAGAGCTTATTATTGGCAACTTAGAGATGTCCTAAAGATTTCTTATATCACATAACATAGAATAAGGACGTAGTTAACTATTCTTTAAAACGAAAGTCTTGTCAGGTTTCGCCTTCGTATTCTGTGAAGAAGTTAAAACATATTTTTGTTCAAAATTGCAAAACTAATGAACGCGCTATTCAACTTCAAGAGCTTATTATTCGCAACTTAGAGACCCCATAAAGATTTCTTACATCACATTACATAGAAGAATGTCGTTCTTAAAGATTTTTTAAGACCAAACTCTTGTCAGGTTTTGCCTCTGTCTTCTGTGAAGAAGGTAAAAAATACCTTTGTTCGAAATCTAAATATTTAGTGAGCGCGCTATTTTCACTTCAGAAGCTTCTTATTCACAACTAGAAGGCGCGATAAAGATTTGCCATATCACATGAGATAGAATAACGATGTAGTTAAACATTTTTAAGAAACAAAGTAGTGCCAGGTTGCGCCTTTGCATTTTACGAAGAATTAAAAAAACAGTTTTTTTCGAAAATGCAAGTTTAAAGAGTACGCTACTCAACCTCAAGAGCTTCTTATTCACAACTTAGAGGCACTATCAAGATTTCCCATATCACATCAGGTAGAATAAGGACGTAGTTAAAGATTTTTTAGAAACCAATCTTGATTGTACCTCCAAGTCGTGAATAAAAAGCTCTTGAAGTTGAGTAGCGCACTCTTTAAACTTGCATTTTCGAAAAAAACTGTTTTTTAAATTCTTCATAAAATGCAAAAGCGCAACCTGGCACTACTTTGTTTCTTAAAAATGTTTAACTACATCGTTATTCTATCTAATGTGATATGCCAAATCTTTATCGCGCTTTCAAGTTGTGAATAAGAAGCTTCTGAAGTGAAAATAGCGTGCTCACTAAATATTAAAATTTCGAACAATTTTTTTTTTTATTTCTTCATAATAGGTGAAGATGAAACCTAACACCATTGTTACTTTCATAAATCTTATATTACATCTTTATCTTACCTCACTCAGTGCTACATTATCCATCAGTCGATAAGTCTCGTTTTATGAGACTTACGCGTTTGGCTCCACAGTTTGTACAGCGTCACCCCGTAAACGAATTTATTGTGACTGTTCTCCGCGCTATATCTCGAAAAGGGTTGAACTTATGGAAAAAATGCATATAACCAATCTTGTAGCTAATAATGTTCTATATAACTTTCATAATAACCTTTATCATCGTACGATAGGCAGGAAGCGAGTTATTCGCAAAAACAACAGTTTTGTGACCTTTGACCTTGAATATCTCAAGATGCTCCACCGATATTTTTAGGATTTTGTCGAATCCTTATTTGTAACATCGGAAAGTACTTGTATGCAAAAATCCAGCTTTGTAGGAATTTTTCCTACCAAAAACCTTATTTGACTGGACTATACAGGCTGTATCAAATTTCGTGTTAAGTACAGGGATCTCGCTTATTAGCGTAGATAGAGAGTTGGTTAAATGGACAAAAACGATCCTCGAGTTATGCCTACACTAAATCAAAAAACAAAATTTACTCCCTCCATAACGTTTTTGAAATATGGCGGAAAATAACGAAATTTGCATTTTTAATTTTTGGCTCTAAAATCGTTATATGTAAAAATTTTTAAAAACTGAAAAGACTTTCTCAAAGGAACTTTTTCTGTTCTTTCAGACCATGTCAACGAATTTTCGTTATCATTATTACTTTACTGTATATTGATACCAACTTTTGTTTTTCATATGGGAGCCATTTAAAAATTTTATGTCATCGGATAGAGAAAAAAATGCAGATTTCAAAAATGTATAACATGTCCATAAACTAACCACAAATAATAAATTCAAAATTAAAATAATAGAATATTTTATTTAAAACTGAATTTTAATTTATAAATAGCAATATCCGTGAAAAACAATTGAATCTGTTTTATAAAAAACAATTTATATGTGCTTCATTTGTTTTCCTGCAAATGTTTATAGAAATTTACTAATAATTATTTGGGTTATTTTTGGTGCTTTTTTTATAAAAATTTTTATAGACATATTATACATTTTTGAAATCAGCATTTTTTTCTCTATCCGATGACATAAAATTTTTAAATGACTCCCATATGAAAAATAAAAGTTGGTATCAATATACAGTAAAGTAATAATGATAACGAAAATTCGTTGACATGGTCTGAAAGAACAGAAAAAGTTCCTTTGAGAAAGTCTTTTCAGTTTCTAAAAATTTTTACAAATAACGATTTTAGAGCCAAAAATTAAAAATGTAAATTTCGTTATTTTCCGCCATATTTCAGAAACGTTATGGAGGGGGTAAATTTTGTTTTTTTATTTAGTGTAGGCATAACTCGAGAATCGTTTTTGTCCATTTAATCATCTCTCTACCTACGCTAATAAGCGAGATTCCTGTACTTAACACGAAATTTGATACAGCCTGTATAGTGCAATGTAAAAAACTCTCAAAAATTCAATTTTTAAAATTGAATATCTCGGAATCCGTATGGTCAAAGTTTTTCATTTATGCACCATTCGATCCGGAATTATTTGAATAATTATCTGTAAAAATTAAAAAAAAATTGTAAGAAAATGAATTTGGCGTAAGTACTACCTTAAGCTGGAATTGAACCAAAACAAACAAATCGATAAAAATATTCACAAGAAATCAAAAACTGTACGTAATTATTAATTATATTTTCCGAATATGTTATCAATTTGATCGTTTGATATTTTATTAACATTGAAGTAAATCGCAAAATTATACAAATAAGAAGCGTTACATTTTTGTAACTGAAGGTTAACAATTTAAAATTAACAACCTCTTACACGTTTTTTAGACGTGACGAATAACTTTTACAATCATGAGATTTCCCTTTCTCCATATACGGGAACTCAAATTTCATGCTTTGATGAAATTTCACTAATTGGTGATGATTAATTATACGAATTAAGACTATTAAAGTCAAATACAGGTAGCACTTGGGCGCACGCTATCTTTGGATTTGAACACATGCATGAACAACGTTCGAGTTGCAGCTAAATCAGTTTTCCTTTCAAAGTATCTACCACGGAAGAATCGTCCGTGGCGAGGTTTCAAATAATGGGGATCCAAACAATAGGTCAACTGTTTACCCATCGCACAGATTTAAGGCCCGTTGAAAGGTTCAAGAGCCCTTTTAACAACATATAACATTCCTACGTGCTTATTCTGCCCAATGTGACATTTTAACCCTCCGTTAGGCGCGTGGTCTACCATCGTAGACCAGGCCTCTGTAAACCATCATAACTTTCGTAAATTTCGAATTATATTTATGTAATTTTCAATAGCTGCTAAAAACACTTGTCTCTAGCGAATTAGAGTACTGGACATTCCCTACAATGGTAATTGCCTTTGTTATTGCACGCCAAAAGCGAGTGGTCTACCATGGTAGACCACTCGCCTAACCGTGTTACAATTTCTTGTCGTGCTATTTATTGTTAATGCGACTATTTTATTCCTAGATTTTTAAATATAATTACGGAGATTCAATCCGTTAAAAAATTTAAATTTTATTAGGGAACTCGGGGAATCCCCTTAAAGTTCAACAATAATTTTCAAAAATATCACTATGATCCTCCCAACATTTTCTCATCGGTTTACATGTAAATATTAGACAAAATAATCCCAAAAGTTGTTTTCCGATTTTCACTTGTTTTCGAATTACGGCGTTTTTAAATTTTGCTAAGCTAAGCGTAAACATCGCTACATAAACGCTCTTTGTGTATACAAAGCAAATCACTCTGAAGAAAAAATAAACAAAAGCGAATTTATTCAAAAATGTGCATGAGAGCTCATGCGGCCTCAAATCGAGTTCAGGGCCTTACAGGCCCAAGAGGTACAGGTTCAGGGGGTCTTACAATTGCCAGCTGAAATGAGACGGCGAGTTTGCGATTTACTGGGAATTACTGAGAATTTATTGCCCTATTGTCTCCTCCCCTGGCAGGCCCGCAAATTATGTTGGACGTTGCACTTTTTGTCCTCGACAAAGGAACAAATCCAGTCGAAAATTTTGTGCAAAATATTACAACAAATATGCCTGCAAAGACCATACGAAAGACATATGAACTTCGTGTTTTAGTGAATAAAAACGAACAATTTTGGTCGATCACAGTTTTTTTTTGATTTGAAGAAATTTTGATTTTTTAACTTTTTTTTTTACTTTGGGCTATCTAGTACGAGGATATTAAAAAATATTTGTTTATAAATCACTTTTAATGCGTTATAATAAACAAATTCCCAACCCTTAATAAATTTACGTTAAAATTGCCCATTCTGAGTATTTTGATCACATCTCTTAAAATAAATGCAATGTTGGTTAAAAACTTATTTTGTACGATGGGCAATAGTCAAATGAACCACTTTTCTCAAAAATTTGTTTCCAAATGTTCAAAACCACTCTTTTATACAGATAATAAAATGGTCTACCATCGTAGTCCACGCGCCTAAACACGTTAGTAAAGTGCACGCGCCTAACGTAGGGTTAAAGCCCCTTTTTCAAGCTCCAAAGAGCTTTCTCAACTGTTTAGCACTTTAGCCTGATGGCTATTTGAATACTTTCTTTCTCGAAAGAAGACTTGGACACTAAAACAAGGCAGTTTAGGCATTTTGTAAGCAAAGGATTTACCTCTTTTATTTTTTGTTCTTATTTAAGAACCACCCTAGATCAGAAGTATGACTTTAAGATGATGTATGAAACTATAAAATTCAAGATCTAGAAGTCTTTAACGGCGACTATCCACACTTTAGTTAACATTTACAAAAAGGTCAAAAATTTTAAAACCGCCAAAGTGCAATTAAAATTAAAATGACGATGAGAATATTATTCGAGACTGTTATAATTCGACTGTCATAAGTTACATAACTCAGCTTTCTAATTGTAATTGTAAGCCCTCTTTTATGCAGTGTAATTCTGTCGCATGACTATGTCATCTGATTTATTTTAGATAAGGTCTGTTTATGTTTATCCATTGAAGTGCAATTCTCCCAACCAGCTGGTGAAGTTAGTGTTAAGCCCCATTTACATAGAACTTAGTGCAGATTGATGGTGTAGTTTGCTGGTCTAGAACTCGCCAAGTGAGCAACGTGGCGTAAAACCATTTACATAGACTTTAGTGGCAATTATTTTTTTTTTCTTATTTTTTTTTCTAATTTTTTTTTCTTAAGCTTGAACAATGAGATTAAAATAGTACTACCGAAAACCAAAATGAAGAAATAAAATCAAAGCAACTATTTTGTCAGCTGTTTGTTTAAATTTCAAATAGCTGGGCGACGTGGGAGAGATCCGCTTCTATGATTGGCTGGTGCCAATTAAGTGGTCTAAAAGCTTAAAGTGCCATTTACATAGACAGTAGTCTAATCGTTTTGCTAAGGGCATGCGTCGTCTAGAAGTTTGAATAGGGTATTTTCAATGAACGCGTTTACAATGAAATATAGTTGGCAAGGTCGTTGCCAACAATGGGCAAAAAGTTTGCAAGGTTTAAGCTTTTAGACCACTTAATTGGCACCAGCCAATCATAGAAGCGGATCTCTCCCACGTCGCCCAGCTATTTGAAATTTAAACAAACAGCTGACAAAATAGTTGCTTTGATTTTATTTCTTCATTTTGGTTTTCGGTAGTACTATTTTAATCTCATTGTTCAAGCTTAAGAAAAAAAAATAAGAAAAAAAAATAAGAAAAAAAAAATAATTGCCACTAAAGTCTATGTAAATGGTTTTACGCCACGTTGCTCACTTGGCGAGTTCTAGACCAGCAAACTACACCATCAATCTGCACTAAGTTCTATGTAAATGGGGCTTAAACCTTGCAAACTTTTTGCCCATTGTTGGCAACGACCTTGCCAACTATATTTCATTGTAAACGCGTTCATTGAAAATACCCTATTCAAACTTCTAGACGACGCATGCCCTTAGCAAAACGATTAGACTACTGTCTATGTAAATGGCACTTGAGCCTGTGAGTGTGAGTCTGAACCAACTGCAGTAATTTGCATCATCGGAAGAAAGTTAAATTATAACATTATAACATCCTGTGACATAAAAGTAACCTATCAATGGCTCTTCTGAAGGCCCCTAGTAAAGTTGTAGGCGAAACGTCAAAACCGCTCAACCACGACCCATTAGAGCAGAAACCGCGCACACTGATTCAGGATAGGCACCTTAAGAAACACGTAAATATAGTCCATTAAATTTGCAGTGGGCATAAACAAATACACGCAGGCTGCACGTAATAATGGCGGACACATAGAAAAGCTAGTACATGGAACAGAGGCGGATTTAGGTAGTAGTGGGTTTTAATAATATTTAAAAAAGGGGCTCTATAATCCTTTCCGTTTTAAAAACATTTCGAAATGAAACATTCCCATTCCCAACTCTCACTCAGTACGGGCAGGGTTAATTAATACCTGCACCCAATTGCAGTCGAGCACAATGCCAACATGCATTAATCACGCAATGATCACTGTTGACATTTACTGCAGCTTAAATTTGAATGGACTATAATAGATCACCTTTGGGAGTGGGCATCAGGAAGACTCGCCGATAACTGGATGGGTAACAAAAATATATTTAGGTCGGTAGATTTTAACATCGTATCGAGTTTTCATATTAGAACCGCGGTTTAACCTTATTACGTCATATCAAGGCGTTGTCGAGAGGGAGATATCCACGGGATTTGAACCCATCCCAAACATTTTCCAAAGTCAGGAGAATGCCATTGATGAACCATCAAAAGAAATAGTTACTGCTTCTCTAACAATTTGCAGAATTAGTGTTTTGCAGCTTTTCAAAGCAGGCGAGAGAGGCTCGGCCTCCCTAACAAAAAACAGAGAAAGTGAAAAACAAAAAATTGACAGTGTGCAGTGTTGTTTGAAATTAAAAACCAACTTGCCTATTTTCACAAAAGCCAGTTAAATTAGGCCAAAGGCCGCGCTCTTTTTAAAAAAATCGCCTACGGCGCGCTCCTAGCCTCGCTCCGCTCGGCAATTTTCTTATGCTCCTCAATTTTGAAATTTATAAGCCACCACTAGTGGCCAGTACGAGGCCAGGCGGCTTTCCAGAGAGGCCAGGCCACCCCAGACTCCCCGTAGTTAGGTGCCTAAAAACTCCTGACAATATACCAAATTATCCATCGGTGCAGAGACAAGGGGATGCAAAGGAAGATAAAAGATTGAAGGGGGATACTTACAATGAGCGAAAGGAAAAAATTGTGAGAGTGGAACTAATATAATATGGGTAGCCATTTTCCGTAAGATTTGTACGAGTCCTTTTAAATATGTTTTGAAAAGCCAAGCGACCCCTAAGATCTGCCAAAATAGAAAAATGATTTTGAACACTCAACCAAATTGGGAAGAAGCGCGAGTCGCTCAGATAACTAAAAATAAAACAAAAACGGTTGATGTGAATATGTCCAGGACTTTTTCGTACGCGTTGAAGCTAAATTCTACAAGCTCTTAAAATATTTAAAAAGATATCAGAAATAGTACCAAACAATAATATGTTCAGAGGCTTTATTCGATTTCAAAAATCTAAAATTATACTGAGCGTTTCTTTGTGAAATAATAGGAAAGTTGATCTCAATTCCGACTGAACCGGAAGTCAAAATACAAAATGTGCGGTATTACTAGATAGATAATTTTACAATCTTCAAAACCACTTAAAATATACAGAGTGTTGTATTTAAAATAGAAAATCTAACCCCATTTCTGGTTAAACCGGAAGTTCTAATATAACATGTTTGGTATCATTAAACAGCTAATCTGACAATATATTTTTAAAAATCATAAAATATACAGGGTGTTTTCAAAACTTTTTTTATAATCTTGGATTCAGGAGGCCCGGTAAAAATTTTCTTTTATCAAATTACTTTTTCAAAGTAGACGAAGTCAACGAAAAAGTAAAACTATTCTAAATTCCAAAGTGTTAATGAAAACAGAAAAGTGGATTTTATAATTGCCGCAAATCAAAGAGGATTAGAAAAAAAAAATATTAAGTAGTCAAACAAATAAAAATGTAAGCTCAATAGCTTTTCACTTAACCGTCTGTTAGAAAATTGAAAAAAAATCAATCCAAGCCCGCTTCTAATAGCTCAAAAATTAATAGTTTTTTAATTGAAAGGCGATGGCTATCTCGTAATACATTAATCAGTTGCTAACCCACAATCATTTTAAATTATTAGTTAAAGCAGTTAAAGTTAACCAGTTATGTATAACGTCTATGTCGACACATGAAGATACATATTCGTTGAACGTGATTGACTAAATTATAACATCAGGTTGTTTGATCAGATTATTGAAATAATGAATTAGTAGTGCTCGTAGTAGTTGTACGAGTACATCCACAACCCACAACCTATTTTCTGTTAAAAGCATTATCAATGAGATCACTTCATTTATATTGGTCAAACCAACTATTAATACGAATAACCTTTCATAATTTTAAAGTTTACAGTGTGAAAGCTATGTAAATCATTTAATGTGATTTGAACTTTGTAATTACTTTTTACATAACGCCATTATTTTATTTTAAAAATCAACCTGTACTTATACAAGTTTGTATGGGTATAGTAAATCAATTTTATTGAATAATTCGAGTGATTTTAAAACGGCTAGGTTTAAATTGCTCCACGACAATTTTTGGAGCAAAAGTTCCGAGTTGAATTTGAAAATCGTTCAAGTGCGAATAATAATGAGACAAACCAGCTTTTCGTTAGCAATCTTTATTTCTGATTAGATCAGAATTGTTACAACATTTTACTTAATCAGAGGTTAAATTTAATTATTGAGGTGTGGTGCCTAATGCATCTTCTTCGGTGTTAACATTTTATATTTTATATTTTCTGGAGAACTAATAACTAATAAAGAAATATCATTCTGAAAAACGCATTTTTGTACATATTAATTATGACCTATTCAAATTTATGTAAAACTTGAGATTTATTATTGCAAAAAATTGGCATTTAATTTTTTTATTTGATTTCGCTAATTTATAAGGTTAGGTAATTACGATTTTTAAAACGGAAGTTAAAATGTACGTAATATGTATCCCACAAGGTAAAAGTACCAAAGTTCTCGTAATGCTCGCCCAAATACTAGGCGACCTAGCTACCTTGATACCAAATACAGAGCACTGCAAAAAGACCGACTGTTGGAACGTTTATAAATATAACCAATTGAAGGGGCATTCGACCTTTTAAGTCGGCGAAGAAATTTTATTTTCAACTAGTTCCGTAAAAGGTACGCCGTGTCCTAGCTCAGACGGCCATGTATGTGAACTACTAGACGTTAGACCTAAGTCCCCAAAAAAGCAGGACGCTTCAAGGAGGGGTAAGGTCGACAGCCTGTCTCTGTAAAATATTTTAAGCCTCGAACAGTGGCAATCTACACAATCTAATGGATTGCCCGTCGATCCAAATGTCATTATAATGATCAACTTTGATGCTAGGGCTATACTCGATACAGGCCGATGAGCATCACAAACACGTCTAACCTAACCTAGAACCTGTGGCAGTTTGGTTTGTGGTACACACAAACTCCTCTATGAAGTCCCGAACCAAGTAGATCAATCAAGATCAATAGTTCAGATGAAAAATATGACGGGGTTGACTTTGCTGAGGTTTACTCTTGATTCTCAACAGAGAACAAAATCAAAACGGATACCGTGAGGGTGGTAGTTTAACAAGCTTTCTGTAAACAGCGGTAATGAAGAGAAATGTGCGAAGAAATGAAACTACTCATTGAAGCAGCTACAGATGGTGGTATCTGTGAGACTTCAATAATTGTTTCTGAAGACTGGCCAAGTGGATCTGTAGTATACCTACTTATAGCAGAAATAAAAGTTTTTGCTGACCTACTGGATTTTTAGAAAAGTATCCAACTTTGATCTGATTTTTCCCCAAAACGGTAGAACATAAAAATACTTACTTTTGCTACAAAGTGGAACTGAGAAACTCCTAAGCTCGAATATCAAGTTTCCACACTGTATACTCAACAGTACCCCCATTACTTTCTTTTAGTTTCAGCGGTGAGTCCAGCTGAGCTAAACCAGTGTTTCTCAAACGTCTCAAGGATACAAACAAAGCATCGACGATTTAAGAAGAGATGGTAACATATCGAAAACAATCAACTAATTATTGGTACCTAATAAGTTAAGTTAGCCATCATATTATAGACGTTGAATCAAAAAGACAAATCAAGGACCTCGTTCGTCTAATTAATGCTAATTAGTCGCTCATCACAATAAATTATTTAAATAAGAAAACAAATGGAATTTACTATGTACAACTTTTTAATGTATAAAAAGTCCGTGATGCAATAATATTCACCTTTAAAAAATTTAAAATTTCAAACACTTGCATAGACTTTATTTACATTTCTACTAAATCTAATGGAAGAAATGAAAATCCGTCACTAAGTGCATCTATAAAATATCACGCACGTCAATATACCACCTATGTGTTGATTAACAAACTCATTCGCCTTGTGGAAAAAATTTTGCGCCTTAATTTAAAAAAATTAAGAAAAAAAGTCTAATTAATAATAAATAATAACCAATTTGTGCATACCTACCGCGGACAGTATATTATTATTAACTTTTTTTGCCTAATTTAACCTTGAGATGTTAAAATATCATTTGATTTCTAATGTTCTTAAAAATGTTCTAAAATGTTACGATAGATTCTTTTACAAAATGTAATTAATTAAGTTTTAATATTGCTAAATTTTAAGGTCATCTATTACGAACAAACAAATTTTTTTTAAATAAAAATAGTCCAATTTGCATATTATGTATAAATAAAATTTTAGTATAAATAGTTTTTAAAATAATCGATTTTAAAGTTAACGAACTAATTGAGATCTATAATATAAAGAATTAACTGTTAATTGTAGCTTTTTATAACATTTAAATAATTGTTTAAAAAAATGCGTTTCCAAATTTTGAATAATTAATGTATTGGAGTAAATAATGGACTAATTTAAAATTAATCAGCCAACTTTATTAATGAGGAGAGAAAAGGTTAAGGCTAAAAGAAATGATGCAATAAGTGTAGTGGTATAGTAAAGCTCTGCGAGTTGTATAAAAAAAATTATTATTATAGACATCTTGACTTTAAAGTTTCTGCATCATTGTTCACTTATTTCTCATAAATAAATTTATTCAAAAAGTTGTTTCTAACGATGAGAGAAAGATAACAAAAGAGTGAATCTAATTTGGAATAATTTAACACAAACACTCGGTATTTTTCCAAAGAATTTTTTTTGTGTAAAAATTAACAATACTGTTTTGAACAATTAATTAAGTCGGAGTTATACCTTATAACTCCGTTAGCTAGCAAAGCTGTTCGAAAGTACAAAAACGGTATTAGACTTTTCACGTAATTCTGCCCAATTTTGCCAATTTGACCAACTCTACAGTTCTTGTAATAACTTACTCGTCTCATATATAACAATTACTGTCTTCTTTGGTTTTCCGAAACAAATTGCGGTTCACTTTTCAGTGACCAGCCTGTATGTTCGGAATGAAGTGACTAGCGAATGCAATCATTTTCCGTGGCTCACTGACGTTTGGCCAAAATATCAAACTTCAGTTTTTCAAATGGAACACACTGTATAGATTTTTTATCAGGCGACTCTAATTCAAATTATATTATGATTAATGTCTGTATAAAAGATCAAGTTCGCATTCCAGTAGGAGAAGAAATGTCAAACAATAAAACCGCAAGATCGCAAGGGTTCTCTATGATTGTTATAGTCTTCCTTCAGTTAAAAATCAAAAATATGGGAAGAGAACACGTGAATTTGAGAAACTTTTGACATATCGTACTGCTCAGAGAACACTAGAGTTGGTGTGCAAATATTCGATTTCTAATTAATGACTATGCTAATTATAGCCTTTAGTGAATAGTGAATACTAAGTATTATCCGGAGTTGATGGGTTGCGATCATTAATCAGTCACCATGAAAATTTTCAGTAGGCCATCAATTAAAGTAAAATTTGATAATACCCGTGCTCAAAAGGAGACACAATCAAGGCTTGCTTCTTAATAAAATGGAGTAATTATACGAGATTACTCTAAATAATTACATTACATTTTTCGTAATTTAATTAAAGTTCGAGGATAAAAGATATTTTTTTCTGAACCGTAACAAAAGGTATAAGTACAGCTAATTTAATTTTAAGGTAAAAAAATTATAATTTGTTCAAGTGCAAACGTAAATTTCGATTAAAGTTTTGCGATAATTGCCATTAAATTGCTTTAACCAACTTATCGTAACTAGCACATTTGCACATTTATTCAAAAATCGTAATTTTATTTCCGAATTGTAACTTTAGGAATTTTTATCACATTTATCCACTACTATCATTTATTGCCCAGGTGATATTTGGCTATCTTAATTATGTAACTACCAATTTAAATTTTACGTTTAAAGTTGTAAAAATAAATTCCTTTTGCATCCGTATTAGGTAGAATTAATAATTATTTAAGACCTTAAAGGTTATTCATGAAGTTGTTAACTGCCACCTGCCACTGAAATGGCGATCCAGATTTTTAAAAATGTTTTGTAAGAGAAATAAATTAATATCAAGTCTAATTTTTAAAACACAAAATTGGATTAGTATTTGCCTATCAACACCCTGTATAGCAAAAGACCTCCTTAACAAAATAACAATTAGACAATTCAAGTCGTTCACAATAAAGAAAAGTTTCGGTTTCTTCACTATAATAAAGGCTAATTAGCTAATTACTCTTCTTTGGTACTGACTCACCCTGTATAGTAATTAAGTCTCAGGTCTCAGGATTGCTCGATTTTGATCGCGTCGAATAACTCCTTTTTAATGGTAATGAACAACACAAAAATATTAAAAATAAAAGTTCAAATTCTAAAATTTTTAAATAATGGCATTTGGCAGAAAATCGTATACAGTGTGTCTGTGGACGAATCTAACCTAATTTAATTTTTTAATCATTAATTTTTCACTTTTAAATTTTAATTTAATTTTAGCAACCAACAGACGCATGCTACAATTGCAATTTTACAAATTTTTGTTAAAAAGTAAACGATAAACAATTAAAGATTTAAATACTTAAAAACTTTCCCTGATTTCAAAAATCTAAAATTATACGGGGTGTTTCTAATTAAAATGGGAAAGCTGTTCTCATTTCTGGCTGAACTGAAAGTCAAACTGTAAAGTGTTTAGAATCACTAGATAGATAATTTTACAATCATTCCAAACCACGTAAAATATACAGGGTGTTGTATTCAAATAGAAAAGCTAAACCCATTTCCGGTTAAAGCGGAAATTCAACATGTTTGACATCATTGGACAGCTAATCTTAGGATATTTTTAAAAATAATAAAATATACAGGGTGTTTTCAAAAACTCCTTTTGTTTGGCTAATTTCCGGTTTAACCGGAAGTGTTTTTTAAACCAAAATGAGTACAAATAATAGAAATTGATGGTATAAATCAATATACCAACTTGCAATTACAAATTTTAATCACAAAACAAATGATAAATTTTTGAAATTTTGACCTTCAAAAAAATCATAGCTCTTAAACTAGCCCATAGCAGAAAATGAAACTAAGTTGATACATTAAGAATTTAGGTATCAAAATATAGACAATGAGGCCGAAGCGAATTTTGAGAAATTTCGTTTTAAAATTTTAGTCAACGTTGGTCTTTTAAAAGTAGTCAATTTTGAAATTATTTTAAAAACCGACTATATCAAAAATAAAGCCCTATATTTTGTCTATATATTTCTGTTTTAAGATTTTTATAATAATAATTAACTTTGAAAAGGTATTTCTTTAATTAGAGCCCATGTGTGTACTAACTCATAACTCATAACCAATTATAAATACTATGCTGTGTGTAAAGATTTTCCGAAATGCGACCAAATAACCCCCTTATATTTTGGGCCATCCTGTATCAATTTCGCTCAAAAGCTTATTTTGGCAATAAAATTTTGTTCAAGTGTCAGAAAACACACGCAGACAGACCGACTTTTTACACAAAGTTAATTACAATTAACTTTTTATACCGCTAATTATTAATTAAAATGTAACGTTTTACAAAAATCATAATTTTGATAGGCGGTAATTAGTATAATAATTGAATTAGAATTACTTTTTAATAAAATTGAACCCTAGTAGTTTAATTATAATTACATAATTAATTTTTTGGAGCGAATAAACGAAATTTCAATTACCGATTAATTTATGACCGTGAAATTTTATTAAATATTAATTTTGCATTTTTAATTATTGTCGATGGCCTTTTCTAACGCCTAAAACACGAAATAACTTGAAGCAATTTGAATAGTTTCTTACTAGTAATTGCATAAATTATCCTTATTGTGTGAAAGAAGAAGGTACAGTGTATAATTGAAGTAAATGTCAAGTAATTTATAATGCGATCTGTTATAAATACTCTTTTAAATTTTTAGGTCAAATAAATAAAATGTATTTTAAAAAAATAAAAAAAGTATTCAAAAAACACCGGTAGCGTACATTCTTATTAAAATTTATTAACTACGGATGCCATCGGTTAATTAATATTTAAACGAACGTCCTTGAATGGCCAAGTTAAGATGCTTTACATAAAAAATTGTTAAACTTATCCAAAAACTAGGATCGTCTATGATGAGAGATGGTAAGGTGCCCCTTGACTTTCGTCCTCACTATAAATATCATCCTGACCCAGCACTCTTCACAGTCTTAAGTTGACTATCAATAAACAACATGAAATCTTTGGTAAGTCTTTAAAAAGAACTAATTCGAGCAAATATTAAATTGAAGCTTTTAGATTATTTTTGTTGCCGTTGTGGCTTGCGTATGTGGGCAAAAACAAGCCCCGAGCAGTGGTAGAGTAATTGAAATTCTCAAACAAGCGTCCGATCTCAACCCAGACGGATCTTACGAATGGAGGTATTTTTCTAACTAACGAAATTTTTATAAAAACAATAACTAATTCGCTTCCAGTTTCGAAACTGAAAATGGAATTTCTGCCCAACAACGCGGGGGATTAAAACAAGGAGCAGATTCCAAAGAACCAGGAAACTCAGCCGAAGGAGGTTTCGCTTACACCGCCCCAGACAACGCCCAAATTGTACTCAAATACTTAGCCGACGAAAATGGATACCAACCACAAGGAGCTCATCTCCCAACACCACCACCAACCCCACCAGCAATCCTCCGCGCTTTGGAATGGATCTTAGCTCACCCAGATGAAGAACAAAGAGCAGCAGTTTCTGGTAACAGAAGAGTTTAAACGTCGTTAACTCGTATATAATTTGAAAAGGACATATGTGATGACATTAACTAATTCTTGTGCCAGCTTATTTAACAACTGACTACAAAGTAGTCAAAAAATTGTACATTATGTAAATTACCAACAATAAATTGACTGGTTAATCAAAGAAGTGGTTTACTTTATATCTTCAAATTATATAAAACATTGGATTACAGTTTTAATCTCCAAATAAGTTGTTTACTCGCAGTGATTCGATGGTAGTAGAAAGTGTTTAGTGACCGACAGCAGATACATAAAAACCCCATAACGCCGTGAGAGAGCTGACTTTACCATTGGCATTCCCAAGTATACTGTCTAACTGTATACAAGAAGGGGCATAAAAAAATAGCAAAGGCTTTTTTACGTTCGATTAAACACAAAATTTGAATTATTATGAGCAAAAATTCCTTTGTTCACTTGAAACGTCTCTTTCATTTTTGTAATTATTTTATAGGCCAAATTGTGAACAAATGTTGGTTTTATTAGTTTTTATATTCAATTTTAAAACTCTGCTCCCCATAGCAAAACTCACAGTCGTTCTGAATAGCCTGAAATGGACTATATTAGATGACCTGCTACATGGGCCCATGAACTAGCATATTCAAGACATTTAAACAAGTCAGCTGTCAATCTTAAAAAACATTCAGGATAAACGTTACGTGACGCTTGGCTATTGTAACGTCTTTGATTTTAAATTAACAAGAAGGGGTATAGACACACTGACGCTAGGACTCAACTATAATGCAAAAAGTACTCTTTTATCATTTTATTTGTGAACTTGTGCACTTCAGTTCTTATTCTTATTAAGCATTTGTTAACTTAATTCTTAATGATGTAGCTATACTTACCTCCTTTTATTAAAAGTCTTCTTCTTTTACGTCTATCTGTACATCTTCTGGAGATCCCCACAACTTAATGGTATTAGCCGAAGCGCTCAGAATGATATCTTTTCTTGGATGAACATCTAACGAATGTACAGCTTTTCTTGGAGTGTGCAATAGTTTTAATTGAACGTCACCATTAATTAGATCCCAAAACCAAAGCTCTCCAGTTACTGAGCCTGATATAATGTGATCATCGCTAGTAATTATTCCACTTTCAATATTAATATCGTCAGTTCGATGTCCTTTGTATCTAAATAACTCAATAATAGACTTTAAAACATTAGATTTTACGTCAACTTACTCTCCTAGCATCTCTCCAGTATTTTTATCTAACAATCTAATGGTGTTATCGGCCGAAGAAACCAAAATACACTGACCATCGTGTGAGAAATTTACAGATGTAACCGGAGCTAAAATTTTAACTAAGTTTAGCTGATTCAAATTGCACAAACATTGTCATACATTTTTGTACGTTACACTCCGATTGCAATTAATTACTAATACTTCCCCTGCCGATTCATCGATTCACCGATTCACCTTTATATTGCATGAATCAATGAATCTACAAATTAATACCTAATTCCAAATAAACTGCTATTTGTTCGTATTTATACGCTCCTAAATATACAGCATGTCGAGCATTACAACAATACAGACTAAAACTTACCTCCAACAAAATCGACATGACAAGAACCGTTTCTCATATCGTACCTCCGTACAGAACAATCAACAGACCCAGCCAAAATTTCACTCTCAGTCACCTTTACAGAAGTAATACAATCTTTGGCATCATTAAAAACTTGAATAGGTTCGTTTCTTCTCGACTTAATATCCCAGCACGCAACAGTATTATCTAAACTTCCCGAAACGGCCACACTCGACTCTTCGTTAAGTCTAATGCACGTTACAGTACTTGCATGTCCACGCAGACGTCTCAAAGGCTGAGCTGTAGAAACGTCCCACACAATAACGGACTTATCAGAAGAACAAGATATAATCTGGCTACTATCACAGGAAGCTGCCGCGTCTAATACTTCATTTCCGTGTCCTCCGTATGTTTTCAGTAATAAACTACGGTACGGATTCCACAACTTGATTTTCTTGTCTGAACCACAAGTTATGCAATATGAACCGTCAACTGCAAATAAAAGAGAAACTCGGTGTGAATTAAGTGGACTAAATTCAGTTGTCTTAACAGTACAACATCAACGTAATTATTATATCACACATTACAGGTTTGGCACTCGAGTGAAGATCGTATGCAGTCGAGCGCTTAATAGCACCAACAAGAACTAACGTTTAAAAGATTTGTATGTAAATATACTTTTCTGCATTAAAAATAATCTAAGTTTAATTCATTGCAGCTAGATTTGGTGGAATTTGAACATTTTAGTAAAAAATATTCGAGATATAAATGAAAACCTAACCTCACTTACTTTTGTAAACTGTTTAAATTTAAAACTTACCATTAAACCTTACAGCTCTTACTGCCCCTTGTTGACAATCAATTGTATTTATACACTGGAGGTCTAATTTAGGCTTTGCTTCAGTCATTTTACCCAAAATAAAATTTTAAACGTTTATCGCCACTTCCACTATAACTTGTCACTAGATGGCTCTGCAGCTCTGCACAAGCACAACAAATCGTAAATTGGTAAATCAATCGACGAAAATTAATTAAAATCTTGGTTTATTAGGCAGTACCTATGCAACACGAATGCAATTTACAGCTTCAAATAATCTCAAATCTCACCACTAGTGACATCTTACGTATTATCAAGAAACGAAGAAACCAAATCAAAATTTATTAATACAAATTTTGGTTAGGGCTTAGGGCATAGGGCTTCCCTTGTCCACTTTACATTAGAAAAGTTACATCCTAACGTATGCCCCTTATAAAGTAGTAAACCCTTTAAGTAAAAGCAAAACTAACTCACAGAAATATACAACTCAACATTTATTAAATAAACCATAAAACATATCAACTATCTTTCAACTGCTTTATACGTTCTTCTAAGTTACTAACTAAACTATTTTGATGCGTGTTCAACTGTTCAACGAGACTCAAGCTTAAATTACTTAAAGTTTGCACAAGTTCAGTTTGAGCTGCTTGTATATTAGGCACAGAATTAAATTTCATAATTTCATCTTTATTTAAAAGTTTTCCTTCAAAGATTGCAGCTAAAAATAATCATCATTAAAGTGAAACCTCGCAAGCCTGGTATTATAATAATATATTTACCCATAAAAACAAGCTGTGGGAACTTCTTAGCTACACGAAACAACTTTTTAATTTCTGGCTCACGACAAAAAACCATCATATTTCTTGATACATAAAATTCCAATATTGTCTCATAAGGTGTACCTTTAACAGCCTTTTCGATCGTCTTTTTACCGTAACTTTTCATAATCATGTTTTGTTTCTTATACGTTGCGAAAGCTTTAAATCTATCATCTGCATTAAACGGGTTCATGTGAAAAAACGCAACTAAACGCGAAGTTTCAAAATGATTATACAATTCACGAGCTAAAATGTCCTGAAACGGATTTGTGGCAGATTTAGCCCAATAGTCGACACCTTTTTTACATAACTCTGCTGGAGGTATGTCTTTTTTGGGATTTATGAATCTCGGTTGGGTCAGTAACAAAAACTTTGCTTTGTCAAAATGTGGATGTCTCGGTTTTTGAATATTTATTTTTGATCGGAGACGAGTTGTTTGAATTGATAGCGAAGAAATTTTTAGAAAAACTGAAAATTCCTAGTTATTTTTTGCTTACAATTAATAATAACTTACATTTTCGTGTTACTAAAGCCATTTTACTTATAAAATGTATAATATAAAAGTAAAATACAATATTTATCAATAATATTTGGTGAGGTTATGTTTGGTATTGGTTGTTGGTTGTAGTTCGGAAAGCCGACAAACGACAACACCGCTACTGGACTGCTGGCGGTGAATTTAAAATATCGCTAGGAATTCAAATTTAAAACTAATTGATCATAAAAACGAAATGCTTTGTATTAAACGATAAGTATCACTAAAATTTTGTGAACTAGCACGATTATTAATAAAATCAACAAATACAGTCTGTTAAATTCAACAAAATAAATTAATTTATAAAAAGGGCGTCTTTCTCATGAATCAAATCTCGTAACGTCGAGATATGCCGTGCATGAGCTAACTACAAAAACACCCTGTATACACGCGTTAAAGAGCGTTTTTTCTATCGAAAATTTGGTATTTTAATCAGCTAATTAATTATTTACGTAGCCAAGGAAGTAGTTATGCGCGCACTGTTATTAGGCAACCACTAGCGCATTACCACGACGCCAGCGTCGGTACGCGTCGCCGCAATAATGTGCTATCACCTTATAATGATCAAAAGTATTTTAAGTTTATATAATTAAATAACGGCATTTAATAAAAAATATGAATGAAGAGTTTTACCATTGAGGTAAAGGTGTTGATTGCAATTTAAGAATAGAATTTAGAGTTATTTTTTCTTTTTCTAAAATGCATCAAATCGATAGCTTTATTATTTGAAGTTTTTCGTAATTTGAAATATTTATTTTTCAGATTGTAGTACTTTATGTGCTATCGTTAATACCATGGCCAGGCCCTACGATATTCAAAATTTCGTGTCCAAAAGACAACGCAAGAATAGTAAGAAAAATAATACAAAATAAATGGATTCCAGTATTGGAAAAGTACAAAGTTAGCATACCTTTAGAATGTCCATTTCATCCTTTGCGGGATATATTTGGACCTCAAGAGATGGCTAAACAACAACACAGGCCCTCACAATGGACATGCGGGCTTTGCGGAAAATCATTTTTTGAAGAAAAGTTTTTAGATATGCACTTTGACAATCGTCATAAAGGACACATTAATATGGTAATTTTTTAAAAAAATACTTCCTCTTATTACGTGCCCCAAAATTTAAATTTTAGGCAGAAGATGCCGTTTGTTTAGCCGATTATTGCGATATTATACGCTGTGATGTACTTAAAACACAAGAGGAGAAAATTATACAGCCAGATGTTATAAATACAGACATAGAAATATGGAGAGAAGCTTCTGCTTATAGAACAGAATTAGTAGTTTCTGGTTCGAAAGACCTAGCCAAATATAAAGAAAAAGAAGAAATTATATTTACCACTAAAAAAATTAGCAGTAGTAACCAAAAGAAAATAGAACATTGTGAGAAATACGAGGGTCCAAATGGTGCAACAGAAAACAACGGTATGCATTTTGTTCCTAATTTATAATACAAAATTTGAGTAGGTATGGGTACTTTTCGTCTGAAACTGAAGGTAATATTCAGGTATGAGGAGATTTAGAATACTCTGGTAAGATCTTCCATTGCCCTGCATATTAAACTGTAACGATGATAAGCTGCTACTCTTCCATTTCTATTTCGGTTAATCGTCTTCTCTCCTTTACTTGTTAGTCCTTCAAATAATATTCAGGTCGTTATTAAGCCTCACCCTGTCCTTGCCTATTTTATGAGCCTATTTACTACTACCCTTCAAACTTATTTAAAACATTAATTTTATATTTACGTTCGTTTACTGGTGTTACTATATGGCGCGCCCATCTCACTTGACTATAATAATACATCGGCGCACCCCTAATATAATACACCTATAATTATACTACTCAATTAACAGTTTATAGAATGACCTAATTAATTAAAATTTGCAGAAGATGGTAATTCTAGCGAAGAAGATAAATCGCAAAATGTAAGTTTTAACAATATGTGTCAAAACGATTTGGTCGATTCCGCCTTACCAGCAACCGATAACAAACAACAACGAATAGCAGAGCTACAAAAATTAAAAGCAAACTGTAAACCCGAGGAATTGCAAACTTTAAAGACCAAGTGTGAAATTCTAGTAAGAGACTGCATCGCAGGTTTATTAATACAACTTTCAATAAAAGATTTTAAAGAAATCGAAGGTTCGACACTACATTTAGTTATTTCCTTTTTATTATAAAATAAAGTCGTTTCAGATGAATTGAATAAGGCAGTTTGTTGGTATTTAACTTGCGATAGATATTGGGAAGACTCTCATAGTGATCTTCGACATTTTCCATGGGGTTTAGTTTGTGTGGTTGTTATGGTCTTGTCGTTGGGCATTTGCATCTGTTATTACATAATTTGGGTTTTATTTGAGTAAGTTGGTAGATAGAAAAAAACAAAACAACTGTTGAACGATATTTTCTAGCACCGATGATGTTAGTGTTACGAGCACCAGTATAACGGATCGATCGACTCCATCGCCTGCTCACCTTTTGCGTCAAGATATGTCCCATAATATAGATGGACACCAATACGGTGATGATTATTATAATGCTGGTGATAAAGATAACGAATATATTTATGTTACATACCCTCCAGATTTAAAAAGAAGACTACTAGAGAGGTATAAAAATTGTTACTTTTAGGTTTTATTTAGTGTAGCACCTATAGTCAAAATTAGAAATAGTTTTTTAGTAGTTTCACAAAGAGACAGGGTGAGACAAGAGTTTGAACGATTAAAATAAAATCGTAATAGTATAAAGAAACCCCAATGTCTCCCCCTGTTGTTTACTTAGTAAGTTTAGTAGATAATACATTAAAAAGACTTAGCGGTAGTAACTAAAAAAATTTTAATTGTAGTTGCTACAATCGTACAACCCGCTTGTGACTACCAGTAGTACTAAACAAATTGGAAACGACTTTTACTATAAATTTAGTTTAAAAAAAAATATGAAAACTAAAAGAGTTAATAGTTAATTCACAATTTTTTCTAGATTAGTTTTATTAGATCCGCTTGATATTTACAAATTCTGCATGCATGTAGAATACCGGGTGGCGCAGACCTATTGGTATATAATATCCCATTTTTTATTTATTTTTAGAGAAAACTTTCAAGCGTTGCATAAAATGAACTTATCAAACGTCCCTATTTGACAGGAAAATTAGTTCTTTCCGACTTGGACATCAAGTAATTCCCCCATTTTTTTGAATCCAGGGTCTTTCTAAAATAAACCTGCAAACTTATACAGTAAGTTTCTTGGACTAATATAGTATGTTTAGACCGTGGCCTTTTAGACCTAATTTGCCTTATCCAAAAATGCATTCCAAAAATTACAGGCCTTCAAATTAAACACTATCGTTTCAAAGAATTAACTCTACAAGTTTGTCTGTAGATATGGGTATATTTTAGAGACACTCTGTGCTTAATTTTCTGAATCTTGTACTAGTACTACGCAGTAGTAGGAGCAATTCTGGTTTCTAAAACATGTAGTCAGGATAAAAGATACACTCTCATTTATTCTGAGAGACCAACGACGCTCTAGTAAAATTAAGTTACGTCAGAAAGCACACAAGAAGCTCACGAGCGCCTTTAGTTTCAAATAGAAATTCATTAACAGTGTTTAATCACTAATAATAGTTCGCTTGCAATTAGAAGTTTTAAAATGTAACAACAATTGCTTACAGAGTGATATTGGCAGCAGCTCTAGGTTTAAAACTCCAACAAAGACCAAATTTGGCTGGTCGAAACAATATGAGTAGTCAGTTTTGTAAACCAATAAAAATCAGATATCAAAAAATATACAGGTTGTACATAAAAAAATTGGTGTAAAATTGTACTATAGGAAACAAACGGGTGCAATTCAAATTCAAATTGTATTTGATGCTATGTCACATTGGTGATTACATACGTCGAAAACTAATTCCATACTACAAGACACCAACAAGCGACAAAAGTAGTACAATTATAAAAACATCACCTATCATCTAAGTACTCCTCAACTAAGTTCCTATAGATTAATATAGCTAACCTTTAGAAATATATACGCGATTTCATTGATACAGTAGCTATTCCTTAGCAGATAAGACCAAATAAGGTCAAAACAGCGATTTTGGGAATGCGCTGCTGTGAGTAAATCAAAAATCACTTTTTCAAGTGTTTAATGAGTACAAACTACAAAATAATATTAAAAAATCCACAAAATTTATTGTAGAAATGAGCCAATCTACTGTGGTTTATTTAAAAACCAAATGCAATGTAGCTTCTGGCTATAACTGATTTTGATTTATTATATCAAAAAATGACGTTTGATACTTTCATTCCATTTGCCGGGATTAAAAACCTAATCAAAAATAAAGAAAAAATAGGAGGCGCAACAAGAGTCTGTCAGCCGGTATGATTAAATTTGTTGTTTACTCTTTATTTATTTTCTATGTATATTAAAAATTTTTTTATACCACAAGGTGTAAATTTGCATCGTTTATGTGTACAAATAAACATATTCATATGTATTTGGTTTTATTTAACCCAAAAGAGACACAAGCCGAACCATCCCGATATTTGCCTTTAGACACTTTAATATCAATTCCTTTGTTTAAAAAAAGAATAAGTAGAGTAAAATTCAATTTTAGTATAAGAAAGTATTTATTGAAAGAGAAGAACTAATGACATTAAATGTGATAAGTGTAATCGTAAATAATTAAAATCCTTTCTATATACAAGATGTGTCTATTAACAATACAATGTTTGCACATAAAGACCTGTTATCGATCAGTTATGTTTTAACATAAATAACTTGTTTTGTCGAACCTTAAAATTTTAAATAAATGTTTTTAAGCGATTGCCTCTACATAAAGCACCAATGTGCATGTAGTTTACATAATAAAGACAATTATAATCTCGCACGTTTCCAATTACTTCAATATCCAGTTTTAAAGAGATTATGATGAGCTCCATATCAATGTTGCATTGAACTATAAACTTCTTCACCTACGATGTTGGTTGTCCTATAATAAAACGTGTTAACACAAACATTACATACTCGTCACTCGCCACCTCTCAACCCCCTAACATTTAGAATAATTGAAGAATAACTTGAAAAAAATAAAATAAAAGGTCGTAGGAAAAAGATAAAATAAAAAATTCTTGCTTTTTAAAACCTACAATAGAACACAACAAAAAACCCAAGGATTAAAAAAAATAGAAATCTGAACCTTATGAAAACAAACTACTAATTGTATCTCCGCCTGTATGGAGCCCCCCTCCCGTAATCGCCCCTATTACGATTCGATTCTTCCATTCTTCGCTTATGCTCTGCCATTCTCAACAATCTTTGTTGCTGTTTTGTGGCAATCTAAAGTTAAAAATAATCATTAACACTTAAAACAATTACAAAAACTACAAACACACCTCTTCGGGAGTGAGGGGCAGCCAATAAATACTCGGCGTTGCTTTTGTTTTTTGAAACAAATCGTCCATCAATTTTTGCGGTATTTCTTCCTCTTTTTTCCTTTGTTTTCGACTGATAAAATCTGTAAAAGGCACAAATGTAGCTAAGTTTTTTTTCTTGGGTCTCTTAAAAATACCTTCTGTTGGGGTGGGACTTCTTCTGTGTTTGTGATGTCTATCATTTCGTTCGTGCCTGCCGTGACGTTCATTGCGTTCTCGACTCCTAGATTTCGTTCTACTTATATCTTCTTTACCGATATCCCACTCTCTAACTCGCTTTTCAACTTTATTTACTTCTCTCTCTTTTACGTATTTTTCTTCCTCTACAATCTTGGGCTTTTTAGCCGGGGACTAAAATTGAATTTTTTAAAAGTTAATTACAACACCTAAAGAAACTGCCGCAAATAGACTTTTTCAGCCGTCCAACACAGAAACTTCTTTTAACAGTAAGAAGGGAGGCTTTAGTGTTAGGATGCTAGTTTTACCTGATTTTCTACGTCTTCTGGGTCCATCGCTTTTGGCTGAACTATCACAGGTGGAGGGGTTGGATTACGAGCTCTTTCCATATCCTCTGCAGTCGAATAATCGATCATCAATTTTTTGCCATTTCCAATAGGCCAATGAACACCGTGCAGTGCATTTCTAGTAGCTTCAGCCTCCCTAAAATAACAATCTTTTAAACAAATTTTCCTTATAGGTCGTTTCACATCAAGTGGTCCAAAACTTTTCACTTCACAATTTTTTTTAACAAATTTTGCGTAGTCACCTTAACAAGCCGGTAGTTCAAAATGACCATCATTTTAACTTTATTGTTTTTAGGTGAAGGCCATATATTTATGTTTCAAAGGGTGCGGCATTTTTTTACAGTTTAAAGGGTTCGTAGAAACTGAAATACTTCGGTTCCTATAAGTTCGATCAATATTATGAGGCTTAAGCCCATTTGTTCGTAAGAAAACAGAATACAAAATTGTTCATAAGACATTTTCATCTAAATAAAATCCTCAAGGATATTTCAGCCCTAACTCTTTAGTACTCTCTTTTAAAAAAACTCTCCTCTTCACAATAGTAGGGGAGCCCAAGCGGGGATTTTGGTTTTTATTCGAGCGCGGCAGAAAACCATAAGGAAAGAATCCTTGCACCCTGTATGAACCACCATCATTATATAAATCCTTAATACAGGGGGGTGCGTCCAGGGCAGCCGATCAGATTAGTAAAAAAAAATCGATCCTTGAATTAACTCGAGCTCGTCAGATTAACACAAGGTAAGTTCATTACATGCAGAAAAAGGTACATTTCAATATTCTGACGATTTGAGCATGACATAAGAAAATAAGCGAGTCTCTAGTTTGCAAAAAGAAAACGTCACCTGGAAGTATTCGAGCGCGGTTAATTTTTTTTCCATTTTGAAGGAAATCATGTAAGAATTACGGATATAATATAATCTGCCGGTTTCTTTGCGGTGAAAAAGCTAAAATTATCAATAAAGTACGTACGTACTTTAGGTAACGTGCAGGTGCTGGGAACTGTGTATAGTTCGTTCAGTATTTCTGCTGTGTCACATGATCAACTTTTGTATTCGTTATTTTGTTCTTACGCGTAAGAATTTTTTTACAACGTATCAGGCCTGATTAGACCTAGAGGGCTTCAACTATTCATGCTGGATCAAACTTGAACAAGTATGATCATGCATGATCAGGCTTAAATCAATTTGTAACATCAGACATGATCATGTCTGTTCATGTTGAGTCAGACATGAACCAACATATCAGGCCTGACCACAGAGCTGGAGGTTTTTAATCTTCCAGGCTGGATCAGACATAAACAGGCATGGTCAATGGTCATTTTTTTCCCGGGTTACATATTATTTTCTGTTCGTTGTAATTATTCCATTGAAATGAAAAAAAAATAAAAATAATTTTTTAAACTGTCAGAACAACGGAATTCCTCAACATAATTGTCAGATTTTAGGTCAGCACAGCAAGAACATCAAGCTGAAAACGTCTGCATATAAATCTGATGAGCTTGAGTATTTCAAGGTCACGATTTTTTTTTACATTATCAAAACTCGGCCATGAGTTCTGGTCGCGTCCAAATCGTCAGTCTTTTGAATATAATGCCTTTTACAGTTCACTTAACATTCCTTTTGAATATCTGATACGCTCGAATAAATTTTTTTTTTTTTCATTTTCTACCCCGTCATGCGGCCACCCCCATCTTGTAAGCCGGCAGATAAATATTTTCTCGTTATCAGAAGCACGTAGGGCGTATACGATATTAATGTCTGACGCGCTCTAGTATTTCTATGTCACAAATTTTTTTAACATTTTTGAAGATTTGTACACACTTACCCCCGCAGTGAAAGGGCATATATCATATAAACTTTTTACTTTTTAGTATCTAATCTTCACAATTCAATAGGTTTCCGCAACGCTTAAGTAACTACCCATTTAGCATCTTGGGCTCCCCTACTACAAGGAAGTTTCAAGTTTCTACAGCAAGAGATAGATTCTCCAATTTTGAACTATCAACATGTTAGGGTGACTGCACAAAAACAACAAACGTTTTAAGAATGACCAAGACACCATATCATTCAATTACGAACCACTTCATATGAACTAAGCCCAGTTTCAAAATTAAACTTACTCGTTAGTTTCGTAGCAAACGTGGCATTTTGATTTAATTCGATCAGTCCAAAATCCATTTTCGACAATTTTTCCTGTTCTTTCTAAGAGCTCTTTGAGTTGCTTAAGAGTAAAAGGTCTTACTAGATTAGATATAAAAAGAATCGAAGACACGGGATTCTTTGCAGGACTTGGTGGTGGCTTAAGTTTACTCGCTGTGTCATCCACAATCGATATTTTACGATTCATGGCAATAATATTCGAATTATTAGCTTCTTGCTCGCTAGCTTCATCCATTTCGGAAGAATTAACAGAAGATTGTGTCTCTACACGTTTTTGCTCGACATCGTTAGTCTTATAGTCTATAGATACTTTCCTGCTAACTTTACGGTTATTGTCAAATGACTTACGTTTATCGGTTGTTGCAAGTTTTACTTCCTTCTCTTCGAGGAACTGCAAATCGGGACAGAATTGCTTAATTGTATCTATATCGATATTTTTAATTACAGGCTTTGTGAATTCTAAGCCTGCAAGCGAATTGCCCCATTTTCTTTTGCGAATAATTTTTTTGCCTTCGACACTTGGAGCTCGGTATAAATCCAAGTTGCTTTCATTTTTTTTGGAAGAAGTTTCAATAATTACGTTATCCACAGATACTGATTCTTCATCTGATCTGGGTTTATTATCAGCAGCGGGTGATTTCATAGTCTCATCGATGATGTCTTTACTTTGAAGAATCAAAATTTGATTGTCACCTTCATCTTTATCTTAAAGAAAAAAGTTTAATTTAAAAAAGATATTTAAGAGTTTAAAAAATTATAATGTTCATATAAAAATTCGTTAATTCAACATTTTTAACACAAATTATGCTTTAATTTGGGTGTCTTCAACTTACACCAATATTTCCCAAACTGTTTTAATATGAGACACTTTTAAATTTTCAATGACGACTCAGTAGAATTTAGTAACAAAAATTGTGATACTTTAACATCAACACCTCGAATTACACTGCAGTACCAAGTTTGAGAAATGCCAGTTCAAGACACTTAATACTCACAATCTAGAGTTTAAAAATGATTAAGGATCGAGTTAAAAACTGATATTTAAGTGAGAGATTAAATTAATGTAACACCATGTTGTTGAAGATTAGATGAAAAAATAAAAATAAAAGTGCAAAATAAATTTAAAAATACCTGCTTCGTCCGAAGAAGTTCCTCCCGACTTTAATTCTTCTCTTTTTGAATCTGAATCGTCTCTTTGTTCAATTTCAACTTGTCCCTTTATTGCATCTGCATCAACTGTTTGTTCGATTTCGAGTAGCCCCTCAACTGATTTCGAGTCTGAATCATCTATTTGCTCAGCTTGAGGTTGTTCCTCTTCCTTTCTAGCATCTGAACCATCTGTTTGTTCAACTTGAGGTTGCTCCTCTTCCTTTTTTTCATCTGAACTATCAGTATGTTCAATTTCAGGTTGTCCCTCTTCTTTTTGTGGACCTGAATCGTCTATTTCTTCAACTTCAGGTTGCTCTTCAACTGGAGACTTATTTTCTTCCACTTTTTCAACACGTTCACTTTCTTCCTCCTTATGCAATACTTCGGCTTCTGGCTCAATTTCATCTTCGTTTTGAGGTTGTTGTTCACTTACTACTTCGTCATGAACTACTTGCTCAGTTGTAACTTCTATTTTGTCAACAACTTGCGTTTGTTCATCATTGACGATCTCAACTCCATCCACACTTTGTGGCAAACTTTCAATGACCTCAGAATTAGAAGGTTGGATTATTGTTGTAGTTCCTGTTACATCGCAAGGAACAAATTCCACTTTTTCTGCCACTTCCTCACTTTGAACAACTTCTACTACATTACTATCAGATTTAGATTCTTCAATCTGAATACTTTCGATGGCAGATTTGATCTCATCACTTATATTATTTTCAACTTCGGTCGTATGAAAGAGCTGCTCTTTAGTATTTTCTTCAGATTTAGGGGAAGAGCTTTCGGAGCTGATCGCAATCGGCTCTTCGATTACTTCCGTGGGTATCTTACTCGTTTCAATAACTGTTTGTTTACCGTCACTAAACTTAGTCACAGGTTCGTTATCAATAATTTCGACCGATTGTTGTTCGTCAACATTAGAAACACTTTCTTCGACACTTTTTGAGTTTTGTTCTGTAATATCTTCCTGTGTAGCATCAGAAAATTCGCTTGTTTGGGAAACAGAATTAGATTCCTCGTTATTCCCGAATTCATTTTCGGTATTGGACATAGTTTCGTTATCAACCCGAATATCGATAGCGGCTTGGGGTGACTGAGGTGTCACCTGTACATTTTCAGAAATTTCACTTTTGGTTCGATCCCGAATCTCTTGTATTTCCTGACTTTTTTCGTTTTTTGATTTAGTTTTACTTTTAGACTTACCTTTACCTTTTTTATCTTCGAGCTCTTCAAGTTCAACTCCGCTTTCGTCAATGCTCTTTCCTACAGATCCTCGATGTCTGGATTTTCTAGTCGTTACGACGTCTTCCGAACTCGTCACGTCTTCGTCGTATCGACTACCCGATTTATTACGACGACGCCTAGTAGTAACTTCATTTTTTTCGGGCGAAGACATGATGGGTCGAGTTAAACATATTTTAAGTTTTTGTATTTCGCCACTCGGTGCAGCCGACGGAGTTAATACTTTCCATACTTGTTCCTCTACCGATGGATCCTCGACGGCTTTATCAGTTTCTGTGACTACTTCTACCGCTTTTGATACTAGAGCTTGAAGAGGTACGTCGTTGGAATCGTCGTCAGATGAACCGGACGATGACCTTTTGCGGCGTTTTGAATGACGACGGGATCTACGCGTCGGCTCTGTGGGCTTTTCAGGCGATGCTTTGGCTGCACTACGCGAACTTTTACGACGCATGCTTTGAAACAGAACAAGAGAAATAAAAAATACAATTTTGCCAAACACGAACTAATTAAAATAACTTAAAATTGGCGTAAATTAATTTAAAAACTAAAACAAACGATATTTTAGGTTATGATTAAAAATAAGGGGGCGCCATTGTTTGTTTAAGTTGGCCGGGTTCAAATATATTAAACAATTACGACAAAAAATTACACTAACCTTCGATGCTGTGTCGATTCTAATGAAATGCAATATCCAAAAACACGACAGGAAACATCAATTAAATAAATAGCGATTTTAATAGCGCAAATTGATCTTTTAACTTCTACGGTGCACGACGCCAAAAATTTGACAGTTGACCGACCACTCAAATTTTTGTTGCGGAATATACAATATACAGGGTAATTCTGTAATTCAGAATGTATTAATAATTATTAATAAATTCGATAAAGTAAAATTTTATTGGTACATTTTATGGTAACTTCTGTGCAGTTTTAACGCGGTTTTAACTACTGTTTAGCAAAAGTTAATTATAAATGATTTTTTAATTGACTGCGACTTTACTGGTGATTTTGTTACGTCTGTTGGTAATCATGAACAAAATAAATGAACTGTTTGAACGTAACCTCAGTGACGTCTTACAAAGTGATGTGTCTTCACAAATTGATAAAATTAATTTAAAACTTGAAATGATAGTATCTTGAAGTTAAGCAACCGAATTAGTAAAAATGAAGCTTATTATTATTGATTTAATGCTGCTTTTGTGCATGACAGAAGCTTTTTATTTGCCAGGTTTAGCGCCAGTAAATTATTGTAAAGAAGGCGAAGAATCTGACGTTTGCAAGGTACTTCCTTTGGCATTTACCACGTATTTACGCTAAATTTCGTTTTTATTCTAGTCGGATATTTTATTGTACGTAAATAGGTTGAATACCGAAGAGTCTGTAATACCGTACGAGTACAGTCATTTTGATTTTTGCCTTCCCGATAATGACGTAAAATCTCCGGTAGAAAATTTAGGACAAGTCGTGTTTGGAGAACGTATTAGGCCGTCGAATTATAAAATTAAGTTCATGAAAAATGCAACTTGTAAAACAGTTTGCACTAAGAAGTATTCCGGAAGTGCTTATGTGGCAGATGTTCTGTTAAGTATAATTCGAAAGGGAATTAGTTTGAATTATCAACATCACTGGATTGTCGACAACATGCCCGTCACTAGCTGTTACGATACCGACGATAATCATCAGTTCTGTAGTACAGGATTCCCTATGGGCTGTTATTCTCGCGATAGAAGAGATACTTGCTTTAGGCATGTGGCTAGCAAAAATGCATACTACATTTATAATCATGTCGACCTTATTATCACTTACCATTCTGGGGCGTCGGAAGAATGGGGTAGTAAGTTTGGAGATAATGGTGGTCGAATTATCTCCGTTAAAGTCATACCAAGAAGTATTAAACACGACGAGTACGTATTTGATTATTTAACACAGTTTTATTTGGTTTTAATAAATTGATTTCAGTGTACCCGATTGCTCATCTCAAGAACCATTGCAAATACCCACCAAACCGTTGGCCAAAACCGAAAGTTTTGACATTACATATACATATTCGGTCACTTTCAACCTAAATAACACAATTAAATGGTCTTCAAGATGGGATTACATATTAGAATCCATGCCACACACGAACATACAGTGGTTTAGTATTTTGAACTCGTTGGTAATTGTATTGTTTTTGTCTGGTATGGTGGCTATGATTTTATTGCGAACACTTCACAAAGATATTGCCAGGTACAACCAAATTGATAGTGGAGAAGATGCACAGGTAGACAAACGCCTCGAAATCGATTTGTTTGTTATTTTTATTATTTTTTAGGAAGAATTTGGTTGGAAATTGGTTCATGGTGATGTTTTTCGTCCTCCGCGTAAAGGAATGCTCTTGTCGGTTCTATTGGGGTCTGGTATTCAAGTTCTCTGCATGACTTTAGTTACACTTGTCTTTGCATGCATGGGATTTCTCAGTCCTGCAAATCGAGGAGCATTAATGACTTGCGCTATGGTCTTATATGTTCTTTTAGGCACACCTGCTGGATATGTGTCTGCCCGAGTTTACAAAAGTTTTGGTGGGGAAAAATGGAAGTCTAATGTACTGTTAACGTCGATGCTTAGCCCAGGGTAAGCTCAAAATGTGTTTGGAGATTTTAAACGTTTATGTGAATTGTTTCAGGATTGTTTTTTGTTTATTTTTTATTATGAATTTGGTTTTGTGGGGCAAAGGAAGCTCTGCTGCCGTGCCTTTTACCACTCTTATTGCACTTTTGGCACTATGGTTTGGAATTTCTGTACCTTTGACGTTAGTTGGTGCTTATTTTGGTTTTAGAAAGAGGGTAAGAGCTATTTTTAGTCATACAAATGTAGTAGATAAGTTTATCGTTGAATTAATTTAAATTAAATTTACATATATTGAATAATTACTGATATGTTTATATTTTGCAGGCTTTAGAACATCCTGTAAGAACCAACCAGATTCCTCGTTTAATTCCGGAACAGTCGATTTACACCCAGCCGGTGCCTGGAATTATAATGGGGGGAGTATTGCCATTTGGGTGTATTTTTATTCAATTATTTTTCATTTTAAATTCAATTTGGTCGTCGCAAATGTACTACATGTTCGGCTTTCTTTTTCTCGTATTCATTATTTTATTAATTACCTGTGCCGAAACTACAGTTTTGCTTTGCTATTTCCACTTGTGCGCAGAAGATTATCATTGGTGGTGGAGATCCTACTTGACGTCTGGTTTTACATCCGTTTATCTATTTTTATACTGTTGTCACTACTTCTTTACAAAATTACAAATAGAAGACATCGCATCTGGCTTTTTATACTTTGGGTACACTTTAATCATAGTTTTCTTATTTAATTTATTAACTGGCACAATTGGATTCTTTGCTTGTTTTTGGTTTATCAGAAAGATTTACAGTGTTGTAAAGGTTGATTAAGTCTGAAGAGTACGTAATTAGTATAATATTGTGATGTATATAAATATATGTACTTTTAAGTAGATTCAGTTGATCTTACGAGAAACATTCAGAAATTAATCTTTTTCGAAACGAGATTTTACTTCTACCAACTTTGTAGATTTCAGAAGAAGTTGGTGC
This sequence comes from Malthinus flaveolus, assembly GCA_950108345.1. Taxonomy (NCBI): domain Eukaryota; kingdom Metazoa; phylum Arthropoda; class Insecta; order Coleoptera; family Cantharidae; genus Malthinus; species Malthinus flaveolus. Next base: position 5,446,561 of record OX467285.1, read on the forward strand.
CAAATTTTTTACTAATATCCTATCGTTTTTTTATTTTGCAATTGATTGTTTTGTTAAATATTTGTTTTATAGAAATAATTTGTTTGCTTATGGGCGTTGTTAATTTGAAAAAGATTACTGGGGCTGGGGTAGTAATTTTTGCTCAAATTTTGCTTCTTAAAATTAAGAAAGTTTTGATAACTCCTATATTGATGTATTTTAATAATTTTCTATAATGACAATTTAAATTGGTACCATTTACTGTTTTAATTTGCACAGTTTTTGAGTGTTTAAACAAAATTTGTTGTAAATTCACAATTTTTTATTGTGGCTCCTATGTATAATAACTTTCTGTGCTATTTATAATATATTAGTTGTCTTCGACAATAAAATATGCACAAACAACTTGTCAGAATTTTTTATTTCAACAATTTCAAATTATGGTTTGTCTCGCTGGTTTATGGCCTTAGTCCATATTTACCTTCTCATTTTACACTACTTGAAACTGTAAAACTTCATAATAAAAGAAATTGTTCCAGTACCTTAAAGGGGAGGTCTTATAGGCTACTATAAGAAGATGGATCGTCTTTTTTTGAAAAAATTATCACAAAAAGCAACCCACATTGTTTCTGTGCGCCGTGTTACAGGTAATTTCAGCACTCTATGACAAAAGCTTCTAGTCAGGTCAGAGCATGGCTAAATGATAGCGGTAAATTTAAATCCCAGTATGAGGAACCCTTATAGAGAAAAGAACCCTTGATAATTTACCCATTTTCTTCAGTTCCCAATTTGTTGTTCATTCCTGTGTTCGCATTGAAAAACATTCTTATCTCACAAGTTCAAGAATTTCGATATATAATCCTCCGCCAAAACATGGAAGAAAATTTTTCTCCTACTTGACCTTCTTATATCTTGGATACGAACTGCATGTTTTCTCTAACTCTAGGCTTATGCAGAGATACGTTTAGTAACTTTCTACTTTGCTAATAAGATCCCTCATAAATAGTGTGGCAGCATTGGGCATTGTTGTACCAGTGAGGCATTAGTCCGACTCAATCATTTTTGGACTTTACCTTGAACAAAACGAATTCGCAGTCTGATGAAAATTTGAATACTACCGTTAAAACGTCCTCGGCCCTCGGAACGATAAATCAGAATTCCTGTGAGCACTTTTCTATTTTTAAGGTCACAAAAGATTAACTACCTTACATTACTTGTGAAAATGCCGTCTTTTGGACTAAATCAACAGTGTGACTCTGGAGACCCTCTCAGAGTGCGCAAAATCTATTCCTATGCAAAAGGCGTTCAAACGCCATGTAGGTACTTAGTTTTTATGTTACTTTTAACCTTCTACACTAACGAAAAATAAGGACAAGCACGTGGTTATTCTGAAGGCTCTTTAAGGTCAGTACTAAATTTTTAGCCGACAATCGCTTCGTTCAAGGTTTTGCCGAAAAATACACAAATATACTTGGCCGATAGTTTTCAGTTAAGTATTGAGCTTGCTTTCTCGGTGAAAGTCGAAACGTATCGAAGTAAAGATCCTGTATATAGAGTATTCCCTTACACATCTAAAAAATCGATTCCAAGAGTGTTCTGCTACTGTAACCATGGAGATTTCCGTGTGGGTGGACTCAACTATCAATTGGTCACCTGGATGACACGCAATATACATTAATCGTCTAACATGGAAAACATTTACAAACTCAAAAAGGTACGTAATTTAAAATCATTTATAGTGATTGCCATTTACGTTAAGACTTAATTTAGAGCGGACGTTCGTGCGCGTTATCGAAAGCGTCACTCGAAATTAATATTTTTTTAAATATCTATTTATTGATACAGGATCAAATTATGTAAATTTACTTTTAATATCCTTATCGGTATTATCTATATTACAATTTTTTGTTTGCAAGGTTAAGAGTGAATTGTTTTGTTTCAGAGAATGGTTTATCCGGAAAAATTAACTTTGGGTCAAAAATCTTCGTTTTCAACTTCGTCTTGGTGTAACGAACCGTTGGATACTAACGAACAAGTTATAAATATGAAGACTTTTAATAAAAGTAGTGCTAGTAGTGATAATGAGTTTGATAAAGACAATTCAGAAATGGAAGAAGACGTAAAAAATACTGTGTAAGTTGATAAGTGTGATTGCTCTCTTCACTCCAAGATTTAAAGATGTTAATTAATCAATAAATGGCTAATCGGAAAATCATCAGATAGAAGTCGTGAAACTTGAAACCACGATCGCCGCGTTCCTTTTCTTTGTTTATCATCAGATTGTGACCTAAACCTAAACAATACTATACTGCCTAAGTCTAATTAGTGGATCCAGCTCTAATAATTTTTTAATTCGTTTCAGAATGGCAAATAAGCAATTTATACAAAACCGAGTCCGTCATCTGGTAGATGCGTTTTCACAAAGAACACAATCGGTTCGTAAAAAAATAGAAACTCCGGCAACCCCATCGTCAGTTAGTAGCCACGAAACGCTCTCCCAAAATGTACCATATAGGACACGCAACGTTACCGAAACATCTGATAAATGGTGGGACGATAATGAAACGCCAGAAATTGAATTTCATGGCAACTTTTTATCCCATTTAAGACATGCATATAATACGGCCGTAATTGATCCCCAGGGAAAGCCTTATATTGTGTGGATGTCCATAACAGCTATCGCAGTTTTATTTAACGTATGGGTTATACCTTTAAGAAGTTCGTTTCCATACCAGAATTCTTCCAATAGAGCGAAATGGATGCTTTTCGATTATTTTGCTGACATTATTTACGTCGTGGACGTACTTTTTATACAAACTAGAATTATGTACCTCAGCGAAGGATTTACAGTATCCGATTACCAAAAAACTAAAAAGAATTATCTGAGGAAGCTCAGCTTTAAGGTAGGTACATCCATTACAATTTATCGTTTATTTGCTGGTGATTGTAGCTTCCTACCATGCTCATTATCTCATCAAGAAAGAACTTTAAATTTCTCCTCAAGTCCACATTGCTTATGGGGAGAACATGAGAACTTGAAGAGGTTACTTCCAAAGCTACAATCGCCACATTTCACAAATGACCCATTGATACTTAACACCCTTTTTGTTTTCAGTTGGATTTATTGTCGCTCCTACCGTTAGACTTTTTATACCTTTACTACGGACCTGAAATGGTAATATTACGACTTCCCCGATTCTTCAAACTTCACGCCTTTTGGGCGTTCTTCGACATGATAGACAAGCTAATTGCTTCACCCCACATAATTCGTGTCAGCCGTACTTTGCTTTACATGATGTACCTAATTCACGTCAACGCTTGTGCTTATTACGCATTTTCGTTATGGGAAGGAATCGGTAGCAACAGTTTTGTCTACCACGGAAAAGGAAACGCTTATATCGTTTGTTTTTACTTTGCCACCAAAACCGCAACTTCGATCGGCAAAAATCCAAAACCGACCAAAGAAACAGAATTTATGTTTATGACATTTTCTTGGCTCATGGGAGTTTTCGTTTTTGCTTTACTAATTGGACAAATTCGAGATATTATAGCGACTGCAACGAGAGCGCAAACCGAATGTAGAAAATTAGTCGATGAAACTTTGGAATATATGAGACGGTTGAATCTGCCACAGGATATGCAAAGACGGGTGCAGTTGTGGTTTACCTACACTTGGGAAACACAACACACTTTAGGTTAGTTCGAAAGTTTTTCCTCTAATCCTTCCTTATTATCGAGAAATTTATTTCTAGACGAAAACACAATCATGGATTGCTTACCACATAAAACAAAAACCGACATTGCAATAAACGTCCATATAAAAACTCTCAGCAAAGTCAACTTATTTGCCGATTGTGACGAAGCTTTACTACGTGAACTTGTACTGCAACTAAAATCGGTCATTTACTTACCAGGAGACATAATTTGCAAAAAAGGGGACGTGGGAAAAGAAATGTACATCGTCCAGTCGGGAAAAGTGCAAGTAACTGGAAGGAACGAAAAAGAAGTTCTTGCCACTTTATCCGAAGGTTCTGTTTTTGGCGAAATAAGCCTTCTCGGCATTTCGGGCATGAATAGAAGAACTGCAGACGTCAGGTACGTATTTCCAATCAACTCGACTAAAACTAAAGTTTAACAATTTTTTTTAGATCGCACGGTTACTCGAACCTGTTCGTTTTAAGCAAATCCGATTTGAACGAAGCTTTAAGACATTATCCAGAAGCTCAAGAACTGCTCAATAAAAAAGCAAAACAGCTCATGAAATTAAATGCGGAATTAGAACGTAAAAATAATGCTGTGATCGTAATAGATAATCCAAAATCTGAACCGCAACTTTTGACCACAGTTCTGCAAGTTGTTCCGGCAGACTCAAATGTAGATCAACTATTGAGGTATGGCAGTAAGCGCAGAAGAGAGGACTGTCCAAAAATTGGGCCGAGGTTTAGTTTGCCCGTTATGGTCGAAACTAAAAATTATAGTACGTTTCAAGCTAAAGTTACTGTGCACAGGTCTTTTAGTTAAAATTTCAATGACGTTAATTAAAGTTACGTTATTGCACAAAAGTATATATTATATATAAATACCCTGTACATAATATTTTTTAATGTTAGTTATTTTTATTACTAAGAAAAATCAATAAAAGGTAAACAATTTGTGTTTATGAAATTTTCTTATAATAGCCCAGTCAAATATTGTGGGGAAAAACTTCATCAGCTTTGAAAATTGGTGTAGTTGTACAACATACTAAAAGTCCAGGAGGGTGAAGGCGGGCCAGGAAAGGGAAGCTGTTCGTGAGAGTATCTGAAGAATTGACCTTTTCGCCGTCTTCTTTTTTCGTGTTATGGTCCATTTATCGCGTTATATAAATCGCAGTTCGATTATTTTGAGTGGTTGGACTCGCTACCGTTTTTCCTTCAAATCCATTTATGACAGAGTAAGCGCTCCGATGAAGAGAAAAAAACTTATTCGTACTCAAAGTTGAAAATTGTTTTATACATTTTTTTTTGGGGGGGGGCAGTTTTTTGCGAATAGTTTTCTTATGGAGCGTCGCAGCTGTTAATGAATATAATAATTATTAAAGAAGACTCAATTACGCATATTTTTATTCAAAAATGAGTCCGATTGGTTTATTGGTCTCCGACCAATTCAAACCCAAAGTTACGCTGCCCATGTCGCTGAGAAATTCGAATGTTGAGAATTGCACTTGCGCACCGTTTTACTACCTTTGTTTTAATCAACGATCATCAGCTGATGAGAAAAATTGAGGTTTTAGGTGGCTTTGTGTATAGCGGCCTCTCAGATAGCTCGAAAGCATTATTTGTCACTGGATCCATCGCATCATTCGCAGTTTCTCTCGAAATGGAAAAATTCATTTTTTCCGAGAAACACGTTGACACAAGAATCACTCGTACAACAGCCCACGACAATTGAGATTTGAAAAAGTTAGATTTATAGCTCGCTCAAAATTCCCCCATCTTCGATGCCGAAGAACTTTTTTCCATCATCTGTTCAAGATTCATTGCCGATCAGTCCATTACCTGTGATCAAGCTGAGAGAGTTGGTACGTAACTCCTGAACTCCTCAACAAAGTGGCGGGGCAATTTTTGAAAAGCATCAATCTGCGTCGAAAGGATCGAGTATTACTATTCACTCCGAGCGAGAAACTATTTCTACTGAAACAATTTTTCATAGAATGATACTGACTCAAAGGACGAGTGAGGAGTTGAGGAGTTAGCCGAATGTCTTTAATTGTCATCTTTCCCATCATCGTTGTTTGTTGATTCTGGCATGCTGAAAACGCAAAAATCCGCACTTTTCAAGAAATTTGATCCGCTGCCAGCGAAAACGACATTGGGAAATTCAATACGTATGTGAAGTTATTGATGGGGGTTCTATAAGCCCAATCCAGCTATCGTCTTTGACGGTGTCCAGAAGACGCTTTAAATTTTAGCCCAAAAAGCGTTTCAGACTCAGACGAACAATAGGAGGTCGTGAAATAGATATTATTTTTGCGAATACGCAAAATTAGGGTTAAGGTGTCCGACTAACCCCTACCGAATAAAAAAATATAAAATTCTAGTGCCTCAAACTTTTTTTTCACAAGTGAACTGGATTACTTCATATTACCTCCTTCTGTAAAGTTTTCTTCTCCTTTTTTCACCCAAACATTTTATTCATCATGTGCTTTACATTTCATTTCTGTTGGGGGTTTCTTCTAATTTTCCAATCGTAAACTCTAGACTGGGGTAGTAAGGTCCTAGTCTTAATCTTTAGAAACGTGCAAGCCTTTGGAGAAAACGATTCGTTCCTTGCATATCAAAGCAACCGAAAGTTTTTTCAGCAGACTGGTTGTTGACCTTCGTTCATACTTTCGAAGCTTCCTTGAAGTGGTTTTGCGTTGAGCAATGAGTAGTACGCATAGCAAACACATTAGAGTTTAAAAGTCTCTGTTGAATATTCTAGAGAGATACGGTCTGCATCCATCTCCAGAACATGTAGCTTCTTAAAGCACTTCTCGACGATTTTGGTGTGCAGTAAATTCCATATCTGCAGATCATAGCCCTCATTCCCGCTGTCGTAGGGCTGCTTTTGTTGCCATCTTCTCCACATATAAATCTAGTGGAAGAAGGTATAGCAGCACCTCCAGAGCTGCTGAAGGTGTGGTTTTCATGGCCCCTACGACCAAGAGTCTGTGTTTTATCTAGTAGACTTTTCCAAGTGGTCTGTCTGGTTTTGGGACACTAGATAAGAGCTCCATAGCAGTATAACCCTACACATTGCAGTGTAGAGCCAAAGTAAGATTTTAAGAGAGAGATCCCACGTATTTTTAAGTTTTTGATGTGGCTTCCCCATTTAAGCTTGTAGTCTAGAAAGTAATGCCCAGATACTTGACCTCGCTCACTAGACGTAGAGAAATTCCATTCAAAGTAGGCAAAATCATTTGGCTTAGTTTCCTTATTCTGGTGTAAAGAACCAGCTCCGTTTTGCTCGGGTTTGCCGTCAAGGAGTGCTCGATACACTATAAGAGCTTCTCTTAGTCTATCGCATAGAATGTTTCCCAATTTGCTTGACTGCAGAATCGTAATATCGTCTGCATAGCCTATTATGGCGCTTATAGAAACCAAGATCGTTTGAGGCGTCTGATGAGACGATTCTAGTGGAGTCTTTTGTGGGTGGCAATACCTTTTGTGGTTGTGTCTCCAACACTTACTTGAACAGCTCTCCATTCCAGTACGATGTTAGGCTATGAAGAGATTTATTCGGCGCTTACCTAATATTAAGTGGGAAAGCTATAGCTTGAACCTTGCATTATTAAGTATTGATTATTGATTTCTTATCAGTCAACAATTTGTCGTGGTAAAAATGACTAAACGTATCGATAGAAGTCGTACGAATTCCGCACGAAAGTTTAACAAATAACTTTCGTTTAATTTCAAATGACGTTTACCAACTTAAAGTGGATACCCCACGGTTTTTAGAACAGCGAATTAAAACGTCGTTTTTAATGATTCTAAACTGGAAAATGGCGAGTACTGCCACCGCAACTACTGCTTTAAATTTCTATTCTGCGAATAAATTATAAACTCTTGAATTTATGTGCTTTTTAAACGCCAATACATTGAAACTTTGCAATTAAAGTTTATAAACATTAACCATATTTTGTTGTTTAGCGAAAAAAAAATATATTAATGTAATAACGACGATCCATAAGTTTGATGTTTGCGTGATTTAAATAATAATAAAATAATTATATTTGTAGACACGCGATTTTCAGACCTATTTTATATAATCTTGTCATTTATTGATGATATGCATTTATTGTCTATTTTAAAATAAAACAAAATCATGTCTCGAGTCTTTTATTGGCTATATAAAAAACAACAAAGGGTGGCCGATTGATTTTCTCGTTTTAAAAAAAATCATTTGTTTCAAGGGAGTTGTAATGTAAATTCGCGATTCTTAATTAACCAATTTGCGTTTTTATTGCTCCACAAGTTCAACAAATTCCGGAGTTATTGAACAGTGGTTAATTTTGGAAATATTTTTTGGCTTCGGAATAATTACAATTTAAGTTTAAAGTAAAAGCTCAATGGCGTTTTGATATACGAAGGAGTATCGATATCTATTTGTTAGGCTAAACTTCTTCTACACATCCGTTACCATGGCAATATACGGTGGCTTTTCTGAAATTCACTTCAGAAAGCATTTCCAAGTGAACAAAGACCGAAGACCAAACAATTCGCTATTTGGGGTCTGAATTACTTGAACAACCCCCATATTTACCTATGGCATTCTCAACTTGTCATCTGAAAAAATGTGAAAATCGTAAATTTTCTTCTAAAAAACAGCGGAAAGTTACAGAAGATGTAGAAGACTGCTTTAGGTTTAAGTTTATTAATTTGATTTGACATAATTGTGGTATATGTAGTAGGTAGAGTATATCGATACACCCTCGTGCATTAGTTCTCTACGACTCTACGAACGTATGCAAGAACCTGGAAACTGGAAACGTCGAAATTGCTCCTGCTCTAATAACAATCGCTCGAGTGCTTTTCGCTCGAGTACACTCAACAATATTGTCATTAACTTCGAATTAAAGTGATCGCAATCGCAATCGCAATCGCAGATTGTTGTCGTAAGGAATAAACTTGAAATAAGTTTTGCTACTTCTTAAAAAAATTATTTTCTTAGTCCGCCCCTGAAAGTTTATATTTTACGCCTCATTGTTATCATGAAGTATTAAAAATATCGTATAAATTACAAACTAAATGCCATTCCAATTAGAGAAAATCTATAAAAATAACTTGGGAGTTACTTTATAGCAAGATATCGCGAAGAGGATTAATTTCGTTACAGGTATATCAGGGGATGGAACTTGTGGTTTTGTCTGCGGTAGGGATTGCTTCCGTAATCAGTCCGTTCTAATCCTCTTACGATAACCGCGAATTCAGCGAATTCCTAATAGGAAATTGTTGATCGCAGATGTTGCTTTTCACTTATAAAATGGAATTAACTCGATGATTAGCGGCAGAATGAAAATTTAATTTCTTATAATATTGGAAAATATTTTTAAGCCAAATTGGGTTGTGTGCAGATGATGAGGTAATTTTTTAAAAATTACGACTCTTTTTTTCCTTTGTTTAGTAGTGAGCACGTGAAAATGAGAAAACTCGCGAAAATGTGCACCAGACTTTTTTTAACTTTTTTTTTTCGAAAGAAGGGTAAGTAACTAATTTCCTTTTTATTACATTTTTCAGTCAAATGAGAAATTGATTTTATAATTTATTATTTAACTTTTATAAATGTATTTACGTATACGATCCATCATAAGTCTTTTATTTTTGTAGATTACAAATCACGAAACATATTTTAATCCGGAAGAAAAGAAAAGTTAGTCCTCTTTTCGACTCGAAGTGCATTACAGTGGAAAGATAAAAGTGTTTTGATTAAAATGTACGATTTGTGAAAAAAAATTTTTTAATCGTTGGAAAATCTCTTTACAAACTACAACACCCCATTTGTTATTTGAACAGAAAGGAAAACACGCATAAAATCGGTGAAGTGTGGTTTTTGGTTAATTAAAAGTGTGTAAGTAAAATTTTGGAACGTAGTATTCTGTAATCTAGATATTTCAAGTAGGTAGTGGAAATGATTAATCGTTTCGGTAACTTTTTTGAGTAATGTGAACAAATATTACGGCCGTAGTACTTGATTTTCCACCACAGGAAATTTTCGAGTCGACACAACTGTTTTCATGCAAGATATAGGTATAATTGTTTTCAGTTTTCATGAAAAATTGTATCGATTGGAAACGTTTAAAATTGTAATTAACGGCCTCTTTTATTCAGCGTTCTTTGGAGTAGCACGAAAAGGCTCAGATGTGTGCCCCAATTAAGTTTTAAGTTCTGTTATTGACAATGTGTTAAAACTGGCGATTTTTCTAAAGATGGTCCGATAGAAATCCAGTTTTTAATTGTACTCAAAATCTGTTTGAACTAACGAGATAACTTAAATTTTTCCATTATCGATGAAACCTTTCAATTTACTAATTTATTAAATCTATTGATCGAGAGAGGTCTGATAGATAAACTCAATTTGTATACGCGCGTAGCAATTGTAGTGGAATGTCAAAATGTTAACTACCACTCAATAGAAATCCATCACACCAATCTGTAAACTGTGGCAGGCATAGCACAACTGGAGAGGAAATTGGAGACTTAAACATCAGCAAAAGTACAATATAGGGCTTAGTACAACAGATTTGGAAAGAAAAAAATTGAGTTGCCAGTGTAAACATATTTTTTTAAATGTTTATAACATTCTGTTCTACCAAATTAAACGTGGATTTGCGTTAATTTACCCTCCTCCCACCATCTTCGCTCTTAGAGGCATCTTCGAGCATCTCGGAAAGTGTACGAGATATAAAACTTTTGAGGTTTGGCACGCGTTAGCTGTTCGTAGAGATAGACGTCCGTGCTGAGTTTATATTCCACTGTAGCGACTCGAGACGTGAGAAAGCGTTAAATACAAGAAAATTGCAAGGGCTGAGGTACCTTAGTGGTAAAGAACCCGAGTATCCACGTTGTCGCGCCCGATGCTTTACAACTAAGCTACCTCGGTCATTGCAATTCTCTTGAATTTAATGCGTGCTCTCGTTGAGTCTTGAGTCGATACAGTACTCCTTGGTACTCTCCTTCCAGAGACGACGTTTGTCTTAACACCACGTGTGATGTCCGGGCAGAGCATCTGTGCTTATGGCCAGTTACAGGCTACAGGCGAGTGTATAGTAGTTGGATTAGAGAGCACTGTTTACTGATCACTTTGGAACGCGTTAGATGACCGTGCTGCGTCGATAATCTAAGGGGAAAACTTGGGCGACAATTGAACCTGAGTCTCCACAGTGTCGCACCGGGTGCTTTATTACTAAGCCACCTCAGTTCTTGCGCTCACGTTAGGCTTAAACCGCTACAGTAGTCCCCTCTCAAAGACGACGTTTGTCTCAATAACCTGTGTAATGTCCGGACCGAGCATGCTTATGGTCTTGTTGATCGGAATCTCCACGGCTAGGGCGACCAACAGGCGAGTGCAGCAGTTGGATTCGAGAGCACTGCTAACTGATCACGTCGGGGTCACCACTTTGGCATGCGTTAGGTGTGCTGCGTTTAAAACCGAGTCTCCACAGTGTCGCACCGGGTATTTTATCACTAAGCTACCTCGGTTCTTGCAATTCTCTTGTATTTGACGCGTGCGTACTTTAGTTTTAAGTCACTACAGAGGGCTGCTGTGAAGTACTGATATGCACCTAACCTAATCTTTAAATCTATATCTATCACTAAGGCACTTGTGCATTGTTGGGGGAAAATAAAACTAAACTGATCTCATAACGAGATGACTTTTGAATATGTTAATCGATTTCGTGTCTCACGTAGTTCTTGAAACTACCATGCCCAAATGATTTCATTAGACACTCTGTATTTGACGACAATAGAACCTAAGTTCTACCTACTCCTCACTTATTTGTATCCAACCATCGCTACATCGAGGTATTTATAGACGTATCGGAGAATAAGGCCATGAAGAATATTACTCTCTAGATAATAAGATAGTAAGCCTTAAGCCACTACGAATCCTAATTTGACACCTTAAACAATATATCGTCTAACAATTGGAATATTTAGCAGAAAGCACGATATTCTCGTTAGTTGCGGTTCCGATTCTCACTCTTATGGTACCTGCCAACGCCAAAGTTGGTAATTAGATTGCAATTAGGAGAGATAATTTCAACACGCGATGGTAAAAATGTTCCGTACTTTTCGACTTTTTCCATTGAATTTCTGTTTAATTTCTGCTAACTGCACTTTGAGTCGATTTTCCCATGTGCCTCTTTGGGGCGAAAATGTGTAATTTTCTGGGAAATAAATGTTAATATCAAATGATCGTGACGTCACCTACAATTTGACAAAAAAGGCTCTTATGAACATGAGAGCATTGTACCACAATCCATGCTTCTCAACAAAGTACAGGGTTCAAAACTGCCCAGTCCCTTTTTTAGTTTTTTTGGCGTCCATTGATCTCGAAACTCTTGGAGTTTTTAAAGTGTACGAAACTGAAAGTCTTGACCGTTCTTTTTTGAGCGAAGACAAACACTTTCCTAATTCGTTTATTTTCACTAAATTTGCAAAGTATGTCGGACACATAATGAGTAATGAGAGAGGCCAGAAACATGAGTTACTGAGATTGATGATACTGAAGGCAAATTGCATGGCAAGAAATCAGTTGGAAGACGTCAGAATTCGTGGGAGAAGGTCTTGAGACGCTGGTTTGGTTGTAGTTCCGTGTTCCGAGGATATATTCCGTTTCGTTAGCTCACAAGTTATTATGTTCGACAGATGGATCGCCAGCATTCGCAATGAGAGAGCGGACTGAAGAAGATGAAACTACACCTCTAGTATAGAAGATGCTACTGTCACTAACGGCCACTTAGCTGATATTTTAGACCTAATAGTTATCGAAAAACAGCTTTTTACATAAGGCTCGACTCCACGTCATGATTGAGCCAAGAAAAAAATAGATATCGATATATATAAACTTTCAGCTAAACTCAGCTCTACTAACGATCAACTACAAAGAATAGTAGAAGCAACTGAAGAAGGCTATGAAAGAAAGTGATTCACGATTTCTTGATGTGTTTAGTGTTCAGCCACTTGCTGATGAAGGCTGGAATAGAAGGCTTGAAAGTCATTTAGTATTTCTTTTAATGGAAAGTCGTGGATTTCCGGTAAGACTCCACTAAAGCATCTTTGGGACTAAAATAGTGAAAACGACGTACACCATAAAAGCGCTATCAAAAAATTAGTTATTTTGAGAACTTCGTGTTACGTTCGAGTTACCTTGTATACTGTCAAGTCTTTCCTAAAAACTCATTATTTTTCAATCTTTTTAAAGAAAATCGAGTAATAGGTACCTTAGTCATGTAAAATTAATTTGTCATTTCAATTTTCTCGTTTATTTCGATATCAAAGCGATTAAATTTTTCATGCCCGTATGCAATTTAAAATGCATTAAAATTTACTTTAAAATACCTCTAATATTATTTTTATACCCATTAGATTCATATCGAAATGTCAAAAGCACGAAGAGGTCGCAGTGAGTCTATGATAAAGTTGGCTCTGCAACAAAAAGAGGCCAAAGTTTGGTACGAAGAAGCTAATAATCATATCAAAGGGGAACATTTATTAGAAGCACTTTGTGCATATAATAAGGTTAGTTAATTTATGTGTTAAGAATTTTCTATACTCGATAGTGCAAATTTTAATTATTCATGTAACATTTTGGCAGTATGAATGTTTAATAATTTTAATAGAATTTGATACGACGTCGCGTTAATTAAATACGAGAGATGACACTTTTAGTTATATCGTACCCCTTTACATGCATTGTAAAGCCGCGTTTATACAGAGAGCAACTAGTGGCGGAAACGTGCTGCAACTGAAGTTGCTAGATAGTGTCCAGTTTCCAGTGACTGGTTACAAGGGTGTTTCTGCTAAATACAGCCGATTTATAGCAATTATAGTATTGCAATGTGTGAACAGTGTTGCTAGTTCATAAATTGCTCTACACTCTTCAAGTTGTGTAGTTACAGGACTCTTCAGAGTAAGAAGAGACATTAACAGCTTCTTAAAAACACAAGAAAGTCCTCAGAAGCTTCACAAGAGAATATATAAAGCTCTTCAGATCTAGAAGAGATACTAACAGCTTTTGAGAAGCACAAAAAAGTCTTCAGAAGCTTCAAAACAGCAATAGTGGGGTTGGACGGGGATATGTGGACAATTTATAAATAAAAAGGGCTTTGAAGACTCAACTACAACGCATCTTGTGCTCTATTCACAAATGTTTATATTCCGACATCAGCAATAGAAAAACTCCATTTCTATCATCAGTTGCTTTCTGTGTAAACGCGGCCTAACTGTCAACCACTAGGTACTTGTTAATTGGTGATTGTTGCTTTTCAGTTGATATCATAGTATCTTAACCTATAGAATAAAGTAAGAAAGAGTAGTAAGACTCTAAATCACTCATATTTCTTAGTTTTATCATAATTATTTACTCTATGGTTTTATCGAATATTACGGGCGAAAAGATGACAGCAATTGTAGTTGCTCTCCATAATAATTATAATTTCGCAGCAATAAAGTAAAAACTGTCGCTTGTTTACGAAAAGGTTTCTTCATTGTCTGTCTCCTATTCATAACACTGTGCATAGTGTACATTAAAAGCAGCACTTGAAAGCTTCGTCAAAGGTAAAAAAAGAACTGAAAGAACGTTAAAATTTACATCTACGCGAATTGTTATAAGAAAGTTGCATAATTGGAGTGAAAATAAAACTAAAAAGCTGTTCTATTGATTTCCAAAACAATATTCTCTTGCATAGAGTGCAACAAAACGACCATCTTCGTGTTATGAACAACCTCAACAGTCGAGAAGATGTTTCATGATGGAAAATTATCACAAAGTGTAGCTACTCGAAATAATTAAAATATACTGCAAACTTTGGAAACTTTTAGCAACTTAAAAGTAGGTACAATTAATATTGGAGATGCGATGTATAATTGAACTCTAAAAATAGGGGTAAAAATAAATACGGTATTGATTCTGTTTTTTTTAAATAAAGAACAATAAAATCGAAGTTGTATTTCATGAGAAACGCATTCAAACGCTAAGAAAATAAAAAATTCAGCTCGTCGCTTCATGGAAATTGGAAATAGAATGTAATAAAATGACGAATAGATGTATTAAATATTAATTGTATCACGAAGTAGCAATTTGAAAACTACCCTATTAATTTTATTTTTTATAGTTTATAGTCACTTCGAATTTAATGACCGTTTTCGCGTTTGATCGGTTTGATGGCTGGAGTAGATATCAACTTTATACTAATTATTACTATTTACTACTTTTAATACGAGTACACGTTGCACACTTGACAACAATCATTAGAATGTAGGTAGATATCCAGCATCGATACACTACATTTTCTCTCCTCCGGGGACTCTTTAGAAATGACCCTTCCCTTTGAAGTTTAAAATGGGTTAAAAATGTCCATTTTCTTCCCCCACCCATTCCAATCGAATCATCGAATGGTCTACTATCCCAAAACTATGCACTAATAATAGCTTCAAAGTCGTAAGATCAAAATCATCGGGGTCAATTTCACCCAGCCCCACCCGGTGACGCACACTTTTTGTAGACAGGTGGAAAAATAATGCAAAAAGTGTGCATTCGAATGATCTAGTTTTAAAAACGTGTACGCCTTTCTTAAAGCCTTTTTCTAATGACCTATTTTATAGGCGCCAGTCCCGCAAAAAGTGTGCAATCGAATGGTCTACTTTAACAAAAAAGTGTGCGCCTTTCCTAAGCTCTTTTTTAATGATCTATTTCTCACAAATTATAACTCAAAACATACAGTATAAATGTGCGCCACTGAGTAGGGCTGACGTCTAAAATAGGTCATAAGAAAAAGACCTTAAAAACAGAGCACACTTTTTTTAAAGTAGACCATTCGAATGCACACTTTTTGCACTAGTTTTCCGCCACATTAGAAAAAGTGTGCGTCACTTGGTGGGGCAGATGTTTAAAATAGGTTATGTGAAAAAAGGCATAAGAAGGGCGTACGCCTTTTTTAAAAAAAACCATTCAAATGCACACTTTTTAGACTTTCTTTTACGCCTAGCTAAAAAAGTGTTTGAGTATGAGTGAGGTCATCTCCATGGACCTCTTCTCTGCAGCCTCTACCTTCTACGTGTAGGGTCTTTTCGCTTCTCGGAAACCTAAGTATACTGAATGTAGAAGAAGAAAAAAGAACACTGGAAAATAGAAGCTCTTCAATGGTTCCATTATCAGTCCCGCGAGTTTCCCTTGCAGGGCCTGGTTACGTGAGTGTGGCTGCCATACAACGGAGAGTTGCCCGTTGCCTCGAGGAAGGTTTTGATCATCCACGCAGTTTGGGTAATTAAACGGATCAAACAAAAAATTGTTTTGCTTCATTATTGAAGATCTCTCACGGAGTTCACGGACCTTTTGAATGAATGAAAATATGAATGATGTATTGCCACAGATTGCAGTATTTTAGAAGGTATTGACTGGACTACAAACAGACATATAACATGATCAGGACATACAAAGGGTCGTCTCGCCCAAGTTCAAGATATTTTTCCAAAAAATCCTTGGATTGACCGATTGAAGAAAAACTTGTAAATAGTGAATCGAAGCAACGGAGGTGCAACCTTGTCCAAGAAGGTGGGTCACCTAAATTTAACCTTGGAGCTGCTACACGTATGAGTTGCACGAGTTGCTAGATGACCATTGAGTATTACCAAAAAGTCAGACTCTCTTGCCCCCAGACTGTTGCTCAACGCTGAGGCAGTCGAAGTTCTTTGAAGCTTCTTTGAAGAGAATTACAACTAAATTCTACTCTTACAAGGCGATAAAGTTCATTTTTAACAATTTGCCTTCGGGGACTAACTGGCAAAATTCAATTGGCATTGGATTTGTAAACTGGAGATCGCTCAAGCTTTCTCGTCTGTTGCATCTTATTGTATTATTGGATCCTCTATGTAAAGATGCTAAGCCAAACATGAGGCCAGTTCTGTCTCCTCCAAACAGTAGTTTTGCTCTCTAGAAAGTAGTCTCGAAATAGTCTAAGAGGCTAAGAGCAGCGATCTTTCGTAGCAAACACATCTACACACAGGGATGAGTAGACAACTCCTTTTCATAAATTCTGGAGTTCATCTTTACTAGTAGAGAAGCTTTAGAACTGTAAAACTTGGAGAAGCTACTTTAATGATATAATTTGTACCTAATCCCTGACATGAGTGACCCTTTCTTTCCCAGCTATAATAGTAACTGAATTTATAATTGAACTGGCAACTGTAAGTACTTTCATGTAGCTACGTTTACAGAAGGAATTACTCGCAAGCAGTAAAGCCAAACATGAAAGCTATTAATACGAAGAGCTTTAATGCCATTGTCACTTTTATATTTCCATTTGAGAAGCTAAGTGCACGAAACGTTTCTCGACGCCCATTTAATTGTTTAAAATTATAAAAAAACTAAAAAGAAAATCCAGCTAAGAAAACGAAAATAAATTTATAAGCTACCCCACACTTTCAAAAGATTCTCGCTCCTCACTCGAGCAGTAAATGGCCAAACATGTAAAATTAAATATTACGTGGATATTATAGGGAAAACGTCGAGGAGAAGCATTTCAAGAGAGAGCGAAAGACGTTGGTATAATGTTTGTGTGGAATATTCCCCACCGATCATGTTTATAATTTAATTAGTGTATCTAAAAATAGGGGCAAGTATATTTATGTGGGTTAAATTTTCTCAACATTTTATGATTGCAATTTTTATTAAGTAACTGGAGCTATCTTGGGTGTTATATTTTAAATGCTCAGGTGCGCGTAATATAATTGAAAACCTAAAATTAGAATTTAGCCAGAGATAGCAATAAAGATATCAGAAATTGATGGATTTCGCACATTACCGAACCCCTTTTACGCTGCTAACGTGTAATTACAATTTACTTATTCGAACATAAAATAAATTCGGAAAAAAAATTGTAAATGGAATCCATATTTTTGATTTTGGGCGGTGGGTGTGAATATTATAAGTAAGAGGCTAAAGTAGGTGCCATCGTGTGAAATTGATCACACCGAATAAGTGTAGCCATGGAAACTAGCAGAAAGTGTTAGTTTTATACCAAATCTCGCCTATTACTATTTCTTAGTGATACATTTGTTATTAAAACCAAAAATGGATTCATCTCGTGTAAAATTTAGTGCGGGTGTTAGATTAGATATTAACCGCGATAGTGATTTTCTAAATCAGTTTGTACGCACAAACACAGACGATGTCGAAATTATCGAAGGCGATCAAAAAGATCCCCTTAAATTATTAACGGGACAACAAAAGATAACTTCTGGTTCGGGTAAAAAAGTTAAAGAGGAGAAGAAGGTCGACTTTCAAATAAATGAGCCGGATAAAGTCGAAGTGACGAAGGATGAGCCTCAGGAGGAGCAGGAAGGTTCAAAAGATGAAAAAGAACAAGAAAAGGAGGTTAAGGAGAAAAAACCAAAGAGTAAGATTAATCAAAAGCAGCTGTACCAAGAATTGAAGAAGAGGAAGAAGAAGAGAAAGAAGAGGCCTAAGCCTGAAGAATTTTACACCGATAAAGATCGTGCTGCTGCAGTTAACATGGGCTCTAAGGATATTAAGCATTCGTTGAAAATTAAAAGGAAAGAGGATCGTACTAGGATGTTGCACGTTCCAGAAGAAGCCGAGCCAGCTACATATTTGGGCTTGGGAAAGGCTGAAATGAGTAGAAGAGGACCTATTGTCGCTCTCAAGTTTTTTCATAAGGTCACAAAACTTAATAACTTTAATTTGCATTTTTAATTATTTCCCTAACTCGCTGCAAGGTGTACGATTCGGGATTAAATTGACACTTTAAATGTAAACGAGCTCTTTTCGACGTTGAGCTAATTGCCATTTGGCTTTAGCTATTTCTAGTCGCTAATTATTGTAAAACACAAGTGGCAGATTGGAGAATTTAATTTATAAAAATGCAATTACTTTGGGCTTAACGGCTCGTTTCTGCACTAGCTCATAGGTGTCGCTAGTGTACAAAACTGATCGTTTAAATCTTTCTTTGCGCACATTCATCAAACGAATTAATTGATTAAACAAATTATTGCTTCGCGATGTCTCATAAATATTTTTGTAACTCTCTTAAATTAATAATAAACACATTAGCATTAAAGTAAATCGTTCCAAACTTTTTGGCCATGGTTTCAAACGAAAATTTTTAGTTAGTCATCAAAAAGTAACGAGTAAAGCGTAATATTTTTAGTTCGTATATTTTAAAATTAACTATTCTTTGTTATTTTGTTTCAGGCACTAGAATTAAATCCAACCGAGAAGCACTCACTTGTTGCTCGCAGCAAATGTTATATCCTATTGGGTCAACCAGAAAATGGATTAAAAGATGCAGAAACAGCTTTGGCGGTGGATAAAAATTTCATCAAGGCCATCTATCAAAAGGCAGAGGCGCTTTATTATTTGGGCGATTTCGAGCACAGTTTGATGTATTATCATAGAGGACTTAGAATTAGGCCAGAAAATGAAGGCTTTCAGTTGGGAGTACATAAGGCTCAAAAGGCAATAGAAAATGCGTTAGGCGGTGGCTTTCCGAGTAAAAATCGCAAAAGCCGAAATGGAGATAGTGGTAGGAAAGGTTCTAGTAGACAAAGTAACAAGACTCACGAACTAACCGAGACTAGTGCAACTACTAAAAGTAGTCCAGACGAAACGAAATCAACTGCTGGATCTAAAAGAACTGTAAATTCTTCGACTTCGAGTCAGAGAAATACGCCCATGGCAAGAGTTAAGACGGCTAAGAAGGGTAGTCGTTTGTTGAGAGAATTAAAAACTGATAAGGAATACTTGGATCACTTGTTGAATCATCCAGATATTAAGTGCAAGAATAAGGAGGATAATTCTGAAGTGATCGGTTACATACAAGAAGCAGTTGACTTCCTTAATAAGAGGCAGGAATTTTGGAGACAACAATTACCCAATTCGTCTAAATAAGGTCTCATTTAAGTTAATTCGCTTTAATGTTTAAAAAGTGTTGTTTAAGTTTGCAAAGATGTAGCTTAGGTTGTTTTAAGAATAAAGTATTAATATAAAAAGAATTACCCATCTTACCACGCACATATACAGTTTCACTACAAAATAATTTATATTTAGATATTTGTGTTTCATCCTCCCATTTTCTTCATAAAATAACAAAATATTGCTCCTTGGAGCTTGTAAATCAATTATTAAATCTTTGTCCGCCCACAAGTTATTCTTCCTGAAAAAATAAAATGTATTAGGTACACAATTCTCTTTATAATATATTTATAATATATCATATTCTTGATGTAGGTAAGCCGTTTACAAATATTTTTCGTTTCTGCTTTTTTTTAGCTATGCCCATTTAATAACTGGAGCGAATAATTTCCATATTTTGCAATAACCGTCGTAAATGTCATCATCGTGTGGTGTATCTTTATACGTTTTTAGTTTAAATGTACGAAAAATGCGAAATTTTGTTTATTCGAATGTAATTTCGTTTATTATTTTTAAAGTAAACGCAAACGTGTTTCGGAAATAATTTTAAAAGCAAAAAGTTAGGGGTGAACGGGAAATGAGGAGAGCGTGCGAATGTAATATATGATGGGTTGGAAAAATTGTATAAAAGCTCCGCTATAAATGCTATAATAATGTATTTAGTGCTTATTTACAGCTCATTAATGTGAATGCCAATATACCAACGTGTATGCACAGGGTGTGGCAGAGATTATACAAATTCTTGAAGAAAAATGTGCCAGTTTTGGCACATTTGAAAACTAAAGTTTTGCGAATTACGACTTTCACGTTTTGAATGGCCTATTTCGGGGCCATACTGTACACGAAAGTGCACTTGTTCATATGGTGCTATTTGGAGGTTATCAACACTCAATTGAACAACAGTTGTTTAACTGCAACTGTTTGTTCTTTACAGATTGATTTCGATTAGCTATATCTCACTTGTAGAAGATTGAAATATCAAACAGTAGGTACATCAATAATTACTATACCGCAGGATTTTAAAACTTGGGTTATTTTTGGGGTTTTAACGACGGTAAGTAATTTAGTCACTAGAAGAAAATAAGCGAATAATCCAGAAAAATCATTCTTTATGTTTTTTAAGGTGCTGAATCCACATTTCACTTGTGCCGTAAAAGTTATGCTTTGTGAAAACTGTAAGAAAATGCTCTTTTAAGTCTTCCGCTTATAACTTAAAAACTACGCACTTTTGAAGAATAGTGCTTCTATATAAAAATAAACTAAATTAAATTTTCTACGAGTTATAGCCCTTAGGTTTTTTTGTCCAGACAAACGGTTTAGGCGCTAGAACGCGTTAGAGTTTTGCAAAAATTTTAAAATTAGCCAAAAAACTGCTTTTTTAGTGTCTCGCTTATAATTCGAAAACTATCCACTTTTTGAGAATATTGGTCCTAAACAAAAATAAAGTACATTAAATTACCTACTAATTATATTTCTTAGGTTTTTTACGTCAGACGAACGGTTTACGTTAGGGGCTAGAGCGCGTTGAAGTTTAGCGTATATCGGACGTATTAGCTACTAAACCAAGAACCAAGAACGACTCTTTCATAATATCTCGTTACTCGTAGTGAGCTCTATTTTCACACTATCCTTATTTAAAACAACTCAATCAGTTATAATTTAATTACATTAATTACATAATTACCCACATACGTAATTAATTAATTACTAGGGATTTGATTAATTGATTAATTTTTTAAAGTTGATTTACTTACTTAGTTTTTGACTGTTTTATGGGAGTTTATGTTTGATTGATTATGGTTTATGAGGACTCTGTTCCTACCCATCTACCCAATATCTCTGTTTGATGAAAGTCCCATTAGAAAAAGTATACTAAATCAAGTTTGCACAAAGCGTTCATACCCGTACAAGCATCACAGTTCCAAGCAACGCTTAATTTGGGGCGCATGGGGACTTTTTATTGGACTGTGTACTCGTGTAGTGTGTCAAGTGGACAAGTTGCATTTTTGAGAATGTTTGCAGCAATGAAAATACCTTGTGTTGTATCAGGCCAGCGTGGGTTGAAATTGTGCAAAACCTGTCAAGGAAAACTTGAGGCAACGCAGACAAACATTACGCTGATATAGATGAAGACGATCTTGTTTTTTAGCCGATTTTGCAATATTTATCAAACTTTAGCGTGCTCTAGCACCTAACCCGATCGCTTAAAGAAAAAAACAAAAGAGGCATAATTTGTAGGAAATCTAAACTAACTTATTTTTAAATAGAAAAACTTTTCTCAAAAAATGCATACTTTTCAAGTTAGAAGCGAAAAACTGAAAAATGGCATTTTTTTAAAGTTTTCTCAGAACGAACCACTTTTACGAGGTGGCAAAGTTGAAATTCGGACTCAGCACCTTGCCAAACTGCCATTTAACTGGACTAAGGATGTTTTGGATTTCTAATGGCCTAAAATTCTTAATTTTCATTACATAATATGGTTCTAGAAAGATGGTGCCACTTTGCACGGACGTATGCGAACAATCTTTCTTTTGTTTGGAGAAAAGAACTAGCCGCTGCTCGCTATATAGGACTTACTAGCCCCTGACTTATTTTCAGACGGGATTACCTATAGTCTAAAGCGTGCTCCACACATGCAGACGGCTTGTCCGGTCTGCCTGCACAGCACATACACACCCATACCTCTACATGAAACCCGAGTGTGTGTAGAACAAACGGACGGCCTATACAAGCATTTAAAATCTGTCGGACTGAGCTGAATGATTTCTCTCATCGTTTGAAATTTGAACTGCTCAGACGGAGCGAACTGCACGTGTAGACGGTCATTCATGCCAGTTCTGCATTTTCAGTTGCTTGTGTGTCTAATGTTTTTTAGTCAAAAATAAACCATTTATCTTAACTCACATCTCACATTCCAAGGCATTTTTAATTTTGGAAAAGACGCCATCTTTTTGTACAAGAGTGTATTCAATTATATCGAAAAAATCCAATCCATGTAAAATTAAATCGAGAGACAAGAGACTATAGTGATGGCAGAAACAAAAAGAGCGTGGCTTATGAGAAATTTGTAGATAAAATGAAAGAAAAGAGAGAAAGCCCCCGTGCTACTACTAGGGCTGGGCGATTGTTAAATTTCACAATCGACAATCGATTGTTTCAAAAACATCGATTGTCACGATTAATCGATTAATCGATTAATCGTACAATCGATTAATCGGACAATCGATTAATCAAACAATCGATTAATCGGACAATTGATTAATCGATTAATCAAACAATCGATTAATCAGACAATCGATTAATCAAACAATCGATTAATCGGACAATCGATTAATCGAACAATCGGATAATCGAACAATCGATTAATCGATTAATTGAACAATCGGATAATCAAACAATCGATAAATCGGACAGTCGGATAATCAAACAATCGATTAATCGGATAATCGGACAGTCCGGATTTTCAGATGGACTTTATTATTATTAATAGTTTAATACTTAATTTGTGGTTTATTGTTATGTAGTACGTAAAGACTACGAATACCTACTAAATATTCAAAATTATAAAAACGGCTTTATCAGGTTTAAGTTTTGGCAACGCCTACTTGGCATTCACAGGAGACCGCGGGTGGTGGGAGTGTTTTGTAATTTACTTTTTCGATATCTGAAACGGTTTTTGAGTTACTGCCCTTTTGGCGTTTTTGGGATTTAAATCTTATATTATTGTAATAGGATAACATTAACGTGGAGCCCCCAGAACCCCCACTAGAGTCTTAATAGATGAGACCCTAGAACCTTATTCGACCCGGATGTGAGTACATGTAAGCAGGCTAGTATGCAGTAGGCATGTAGGCGAGCCTTTTCCTTATGCACCATGAACATGAAAAAGTCAGGGAGGCAGAATCCAGCTGGCATAGACATAGCCAGCGGGCATGGACTAGGAAAGATACAATTTAATACAACTATTGCTGTAAAATAACTAATTAACCCAATAAACATTTAATCAAACAATTGCTAATCGGAGATCGATTAATCGTACAATCGATTAATCGTACAATCGATTAATCGAACAATCGATTAATCGAACAATCGATTAATCGGACAATCGATTATTCATACAATCGATTAATCGATTACTCAAACAATTGATTAATCGGTCAATCGATTAATCGAACAATCGAATAATCAAACAATCGATTAATCGTACAATCGATTAATCGATTATTTTCAAAACTTAATCAAACATCGATTAATCGATTAATCGATTTAATCATCGATTAATCGCTTTTTTTGCCCAGCCCTAGCTACTACAGTGTAGTGAAAAATAGTGGCTTCGGCTTCCGTTGAGTTCAGTTGGCCGGCACAGTTTTGGCTTGCGCGGACAGGCCGCCTGCACATGTGGAGTAAGCTTAAGGTGCACGGAGACAAATGTTGGAATAAACTTATCTCTAAAAGCTCATTTTTCGAGAAAATC
This sequence comes from Malthinus flaveolus, assembly GCA_950108345.1. Lineage (NCBI taxonomy): Eukaryota > Metazoa > Arthropoda > Insecta > Coleoptera > Cantharidae > Malthinus > Malthinus flaveolus. The sequence goes on from OX467285.1 coordinate 5,470,688, forward strand.
GTTTCTTTTGTAACCAAAACTACTCCAATATTTTTACTTTATGTGTAAAAAAATTAAGAGTAGGTACACCCAATCAATAAGTTGAGACTTTTTAATCGTTTGTATGGCGATATTCGAACTGCGGTTCGGTTCTTATACAAGGTGAGAATCAAGTCCATTATGAGAAGTTGCTATAATTAACAATTTGTGAATTATCTTATCTCAACGTATGATAGACGTCCGACTCTATTGGCGAAGGCATTTCTGCGGTTATTAGCTGCACAATTTGAGCAAACTGGGATTACGGCTGATATAGACTACAACTACATTTTGGCAAACCTCGGAGAATTCGTTCAAGGGAGAACATAGACCGTGTACATGAAAGAGGTGAAAGAGCCAAGAGCCAAGTGGTGAAAGAGCCAAGAACCTCAACAAGAAAACGCTCCACGCACTTAGCCATTTCCCAACGAATCCCATTTCTGTCTAAACGGAGCTGCTGTGAATAAACAAAACTACCATTTCTGGGGTAGTGAGAACCCACAAATAATTCACGAGCAACGCTACATGAGCCAAAAGTTACTGTATAGTGTGGGGTTAGTGTTAAAAAAATAACAGGGTCTTATTTTTTTTTGAGAACGAGAGAGGAAGAACACGGCCCGTGAAAAATGGCCATTTTGAGGAAAATGTTTCCTGAGCGGATTATCTACAAAAACGGTGCCCGACTTCTTTTTATCAGGATAAATATCTTAAAGATAATCCTGAATAATCCTGAAAATTTAGAAGAATTAAAAATCAAAATACTGGAATAAATCACCAACATACCATCGGAAATGTTGAGGGACGCAATGAAGAATGCTCTAAAGAGAGCCCACTCTTGCATTAATGCTAAGGGTAGATATTTGGATGATACCATTTTTAGTGTGTAGCATAGCAACAATTAAAAGTTCAAATAAATATTCATAGTTCACAAAATGGTTTTTAATTAATAATTAACATACACAAAACAAATCAAGAACTTTATTTTGCGCTACCTTGTATAGTATGCACTTATTATAATAGGAGCCACCATGATAATCTCGACTTGTTTAGATTAGAGATTAGAACATTTGTTCAAATTGTATTGGAGTTTTAAATAGTTCACTTATCTTGAGTAGTCCCTTTCTCTTTATTTTAGTTTGGAAATAAGTTCGCGTTAGTTTATTTTTGTGTTTTGTGGCGTTCGCATTTTTTGGAGACAAATTAAGCTGCGGAACAGCTTAATAAAGGTTAGTTAAGTTTGTTTTTTTCTAAATTCTTCCGTTTGGCTTTAATAACACTTACTATTAACTATTTATAAAGAAGCGATCAAAACAACATTGTGCAGAGAAGGCTTAACAACATTTAAGATTTATTCGCTTCAGCGTTGTAAAACTCGTCTAATTGCAATTCACAATGTTCCTCGGTCAACTGTAAAATTATTAATCTTTTAACAACAAACTCAAATCACTTTTTGAGTGTAATCATTAAATTGCAATTGAAAAGTAAATTGTTTTATGATCGTGATCGTAGATTTTAAAATCGTCAGGAGATTATAATTTTCGATAAGTTAAAACCATATTAGGAAGTGAGATAAGGGGGTACCCCACCGGTCTTTCCTATTTCTTATTATAAGAATCAAATAACGATTACGATTTTCCTTTTATCAGTGGTAAATTTTCAATTTTCCACCTCTCTAAAAACCACCACTTCGCTTACGAAAGTGATTACGAAACTGTGCGCGCATAACACACGTTAGTAGTTCTCGAATGCTCTGACTGTTTGGATTATGATTTTAGTGTAGTTCGTATTTTAACACGCGCGCATTTCGGCGACTTTATTTTTTTTCGATTTTTAATTTTTTGAGTTAAAATTATGTTATTACAAGCGGATTGTAATTGCCCATCGGGGCGTAATTCGACAGTTCCTGGTATCTTAGACTCACCCACGCTCGCAAGGGTTGAACGTGCGATGTTGAGACACGAAGAAGGTACCCAAAGAGAAAATTCTCATCGGCAGAGACAGGCTTTCACGCAGGTAAATTGAAAAGTTTGAACTTTACGTTAATCGATTGTTTTTAATTGTCATCAATTAAAAGTTTTTGTGGGGTGACTCCATGAATTTTTATGGCGCGTTGATGTGGTTAATGAAAATTTACCTATTCGTCCAAGTTTTCTTTTTTTAGTGAGACTTTTGTAGCGATAATTAAAAAGGGCTTAGATAATTACTAAGGGTATTAATTAATTATTTAAGGGTATTGATTAAAAAGAAAGGGTTAATCTGGTTGAATAAAATGGTCCACTTATTTTTCGCAATTATCTACGTACTTACTGAGATTTTCACTAATGTTGAATCATAAGTGGGTGATTCAAGATTCAAGTTCTGTTTACAATAATTACGTTCTTAAATTATCTCCTTAGGTAATTGGGAAAAATAGTAAAAATTCGCAAGAAAATTTTTTGCGTAATTTTATTAAATTAATTTAAATGGGTAATTGCAATTGAGTCGCGTAAAATTGCAAACGCATTTTTAATTACGAATTAAATAACTTAAACATAATTAAATAAATCACTTAATATTTAAAAAATAATTTTATAATTTTAATTAAACGTTTTCTAAAATTAATTACTCGAGTTCAATCAACTTTAAAATTCAAGTTCAATTTTAATTTCGAATAATTAATTAATTCTGATTAATTTGAGTTTAATTACCTTAAAAATAGTTCCTTGAAGATTTAAGTAATTATATAATTTCGGTTCGTATTTTTATTTTGAACATGTTCAGTTTGAATTAGTAATTAATATTTTTGCATAATTTAAGAAATTGCACTTTCTTACTTTCTTTAATTGTTCGTATTAATTTAGTCGCCTAATCAGATCGACGAAACGCGGGTTTACTGTCCTCCTAACTTCGTGAATTTGTATCCAAATTATTTATATTATTCTGGAAAGTACTTTTAGCCTTTCTCCCCGTGTGTAGTAACTTAAAGGGTAAATGTTGTCGGCGAGCATTGCGGAGCAGAGTCGCAAGAAAGCTTTTCTTCTATTAGACGTATCGCGCTTGGAGTTGTTAGAAAATACTGTAGAATTGTCTGTAGACTTAGTGTCCAGTCATGCCTGAACCGAACAATCTTTATTCTGTGGCTAGACCAAGACTATAATCAAAGCTCTAGGTCGGCATTTTGGGGTCACCCGAAACATTCCAATTTTCTTGCCGGACCTCTTCCGTTCCATAACCGCCCGTGACCTCCTCAAAATTGCACATTTCCCTTTACGATCCAAGAGGGCCTTTTAAAGTCTGAAATCAGCTCTGCATATTTATATAAATGGATTGCCAAAGTACTGCGCTCATCTTCACTAGTCTTTCTTTAAATTGCAATTTGTTGTTAGTGGACTTATTGGATGGCTCACAGATCATCAAATTGTTCAATCCAACCCAACGCTTTAGAATTTTGTTATTTTATAAGACATACCCATCAGTATATTGCACTCGGATGCCTCCCAATTGCCAAAATGGAGTTTCACTTTTACCATTTAAATGTTTTGCGCTGGGTGTCACCTCTTCTTATAGGTAATAGAGGTAGCTGGACTTAATATACTGATTTGAATTTCTACGAGCAGATCCTCGGTTTAAGATAGGGGACACCCTGCGTGTCGCTATCGCCTTTCACTCTGATGAGCTTCCAATTTTTTAAAGCCGACCCATTTTAACGAGATCTAATTTTCAACGTTTAATTAATACACAATTTTAAACACAAATAACTTAATTAATTGTTTTAGTTTTCGCATCCTTAATTAGTGAATTATCCATTTAAGAGCACGAAAATTTCTATCGCGAAAATAACCTATTGTTCAACTAATTGATTTTTTTCTCTTTATTTTTATCGTTTAAAATTTTTTAGATTAAAATTTAAATTTATTCTGTTTACCCCAAGTTCAGTATCTCTTTGAATTCTTATTGGTTCGATAGTGGAAGCAAACAAGCCCTTAAAATAAAAATGAAACGAAGACGTTTTGAGGCATACGATATTGTTTACAATAAAAAAATTTTAATATTACGCTTACATGATGTAATACGAGAAAAATTCGATTTTGTCTTGATTTCGATATAATGTTATCCGTTTATAGTAAGTCTGGTTTAAAATAACCTTGCGAAATTATTACAGATGCGATTTATGCAAAATAGCTTTTCCATTTCCGCATGAAATCCGTATTTGAATATTTGAAAAAAAAATGTAATTATTTTACTATAATGAGGTTCTTTTTTGTATTACGTGGATATTTGAAAAAGAGATGATGTTTGTTCAATATAGAACTCTCAATGGACTACATTTTTCTATCTTTTGTGTGAGTCTTCTTTTTTGAAAGCAAATTGTCGAATCACGACGTCTATTTGTGCTGAGTAGTAAATTTTGCATTTTACCTGTTATTTCTAAAGAATTTTATAAAAATGGGGTTTGGGCTTTTATTTGTTCCGAAAAAATTCTTTAAATTGAAGCTTAAAAATGCATGAGTAGTGGTTTTCCTATGCTTAAAACTAAAAACCCCATATCGACTTATCATAAAATTTAGTTCGGCGTAATCTGGTTGGGGATTACGTTTGGAAATCATTTTTTTTAAATACACGATTCGAACGGTATTTCGAGATGTCTTTAGCACGACATTAGATTGACTCACTTTTATACAGTTGACTATTTAAAAGCCTAATTTGTTTAACATTAGAACCATTAGGACACGACTTTCAGCTCGTGGTTGTTAAGTGGTCTCGTGGGGCTTTTGTTTCTTTAACTGTAAACTCAAACTACTATTTTTGGTGATGGTTATTATTATAGTACACGGGGGTATAATAAGCCCTCATTCTACAGACTTATACGATTCTACTCAAAAATTAGTTTAAACATCGTTATTTTAAATTTGTTTCTAAAGGTACAGTCGAAAAAATAAATAATGGCCACTATACGTTGTTTGGCGATTACTTATGTCTGCAGGCCCACAATTTTTACAATTTTTTTGCCATTCTCTGCTAAAACGTATATGAAAAGAAGAACATTATCACTTACTTGTGCCCAATAAATATTTGTGTGACTGCACACTTACGGACGTAATCATTATTTGCTATTGTTATGTAAACGCTAACTCTAAATATAAAGGAAGAATTTTTTTTTCAATTTACTTTCGTTTACTTCTTATTGTTTTATCGAGCCCACGCCCTGTATATTCAAAATTAATTGATTTCCCTTACACCCTTACGAAGTAAAGAACGCTCTATTTTGCAGTATCGCGCCGTTTGAAAGATTCTCGTTGGCTCCTCATTGAGTTCATTTCCTCCCATATTTTAGCAATAAATTCGTTGGGATTGCCGTCTGGAATCTTTCTCATACACCACTTATTTTAGTTTAAGTGTAACCGAATGGACTAAATTCCGTTACCTATTAGAGTTGCATAAGTAAAAATAATAATAATAACAAAATCGTCCTAAATTTAAAACAAAAATTATATAAATAAGTCCGTCGATTTCTTAACATTTGGTTTATTCTATCAAATTCTTTGCTCCAATAAATAATATTGAAATGAAAAGTTTGCACAAGAATTTTTCACAAGTTAATATAAAAATTCCGAAGAAAAGTACGAAACCAACTCCATTGTACTCCAAAGTACAATAAAAGTACATCTTTTTGGAATTTTACGATGGAAATGTATTATATAATTTTTTTTCATTAAAACATTAATGGTGTAACATAAAATCAAAGACAAAACAGTAGAATGAAATATTGATTAATTTATAATTGTGAGAAAATTGCGTTTTTCTTTTGTTTGACTTGGAGAAATGTCTCTTTTGTGCATAACTTGAGTTTCAAGTACTACATTTAAGGTAAATATGAAATAGTTTTCGAGTTTTCGTCTTTTGTTTCACATCCTCTCAAAAGTTTTGAATTAAGTTCAATATTAAACACACGATACTCGTTTAAAATCCCTTTCTTTTTACAATAAAAACTAAAACATTCGTAGGGGAGAGTTCCTTTGAACTGGACAATTTTTTGGCATTTTTGAAAAGTGTCCACTTCATGGGTAGACATGAGTGTATAAAAAATAAATTTTTTTTTATTTAACGCAGGCTAGCGCCTAAATCGTTTACCTGAAGAAAAAAACTGAGGAGATATAATTTGTAGAAAATTTTATCTGGTTTATTTTTACTTAAATGCATTTTTCTCACAAAGTGCGTATTTTGCCAGTTAAAAGCGCTTAAAAAACTTTTTGGTCGATTTTGGAGTTTTTTAACTTTAACGCGCGCTAGCATCTAAATCGTTAACCTGAGCAAAAAGGGTAAAGATACGTAATTTGCAGGAAATTTTATCTAATTTATTTTTACATATGTGCACTTTTCTGAAAAAGTGCGTATTTTTTGAGTTATAGGCGATTGAAAAACTTTTTGGTCGATTTTGGAGTTTTTTAACTTTAATACGAGCTAGTGCCTAAATTGTTCACCTGATGAAAAAACGAAAGATATATGATTTGTAGGAAATTTTATGCGCTTCGTTTTTAAGTAGACAAACTTTTGTCGTAAATTGCGTAGTTTTCGAGTTATGGACGATTGAAAAACATTTTGGTCGATTTTGGAGTTTTTTAACTTTAACGCGCGCTAGCACCTAAATCGTTAACCTGAGCAAATAGGCTAAAGATACGTAATTTGCAGGAAATTTTATCTAATTTATTTTTACATATGTGCACTTTTCTGAAAATGTGCGTATTTTTTGAGTTATAGGCGATTGAAAAACTTTATGGTCGATTTTGGAGTTTTTTAACTTTAATACGCGCTAGTGCCTAAATTGTTCACCTGATGAAAAAACGAAAGATATATGATTTGTAGGAAATTTTATGCGCTTCGTTTTTAAGTAGATAAACTTTTGTCGTAAATTGCGTAGTTTTCGAGTTATGGACGATTGAAAAACATTTTGCTCGATTTTGGAGTTTTTTAACTTTAACGCGCGCTAGCACCTAAATCGTTAACCTGAGCAAACAGGCTTAGGATACGTAATTTGCAGGAAATTTTATCTAATTTATTTTTACATATGTGCACTTTTCTGAAAAAGTGCGTATTTTTTGAGTTATAGGCGATTGAAAAACTTTATGGTCGATTTTGGAGTTTTTTAACTTTAATACGAGCTAGTGCCTAAATTGTTCACCTGATGAAAAAACGAAAGATATATGATTTGTAGGAAATTTTATGCGCTTCGTTTTTAAGTAGATAAACTTTTGTCGTAAATTGCTTAGTTTTCGAGTTATGGACGATTGAAAAACATTTTGGTCGATTTTGGAGTTTTTTAACTTTAACGCGCGCTAGCACCTAAATCGTTAACCTGAGCAAACAGGCTTAAGATACGTAATTTGCAGGAAATTTTATCTAATTTATTTTTACATATGTGCACTTTTCTGAAAAAGTGCGTATTTTTTGAGTTATAGGCGATTGAAAAACTTTTTGGTCGATTTTGGAGTTTTTTAACTTTAATACGAGCTAGTGCCTAAATTGTTCACCTGATGAAAAAACGAAAGATATATGATTTATAGGAAATTTTATGCGCTTCGTTTTTAAGTAGATAAACTTTTGTCGTAAATTGCGTAGTTTTCGAGTTATGGACGATTGAAAAACATTTTGGTCGATTTTGGAGTTTTTTAACTTTAACGCGCGCTAGCACCTAAATCGTTAACCTGAGCAAACAGGCTTAAGATACGTAATTTGCAGGAAATTTTATCTAATTTATTTTTACATATGTGCACTTTTCTGAAAAAGTGCGTATTTTTTGAGTTATAGGCGATTGAAAAACTTTTTGGTCGATTTTGGAGTTTTTTAACTTTAATACGAGCTAGTGCCTAAATTGTTCACCTGATGAAAAAACGAAAGATATATGATTTGTAGGAAATTTTATGCGCTTCGTTTTTAAGTAGATAAACTTTTGTCGTAAATTGCGTAGTTTTCGAGTTATGGACGATTGAAAAACATTTTGGTCGATTTTGGAGTTTTTTAACTTTAACGCGCGCTAGCACCTAAATCGTTAACCTGAGCAAAAAGTCTTAAGATACGTAATTTGCAGGAAATTTTATCTAATTTATTTTTACATATGTGCACTTTTCTGAAAAAGTGCGTATTTTTTGAGTTATAGGCGATTGAAAAACTTTTTGGTCGATTTTGGAGTTTTTTAACTTTAATACGAGCTAGTGCCTAAATTGTTCACCTGATGAAAAAACGAAAGATATATGATTTGTAGGAAATTTTATGCGCTTCGTTTTTAAGTAGATAAACTTTTGTCGTAAATTGCGTAGTTTTCGAGTTATGGACGATTGAAAAACATTTTAGTCGATTTTGGAGTTTTTTAACTTTAACGCGCGCTAGCACCTAAATCGTTAACCTGAGCAAACAGGCTTAAGATACGTAATTTGCAGGAAATTTTATCTAATTTATTTTTACATATGTGCACTTTTCTGAAAAAGTGCGTATTTTTTGAGTTATAGGCGATTGAAAAACTTTATGGTCGATTTTGGAGTTTTTTAACTTTAATACGCGCTAGTGCCTAAATTGTTCACCTGAGGAAAAACGTAAGATATATAACGTGTAGGAAATTTTATGTGCTTTGTTTTTAAGTAGGTAAACTTTTGTCGTAAATTGCGTAGTTTTCGAGTTATACGCGAAAAACCTAAGAAAGAACCAAAATCCACCCTTCTCGAGCCTCTCTCAAGTTAATGCTGCCACTTTTAACGGGCAGACGGGCAGACTCATTTTAATGCTCTTTCTAGTGTCCGAACTCTCCCCTACATGTTTCAAGTACCAAACGACAAGTGCTCGAATTTTATCCAAACGAAATCTTGTCACTGGATAGGGTGAAAATAAGGGTCGAAAGTTTTAAACTGGTTAAAACAAAAGTAGCCTAGGTAAGAAAGTGTATTTAGTGTGGTAAATTGATTCTCAACTATCCCCTTCGCGAGGGTGAAAACGCACGTTGTGGTAGTTGTAATCCGCCACTGAGTCTAGCCAAAAACTCGCTCGTTAAAGAAAACTTTCAAGTCATTAAAAATACCTTAATTTGACGCTTTAGACTTAAATTTGTTTTAGATGTGATAAAAGATTACACAAACTTTCTCACTTTAAAGAAGTAAATTACTAGTTTAATTACAGGTACTTACAAGATTTATTTTTTAATAGTTTCGCATTATTTTTGAAAAATTGAACTTATCACATAGTACCTACATCTATTTTTTTACCAATTTTCCTTACGTGATGTAAGTTTATGAATAACGTATTACATTTCACTCACCAGAAGGGTGAACGGCTGCATAAAACTATATTGATTTAGTTTTCCTATTAATTGCTTACTTATACACAGGATGTTTGCAACGCATTCCTTACTAGAGTAACGTGTAACGATCAATTAAAACGTAAAAAATTGAAAGGACCATTAATTTTTTAGTAAGAGGTTAGCTTCACTTTCTTTTATGTAGAAATTAAAACACGAATTGTATTTTAATGACTGGAATACACTTTTTATTGTAATGCCACGCATTTTTTAAAATTAAAATTTATTCCGACACTCCGACGCTAAGTGAATTTAAAGTAACAAAAAATTCCTTAATAATTTTATTCAAAATGAGTTCACCTTCAAACGGCGTGACACGCCAAAAGTTTATCCGAAACAAATTTGGATTATTCTTCCATTTTTAATTCGCCATTTTGAACGTTTAATTCCAAATTGTCACATTTTGAGTTAATCAGTTCAATTTAAGTTCTTGGGCAAATATGAAAAGTGTTTGGCGCCACTCACACGCCAAGTAAACGATGGAGACAAAATGATTAGACTTCGTAAACAATTCATTCTGAATTCTGATTAGATTTAAAATTTCGTGGTGTGTGTGTGTGCGTGTTTGGTAGAAGTTCTTTCTGAGATTCACCAGTATACTAAGACAAAACTTAAATGAATTAAAATTTAGCAAAACCATTAAAAGTTGATAAAAGTATCGATTGGGTCGTAAAGGTATAACCTAACCTCAATCAATATTACGCGATTATTCGATTATTGATGGAATTTTGTGCTTTTGGGTAATTTACGTTCTTCTTTTGACCTTTATTGAATAATAATTTTTTCACGTTTATTTATTTTTAAACCTTACGTCATTTAATATTGCATTAGGTATAATTAAACTTTTTGAACCGAAAGGTGACGGACGATTTGAAGTTGAATCTTAACAATAATTGATATAAATTGACGGTGTAATTTTGTATTTATGTCGTAACTGTTAACTAATTTACAATGGAGATATAGAGAACAAAGTCATCTGCTTGATTATTTTTAACAGTAATTACTATGTCTGTTGAGTTACTGTTGTTTACGGTACACGAGGCCAAATTAGATCGATAAAAACAATTTTGTACATTAATAATTTATTCGACGAAAGCTAAATAGAGTTAGTTCTTCTTTATATACTCTCGTTCAGATTTTATTACTAGGCGAACTATAAAGCGAATGTTTTTTAAATTGAAATTTAATTACCTATAAAAGATCGGGGGCAGCATCTTGTGGATTTGAGTGGTGCCCGAGTCGTTGTTTCTATTTCGAGTGATGAAAAAATAATAAAGTCGCCTCTGTTCGTACTAACTACTAATGAATCGTCTTATTGAGTGTCTGTGTAACTAGATGATCTAGAAACAATTGAAAGGCACGCTCCCACGATCTAGATATTTTGGAAACAAATGACCATACACTTTTGTTTTCATTATTAACTGAAATACTGTGTCATTCATTTAGTATTAGCTCAAATACATATTTATACGTATAATGAACATTCCACATGCACAGCCGATTAAAGTAATTCAGAATTCAATACTTTGTAATGCTGGCACACACGTACAGGCGTACCTGCGTACTCTTGCTCATTTGAAAACTCTCCATGGTACGATTTCGATTTTATTTTCATTGAAAGATTAGGTTTTTTATGCTCTTTAAAATGATGTATCACACATAAGGGGTTGCCATTACAGATTTTCAAGTAGGGGTTGCTGGGGTGAAAGAGTGCACCATAACAACTAATCAACGGTGGTTTTGAAGTTTCCCCTCTGCATCTAAATAGACGTATTTTTTCTTAAAAGCGTGTATCAATTAGATTTTGAGTTATTCCAGGTGGGAAGTTTTCAAATGTACGTGAACGTTCAGTTATACCTGCTCGTGTATGGCCACCTAATCTGCTATTTTTGAGCTTCTCTGTTTGTGTTATTTTTTCCGAAAACTTTAGTATGCTGCCGTTGTTGTTCTCTATAAACGAATTAAGAAAACTCGAAGAAAAGTATGCAGTAGTTAAATTTTAATTTGTTTTTACGCCATTGCAAAAGGTTTGGTTATTGTTGTGGTGTATTTTAACGGCGGTGCTTGTAGGTCAATATTTTGACTTTATAAAAAGCGTGGGAGCAAAAAAAGGCTATTAATATGTACGACATGTGTAGTTTGGCTACTGTGTGATGGTGAGAGATTATAGTGTTGTAGAGGAAATTATATTATCTAATTACATCTATTAAAATGTGCGTTACGATGATGACAACACAGGTCCTATATATGATAATTTTTGTGTCATTCATAAAGTAAATGTTTACTCCTGATAAAACTGTTTGCAAATAGGTCAACCCACTAGAGATTTGGGACTTTCTCAATGGGATTTATTTTAAGACTTATTACGTAGCAATTACGCGGTAAATTTTTCTATTTTATTTTTACACGTTTTTCTTCATAATTCATGCAGTTGGTTTATTTCCCATTCCAAACATGTAGAGCAAAACGATTCTCTTACTTAATTTAGGCGTGCTTCTATAAGTACACCATATTAGTAGAGAAATATTAATATTCCAGAATTTACATAGAATTAAACTCTAAAAAATCGCTTTTTTAGTAAGTTTTTTAGGTGGAGTCTAGAACTTACAAATAGGTCAGACACAGTACTTCTGCTTTTGATATCGCGTAATTGCTTTTCATTAATTAATATTCAAAATGCTATTCGGAGTCGTTCCGAAAAAAGTGTATTTGGCGTATCGAACGTAATTTTAATTTTTTGTGCAACTCTTCTGTATATCCTGAATAACAAGTGCAAAATTTCAAATAACTTCATAAGTAAATACGAATTATTTACCCTTTTCGCAGTAACCAGAAAATTTCTACAAAAATTTATATTCAGAAAAATTGAAATATTTAGTACTACTACTACTAAAGCATAAACATGTAACGAACAGTTTAATTTAGACTCGCTAAACCTAAACAATTTTGGCTGTATATTCTATAATACACTTAATTATCCTATATATACAGGGTGTTATAAGTCAAAATCTTGAGAAAAACACGACTTTGTATAATTACGATCGCTTAACCAATTTCAACAGAAAGGGGCAAATATCTACCGAACGGCTTAATTTAGACTCACTAAACCTTAACAACTTTCGCTGTATATTGTATAATAAATTTAAATACGCTAAAATACACAGGGTGTTATAAGTCAAAATCTTGAGAAAAGCACGACTTTGTATAAAATTACTATCGCTTAACTACTTAATAAAAAAGGGTTAATATCAACCGAACGGGTTAATTAAGGCCCACTAAACCACAACAATTTTTGCTGTATATTCTATAATACATTTAATTATCCTATAATATACAGGGTGTTACAAGTCAAAATCTTGAGAAAAGCTCCACTTTGTATAATTACGATCGCTTAACCAATTTCAACAGAAAGGGGTAAATATCTACCGAACGGTTTCATTGAAGCTCGCTAACCTTATCAATTTTTGCTGTGAATTATATAATAAATTTAAATACGCTAAACTACACAGGATGTTATAAGTCAAAATCTTGAGAAAAGCCCGACTTTGTATAAAATTACTATCGCTTAACTACTTCAATAAAAAAGGGTTAATATCAACCGAACGGGTTAATTAAGGCCCACTAAACCACAACAATTTTTGCTGTATATTCTATAATACATTTAATTATCTTATAATATACAGGGTGTTATAAGTCAAAATCTTGAGAAAAGCACGACTTTGTATAAAATTACTATCGCTTAACTACTTCAATAAAAAAGGGTTAATATCAACCGAACGGGTTAATTAAGGCCCACCAAACCACAACAAGTTTTGCTGTATATTCTATAATACATTTAATTATCCTATAATATACAGGGTGTTACAAGTCAAAATCTTGAGAAAAGCTCCACTTTGTATAATTACGATCGCTTAACCAATTTCAACAGAAAGGGGTAAATATCTACCGAACGGTTTCATTGAAGCTCGCTAACCTTATCAATTTTTGCTGTGAATTATATAATAAATTTAAATACGCTAAACTACACAGGATGTTATAAGTCAAAATCTTGAGAAAAGCACGACTTTGTATAAAATTACTATCGCTTAACTACTTCAATAAAAAAGGGTTAATATCAACCGAACGGGTTAATTAAGGCCCACTAAACCACAACAATTTTTGCTGTATATTCTATAATACATTTAATTATCTTATAATATACAGGGTGTTATAAGTCAAAATCTTGAGAAAAGCACGACTTTGTATAATTACGATCGCTTAACCCATTTCAACAGAAAGGGGTAAATATCTACCGAACGGTTTAATTTACGCTCGCTAAGCCTTAATAATGTTTGCTCTACATTCTATAATAAATTTAAATACCCTAAAATATACAGGGTGCTATAAGTCAAACTCCTGAGAAAAACACGACTTTCAATAAAATTATGTTTTCGTTGAAACATTCCATAATAAGACATTTACATCCAGTTTACTATTGGGTTCTTCCCTATACAGAACTTCTTCCATTTTTCAATTTTTACATTTTAGAGTAAAAAGGCTAATTAAGCCTTGCCTGTTTCAGAAATTAATTGAATGTCGCTTATGCAACAGTCAGATAGAAAATGGCGCTTCATAGTGTTATAGTGATATTTTGGGGCGATTTTGGAACTTCTTTCAAACTTTAACGCGCTCTAGCGCCTAAACCGTTTGTCTGAGGACAAAATCTTTTAGATATAATTTGTAGAAAATTTTACGTAGTTTACTTTTATATAGAATGATTTTTGTCAAAAAGTGTGTAGATTTAAAGGTATAAGCGAAAAACTGAAAAAGAGCAAAAACCCGTTCTTTTCGAGCCGCACGCCCCCAAATTAATGCTGCCACTTAGTAATGGCTGGCGGTCGGTTTTATTACTCCTTTGCGATGTACTTTCATCCTGTATCGTCAATGTCAAAAGTTTTGTATTTTAGTACATCTGCATTCTGCCTCCCGTACACGCTCGTCTGATACAGTCCGATACATGATGATTATTTTTCATTTTCCCTATGAAGACCTCGCTTATTGTATAAGACTTGGGAAAGAGTTTTCGTCATTATCTCATTACCATTGTAGTCCTAAAAAGTCCAATTCGTGTTTGTCGTTGTTGTTTCAGCTGACTACTGAAAGCTCCCCATACAAAGTTTAATGCTATAAACTATAAACTGTTGAAAAAGCATTGACGTAAATTTCCATTTGTCCACTTTCGTACGTTTGTCGGCGTAAACGTTATTGTTTGAAACACCCACAGAAGCACTAAACTGGAATTTTCCACATGAAACACCACAATTCAACAACAATTTAGTGTACAGTGTATACAAACGTATTTATTTAACAGAAAGTTGCATGCAGTGGTGAAAAGCTTTTAATAATCGTTAAAAGATTGTACAAAATTGGCGTTTTTTCTCATGGTGCAAAATTAATTTTAGTTTGGAACTAATATTGCTTTTTTGTGTTTTTTTCTCTTACGATTTTTAGTTAAAAGTTCCCAAACTAAAATTAAGTTTGTTTTCCTCCCCAACTTTTGACTCCAATATGGTACGCAGGGCTTAAATTAATTTGCTCTTCCTTAAGAGTGGTTTTGAGATATGCACCTCTATACCAACTATTGCCACGAGAGCCCATTTCACGAACTTTTCAACAAACACTTTTTAGGTTTTGCTTATGCAAATAAATTTTAATAAAGATTTAACATATACAGGGTGCTCGATTTGAGGAAGGGGAGCCAAAAATTATGTTTTGTTTTGATTTTATTTATTTGGGGGGTATTTTCGCACAAGTGACTAGAGATGGGCAGATTTAATTCGATTTTGCACAAAAATTGTCACCCTTAATTACTCATAACTCAAACTACCGTACATTATGATTGATTGTTCGTTCAAACTTTCCCTGAAAAGTTGATTTAAGTTTAATAAATATTCGTTAGCAATTTTTTCCGCAAAAACTAAAACAGCCGTTTATTAAAAATTCTCCTTTATTTTTTCCTTCAACTTTCTTTAAGCGACAAGTTTGAGAAAGCGTAATTATTTTTTTATTGGAGCCAGTTTGTTTACTCCTTCAGAAAATGGGTATATAAAGGTGACAGGTTTTGTTATCGAATTTTTCAAAAGTTGAAAATTCAAGAGTTAACTCGTTTTTAATATAAACATCAAGTCCTTTTTAGGAAAATAAAAGTTTTGTATATTCCATTAAAGTCTACTTTTTTTGAAGTGTATGTACTAACAAAATTTGAAAACTTTTTTATAAATTGACATGTTGAAACTTTAAAGGGTGCTTTGACTCGATTACTTTTTAATAGTTTCTAAACGGAGCTTACTTTGATCTTTTAATCTTTTGTAAAGCGGCAGTGATTTTGCACTAAATCACGCCAACAAAGAGCTGTGGGAAAATTATATGGAAATTATGCGGTTGTCGTAAACAGGGCGAGTTTGAATGGTCGGTCTAAATAAAACTGAATAAGAACTAGAAGAAAACTGTTCAATCGGTTCATTAGTTTTCATGATATATCTACTCGAACTCTTTTGTTTTGAGTTTGTTTAGAACTAAAATTTCATAGGCAACTTCAAATTTTTCCATCGTTAAATCTAACCTACCAATCGCGATCAAACTTAATG
This sequence comes from Malthinus flaveolus, assembly GCA_950108345.1. NCBI lineage: Eukaryota > Metazoa > Arthropoda > Insecta > Coleoptera > Cantharidae > Malthinus > Malthinus flaveolus. The sequence continues at coordinate 5,486,654 of OX467285.1, forward strand.
ACGATATTTACCATTACTTCCTTTATGCACCCTCAAAATATCAACTCGATCGGTTCATTAGTTTTCAAGGAACATCTACTCGAACTCTTTTGTTTCGAATTTGTTTAATAGTACTCAAGTTTTCATAACCAACTTCAAATATTTTTATCGCCAAATCGAGCCTACCAATCGCTATCAAATTTTGTGTCAATAATTAACGATATTTTGTTGATGTACTCTCCAAATTTCACGTGACTCGGTTCATTAGTTTTCAAGATATATCTACTCAAGTTTTCAAACGCAACTTCAAATATAGAACCCATCCGGACTCACCCTCTATTTGGAAGCTGACGTCCGTCTAGAATTCTAGACAAACGCAGTTATCTATTTTTATAATATCTGCCGAATGAAACATTCCCAATTATCTTGCCAAATTATTTCTAAATTAAAATTAATAATGCTCCGAACTTCGCTTAATTATTAACGATTTGCCATCCAAAACTCCGCGAGCGTGGAAAACTTGGCTAAAATTGAAAACTGGCGAAAAGCCGCCGTAGAAGTTATTAATTTCGAAATAAACTTTTTCGTAGCCGTGACCTTAAAGTCTTAGTTCAGCGAATCGTTAGCACTTACTTTTGTTTACTTGACAAGAAAGAAAATTGCGTTATTATTAATAAAAGTCTACTCTAGCTAAATTTAAACAAATGTGACAAATTTATAAACAATTTGATGATTCATAATTCGTAAGCTCATCTTATATTAATGATGTAACAATTATTATTAAGCCTTGATACCTAAATTTATAAGTCTTAATTAAATTAAACAATTTGTGACGCCATCGGCTAAAAGGTGATGTTTAACTTCAATTACCCACAAGTAATTTGTCCGAAAAGTTCATGAAAGTGAAATCGATATGTTCTTTTAAGTGTTTCTAATGGGTTTTGCTTGTTTTGATCTTTTTTTCTTTTTGGATGTTTATTTGTAGATGTTGAGAAATACAAACTAACGTGAGTTTTAAAATTAATTTCGTCCAGGAAATTTTATTTTTGAAGTTTTCGTTGGAATGGTACGTTTTGTAATTCCAATTTTCGATGTAACGTTATACGACTTTATTTGTTCTATGCATTGAGTATTATTTTGCTACTTGTACAAAATTGCTTTAAATAATCCAGATTATGTTGCATTGTTGTAAAATCCAAAGCTTTGTGCATTTACACGCATTGTGCGCTTTTTGAGTTTGTTTTGTACAAAGCTTTCGTACAATATATTTATTTTACCACCGATAATAGCAAAATATTGAAATTTGAAATGGAGAAAATTAACGACTTTTTTAATGGAAACAACGTATAGAGAAGAGAATATTGCTTTGATGTCTTAATTAAAAATGTGGATACTTAAAAGAGTCATTTGATTCTGTAAAAATGCGAGAAGGACTTTATCGGAAGCTCTCGTGACTGATGCTAATAAATCCTGTCATGCCTCTAATGACTCTTTTTTACAGTATTCACTTTCTTTTTTCAAAATTAGTGTGTGCGAGTGCGAGATACTTAAAAGGAAGATTCTAGAAATTATTTTGTTTTGAGAAATAATCCATTATTGCCATTGTGGAGTGAAAAAGCAAAACACACTCACTATAAACTCATATTTCATTTCCTAGTTGTATTTTGAGTCGATTAGGCGTTGATTTCCAAAACAAAATTAATAGAATGTGCTATTTTTTGTGTTTAGATGAGCCAAATGTCGAAGATGTTAGAACTTTCCTTTGGATGAGACGTCAAAAGGGATGACATTTGAGTACATTTTGTAAAACAGTAGATAGGTATTATTATTTTGGATTTTGGCTCTTTTCTAGGTTTTTTGTTTCTAACTCAAAAACTACGCACTTTATGAGAACAATTCTTTTATGCAAAAATGAAGTACATTAAATTTTCTACAAATGATACCTCTTAGGTTATTTTTCTCTGGTAAACGATTTAGGCGCTGGCGCGCATTAAATAAAAAAAAACTTTCAAAAGCTGCCAAAAGATTTTTTATCGCTCATAACTCGAAAACTACGCACTTTTGGAGAAAAGTGTTCCTATAAAAAAATATAGTACATTCAATTTTCTATAAATTATGTCTCTAAATTTTTTTTTCGTATGTGAACTAGCGTGCGTTAAATAAATGACCTTCCAAAAGCTGCCAAAAAATTTGTTTTATTGCTCATAACTCAAAACCTACGCACTTTTGGAGAAAAGTGGTCTTATAAAAAAATATAGTACATTCAATTTTCTATAAATTATGCCTCTCAAGTTTTTTTCCTTATGTGAACGATTTAGACGCTAGCGTGCGTTAAATAAAAGACCTTCCAAAAGCTGCCATAAAAAATTTTTATCGCTTATAACTCAAAAACTACGCACTTTTGGAGAAAAGTGTTTCTATAAAAAAATATAGTACATTCAATTTTCTATAAATTATGCCTCTCAAGTTTTTTTTCTTATGTGAACGATTTAGACGCTAGCGTGCGTTAAATAAAAGACCTTCCAAAAGCTGCCATAAAAAATTTTTATCGCTCATAACTCAAAAACTACGCACTTTTGGAGAAAAGTGGTTCTATAAAAAAATATAGTACATTCGATTTTCTATAAATTATGCCTTTTAAGTTTTTTTTCTTAGGTAAACGATTTAGACGCTAGCGTGCGTTAAATAAATGAGCTTCCAAAAGCTGCCAAAAAATTTTTTTTGTTGCTCCTAACTCAAAAACTACGCACTTTTAGTGCAAAGTGTTTCTACACAAAAATAGAGTACACTCAATTTCCTACAAATTATGTATCTTGGATTTTGTCTCCAAACTAACAGTTTAGGTGCTAGAGCGCGTTTAAATATGTAAGGGTGGTTTTTTGCTCTTTTTTAAGTCTTTCGCTTATAACTTCAAAACTGCACTCTTTTTGAGAAAAGTGCATTCATAAAAAAGTAAACTAGATAAAATTTTCTACAAACTATATTTGAAACGTTTTTTCCTCAGACGAAGAACTTGGGCGCTAGAGTGCGTCAAAGTTTGACAAAAATTCCAAAAAACTGTTTTTTGTTTATCGCTTATAACTCGAAAAGTGGGTACTTTAAGTAAACAGTGTTTTTATACCAAAATATAGTATATTTAATTTCCTACAAATTATGTCTCTTAGGTTTTTTTCGACAAATGAACAGTTTAGATGCTAGAGCGCTAGAGCTAGAGCTTCTTGATTATTGGCATTCGTCGTTTCGTCATGTAGGGAGGGCACTTAGGCCACTTAATCGAGCCACACCTTTATTGTTGTTTAAAGACACCTGACTAAAAATTCTGTTCAGTTCACTCTCGCAAAACGATACAACATTCAGCTCTTCAGGAAATTTCAATCATTAACTATCATATTTTCTGATCATTAATGAGCCCAATTGTTCTTTTCTTAAATACACAACTAGTGCGTAAATGGCCTGTACTTTCCCATGTGAATGTTAGAAGACTTAATTGCCACAATTTCTTTCTGAAGTTCCGGGAGCTTTCTGGTCTTGTTTGATCGTTAGAAGGAACTACCCTGCTTAGTTAGTAAAAAACACGTTTTTGTCTCCTGAAATAATCCGTACAATTACGAGAGAACCAACTATGTAAATAGTCATTAAATTAAAAAAATGTGAAATACTCGAAAGTATATAAACGTTGTAGGAAGTAGATCTTTACTAACTACAGCAAATGCAATTAAACAAAAAAATTTCTAACCTGTTTGTTTCTAATTGGATTAATTATTCCGCACACGTAACAATTTTATTACTAATTGTTGATGACACTGGCAAATAAAACAAATTTAAAATTGGAACAACCAACAGAAATTTTATTTTCTAAACTCTTTAATACCTGAGCGCGTTAGTAAAAGGGGCGAGAGTAAATTACAAAACTTAATTAAAAGTTTTTCGCCTAATTCGAATTAAACTAACGATGATTGATAATTTAAGCTTTTAAAGCTCCAAGTATGAAATTTCAACAGACAAGTTATGATATGATTCCAATCCAAGTATTGATTTAACATATTATAATCCTCGACTCCAAACTCATTAACATGTAAAGTAAACTACAAAGATATTACGCCATGAAGGTTTAGTGCACCTACAATGCATCGGGAATGTATTTTCAAATTAATAAATTTTGGGTTCTTAAGCTGAACGTTGAGATTTTTCAAGCTCTTAATACCTCTGTAAAAGAACAATTCACAATAAGTACCTTTTGTAGTTTTAAAAATTTAAGTTTTGTTACAAAACAATAATGCCTTTTCTCTTGAAACTCGTAATCCTTTAAGCTTTTTACTTCCCTTGCATTTTCTTTTTTAACTGAAGCCCCTCGTCGTCTAAATTCGTTTCTTTGAAGTCGCCTTTAGTCTTATCATAATATTACGATTTTATAAAATCAAACAAAAATCTCGAGTCGAAGTAAAGAGTTTCAATTTAAAGTCTGAAAGCTTCCAGATTTTTTTACCCCTTTTGTTGGAAATCGTTTCTTGCATTACGGTGCACGATATTAAATTTAAAACCTTACCTTGTCACAAGATCTACTCGTGCTTTATAGGGGCTGTTTGCTGTTTGAAAATTTTGCCTACCGTTTGTTAATCCTATAGCGGATCTTCATTTTTTCAGATGCGTAGATTTAGTGGGTTGACGTATCGATTCAAAAATGAGCAAGAGCACGACACGTATGTAGGGTGCACGGTGATAGCGATCAACTAGGTTTTTATTTATTTTCATTAATATACAATCTAATTTATTTACATTACCATTATTTATTTCTTCTAATTTATTTACGCTTATCGATTTTTTATTTTAACACACTAACATACACTTCATCGATCATAATGTAATCGCTGAGTCACAAAATCAACTACAAAATGAAATGAATCCGTTAATCAATAGTCAGGCAGCTTTTACTGTCTCGGGGTGGCACTTTTAAGTTAGTTCTGGAATTCTGGCAAAATTTGTAGCCCTTTCGGTGTTGAACATTGTACTGATGGGTGCCCAGTCATTTGAAAATTTAAAGGAACGAGATTGTGAACGGATTGGGACATACCAGAGGCCCACACAGGCGCAGCTCTTTATAAAGGGGTGCCCAGTAATAGCTAAAATACTGAGTTTTACCATAGCCTATCTGAGGAAGACGTCAGGCCTACTTATAGACCACTGTCTTCTCAATAAAATCCTACTTACTATGGGTGTCCAAGTGAACCCTAAATGTGGAGGCTGTGGGGAACAGAACGAGTCTTTCCAAATCATTTTAACAGATGCCCAGGTTTTGCGCCGCTGAGACAGTCTATCCTGGGTAACCTCCGAGCAGGCTTATGGTCTTTTTAAAGAAAGTAGACTCATAATACGACCGGGATGTATACAAAGAATCGCCTAATAAAAGCAAAAGACAATCGAGAAAGAATGTCCGATGTAGGGCTACGTGGCTAACTTAATTGATGCGATTCCGTCTTGAAGTCTTGAAGGGTTCAGGCCCTTACTCTTCAGACTTCAAGCCACGGTCTATATTTTTTACTAAATTAATACTGAGCCCTTTTAGGCTGCATTACGAGTCTCTGAGCTTCATTACCTGGTCTTCAATACTTCTTAAACTTGCCCTTTTATTGTTCCCGTACATTACTTCAAATTTGACTTTACGCCGACATTTAAATTATTATTATTATCTTCTCTTTGAAACTATTACTAAATTTGGTGCAGAACTGGTTAGCATTGCATTTGTATGTGTCTTCATTCGAATAATTTCCTACTAATTGCTTCGACAATCCAATCGTCGGTTCATGTTAAGCTGTTATTAAGTAAGACAAGAACCCTTTAGTTGGCCTGTAAATTTGAATAAATTAATAAAAGTTACTAAAATTGAACTTGTTATGAATAATTCTTGGATTATGTTTAATGGATCTTCAAGTATTGGTTGGAAGAAAAATCTCGAGTTTCATTACACATTGATGAATACAAAAATTATACAAGAAACTTCCAAGTACGTAATGAGGTGTTGTAGTTGATTACGCGCATTTCACCCTCATCACACTTTTGTGCTTTAGAAAACTAATTAAAGAGTTCATAAAAGAAGTAAAGTTAAAAAATAGTTTTGTCATAAAAGAAGCGAGTAATTGAAAGAATTCTTCACAATGTTAGTTACTTTCTAAAATTCTTTTTCCAGTTTCTGTATCATTTTTTAAGTCGCTTTATTTATTCTTTAATTACAGTCACTTATTTACAACAATTCTAATTAGGTTTTATTCCGGAATTAAGCTTGCTTGCTACCGGACAAAAAAAGTCGTGCTTTCTCTACTTCATCAGAAGTTAGGCTCCATTTGAGATAATATTCTAATAAAAGGGGTTACTTGATGCTAAACGATTTTACGATCTTCAGGAGCAGCTAATGAATGGACTAAGTCGAATCGTTAATTTGTTACTAGATACAAAAACACATGATGTGGCCATAACAAGACTTTTTCGTACGCGTTTAGAATATTTAAAAAGATATCAAAAATAGTAGATACCTACTTACCTAAGAATAGTATGTTCAGAAGGTCTCCCTGAATCAGGGGCGGACTGGGCCATCGGGAAACCGGGAAAATTCCCGATAGGCCGGATGCGTTCCGACGAAAAATAGTAAAAATACTTTTTATTCATTTCGCCAGTGCAAACAGGGAAAAGTCGTTGTTTTAACAAACAAATTATCGAAAAATTTGCGAAAAATAGCGTTTCGCTAAGTACTAAGTAGTACCTATAGTGAGTCAACATTTTGTTTTGTGAAACACCTTCTTTGGGGACATTATCAATCTCTACTAAAATTTCTGAACTTTATTTTAAGCCGTTTGACCTTGAACAATCCTAAATTTGCGCCTCCGGCGCTTTACATTTTAAATAAAATTTCCCGGGCCGGTCATTTGTTGCCAGTCCGCCCCTGCCCTGAATTCAAAAAACTAAAATTATACGGGACTTTTCAAATTGTAATAGGAAGCTAATCTTATTTCTGGTTGAGCCGGAAGTAGAAATATTAAATATTTAGTATCACTTAATAGCTAAGTTTACAATCTTCCAAACTACTTAAAATATACTGGGTGTTGTATTTAAAATAGAAAATGAAACCCCATTTCCGGTTAATCCGGAAGTTAAAATTTAAAGGTGTTGATATCTTTAGACAGCTAATCTTACGATAATTTAAAGAATCATAAAATATACAGGGTGTTTTTAAAATATCTTTTTGCTTCGCTAATTTCCGGTTTAACCGGAAGTGTCTTTTAAACCAAAATTGTAACAAATGATAGATATTTATGGAATAAATTAATATACCAACTTGTAGTAATTACAAATTGTAATTACCAAAGAAATGATAAATTTTTGAAATTTTGGGCTTTAAAAAATTATAGCTCCCGATCTGTTTATAGCAAATGAACCAAACAACGGTGTTTGATTAAGAACTTTAATATCTACAACTTATCAAAATATAGACAAAACGGCCGGAGGCGATTTGAGAAAATCAGTTTTAAGATATTAGTCAACTTTGGCTCTTTAAAAGTAGGAAATTTTGAAATCACTTTGAAAATTGACTATATCAAAACTAAAGCCATATATTTTGCCTATATATTACTATTTTAAGATTTTTATAATAATACTTATCGCCAAAGTTATAATAAAAAAACTTGAAAATCGGCCGATTGTTATACTGGCCGCCATTTTGAATTTAAAACAATTGAAAAAGTAGTTTTTTAATTAGGGCCGATGGGTACTAACTTATAGCCGAGTATAAATACTCTGGGTCAAGATTTTACAAAATGCGACCAAAATAACCCCCTTATTTTGGGCCACCCTGTATCGATTTCGCTTAAACGTTTATTTTGTTGATGAAATTTTGTCAAAGTGGCCGAAACCAAATTTAAACGAAATCGCTTTAGTAGTTTTTAATTGACGATGTTACATACATAGGTCCGTGAAGTTACAATAGCCACTTACAAATTAAATTTAAAAAATAGGTCATAATTTAGTATGAATTTAGTGTAATTTAGTGCGCTAATAAAAAAATTTAGTGCGCGTCTAGATTAGGCTGGAAATGTGACGGACTACAAAATGCACGTTTCGACTCTTATAACTCCTAAACTAGACACGCGCACAAAATTTTTTGTTGTTGCACTAAATTACACTAAATTAATACTAAATTACCGAGGTTCATGAAAATTGGATATGGTTATTACGCGTAAACTTACAATAACCACATTTCCAACCATTACCCTTACAGCCTCTAAACTAGACGCGCACTAAGCTTTTTGGTCAGTGCACTAAATTACACTAATTTCATACTGAATAATTATCACCAAGTTTCATAAAAATCTGAGAAGGCGGTCATTAAGCGTGAACTAACTATAACCACATTTTCAACCGTAATAACGCCTGAATTATACGCGCACTACATTTTTTTGTAAGTGCACTAAATTACACTAAATTCATACTAAACTATCGCTAAGTTTCATAAAAATCGGAGAAGATGGTTATTACTCGTGAACTTACAATGACCACATTTCCAAATTTTATAGCTCCTAAACTAGACGTGCACTAAATATTTTTGTTAGCGCACTAAATTACACTAAATATATGCTAAACTATCACATAGTTTCATGACAATCGGAGAAGGTGGTTATGACTCGTGAACTTACAACTTACAATAACCACATTTCCAACTCTTATAGATCCTAAACTAGACGTGCACTAAATGTTTTTGTTAGCGCACTAAATTACACTAAATTCATACTAAACTATCGCTAAGTTTCATAAAAATCGGAGAAGATGGTTATTACTCGTGAACTTACAATGACCACATTTCCAAATTTTATAGCTCCTAAACTAGACGTGCACTAAATATTTTTGTTAGCGCACTAAATTACACTAAATATATGCTAAACTATCACATAGTTTCATGACAATCGGAGAAGGTGGTTATGACTCGTGAACTTACAACTTACAATAACCACATTTCCAACTCTTATAGATCCTAAACTAGACGTGCACTAAATGTTTTTGTTAGCGCACTAAATTACACTAAATATATGCTATACTATCACATAGTTTCATGAAAATCGGTGAAGGTATTATTACGAGTGAACTTACAATAACCACATTTAAACCCTTGCAGCGCAATTTAGCGTAATTTAGCGCACTAAATTACGCTAAATTCATACTAAATTATTGCATAATTTTTTTAAAAACTTCACTGACTTCTCGAAACGTCGAGAAGTTAAATTAGAATTTGTTTTCTTTTTTGATCTCCATATTTCAAAGTAGACTACGAAAAAGTAAAAATCATCAAATATACAGGGTGTTTTCATAAACTCCTTTTGTTTGGCTAATTTCCGGTTTAACCGGAAGTGCATTTTAAACCAAAATTAAAACAATTAATAGAAATATATGGAATAAATTAATATACTAACTTATATTTTGAAATTTTAATTACAAAATAAATTATAAATTTTTGAAATTTTGACTTTCAAAAAATCATAGCTCCGGATCTGCTCATAGCAAATGAACCAAACAGCGGTGTTTAATTAAGAACTTCCATATCTACAACATATCAAAATATAGACCAAACCGCCGCAGCCGATTTTGAGAAAATCGGTTTCAAAATTTTAGTCAACTTTGGTAAATTTTGAAATTATTTTCAAAATCGACTATATCAAAACTAAAGCCCTATATTTTAACTGTATATTCATGTTTTTAGAATTTTACAATAATAAGTATCTCCGAAGACTAAAGTTTACGAAAAAGTAAAATTATGGAAATTTACTCAGGTGAAAAAAGAGCCTACTTATTGCCATACGCAAAAACGACTTTGTGGACATTGAAATTTGCATTATCTTTAGTCGAGTGAATACTTTAAAATAAAACAGCCCAATTTACGCCAAAATCGTAATTAAACAAACAGTTCGTGTTTGATTTCTTTTCGAAATTATCCGATTTAAAAAAGATATCTGGGAAAATTTGTGATTCGCGCACGTTTACATTTTCAAGGTATGTCGAACAATTTTCCATTCGATTGAGATGTAAAGCTCAGTCATCCATTTATGAAACGCTTATAAACGATTCGAAAATTATTCGAATGTGGCGTCTAAAAAAAATTCACCGTTACACTAATTGTTGGAGAGAGATGGTATGTTGAAATTATCAATTGATTTGTTATAAAAGTTATAAGCTAATGTTGACAATTACGCGAAGGCTACTTAATTCAAATTTCATGGCCACAAAAAAAGCAATTAAATAAAAAAAAGTGTGCCTAATGAAGCATTCACTTCCGCGGTTTAAATGGGAATCGTTTAACGACACGATTTGAAAAAAAAATCAATTGGAAATTATTTTTTTGGTCGAGTGGTTGACTTTTAATTGCTTCGCTTAGGAGTAAAATTTTGTTAAAAATTGGAGCAAATTCGTGACTCGGGCGTATTTAGTTGTTGTGGTTATTGCTATTGCAAATTAAATGGCAAGACTGTCGAAGAATGGGAAAATGTGAAAGTAACTCCTTTATACAAGTGTACTTTAGTAGTGTTTCGCGAGTGTTGTTTGTTGATCGTTATGTCTTTTCACAGTTCTTTTACATTTAAGTCCAATTTATTTGATGGATTTAAAACGAAAATGACACAACGCTTTCTACAGGTGCGTTTTTTGTTTAATTGTAGTTATTTATTTTTGAGGGTTTCCATTGACGTCAGAGCTTGATTTTGTTTCAATATCAAGTAGGTGCACAAGTACTTGATTTACTTATAAAACAAATTGAAACCTAAGTGACGGGTGACGGTGAAATCGATCTTATTACAGGTACTACGGGCGGACAAAGGATTGTCGATACTAATCACCGACAAGGGCATTTTTACAAATAGTGTTTTTTATTGAAATGAAGTTAATGTAAATTTGGCGCGATGTTTTTCGTATACAAATACACACAGCGTGTCTCTAAGGGGCAAGGGATAAAATCATTACTGTTTTTAAACAGAACACCCTGTATATGGTCAATGACCATACTTCGTTTTCAGTTTTCAGCATCAAAAATTATTTTTCAACTACTTCAATAAATTCTGTATACCAGTATACTTACCTTATTTCGGGCTGTCTCAAAATAATTTTGCTTTCCTGTAACAACAAACAAATTTCAAAAATATTTTTTATTGAAATTTATTATTATTATTAAGTTTGAAATATTTTTTATTTTAAGTTAGCGCACCCACAAGCGGTTTAAGTGTTTAAACAAGACACTTGAAATTAGTTCCTGGCGATACGAGATGGCAACCGCAGTATAGGATACAGTATACAGTGTGTCCGAAAGGCATAGAATATAATACTGTACAGCTCAGTAAATATCCATTTTCTCCAAAAAAGTTTCAAATAAAAGTTGTTTATCAGGTAGATATCTACTGCCTTACAGCCATAAACTCGATTTTTTGTTACAAACAAAAGCACAGCAAATGACACTTAAAGATTTTTAAAAGACAAGGTATGTCGTTATTATACTCATTCGATAGAGGCTTTTTTTCTCGTTTCGGCTGTGTAAAACTTTAATACCTCCTCCTCGCATAAGGAAATTATTGTGAAAAACAAAAAAAAATTACAACATTTATTTTATTGTTCGGAATAAATTTACAACAAATGTTCAAATTCAAACTGCCAACCATTCATAACTTGATAATGATAAACTCGATTTTTAAACCCGTTAGCAGCATTCGTAACCATTTCAGGTGACCAACAATAAAACAATAAAATAAATATTGTGAACTTTTTTGTTTTTCCCGAAAATTTTCTTATTTGAGGGCACTAAAGTTTTACATGGCAGAAAAGAGAAAAAAGGCATCTATCAAATGAGTATAATAACGATATACCTTTTCGTTCAAAAATCTTCAAGTGTTATTCGCCGTGCTTTTGTTTTTAACAAAAAATCGAGTTAATGGTTGTAAGGTGGTAGATAACTGCTTGATAAACAACTTTTATTTGAAAGTTTTTTCTAAAAAGTGGATATTTATTGAGCTGTATAGTATCTATAACAGTACATTCCACACTTTTTGGACACACTGTATATACTAAAGAATAAGGGGTCTGAGGGCTAAAATTATTATTTGGCATAATCGTTACGATCTCCTTAGATATTAGATATGTTTGATAATTTTGAATATCAAATAGATAGGTATATCGATATTACCTGAAAATCGATGAACAGCACTGTTGTTCCTAAATAACAGGGCACACTGTGAATAAAATTCTTTGTGAGACTTTGAAAGGTATTATTGTCGTGAGAAAATTTGAGTTTATATTATAATGCTAGGAGCTAGGAGATCACAGAAGTAACGAAAATAATTTTTGCCAATTTTCAATTTGCTACGCGCGGACGTAGCAATGAGTCCTAAACCCCATGAAGCCAACTGTACAACGTACAATAATTGCGGGTTACTTCACCTCATCGTTACTTGCTCTATTTTTTGATAAAAGTACCACTTTTGTGCGAAATTAAAATTATATATGTGCAACTTTTTATGCACTAAATGCTTGTTTTATAACTTATAACAGAAAACTGAGGTACTTAATTCGGCATTAACTAATTAAAGTATCGTTAAAATTATATAACCGAGTTTCATCTTGACTTTTGTAAAATTCAACTCTTTCGGCGTCTTGCACGGTTTTAAATTAATTAATTATTGGCATTTTTTTTGAAATAACATCGGTATACTATTTTAGAAACTTATTTATATAAAGGAGAAATAATAAGTAAGATTAACAACGTTGTGCTCAACTAAGTATAGCGAAAGTTTAATATAAAATTGTAATGCAAAAATACAGCTATTTTTTATGCTTACTAAACATTACTTTTGTAACTTTTACTACGGCAAAAATTTATTTTCTCGGCGTAAGGAAATTTGTAAATTGCTTTTTACATATTTGCGATTTTGAAACGATGCCTAAAGAAGCTCTCGTGCTATATGGTTGCTTGATAATTAAGGAAAATGCCGAGAAAACCGAGCTAAAACGAATCACAAACGCTGTCATTGCAGTCATCATTTACAATTGGAAATATCATTCCTAACAATAAGAGAGTGAGAGTGAAAAATGGAAGTTCATATCGTGCGCCAGAGCTTAAATACTTCCGCAATTCTATTATGGGAATACTAAATTTGTTGTATTAGCTCCTAAAAGCTATGTTGATTTTCTAAAATAGACTGATTTTTAATTCTCTTATTACTTCAACACTTAAGTAAATTACTAAGGAGTGGCTGAAATTTACACAAATATTCTTTGGTGGAATTCTACTACAACTTACTAATAATTGTTAGGCGTTGCGAGTGCAGGAGTTTTCTGAGCACTCAGCACCACTAGTAAATTTTAGCCTTTGTACACATCAAAGTAGGTTTGAGCAATCTCCTCTGGATGCGAGTTGCATATTCCACAAAATTCTCCACTCTGGGTTTGTCAACGCTGGGATTAATGCTGAAATCTTCTCTAATATGTTGTTCGGAATTTTTAGGAAACAGTAGTTGGTGCCATTGTGTCTGTCGTGTTTCTAAATAAAAGAGAGCATGTTACGTTGTAATGCTGTGTAATGTTTTAAAACGGAGGTACACATTGGACATTGGACATAGTTCTCCTTTTTTGATTTCCGTATTTCAATTTTGTGCTTGTCGTCGGCCTAGTGGTCAAACTAGGTGTCCAAGTTGGAAGTTTAACGACTTTTCTTTCCTCGGTTGACAACTTGCCCACTTGTCTCGCTCAGCGCCATATAGAGCTCTATGTACTATTGTAGCAGTTACACCGATCTTCTCTCATGTGGGCGAGCTGCTCATTTTTTACTACGTTTTTCTACGTTTTACGAATGCAAGTCTCAAACTTTTGAAAGTTTAGTCTTTTGTTAGACGAAACCAGTCATTCAACCAGTCTTCTCTTTTTTCATTTTCCTTTTCTATTCTGATAGTATACGCTTCTTATTTCTTTTCTCACCATTTACTCCTCAGGGGTCAAGAGTATTCCGTTGTTACGGGCTTTGCAACCTAGCTAGCCGGTGCCTAAACAAGTACTAATATCTACGATATTGTAGGATATTAATATACTTACTTCTATCGAGAATCGACACCATGGTTTCTTAGATAGGATTGAGCGTAGGTCTTTGTTTCAAGTGCGGTGGCGAAGGGCGTCCCCAATGCTGAGGCAACAGGAAAACGCACGACACACAGCTTTGCCATTAACTAGAGAACACTCTAGCTGAGTAGGCCAAACAGTGGAGAATTTCGGATGAACGCAAAGTTAGTCGTGTTGGTTTTGAGGAAGGTAAAAATTCAGCAATACTAAAGGCCCCACTTAAACTAAAGAACTAGAGATAGCTATCAATGATTTAAGTCTTTGTGTAGGTCTGATGACCGATGGCACAAGCTAGAAGAAGAGTTACACAATATCTCAATATCAAATGCGGTATAATAGGTTTATCAGAGATTCTGAACACTTTGCACGTTTTCTAAATGTTGATGGAGTTACAATTTTTGAGGTAATGTTATGGTATAATCAGGCAAAAGACAATTCAATGCTATACGTTGGATAGTGATATATCTATAATCTTTCATCTAAAAATCTGAATTATTCAAAGAGAGAGAGCTAGCTCCCAGCACTTAGGCCACTTATCCAAGCAGTCTTCACAGACCTACTAGATTTCGAACCGGCCTAGTTGTAGGATGAACTCTAGAATCTTGGCAGGAGAGGTGTCGCTAATTCTGGCTACGAATCTTCGTGTAGACGAATAAAAGCACAGTCGCACAGCACCTGTTCAGCTATTTCGTCTACTAGTTAGCATCTGCAGCATATGGAATTGTTTACTAGTTCTAGTGACCAAGAGGCGTTTCTTTCGTCGGCAGTGTCCTACGACTATCCCTGTGCTATTTTGCAAGCTTTTTAGAGAGTCTGTCTGGACTTACCAATCAATTAAAGATGGAAGTTAATAGAAAAAAAAATTGTTTGTTGAACGAGTCAATGCACTTTAGCCATTTTTCTGAAAATTTAAATTTCTTATTGTAAACTAAACCAAACAGTCAATTAAAATTGCACTATTCAAATACGTAAGTTAAGTCCACGATTTTTAAATATTTTTACAATGCAGTACTTGAGAAAAATTACCTTTTTTTGGTAATTTTTATAAGGCTCAATAAAATCCTGATTGGTCATCATTTCTTCAAAGTGACTTTGTACATATTATATTGCGGTTCTGAGACTGGTCCACCGTGGTTCCTTGCATCGCGACCTCTCAGATCCATTGTGCGCCTCGAGTTCTGTGTTTTTGATAAAGTCTATAATTTTCTCTATTGATAATTTGGGCAGTTCTCTTTGGAGCGTCTTCTTTCCAAAATATCTGTGACGATTTCTTGTGCTTCGTAGTGTACCAGAAGATGAATTTGAGTTTCTTCTTCCTCTACATAGTGGGTCTTCTTCTAGTCCCATCATATACAGGCGCTTGTTAAGGTGGCAATTATCCGTTATTATTGCCGTTGCCAGTCGTAATTTATCTCTATTCATTCTGAGTGGAGAGCTGGTTCTTTTGTTAAAGGGTTTATCCAATCGGACTTTAGAATGTCCCTGACCAGAAGTTTCTCTCCAGTGTTTAATACGGCATTTCTCCAGAAATGGTTTTATGGCTCTATTTGACAATTCATAGGGACTGCTAAAGGCTGGTTCTAGTCTAATGGGTCTTATTTTGCTACCCTCTTTAGCCAGACCGTCCACTTTCTTGTTCTCTTGTATGTCGGCATGAGCTGGCCACCTCTTGTGCCAGTTGAATTTTTAGACCCGCCTGTGTAGAACACAAGTCCATTCATTTTGACTGCCTTGCATTCCCATTCTTCCCTTGTCGGAATGATAATTCCGTATAGTTTTTCGATTGCACTCGTATATGCTCTAGTTCTAGTTATCCTGTTAGACATCATACTAAGTATAGGGTATTCTGCCACCTCTCTTAGGATTGAGGCATGTCCTTGCACATTCCTTCCTGTGGAGAAGTGAGTTTTTAACCTGCAAGCCTTCTTTTGTGGACAGGGTGGAAAGTTCAGCATTGTTTCCATTGCTGGCTAGCCTATCCCTAACATAATTTTAGAAGAGACCTAAGGTTTCAGGCATGCCTATTAAGAAAACAAATATGAAGGTGAAACCACTTGTTTTCGCCTCGCAAGCAATGTCCTGTTAGATTCTTAAGTATCAACCTCTTTACATAATTAAGAGCAGTTAATTACTTAATTATACCTACACTAATAACCGCGTTATATAATTTTAATAAGTGTGTAAATAATTGTTAACAAGCGCTATTTATACAACATAATACTTCTGCAGAGACGTCTCATTCGTATAACAACTAATAAGTAGTCAAAATCTGTTCCACAATAATTAACAATCAACACATTTTACTTAGCCTTGATGTTGGAATGCAATTAAAAAACTTTGTCTCTATTTAAGCTACCAAAAAACTTATAGACATCAGTTGGTTTCAGTCGCGAACTGACAGGAACATTAATAAATTTTTTTTTCGCAATGGAAATGAATGTAACAAGAAGCACATGTAAATTCGAAGTGTGGTAACAAGTAACAACAATAGTAATAATTTTATAGTCCATCCAAGCCTGTTATTATTTATTATTATATACTGTTATAATTTAATGCAAATTGTAAATAAATTGCTTTTGAGTATACCAGTATACCTACTACAAGTGCAGTAACAATAAATTGTTAATTAAAAATTGATTATATAAGTAATGATTATGAAAGACTGATGAGTGCCCCAAGCTTCCAAACGGTGTATGGAGAGCTTTTGTTTGTATTACACAATAAATTAAAAAAAAAACTTTAAATTGCCAAATAATAATTAACAATGCGAATTTAATCAAGCGTTTAATTATAGGGTTTGAAAAGGAATTGTGTAAATTTATCAATTAACAACCGTCGAAGAATTAGCACCTTTTTTATAGCATTGTCAGTACACCGCACCCAAAGGGACTCAAAAATGAAATTAATTTTTTTTTTAATAAGGAAATTTCTTTGTGGTTTCATTACGAGCGTTGAGAAATAAGCAAAGGAAATTTGGGACTTTCTTTTACTTTCCCATTTGTCTTAAGGCAAGGGAAAGTATAACAAAAATCTCGAGATGTCATCGGATATTTTTATTTTGAGGTATTCAGAATCGGTCTAGATCCTTTTCGAAATGTGTCAGTCTTTATACATCCTGCTTGTCTGTCTGTCTGTCTGGAAGCTTAATGTCATTGTCTTTTTGATAGTTTATCGTATTATGTCCAAGTGTTGTGCGAATTCACCCGCTTAACCATCAGTTGTACTTTTAGGAGAAGGATGTAAAGAGTTATTGAAAACTCCAAAAATGGCGCCTTTTGTATTGAAACAATTATTGACAACAAAAATTACTAATCACAGTCGACTTCAATTTTCAACCTTTGAAGCTAAACAAAGGCAAAAATCCTGTGCTGACACATCGCCTCTTTGTTAAACTTAAATTAAAGTTTTTTAAAAATGCCAAACGGACGAGAGTGTTGACATCTACCTGTAAATGGATTTGAAATTAAATTCTCAAAGCACGTCATTAAATTAAATGACACAATTTATATAATTACGTAATTAGCAAATAATTTGGTGGCTATAGAAAATTGGCTAATGGAATTTAATATGTCAAGGTATGTGTAAAGTGATGACTTTATATACCTGACAAGTAGTAATGGCCGATGGCTGGTCGAAAAGATCCTTAATTAAAACATAAATTAATTAATTTAGATACAAACTCATATTACCAATTACATTATTTGCAAATATTTTGTCTCGAAATTTGTATATTGTGGAGGACACGATAAGAAAATGTAAATAATTCGAACGAATAGGTCGTATTAATTTACGTATCAAGTTCAAAAGTATCCGATTGTTTATCTTTATTTATTTATAATTTACTTAAAAGTGCCATCAGTAGGAAAAATTAAATTTTTTTGTTTTTTAATTTTTAATAATTAAATAATTTATAAATTCAAATTTTATTGTGATGTTTTGACAAATACGGGCAATACCGCCTGGAGTAAAGACAGGCCACCACGGGTGCGTATAATTTGCACTGAAAATGGGCGGTTAGGATCTTAGTGCTGGGTGCTAGCCACACGACCTTCGTATAATTATGAATAGTATCGCCAATATTGGCAAATCGACCTTACTATAAATAGCAATCCATGTAAATTTTTAATTGAATTTCAACTTTCTTCCATATTTTTTCTCTGACGACTGTACTATAGAAAAAGGGTAGGGGTACCTAGTAGAAAATGAAAGGGGTTGCCGTTTAGTTTTAATTGCCAAGACGACATTTTACAAAATCCATTTATAAGGAAAGAAAAATTCTCCTCCTAAAAGTCCAACTGTCCAACTTAACTTTGTCCAAAATTAAATATGAAACGTAAGTGTGTGGGGGGGGGGATACCTTGGAATAGCAAGGATGCATGCATTGGTAATGTTTACGTCTTGAACGACTCGACCGTATTTCCGCTATTTTTATGTCAACAATCGACTCCATTGGCTCGAGACTAAAGTTGCGTACAGGGTGATTGAAATTTGTGTTGCAACAGGGGGTCTCGCTTATGTGAAAGGCTAGATCGTAAGTTTAAATATGGCAGAGTTGCTAAATTCGGTGATTCAGAATTAAAAAATAAATCATTTGGTAAAATAATCCAATATGGCGCCCATAAGAAAGAATAAAGTTGATATTAAGAGACCAACAAGAAATTTAGCCAAATTTTACCTTAATGATCTAGCTCTTCAGATATTCGAATTTCAATCGCCCTGTATATCGATAGGAAAGTCTTTCAAATTTTGTAACTGACGAGAACCTTTGCGCCGATAATCCGAATACCGATAATCGGGTAGTTAAAAAGTCCCTACGTTGGAAATAATTTTGAAAAATCTGTAACTTGTTTTAATTTCATTATTTTAAGAGGAGCGCCAAAATGAGAAATTCCACACAAATTTTTGGTAAATTTGAGTATTTCCAAGCTTTATAGAGGCAGGCATGATCAAATAATCACTAAAAAACATTCCCATTGACGCCCTCGAATTCAAAAAAAGTGTCACAGTAGAAATGCCAAAACTGATGTAGAGTAAATTCAAAATGTTCGTTATTTCCTTTTCTGAAATTTGGTATTGATATTTCAACTAATAGATATGATCATAGATGATTATAGAATCAACGCTCTACGCAGGGCCGTAGTCAGCTTTGGCGGGCCCCGGACAAACCTTATTTCCTTGACCCTGCTCTACCGGGGGCCTGGGGGGTATTCCATACCCCCCAGCTAATAGGGGGTCCGGAAAATTGTCCCCTTTTTACGC
The DNA here is from genome assembly GCA_950108345.1 of Malthinus flaveolus. NCBI lineage: Eukaryota > Metazoa > Arthropoda > Insecta > Coleoptera > Cantharidae > Malthinus > Malthinus flaveolus. The sequence goes on from OX467285.1 coordinate 5,506,019, forward strand.
TATTTCAGCTCATAAAAACAGTATACAATTACTGTGACTTTCGTGAGGGTTATTTTCTTTATGTTTAGCGTTAGCCGGTTAACACAGGGAAAATTTCATTCATCAATTATCATTTCATATAAAATAAACATTTTAGGGTTTGTGGGGTCCGCTACCTAAACTTCATTCAAGCTGAAGATTTTTAATTTTTTATAGGGCCAGGCCGGGCCCCTAAAAACAAGGCTTATGACCGGGCCCCGGACAAATGACCCGAGAAAATCGGTCTGACTACGGGCCTGCTCTACGCGATGCTTGCTTCGTCCATATAGTATCGATAGTTTAGTCCAGCTTACTCCGAACTCATCTCGTATGAGGAGGACTACCTAGTTTGCTCGTTGCGCTACCATTGATGCAGTCTTTCCCTAGCTCAAACTTCAAAAAGCGATTAAAACAATTTGTGAAAGTTAATTCCGAACTGAAATAAATGTTAAATAATTTTTTTAAGTGTCGAATTATTCGAGGATTTCCGTAATTTCAAGAATTTCCCCCAACATTCGTTTAAATGTAAGCCCGCATACCTCAAAAATTCTTCTAATTTTTGTTTAAAGTTATAATTTTTTAATATAAAAGTATTTTGTTTGTTTCCTTCTGTCCGCCAAATACATTTTAGAACATTTAAAAGGAACGAGTCAACACTCAACACAATAAATAACGAATTTAAGAGTTTCTCCGAATGTATACCGGAAAATTTTGTATTTTCCTCTTTTCCTTCATATTTATTTTATGAAAAACCTTATTTACGAATTCTGTAGAATTAGGCAACCTTCTTTTAAATTTATCAAACTTACGGGTTGTGACAGAAGAAAGACATTTTGTACTTACACGAGGGGAATATAAAAAGTAACGAGAAAGCTTTGAGCTTTGACATGGAATCTCGAATCTCGACTTTAATATTGAACTCATATTTAAATTTGGTATTTTTTTAAAATAATCGTGAGAGGAAATAACAATTCGTTTCGTAGCATAGTCGTAGGTATAAATAATTTGTTGGCGAAAATGTCGTGTTTTATTCCTACACGTTACTTACATTACAAGATTTTAATTAATCCCTCAAGCCTCGTACGACTGCATAATTTAGCTTAAAATTATCTCGTATTGTTACACTAATTTAAATGATTTTAAGCACGTTAGGTACAATAATTACACACCGAGGAGGAAAGATGGCCCTTGTATATGAACAATCGTACCCCAGTTTCATATGCATAGTACAAGCTCCTAATTATCACATACCCGCCCGTACAAGCTTTGTTAACAAGAACAAACATCATTAAAATTGTGGGGGAGTTTGGTGTGGGTGGCGACGATGAGTCGAGAAAGGAAATTATTATTAGTATTTGGTCCTAGTATAGGAATATTTATTTTTAATATAAAACCTCTCTCTTGCGTGTATACAGGTTTGGCTATTTAAAATTCTGCGCTCTCTCATTTGCTTCCGTCGTGTGTATATGGCTGACACATCCTTAACAATTTGCATAGGTAATATACTCTCTTGTCATTGACCGATCGTGCGAATTAATATCTTCGTTTATTGCTATTGGTGACGATGACTGTCGCGATTGGAGATGGAATTGGAAAATAAGTGAAAATTTTTCTACTTTACAGCGATGATGACTCCGCAAAGGGGGGCATTATCACAAAATTCTATTCGAGAAAACCCGCGCTGAGACAGTGTACCCTGAGAGTCTACTTATTCGGAACCAGTGGATAATATACAAAGGAATCATTCGAGAAGGCTCGTGGCTTTCTACGGGGAGAGAAAACTGCGAACAGGCCCATAACATGACCGGGGTGTACAAGGGGCCGACTGGCCTCCCTAAGTGCAAGAGCCCCCCCCCCCCAAAGGGACAGGAAAATAAATCTTTCAGCCACATTATTTCCTCAGAATTGCGAGCCAGCTGTGCACACTTTTCTTTTAAGATTTATCCATTGGCGAAAATCATCAAATTATTTGTTTCCGGTAGTAGGCCTCTGTTCTCAGATGTTTCTTGCTTAAACTTAGCCTAAATTTGACTAATACTAGTCATTCCGCAATGTTTCTTGTGGTGAGGCTGTGGGTAATTCCAAAAGCAGGTCAATGCCCCTGAAGGTTCTTTTAGAACCTCTTTTAGCTAGACCGCCCCCTATTTCGTTCCACTTCTCGAAAGACTGGATACTCGGAACTATGAGGTTTTGTAATAGTTCGCAAGATCACTGAGAACAGTCTGACTGTCCGTATAGACGACGGGAGTTCAATGAGTCACATTTATCCTGGCACAGGTAGAGGCTTATGAATACTGACCGAGTCCAAATTGTCCATTTTGTTATAGGCTGCCTACCATAAATAAATGTAACACAAGTGAGGAGCTTAAAGTAATCTAGGCCAGCTAAAGGAGTGCAGTCGGCTTGCGGTTGGAGTCGACCGCCAGCTGACTTACATTCCAGTTGAGTTCGACTGCAACACGACTGCTTCGAGCTACCACTGTCCTTGTGCTGTTATTGCATAAACGAAAGCGTAGAAAACCTCGAATTATGTGGGTGCATCCAATATTACATTCAAAAAAGAGTACGGAATATTTTATGCTTTGTATCCCCAGATGAAAGAAGACGATAAAAAGTTACATCCATTAATTCGGAGATGAGTTCGCGGGGCGCGGAGCGAAGACTGGGGAGTAGTCGGAGCTGACTGTTCCAAGCAGTCAGTTTACACTTTTTCACGATTGATGCAAGCTCACTCCATTTTATGGCTGCTTGAGAAGTCCGTGTATTTCGAACGTATTGAAACTGCATATCGCCCAACTGCGGCATCTTGAAGCTGTCGGCCGCTGCACAAGCTGCACATCTATGGGGCCCCTAAAATAGAGCTGCGTGCGTATGCACCGTACTGTCATCACTGTGAGCGTCAGTTTCTCACTCCTCGTGAAGTTTTCTTTAATTTATTAAGCACCTGAGTATCTTTAACTCCATTTTATCTTAACTAATGTCGGCTTACTGAATATTTCGTCAACCTTTCCGTAAAACTTGAACCTTGTCAAAGGATTTCCCACTGCTAAAAAAGGAGATTATTAAAAAATAATGAACGATGAATGGAAGTGGCGGTCGTGGGCAAAATATGTTTCAGAAGTGACACAATTTGTAAATTGTACAATACTTTTCCATTACGATTTGAAAATGCAAATAAATTTAAAGTGTGTATTCGATAATATCTCATTTCCATTATACCAGCGAATGTTTATCACAATAAGCTTTTAAAGTGGTTTCAAACAGTTTTGAATTATCGACTTGAATGCCTTTAACCTTACATGCATCGAGTAATGCTCGCGCGTACACGACCCGCTTTGCAAATTTCGTGGTATTGTATCGTAAGGGCCAATAAATTGAAAATTTATTATTAACGAAGTTAACACAAAGTTATCCTTAATTATTACATTTTTCTATAACTTAAAGAAAAACCACGATTAAATTTTCATCGCTTTGCTCACTTCATTTTCTTTCGAACGTTTCCGAGAACTTTCTATGGGAAATGAACTGCTGGAACATTTCTAAAGACCTCCTGTGGGCATGTAACGTACCTTTGCTTTTCCAACGCCTTTTAGCACTAAATTCAATTACCTTAACCCTTATCAAATAACTATTACCTTACAGTTCGTACAATATACGTCTCCCTTTGCTGAAATCGATTTATATATGTTTAGTTGGCCCACAACATTAATCTGATGCGGTAATTTAACAACATAATAGAATAAGTGAAATCGTTATAATATAACTCGGTGATAATGATAAGAGGTATTAAATATAGCCATTTAGAAACGTTTACGGAATGTGTCATCGTACGAGGATTTAAATTTTCGTAAAATGGAATTGTCGCAGTTACACGTAGTAAAACAAGTGCAATAACGTGGGTGTGTATGGATGAATCAGAGTTTTGGATGATAAAAAAACGTTCGGATCCAGTCATAAGTTTTAAAGAAAAGTAGCGGCTTTTCCCATTTGCAGTGGCGTAGCGCGCAACAACTCAAGGACTTGGTATTGTAAGAGAAGATTAGCGGTAGTTTTTCTTTTGAGTATTTACGTAGTGGGAATAAATTGCGATTTTTTTTTAATTTGGAAATACATTTCTCGATGCCTTTTTATTTTTTTCCAGTCGGTACCACAAATTGGAATAAAAATCGAATGCAAGCACTGGGCTGGGCGCTGGGGCTGTAAATACTCCCTACCTCCCCAATACGCGTGTTGCTGTACTGTAGTGAATTTAAATTGCTTGGCAGACTTTAAAAAAAGGAATTTGTCAAACTGTAATTTTTCATAATTTCGACTTATATGTTAAGTTCACAATGTTAAATGCGTTTATTAATGGAGGCAATTTGATGATTCACTTAATTTGTATTTATTGGCTTATGTCATATTATTTATATCATCATAGTTTTAGGATTTTTACAATTTAAATTAAACATGCACAAATATTGCTTTATCGACTTTACCACAACTATTCCGTGAGAGCGTTTAATTACGTAATTACAGTTCGTTTTGGGGGAGGAGTTGAACTCTACTTGAACCTGCTGAAAAATCTGAAAAATGGTGTGAAGGAATCACTTAAAAAGCGGTTCCTTGTTTGATAAAAATTAAAGAATTTCCATTTTATAATTTTAACAGCACCTGATGAAGCACGAGGCACGAGAGAACTTTTGTTCTATTGTTAGTTCAGTTACACCACTACTCTACACTTGGAGAACCTTGACTTCTTCAACAATTATCGTCAATTCGCTATGGTGGCGACATGAGTAATACTATTACGTAATTTCGTATTATACGGGGCCTTCCTCTGGTCATCAGTCTCCATTTTGTTGTCTTTGAAAAAAATTGGGTTTTACGACAGTATTGTATACTTGACGTCTTTTAGCCTAATGGTAAAACCAGGCCTCATTTCAACACTTCGGATGTACTTTTATTATCATTACCCTGAGGTGATGCTGAAACAGAAACCTGAATGCCCCTTTTATATGGGATATTAGGGAGGATCAGAGTTCGTCTATTTTTGGGCTATATGACCTTCGTCTCCTGTAACGAAATTTATATGAGTTTATGTAAAACTAGAAGAACTATGTAAAACTTGCAATTAAGTAAATTGGAATGTTCTCTGCTCACACTGCACACACAAATTAAGGGACGAGAAGTTTTTGGGTAATTCTGCATCCAAACCCACACTAATCGTGCCTTCGTCTTCTTCTTCTTCCAATCCTAGGTTCGTTCATTTTTTAACAAAGGTCTCTTGACTTTATGATCTCGTTCTTTTCTTAGAAACTTTTGACCCATCCAAAACCAACAACACTCGCCATACCCTCCTACTTCATTTGTGGTCTCACGCACGATCTTAATTGTCATCGGTGGTTTCACCCGATACGGATAAATTGATAGAAAATTCTTAAAGCCATGGAAAGGTAGACGTGTAGGCAAAAAAATAATGGATGGAAAACGAAATATGTACTTTGACGAACGAAATAACAAAACTAACGATACATTTTTATTGCTTCCTCTTCTTCCACCTCAACGACTCAAAAGATCGTTTTCCACAAGCGAAACCTCGCTGTTCCTGTTAATTCTGACGAGAAGGAAAACACCCGCACGATAGAGCATGATGATAACGTTGAGAAGAATTGGTTCTTAGAATTTTTCTTACTAAAACTTTTATTTTTGCCGCGCTTAACTATGGGGGGCTGGGGTGGGGACGCAAGGTCGTAGCTTCTTGCACGTCGTTTTTTTAAGACAGTAAGAGAAGCAGAACTCAGTATAGACTCTCCGCATGCCTCAAAACTGGGCATCTGCTTATAATGCGTTGAGTAGATTCGTCTTTTTCTTCGCATAGTCCACAGTCTCTACATGCAGGGTCTTCTTGGGCACCTTCCTATAGTATGTACGAGTTTGAGACGAGGTTCGCTCTAAGAACCCCTCATTGCGGGAAAACCTGTGGGAAGCATCTTTACGAACACTAATCCGGTAAATTGTTAGAGAAGCAAATGGTTTCTCAATGGCGTTCTTTTGACCTCTGAAAATGTTTGGGAAGGGTTCAACCCTATTGATCTCGCTCCCCTCGACTACGGCTGTGATATGACGTAATATAAGGTTAAACCACCCTTCTATGAAAACTCGATACGGACAATTATATTTTTGTGACCCACCCAGTTTTCGGCGAGCCTTCCAGATGCCCCTCTCCCCTCCTAAAAATGATCTAGTTACGTGCCTGAGAGGAAGTTAACGCGTGGTTTTCTTTACATGAGTGTTTTAGCTTATTAGGCTCGCTTCGATCCCAGAAAAGTACGTCCGGTCGCAGGCCTGCATATGTGAGTTTTTGGAATCCAAAGTCCTAGTGCCCCAATATCTAGTCTCTAAACTCACAAGAATTACCAGAGGTACGTTTTCTGTGCTTAGCAATCCGTAAACTGGCGGTGTTTGCAGGTATTTACCCTGTGGATGGGGCGTGGGGTTTAGCACTGTACATTAATCCTCTTCCATGCATGTTAAGTCATCATCGTGGGTCGTGGGCTATATAACCATAAGCTCTTATTATTCATACCATGTCGTTCATATCTCTACGGGGTAACAACTACCCCAAACAAGTAGATACATCAAGTCTGCTTGTTTTATACTTTTTCCCTTCCGAAATTGCGAGGTTCGAAACGAAATATATCTTAATTTTACTGTGGAAACGAAAACGTTTGAACATTTTATCCGAGCTGTCTCTTTTAAATAATTTACCCCATCTTGGCTTAAAGCGTTTTATTTTTAACGAAGATGTAAACACAAAATTTGGTGGTGCAGACTACGTTTGTTATTTCCTGTCTTTACCAGCTGTATTTCAGATTTCGTTTATCTTAGAGCCGTCTGAGATGATAACAATAATTAAAGCTTTTATACGAAATTGTTTATTTAGTTTCGAAACATGCAATTAAGAAATGTATTATTATAAAAAAGGGGGGAGATAATGTTATCAAAAGGCGTGCTAGTGCTACTACAAGCTCTTTACTTCTTTGTAGAAAAAATAACAGGAAGGAAGTTGTGGCTTCTGACTTGTTTAAAAGGTTATCTAACTAATCTAATTATTAAGTATAATTGTCAGTAATAGCTTCATTACGGCTCTTTGTTGGTGATAAAAAAAACTTTGCGAAACTCATTGGCGAGCTGAAACTTGCAATGCTTAACTAGACGGTCATTGAATTGGAAATCCAAACGTGGAATATTAAAAGGTACGGATGATGAGCGTAAAAAAAAGTTAATTAACTTCCCATATTACAACTCTCCAAAGATTACAATTTTTTGTGCAGTTTTCATTATTTTGTAGAGAAAATTGTTTGGTTGTTGCAACAAATAGTTTTTCATATAGCTCCGAGATGTTACAAGTGTCATTTACAGAGTATAGAAAGGAGAGTTTGCCAACAAAAACAAATTTAGCGCAAAAGTATTCCCTTAGGATTGCGACATTTTCCAATTTATTGGCCAACTTTCTATACCAAAATCTCCGCAATTTCTATAAATTACTTTCAATTATTTCTAAATGGCGGTCGTTTTAATAAAATGCACTTAATTGAAATAGTCTCGAAACTGGTCGTTTATAAATAAACGCCGAAAATAATGCAAAAGTAGCGAAAGTTTGGTAATTACGAATGAGATCGTTAATGACAGGTGTTTAAAGGGTCTTCAAGTCCGACTTTCAGTATTTGCCATTTTTAATAAACTCAATTAACAAAATATATAAAATTTTGTAGAGAAGATGATTAAATTTTATTCGCACCTGATGAAAATTCATTTCATTGAATTTCCCGTTAATAAACCAGTTATTTTGCGTTTCTCGAATAATTTTGCAAATTAAAGAATTGGAAACTGCGTAATCTTGTTCTCGTCGCCAACGCGCTTCTCTAGAGTATAAACTCGATTGTACTTGTGGAAATGTTTATTTAACTGAAAGACGCGTAACTCGGGCTTCTGATACCCAGAAGGTTCTTTTTTCCTATGCAAAGTATTTAAATACTGATAGCTAACATTTTTTTAAAGCACATCAAACAATGTTTATTAAATCTGAAACTCCTGTAAGTACTCCTGACGACACGAGAGCTGAACCGCAAGTTTTATGCCATTTTAGCTAGTTTCTTACGGTTTTATTAAAGAAAATTGTAGATGCGTTTTTGGGGCACATCCATGTAAATTCTGTATAGGTGTAGAAAAGTTTTTGGGGATAAAATCCAATTAGTAGATGAAAAATTTACCCCACAAAGTATTTTTTTAAAATTCAATTGAAGATAATCCTTGGCAGTATTTTTGTTATTCCACCGAGGGCAAAAACAGCGTAAAACGGTTTCTTTTAGTTATTTACGATTAAACGAACTTCTTTTTAGTAAATTTTTAAAATAAAATTTTCTCTAGAGAAATTTCATATTGCTCTTTTAACATTTACAATGTTACATCAACTAACAGTAATTGCACTTTTATCAATTTACAATCTTATACCTTATCCTCTTTTGGTTCGCTTCTTTTTTTCTTTTTCGTTGGTTGGAATTTTCGTTTGATTTGCGGTCATTGTCCCGGAAGTACTTGACCGATTCGTTTTCCGTTCTTCTTCGTAATTGTTATCAATGATTAACGCTTAGTTTAATTATGAGTGTTAATTGTTGAAAATGCTATCGTGTCTTGAATAAAACAACAGAAAATTTTTAATTTATGCGGCCGTAAAATGAAAACCTCGGGCGATTTGTAAGATTTACAAATTTAAGCCTTTTCTGTAGTAATTAGGGAAGTGCGCCATAAAAACTAAAAATGTCATTTGAATAATGTATTCTTGCTCTTCGTGATTTGACTTAATATTTATAGGGCACTTTTCAACTTCTACGGTTTTTCGCCAAAATAAATATTGGGCATGGTCGATTTTTAACGATAGTATGTAGCTGAAAGCTCGCGAGTAGCACTTCGGGGGCTGTTACGCAACTTAGGGTTCAAACACGCTTGACCTTATTTAAACACTAGACTGTTATCGGAAATACTAGTGTTCTCACATGCCCATTTTGGTGTCAGGAGAAATGCTCGTGTCAGTAGTACCCAGACTTCACTCACCATAAATAACTTCAGAGTAAACACAACCGCAGTGGCTGTGATTGTTCGAGTGAAGTTGATTTTGTTTTTCTTGCATAAATATGACCGAAGGTCCAATCCTATAGAGTTATAGAGTATAGCTAGCAGAGGGACAGCTGGACGGGACCGCAAATTAAAGGAGATCCACTCCTTAAAAATGTCCTTTTATTGAATTTACTTGAAAAGTAGTATTAGACTACAATTTACTTACCGGGTGGTTCCCCTTATTGAACTTTCTCGATATTACACTGCGCGGTATCTCGATTTCGATACAGATCCCCCTCTCTTTTAAAGAGTCTAACCTAACATTCTAAAAGTATTGAGGGTCACTGTAATTAAATGTTGTAAACGAAACGCCCTGTATATATTTGTATTAGTGGATGCAGAATCTTTTGTTATTTATTACGTAGGTCAAAATTGAATTTTTTGCTCTATATTAAACGTCGGTCTATTCTAAAAATTACGTCTACCTCTGGGGTATATCTAACCCCGACGTGGTCAGCATGCAATTTTACGTAAAAATCAAATTTAAAAAACCGTATCCTCGAGCATAACCTAATCGTTTTTCTTTTTTACTAAAGAAAATTGATATATAAAATAAAAGTTTATAGTTTTATCGTACAATCTTCCACCGTGAATATTTTAGAACAAAGTGTACAAAAACTTTCGAGACAATGTAAGCGGCGTAACTAAATTCCCGAGTATATTTTCATCTTTTTACAAAAGTTGCTGAAACTCAATTATAAATTTGGTTAACTGCTATTTTAGTTACTTTAATAATGTATCATATCAGTAGCGTACGTAGCACGGCTAGAAATTTTTAATGGAGTGAGTTGTCTCGTCTGCCTTTATTTTTTTTCATTATATTTCAAGTATTGGTTTCGACGTTAAATATACGTATATTTCTTTAATTAAATATACGTTGCCATACAAAATCGTACCAATTGTATACGTCTAAAAAATATACGAGATACACCACGTATAAACCTATTTTTACGTATAATAAACGTAACTGGGTTTATTGGGGGGAACTCCCAACAATCGGTAGCTACTAGCTACTATTACAAAAGCGAATCAATACAATGAACAATACATGGGGGCTATCTTTAAAATAAAACAGTTGGGGTAAAATTTACCCCACCTTTTGACTCTTGCTAATTTAAACTCTTTTGTTTCAGTCTTTGCTTCCGCCAAATTTTGGAAAAGACTCGACGCACGCAATAAAAAAGGGATTACTATGGCAACAGAGAGACAAACTTTTTTCCCGCTGGAAGGAACGTTACTTCATTTTAACGCGCGATTATTTACACTGTTTTCGACGAGCGTCTGGTTCGGATAAAATTTCCGAAATGGGCCAATTTTTGTTTAAAATTAAACTCGTCGACGTGGATCGCGTCGAATGGGAAAATAAGAAGACTTATAGTACTGTCTCTTTGATTCTTGGACGCGATGGTAAAATTTTTCTAAGAGCTCCCGATGGTTTGGAAGATTGGTTCGAGTTGTTAGAAGAATGTACCATTACAAGTAAAGAAAGAAGACTGGCACTTAGAAACTCGCACGATGGGAAATCGAAGGATAATAACAATGTTCTCAATTCTTTAGACGAGTGGTTTTTAAGCAGACAAAAAATACGTAAGTAATACCTGCTTATTTTTTGATTTAATTGTAAATAAATAATTATTTTGAATTTTTAAAAAAGTAATTTAGACAGCTCGTAGCTCGATTACGCAAATATAATAAAAAAACTAATAAAACTAGATAAATGATGTATAAAATGACCTAAAGCGATGAACCTCATATGCTTATTATCGAGATATTTCTTATTATTAACATTATTTGTTAATTCAAAAAACAATTAGTTATTTTATTGTGACAAGTGCATTTGTGTTTTTGAACTCCATTACCAATAAAAAGAACTCGTGCAATAATTTTGTATTGATTTTATTGGTTTTTTTAACATTGAAGGATTCTCTTTGTTAACGCATACGTACAATCGTCACAAAAGGTTGTTTTCGAAAAATTTAATCAGATTATTGGTTCGTTGCGACGTTGCCACTATAAAAAATTTGTACACGAAACATACAATTTGTGAAAACCATCAATTCTTGTTTTCTCATTTTCTGAACCGTGGGACACGTCTATACGTCCACGACAAACAATAATTTTAGTGCTTCTCTACCAGGGGTGGCCAACTTGATTAGATCCAAGATCTACCCTTTACTGACGAAACCCTGTGCGATTTACCAACAGAGTTTATAGTTTTTAAGGCCCTAGTCGCGGTTAAATTTTGGGGCCTCTTGTTTGAAGAAAAGAGTAGAATTAAAGAGCGCCGCAGGTAAAAATCTTTGATTGTTCAAGGTCAAACGGCTTAAAATAAAGTTTAGAAATTTTAGGAGCGATTGATACTGTCTCCAAAAAAAGATGTTTTACAAAAATAAAGTAGGGAAATTATTTGAGGTAAACAAAAAATATTATTGGAGAATTCCGAGGCTCCTTTTGACCTAGGATAAATGGGGCCTCGACTTTTCTACGTATTTATATTTTTTGCCTTGCCACGATCGACCGGTTGGCCACTCCTGTTCTATACCGTTTCTTCCACGAATTTACCATTGGTTGGTTCTTTTAGTCTCGGTCATTGTGAGATTTTTTTTCACTAGTCGCTTAAATCACAGATTTTTCTCATTGGTAGATTCGAGGGGGCAGGGACAGAGTGGACCCAGTAAAAGCAAATTTTGCAAGTGTGTGATGTTAATGAGTCGTAATAAGCTACAAGCGCACTTATGAAGACGTCACCGGGCACATGTAAAACCAACAATTTGACTTTGATAATTATTGACAAAGAAAACAAACTGATTGGGCCGACAGGGCCGCCATTTTTTATTCATTCGCACTTAAACACTCATAGTAAATTTAGGTAGTGCAGAGCGGTTACCTGGATAAAAAATGGCGGCGCTTTGCGGTACTTTCTATATCTACTGGCTACAATAACTACTGGATAGATCTAATACGTTGTAAATGAACCCCAACATACACACATAAGTGAAAAAACTTTAAATGAGAAAATTTGTTTTCCACCGAGTGCCTCGGGAATCGAACCCAAGACTTTGCTCTTTCCGGTAGCACGCCTATACCCAATACACTACGGAGGTCAACATATTTAAATATTTAAGGTTAATTAGTTAGATAGATCTAATACGTTGTAAATGAACCCCAACATACACACATAAGTGAAAAAACTTTAAATGAGAAAATTTGTTTTCCACCGAGTGCCTCGGGAATCGAACCCAAGACTTTGCTATTTCCGGTAGCACGCCTATACCCAATACACTACGGAGGTCAACATATGTGCTAAGCTCCGTGCTTACCGTGCTTCCGGAAATAGCAAAGTCTTGGGTTCGATTCCCGAGGCACTCGGTGGAAAACAAATTTTCTCATTTAAAGTTTTTTCACTTATGTGTGTATGTTGGGGTTCATTTACAACGTATTAGATCTATCTAACTAATTAACCCTAAATATTTAAAAATTTGTAATAACTACTGGAGTTAAGATATCTGGAATTGCAAACGCTACTCGCGAAGAGAAAAATTAAGTAGCCGCCCTGTATACGAGAGGTTAAAATGAGATTGTGCGTATGTGAGAAGACTTGAGAGTGTTTGTAATCTTACTGTAATTGCCAATTTTGTATGATTATTTTCCTTTGTTGATCCTTACTAGATAATTACGCTATAAACATCCCCGAGCCTTCTTGATAGTTCTATGGAGGTAAAATACTAAAAAGTAATTGATACGCCACCGATGATAGTTTTTTTTGGTAATTAGAGTTTGTTTTGCACTTGTTTCTAAAGATATCTTTATGCTTTCTTTTGAGAATTCTCTAATGGAAAATCTATAAAGAAACCGTAATGACGTCTGTAAGCCTTTTAAGTAATTCTTCCACGCAATTTTTTTCGTTTTTCCGTATAACAAACTGCATTAATTCAGGAGGAGTAATGAAAAATGGGCAAAAAGGCGTTCGAATTAATTGAATTATTTAACAACAGGAAAAGAGCTCGCTTTTTATTAAACGCTAGAAAATGATTTGCATGTCTGAAATAAATTGTGCATGGCTTAAGGGCTCTGTTTAATTTTTGTTTGTAATTGTTATAGCGAAAGCACGACTACCGACAGATAGTGTTAGCACGAGGCAGGATAGCGTAAGACGTCGCGACTGGTTGCCTCGGGACGAAGATTGGGAGAATCCAACACTCGACAACAGATTATCCTGTAAGTGGTTTATTTTTTATTTTTCGTTTCACTTGGTTTTGTACCAACTCTACCAAAAAAAGGAGAGCTCTTCAGACTTTGTATTTAAAATGCATCACGAACTTAATGCTCTTAGCGTTCATTTCCGAAATTTAAATTGAAAAGAGAATCGGACCCGGTTTGATACTAATTTTAGGCATAAAAAACGTATAATAACCTTAAAGAAAATCACGTTTCTTCCATTTTTTATTTGCAATAAATTGCCAAATTTGGTGTTAAATTATACTTAATTATTGTTTACAAGGTATTTTGTGTAGTTGAAGACTCATAATTATTTCAAAAATTATTATGATCTCGGAAATTCGTGAAACTGAAAGACCTGCTAGTCATTTTCTTTCGCCTCTTCTTTTACTAGGCCAAAGAATGCTCAGTTTTGCTTTTTCTAAAATCCTAGCGAATTATACATCGAATTTTCTTACATTTGTACCGTCATCTCCTTGGTATAATAGTATACGTTTGGATCGTGAATACGAATTTTTCTAGCCAGTTGTCCAGTCTGAAAGCATTAGTGGCATTAGTAAGCAATTTTTGACTCCGAATTAAACGAGCCTTCAGCGCCGACAAATAAAATGAGCGAGAGTGATTAAATAGAGTATAAAATTGATGATCGTTGATCAAACATCAAACTCAAAAATTCTCGACATCATTATTTGTTCTAAAAGTTCGATTATCCGAACCAAACCTTCATTAGCATTCACTTTAATTAACAATAAAATTGAGTTAATTGATTTAATTAACTTTCTATATGTAGGTACTATAATGCAATTTAGTTAATTAATTAACAATTTAATTAAAAAAATTTGTCGAGCAAACGAAATTGTTTGTGTGTGCATGTAAATTGACGATATTATGCTGCACGCACATTTAAATTTGCTTTTCTTATAATAATTATGCACTCATAGTCGTAACCTACAAAACAAATTTTCATTATACTGCTATTGCAGCGAGTGAATTTTAAAAGAGTACGTACGGTGTATGGGCATGAATTTCGCACATGGATAATCGTGTTCGAGTTAGTCGTTCTTTTAAAGTACCTACTTTCTTTTTATATTCATTTAATTGAATATTTGTTTTTTTAATTTTTCATGTAGAACCAGAAGAAAATTGTACCACAATTGTTAAGCTGGTTCCTCATTACTCGATTACGTCTTCGTACTACCAGGAATGCAGTTTTTGCTTTTTCGATTGTATGTAAATTATTATTATAATTATTTGAGACAAACTTCTCACGCCCTTAATAATTTTGTCATTTCTTCATCTGCAATCATAACCGGAATGCAAAAGCGAACCACTTCACATGGGGACATGGAATGTGGAAGAAAGTCCAAAAGTTTTGAGATGAAGTTTCCAGTAGGATTTAGCTCGGTTAGCAACTTGATGTATTAATACTTATAACTCAAAAGCTACGTACCTATTCTTTTATGTATAAATAAACTACATTAAATTTCCTAGATAGTTTGTCTCTTGGGCTTTTCTCTCTGAGGAACGGGTTAGGCCAGTTAGGCGCTACAGCGCGTTGAAGTTGGCAAAGTTTCAAAATCGTCCAGACAACTTTTTTGTTTTAGTCTTTCGCTTATAACTCAAAAACTACGCACTTATAGAAAAATATGCTTTTATATAAAAGTAAATTACATTAAATTTCCTACATATTCTGTTTCTTACAGTTTTTTCTCAAGCAAACGGTTTAGGCGCTAGAGCCGAAAAAGTGTTTAAAAGACAAAAACTACTAAAGCGATTTTGATTAAATTTGATTTGAGCTACTTTTTTGCTTATAACTTAAAAACTGCGCACTTTTAGAGAAAAATGCTTTTATACATAAATAAGCTACATTCAATTTTCTACATATTTTGTTGGGAAGGTTTTTCCATCCCATGTACGGTTTATCTGCTAGAGCACTTTAAAATTTGACAAAGCTTCCAAAATAGGCAAAATTTCTTATCTTTTTTGATTTTTGCTTATAACTCAAAAACTACACACTTTTAGACATAAAAACTTTAATACATAAATAAACTACATTAAATTTCTTAGTTATTGTGTTTTGTGTCTAGAAAGCCTTTCCATCAGCTGAACTCTTTAGGTGCTAGAGCACGTTAAAGTTTGACAAAACTTCCAGAAAAGGGAAAACTTCTTCTTTTTTTCCAATATTTGCTTATAACTCGAAAACTACGCACTTTTAGACATAAAAACTGTAATACATAAATAAAGTGCAATAAATTTCCTACATATTGTGTCTAGAAGGCTTTTCCATCAGATGAACGCTTTAGGTGCTAGAGCACGTTAAAATTTGACAAACTTCCAGAAAAGGAAAAACTTCTTCTTTTTTTCAATATTTGCTTATAACTCGAAAACTACGCACTGTTAGACATAAAAACTTTAATACATAAATAAACTATAATAAATTTCCTACATATTGTGTCTAAAAGGCTTTTCTATCAGATGAACGCTTTAGGCGCTAGAGCACGTTAAAGTTTGACAAAACTTTCAAAATAAGAAAAAACTTATTTTTTTCGATTTTTGCTTATACCTCAAAAACTACGCACTCTAGAAAAAGGCATTTATATAAAATTAAGCTACATTAAATTTTCTACTTGTTTTGTTTTTTAAAGTTTCTTCTCTAGCAAACGGTTTAGGCACTAGAGCGCGTTGAACATTTGACAAAATTTCAAAATTGGTCAAACAACTAAATATTACTGCTACTTTTTTGCTTATAACTCAAAAACTACGCGCTTTTAGAGATAGATGCGTCGATATATAAATAAACTACATTAAATTTCCTACCTATTTTGTCTCGAAGATTTTTTCTTCAGATGAACGGTTTAGGCGCTAGAGCAGTTAAAGTTTGATACAAATTTCAAAATCGCTAAAACTTCTTTTTTT
Source organism: Malthinus flaveolus (assembly GCA_950108345.1). NCBI lineage: Eukaryota > Metazoa > Arthropoda > Insecta > Coleoptera > Cantharidae > Malthinus > Malthinus flaveolus. The sequence continues at coordinate 5,522,330 of OX467285.1, forward strand.
GGTTTTGTGCTTATAACTCAAAAACTACGCATCTTTAGAGAAAAGCGTTATTATATAAAAATAAACTACATTAAATTTCTGAGGTATTTTCTCTCTTAAGTTTTTCTCTCAAGCAAACGGTTTAGGCTCTATTAAGTGCATTAAAGCTTGACAAAAATTATTTTTCTAGTTTAATTTTTACTTGTAAAAATCGAAATATTTCTCGACTTTTATGGGCCTCTCAAATTTAAAAATATAAATAAATAATATACGTATCTATACAATCTATACGTGAGGGATTTGTTATATTATCTATCCACAGTTAATTTCATATTAATATTGTTTCTGCTTGCATACGTTTGAAATTTGTATTTTGAGCGGTCGGATGTATATTAAGTGTTAATTTGCTGCACTGTATTCGGAATTGCCTTCGGAAATGATAACCAATAAAAGTTTTATTTGCGGTAAATCGTTGGAAAAGCGACTTTAAAATGCAAGCTATTCTTAACATTTTAAAATCCATTGTAACACTTAAAATTTTATACTAATAAATAATCGGCTTTGCGAAGATTAATCTTTGTACATAATTCTTGAATTTATGATGAGCTTTTCATCCTCTCTTTAAATGAGCTGGAATTAACTTGAAAAATTAATTGTGCGTTATTGACTTTCGACAATTGATTGCTTTCCTGCACTTAATTGGGGAAAGCTCCGCTTTATAAAAGAAAATTTTTGAATAAATTTTATTGCGAAACGTCAGTTTTGAAATTTTTTTATACGTAAAAACTAGAATTCAAAAATTGTTGTGCCTGTGTGTCTGTAAACAAATTTAATTTGGGAACACTGTGCACCTAGAGTAGCACCAATGAAATTTATTCGATGGCGAAAAATGGAGCAAGACCGAATTTCCAGTTAAGTGTCGAGTGAAAGCATTGGTGGCAATATTTGTAGCAGCTTTTGTCTTATAAACAAATAGATGCAAATTATAATTAATAAAGTTTTCGTGCCCAAAAACAATTATTATTTTTAAGTACAAGTCGATTGTTGTTAATTTTAATAAACACCTTCCTTGGGTACTGCTAGACAGATGTATGAGTATGTGGGTACAATTTTAATTATAAATTCTTAATGTGTAATTTTGAAACATTTACTGTATTGTTTATGTTTATTTTGTAAATTCATAACGTGTGTAAGGAACGTGTAATCGTTGTAATAACAATTTTGAATATCAATGACGTCTTTTACAACGAATTTCCCACAATTGTTATAAATAGATTTCAAAAAAATTATTCCATTAAGAAATTACATAAACAATTATTAATTATTAGCAACCTCTTTAGGATGCGACTCTCACTTTCGTTACACTGGTTACACCCAAAAAAAATTAATTTTTTACTTTTATTCATTTTCAAAAATTGACGTAATTTTTCTTTTCCAGTATTGACTGACATAGATATTAATTCGTACAACGACGACAGCTTGGATACCCCATCAGTTGCATCCTACAGGATGAACGAAGATGTATTATGTATTCAACCGTCCTCGCTAAGAGGATCCTTTAGATCTAAAAATCCAACCGGAGCAATAAAAAGAATTACGCCCATTCAACAGGATGTTCCTCAACCGTTCATAAAGTACAGAGGTAAAAATTAATATTTTGTCTATTACACACGCAGATTAATCGAGTTTGTTTTTTAGAACGTTCCTACAGTGATATCCAAAGAGTAGATAGAAGAATTTGGCGCCCTCATCTCGACAATCGTTTTCAATAGCTCATTACACGGGTGAATTCTAGTCAATTTTGCAGGGTTTTGTTTGCTTGAAATGAAAATTTTGCTTTTGAAGAAAGTCACTCTTGTTAGATGTTACACTACTTAAAACAGCAGTTACAATTTGCTGAATATTTCTACTTTTTACTGAAGCACCAATAGATTATAAATAGTTTTGAGACTCTGGAAGTAGTTCAACCAACGGCTTCTGGTCTTTGCATCTCAATTTTTTTGGAAGAATTATTTACGTTGGCTCTTTTTATTTCTTATGGGACTGGCCTAAAGAGAAGATGTACCATTTACGAAAGTCCAAAGTCTCAACGATATTACTAAAGACTAACTTCTCGATGAAATCTCAAACGGATACTTCAGTGACAGACTGACTGTATCAAATCGTTAATTATTTTAGGAAATCTTTTTAAATACGTAAAAAAAAGTCTGCAGAAACCAACATATATTCATGTCAAACTCTTAAAGTGACTACCTAAATTATGTTTTCTCCTGCTTATTCTTTTGTAACTTCATATTTAATTAATGTGACGCAATTATCGAATTAAATGTCTTAAATTAGCGTAGAATACTTTGTAGTTAATTAATTGTATGAAATATTTGTCATTATTTATTAATTTAATTTCTATTAGTCGTTAAAATTGTACTGGATGTTCCAAAACCTATTTGAAAAAAATGTGATTGTGCAATTTTATGTTTGATATATTGCACCAAAGATTTTTGAGTCGTTACGTTTTTATAAGTACGTTCTTAGTATGTAAAGTACCCAACTATGATGTAAAATTTTGAATACTTGAACGCTCTTTTGTATCATTTTGAATTTTACATGATGTAATAAAAAGTTACCTTACTCGACTCGCTTTCATTATACTGTGGCCCAAAGTTCATATATCATTTTTAAACTAATTTTTTGTATGCCACTTTGCCACTACCATTGAGCAGAGTTGGGGCGAATTGTATTGTTTCTTGCGCTATTTAGTACTTGCAATTAATTTAAGACGCTTAATTAGTGTCAAAGTGTTCATTAGTTCATCGTACCTGTCTTCAATATTAATTTATCGAAGAAATCCCCATTTCTAAAACACGCGTATGGGTGGTGGCGTACCCTTTAGGAGTAAAAGCTTTATTTTATTGGCCTTGAGTTGCAATTTACAAAAAGTCTAATAAATTAATAAATGCTAGAAAGTGTTAATTAATTTATTGCGCTTGTTGCAAATCTAAATTTTGGAAAAAATTGTTTAGTTTTAAAAATACGCGTATAACTGGTTGTCTAGCCTGCAGGAGTAAAATTTCTATTTTATTCATCCTTGGTTGGTTGTTATTCTCAAGTAATTGAAATTTGTAGATGTCACTGGCTGTATTAAAAGGCAAACAATTTTTACGACTTATTTTAAATTTGCGATTTTGAAATTTCTTAAAATACCTCCAGAGCAGACGCTCTCTCCAGTTGTATCCGGAGCTCGTTAAGTTTTATATATTTTCATACTCTTCGATGTCCTTTAAGTTAATTTTTTAGTCCTTGTCATCTTATTATCAGACGTTAATCACCGCACCGTGAAAAGTAATAGCTGTATAAATTCAAAAAATTGCGAGTTGGTTTAAAAACTGTTTTAATTTATTTCAAAAGTCGTCCTTCGTTAAATACAAAGAAGCGTCAAAAGAAACCGTTTTTATTTCAAATTTGGAAACGCATTATGTTTCTTTTTGCATTTGGGGGCGGTTCACGAGCAGCACAAATTTGCAATTTATTATTATTTCTTTTATCGTTTATTTATTATCGCAATTTACAATTCACAAACGGCAAAATTTGAATTTCGATGCAACCAAGAACCAAGTTGTGATAGTGTTTCAAGAGATGGCAGCAGCATGTAATTTGAAACCCTCTGCTATAGGAATAACATCTGAATTTAATAAAACGCATAGTATTTATTTCAATACAAATTCAATTTATTTCAATTACGCACACATTCGTTTGATGCGTCATTAGTTTGTTGTAAAATATAACAAAAATTCGTATAATATTTGACAGGTGCAAGTACATGTTTTGTCCATAACCTTGAATTCGTCCAATGAGAGCACGCATTGCGGTATAGCAACCAATAGAAAACGTCAAAGCATCAGGGTCAACAAATTCTTGTGAAATAACCGAGTTTTCTGTCGGCCATGTTGAAAACAACCTTTTCTTCGACGTGTGCTATTTTTTAAAGTTTTTTGAGTTTTCAAATGGAATAATCGCTATAATATTCAACTGTTTTAAGTGTAGTTTAGTTGTTTGTAACTTTCGTTAAGTGTTTATTTACGTAACTTTCGATTTTTGTGACAATCGACATGTTTTGATAGTGAGAGACCTTGAATTTGTGTTTGGCTTCACAGCAATAAACTAATTATTGGATACGGCTCAGTATGCCTTATTGTAATTTAGGTAAGTTTTTAAACTTTGTTTCGTAGGTAGCTATATATAATAAAAACAAAATTATTTTTTAAACATTTAAAAATTTTCATCGAGTAATGGAGAATGTAGGTTAGGTTATGCGGGTCTACATTGTTGCCTATTTTTGGTTATTGTTAAGAAGCTTATTAAATATTTCATTGTGTAATTCAATTAGTTACGTAATTGGTTTTGGTTTTTACACCTGCAATGCCTTTATTAGTTTGTAAATGTGATTATTGATTGATAACGTAATTCGCATGCTTGCTTATTACGTAGGTATTAAGTACAGTCCAAGTAACAAATTGTATGTTATTCGGTGATCCTAAACGTGCATTATTTTCCACCACGACCTTTGGAGTCTTCGAAAACGTTTTGTTTATGATTAATTTTATTTCACACGTTTATTATAATTTTAGTTATATAAAATTAAGACGCAGGGTGAGTCAGTGATTCAGTGACAGTAAGTTGCAGAGACTTCCGCAAATAAATATTGTAAATGTCTGAAGGGATTTTAAATACTTTCGTTTTCAATTATTGTAGTTCAGGGCTTCAGGGTTCCTGTGCTTTATTTAGTATTTAGCGAAGGGTTTTTTGTTCTTGATAAGGCTTACCTAGGTGCTGCAGGTGTGAGTTGTTAGAGGGTTGGTGTGAATAAGAATGTGTTATTTACATATGATTACAGGGTGATATACAAAAGATTTAGAAAGGGTGTGTCTAATTTAAGCCTCAGATGGGAAAAGTTTTTTTCTATAGACTTGTCAATGTCCATTTGCACGTTATTTGAGGATTTAAAATGTAACTGAATGTGAGACATGTGTAAACAATCGACTGCCAAAGTGTGAAATATCAAGAAGGCCTTTTCTGAGTTTACGATTTCGCTCTTTTGCTAAGAACTGAGATTTTGGGACCTTTTTAAGTTGCTACGGCGCTGATAAGAAATATAATTTTTGTATCGTTTTGATTACAATTTTTGAGTACCTATGCAGGATGAAAGAATATGGCAAATGAGTAATAAAACCGACCGTCTGACTGTTAAAAATGGCAGCATTAACTTGGATTTGGCTCAAGAAGAGTGTATTTTGGCTCTTTTTTCGCTTATAACTCGAAAACTACACACTTTTTGAGAAAAGTGCATCCATGTAAAAGTAAAGTAGATGAAATTCTCTACAAACTCTATCCGAAAGGTTTTTTCGTAAGACGAACGACTTAGGCGATAGAGTGTGTTAAAGTTTAACGAAAAATTCTAAGGGCTGTTTGAGCGAAGGTATAGCGCTCATCTCTCGATGTGAATCCTCGACTGTAACAAAGCAGCTTATTACTTTCTTATAATTTTCTACAACGATCCAGGTAGCCCTTGAGTGTGACTAATGGCATTCGTGGGATCTTCACGTATAATGTTGTTACGAATCGGTGTTAAACCCAGGTTTCTTTGCTCTAAAACGAAGTTGGCTGATTACATCCCTCTAGGGAGATAAATATAGCTGTAGATTGTAGATGGGCAAGTTCTTGGTTTTGATTGAAGATCTTAGACGACGTTGGCCTTCACGTGTTCTCTGAAAAGACCTTTCGTGTATCGGAGACACTTTTACTCCCAGCGAGGATCGGCCCTAGTACATGATTGTGACTCCTGCCAAAATTGGAAGTTACCCACGATGTATAGCCTAAGGTTTACATCGTGAAATTCAACTGGCGTGGAAGGCATTCTAAATATAGACGTATTAAACCCTTATGGAAATCTACATGTAACTTGGTATGTGGGTGATTGTAAAGCTGACCGCGCTTCAAACGAAAATTTTTAAGTACCCACATTATGTTTTCTTCTTTTAAATTTCAATCTTCTTTAAATTGTTTTCGCTAAATCTGTTTGATCGAAACGGAAATGCTTTGACAAATTTGAAAGGAAGTCGAAGCGAGAACTGAGGAAGTATAACCTTCTTAGGTATGGAAGAATGTGTGGGAATAAACTGCGTGTGTGTAACTGAGAGGGTGCGTCCTGTGGGTATTTAGGGGATCGATTTTTAATTATTTCGATTCGATGTTGTCTCTCGAGGAATTCCTATTAAAGAGTTATTTAAAAGGAACGTTTTATGCGAGTTTCTCACAGTTTCTTTATATGATGTAACTTGTAGAAAAAAGTGCGTGTGTCGAGGAAGTCTTTGAGTATCCCTTTCTTTGTACAAAGTAATCAAGATCTAAAATTGTATAGCTCGATACATGCAGGTATATAGCAGCAGTGCGTGTTGACGCCCACTTTTGCTGGTTACATAACTTTATGCAGGTGTCTTCTATAAAAGGCATCTTTCTATAAGATAATGAATGCTTGGGGTCTATTTTTTGTTGGTTGTTAGTTGGGGCTGCATCTTTGTACAACGTCTATAATTTTAAGTTTAAACCTTGATTTTTCCCCACCTCCTCGCCTGTTACGATTTTTTTTCGTAATTGGAAATAATTTTTAAAATATATTTAAACGGATTAAATTCCAGCGACCCTTTGTTAAATTTTTGAGTCGAAACTATCTTTCGTTTGAATTATGAACAAAGAGATTTTGTTGCGATAAAACGACTCGACAAATCTTGGTTGTTTTTAAAAGTTGTATAGTATAAGAACAATTTACCAAATTACTAAACTTTTGTTTCGTTAAGATATTGGAGCTTGTTGTAATTTTTTGAATTTTATCTGAAATGAAATTTCCCAAATGTTATTATTGGAAGGAGTAAATGAAAACAATTTTATTACACCAGAACTAGTACATCGGCGCTTCCCCCAATCGATTCACTTTAATTTTGGTCTAATTCACATACAATTTATCGATAGTCGGAGCTAGTAAATATTATACCACTTGCCATTATTCCAAAGATTCATTATTTTTATTTAAAAGTACGTTCCATAGCCAATATAAGATTACTCGTCTGTCGGGCTTTATTGGTCTCTTTACAGTAAGACACGCACTTAAATTTACAAAAACTGTCAAATTACTTCATTTATTCCAGATTAAATGTTAATTTAAAAAAATAGAAAGGAATAATTAATCGTTCTGTCCAAACAGAATTTAGGCGGACGGCCAGCGTTTGTTCGGTAGGCACTGTTAAAGATTCTCATTTCATCTCAATTTAGCGCATAAGCGGTAACTCGATAGAGCGAGACGTCTGTAGCGGGCAGCGCGTGAGTTAGTTTGGAGGCAACGTAGTACAAAAGTGACAATGCTGGCTGAAAGAATATTAAAAGACATGTGTAGTAAAACTGACCGTTTACCACAACAAAGTGGTAGCATTACCTTAGGGAAGGTTCGAGTAAGGTGTGGTTTTGCTCTTTTTTCGTCTTTTTGCTTATAACTTGAAGACTACGCACTTTTTGAGAAAAATGATTCCATATAAAAATAAGCTACATCAAATTTCCTACAAATCATATATGTTAGGTTTTTTTCTTCAGACGTGCGGTTTAGGCCCTAGAGCGCCCTAAAAGTTGACAAAAATTGCAAAATGAGCCAAAAACCTGTTTTTTGGTTATCGTTTATAACTTTAAAACTACGCACTTTTTGAGAAAAATGATTCTATATAAAAATAAGCTACATCAAATTTCCTACAAATCATATCTGTTGGGTTTTTTCTTCAGACGTGCGGTTTAGGTGCTAGAGCGCCCTAAAATGTGACAAAAATTGCAAAATGAGCCAAAAACCCGTTTTTTGGTTATCGTTTATAACTTTAAAACTACGCACTTTTTGAGAAAAATGTTCCTATATAAAAATAAGCTACATCAAATTTCCTACAAATCATATATGTTAGGTTTTTTCTTCAGACGTGCGGTTTAGGCGCTAGAGCGCCCTAAAATGTGACAAAAATTGCAAAATGAGACATAAACCTGTTTTTTGGTTATCGTTTATAACTTTAAAACTACGCACTTTTTGAGAAAAATGATTCTATATAAAAATAAGCTACATCAAATTTCCTACAAATCATATCTGTTGGGTTTTTTCTTCAGACGTGCGGTTTAGGTGCTAGAGCGGCCTAAAATGTGACAAAAATTGCAAAATGAGCCAAAAACCCGTTTTTTGGTTATCGTTTATAACTTTAAAACTACGCACTTTTTGAGAAAAATGTTCCTATATAAAAATAAGCTACATCAAATTTCCTACAAATCATATATGTTAGGTTTTTTCTTCAGACGTGCGGTTTAGGCGCTAGAGCGCCCTAAAATGTGACAAAATTTGCAAAATGAGCCATAAACCTGTTTTTGGTTATCGTTTATAACTTTAAACTACGCACTTTTTGAGAAAAATGATTCTATTTAAAAATAAGCTACATCAAATTGCATACAAATCATATTTGTTAGGTTTTTTCTTCAGACGGACGGTTTAGGCCCTAGAGCGCGCTAAAGTTTGACAAAAATCCCAAAATGGGCCAAAAAACTTTTTTTGGGTTTATCGCTTATAACTCGACAACTGCGCATTTTTTGAGAAAAGTGTTTTTATAGAAAACTAAAGTACATTAAATTTCCTACAACTTATATCTTCCCAGCTTTTTTTACAACAGTATACAACTGGGAATTTTTTTAATTAAAATTGATCCATATTACCATTTTGATTGATTTCTGTTCAAATTGAGGATTTTTGTATAAAAGGGCGCATGAGATTTCTGCAAGTTCGATATCCACCACCTACCTAATGACTGCAGCTTTTTCTAAATAAGAATTCTCTTTTGCAAAACTTTATATTGTTTGATTTAGCGTGTATTTCAGCGTTACAGCAATCGAGTAGATTACAAAATTATACGTTTTAAAATTACAAACATCCTGTTGTATGTTGTGTAAATTTCATTCGGTTACATAATATTTCAAAAACCACATCATAATTAAATACAAAGAAATGAAATTTTTGGTTTTCTTTATTGGACGTATAGATACGCCGAGAATTCTTATTTCTTCTCCGCCAAGTTGAATATTACAAAAATTCCAAATTACATTTTTTGTAATTTGACGACAAGCGGCTTTTTTTATTACAATTTTTCGCTTGTTTGTCTACTTCAAATAAACACACGGGTGGGCGTATTGAATTAAGGGTTTGGAGAGTGTGTTTAGTCTCATCTTATTGTCGACACTTTTAGTTTTTAATTTGTGTTTAATCGGAACTAAACTTATCGATTAGTCTGAAATAAAAACTAATTACGCGCGGCTCCTTAGGATAGTTCATCTTCGGCAACCACCAAGATGTTAAATCTTGCGGTTTGTGCTCCGCTTGATTTTGATCTCAGGTACGTACTTCTCGTAAGGGGTGCGTAGTTCCCTATAATTGTGGTCCTCCAAATTCATCCTTGTGATGTTAATCTTTTGCTTAGGTATATTTTTAGTTTGAAAAAGCTGATAGAGCACAAAAGTAAATTTTAATCTCGGCTCAGGCGTGCAGATTAAATTTTTTTTAAATAAATTTTATAAGTAGTTTGAGAGTGGCTTGTAAGACGTAAGATTAAAAAAACAGAATCCTCAGGGGTTAGTTTTTAGGTTGTCACGTAAGTTTGCTAGAGAATAAGAAATAGTGAAAATTTATGATGTTGGCAGACTTGAACTTTGTACGAAATACTTCAGAATGTCTGGGAAAATCTTACGGCTTTCAATATTGAAAATTTAGTTTTAATCGGCGCTGTAGTGCAGTGCAGTACAAGAATACATAATTACATGACCATATTAAAGCAATTTATTGTTTTGCGAGAGCCAACAACAAACTCCATTTTTTACAGTTTCATTTCATTTCGAACTCATTATTTTGCAGTAATGTCGATCTTATCCTATTGGGAGTTGTCCTAAGTAGGTAAGCCACATTTGTTTGATTTGGTAACTTACCTTTTGTTCCTTGATCTGTTTCGAAATTACTACAGTGACCATAACCAGCAACAAGTTGTTTGGACGATTTTAAACGTGCTGTGCCACCCTGTATGCATGTCAGAAGCATCCAATTTTGGTATTCATACAGCCCTTGTCTTTTACCTAATTTGGTACAATACAATAAAATTTATTTGAACGGAAAAAAATGAACTTTGAACGATTATGACTAGGGCTCGAGCAATAAAATTTATGTCAAGTTGAATACGATTACTTAAATTGAATATTGTAGTAGGACTTTAATACTTTTATGACTCGTCAAGAGCCTATATTATGGTTTTCTCTCTTACTCTTCCGAATGAAAATATTTTTATGGGAAATATGAAACTCGCATAATAGGTGTAGGTATATTTTTTATGTGCCGTTCAATAAATTAGTTATGGGTTGAGGAATTCGTGTATCGCGTTACGTCAAGTCGAATTTGATGAGGATCTGTGTGGCTGTGGCAGTTTGGTTTTAATAAACAATTGGGAGGTTATGGTAATTCGACAACAGTTCAGGATGTGCTTTGGCGATTTGCACATTTTTATACAATGTTTGTCCTCTTTGGGGTTTTCACTGCGGAAGCTGCAGCTTTTCGGGCTTATTATTGCGTCTTGGAAAAACTTTTCTCATTTAAATCTTAAATAGTTTGCGGCTACCTTTAGAATTGCATTTCTCGTAGGTTGTAGAGTTGTAGAGGCCTCACGAAAGTAGGGCGCCATGGAAAAGTTTCCATATTCATATTGAGCTGAGGGTGGAGAATGGGGCAGTTTATCCTGGTTGTGATGTTGTGAAGAGAAGGATTGAATTAAGTTGTTCAACCCACCACCCAAACTACACCATAGAGTTATTCAGTTTGTTTTTGGAAGAATATCTTTTCTTGCATGCTGCGAGTGTACGTGTTACTAGTAAACGTGATGGACAGGAGCTTGCTAGTAGTACTATTTAGCGAATTTTTAACACAAACGTCGAGAGTTACGAGCTTTCCCATAACATTAGTAGATGTAATATTTATTAAGTTAAAGCTGCGCTCGCCCACCCACTTTGTTTTATAATGGTGTTTACGACACGATCCTAACCTATCCTATATTCTATTGTATTTTAACTTAATGCGGCCATCACTCTCTTTTTATGACCTTCGTACAAACTTGAGTACATTTAATTGTATTTTTCATTAATTTATAGTAGTGCACTTTTGCACCGAGGCACTATTTTTAGCTGCAACCGCTAAAATTAAACGTGACGTTTTATTTAAGCCCGCTCGTTACGACGACAAATATTTTACAGTTACCTCACCCGATAGGTACATATTGTACGAGCTACGAGCTAATTACCACTTTCAATTCAAACACGTTGTTTGCAACTGTCTCAAGTACCTATTGGAATTAATAATTCACTAACTTATGAATAAATAATACTCACTTTAGATTATGTAGTTACATAAACCATACGCCATAAACTTGTAACATGTCGATATTTAAACCAATACCATTTTCAAGTACTTACGTTGATTTATTCTTACGAGGGGATATTTATGTGCCGTATATATGTGGCCATTAAGAAAACGTATAATTCGCGACAAAACTCGACTTTTCCAGTTTCTAAATAACTTTTGTTTAGAAAATTTTTGTACTTACTTTCCTTGTCACATCAAAATATTTCAGGTCAGGAAGCCTCAGTTTTTTAGGACGACAATACGACTCGGTTGGCCCACGTATTTCTTATAAGATGACAAGGGTCTAGTTGAGCAAACTTCGTAGCGTGTGTAGTGAAACGATTTAATTTCAAACTTGTGTATCTTCTCTTCAAATTTTGATTTAATTCTACGTGGGCTTGTTCACTTATTGTACCTCTTCTGCGTTAAAACACTTCTTTGGGTAGTCCACAAGTGATGGTTTCGAAAAGTGTGGAGCTCGAGGTGAAGCTATAACGAAGACAGTTGTCAGATCTTCGCAAGGCTGCAGTCAGTCATCCCACCAAAGTCAGATCCTCATTTGATTCATCATTGATTTTTAACGATTAGGACTGCAAGAGCATTGCAAATAAGTATTAAAACCAACCGTTTGCCACTCGTAAGTGGCATGTGGCAGCATTAACTTGGGGAAGGCTCTAGAAGAATGGTTTTTGGCTGTTTTTTCGGTTTTTGGCTCATACTCCAACACGGTCAAGTTTTTGTCCTTTGGTGGACAATTTAGGCATTAGCGGGCGTTAAAGTTAAAAAACTTCCAAGTCTACCTCAAAAAATTTTTATCGCTCATAACTCAAAAACTACGCACTTTTGGTGAAAAGTGCTTCTATATAAAAATAAACTACTTTAAATTGTCTACAAATTAGATGTCTTGGGTTTTTACTTTCAGGCGAACAGTTTAGGCGCTAGAGCGTGGTAAAGTTTGACAAAAATTCCAAAATCTGCAAAAAAACTGCTTTTTTTGGTTTTAGCGCTCATAACTAGAAGACTACGCACTTTGGAGAAAAGTGCTACTATATAAAAATAAACTACTTCAAATTGTCTACAATTTAGATGTCTTAGGTTTTTTCCTTCAGGTTTCAGGTTTAGGCGCTAGAGCGTGATAAAGTTTGACAAAAATTCCAAAATCTGTAAAAAACCTGCTTTTATGGTTTTAGCGCTTATAACTAGAAAACTACGCACTTTTGGAGAAAAGTGCCACTATATAAAAATAAACTTCTTCAAATTGTCTACAAATTAGATGTCTTAGGTTTTTTCCTTCAGGTTTCAGGTTTAGGCGCTAGAGCGTGATAAAGTTTAACAAAAATTCCAAAATCTGTAAAAAACCTGCTTTTATGGTTTTAGCGCTTATAACTAGAAAACTACGCACTTTTGGAGAAAATGCTACTATATAAAAATAAACTACTTCAAATTGTCTACAAATTAGAGGTTTTCTCCTTCAGGTTTCAGGTTTAGGCGCTAGAGCGTATTAAAGTTTAACAAAAATTCCAAAATCTCCAAAAAACTGCTTTTTTTGGTTTATCGCCTATAACTCGAAAACTACGCACTTTCAAACTACTTACGGACTTGTACAGAAAAGTGTTCCTATACGAAAATAAAGTAAATTTAATTTCCATCAAATTATTTTTCTTAGAGTTTTTTCGTCAAACGAACAGTTTAGGAGCTGTAGCGCGTGGAAGTATAACGTCTCGAGAAGAGTTGGTTTTTGGTAGAGGGTTTTAGGTGCACTACTTCAAAAGTAGTCTGTCCAAAAGGTTGGCAACTGGACATCTCCTTACAACGTTATGAAAACATTTTTTGCTTCATCTTCTGTTGTCCTGACTTCTACTTCCGAAAATATGACTTCTTCTTTAAAAAATTTGCAACTTCCAACATTCATTCGTTCCAAGTTATATCTTACCTTTCTCAATTTTTGAAGACCTTCAAAATTCCTACGCGGGGGCGGTGCTTCTTTAGGTAAGGAGTTGTGCTTCGAAATGGTGTGCAGATGTGCACATTCTAGCAGAATTTATCGATAGATTTTCTCAGTGTTCATAAGAGTCCCACAGAGCAGTCAGGCTGCTTGTAAAAAATTGAATTGATTTACCTATTTTGAAATTGATCGAAACTTATTCAAATTCGGCCCACAACGTTGGGCATCAAAAATGTAATGGATGAGAGGTTCGATGAGAGGTTAATTTAAAAAAAATTAATAGAATGTTTTAGGACGAGTTCCAGTTTGGCGCTTTAGGCAATTTGAATTGTTGGTAATTCAATTTATCTCGACTTTTTTGCTTTGAAGTTCAAATTATATTTTCAGAATTGTATTTTATTCATTATTGACCGAGTTATTGGCATTCAATATTTTTTTGTTTGTGAGAAACAAGTTGTTATTATTAACAGTCTCCGTAATATTCGATATGTGCGTATTGTCGAAATTGATATCGTTAAAAGAACATTTTTCCATTATAAAATTAACGAGTGGAAAGTGATAGGTTGACGTCAACAGTGCTTTTATTTTTTATTCTTATAATAGCGGGTCACCACCCTTTTGTGAAATATGCAGTGTGTTCTTAGAATCTAGAAATAGGCATGCATAAGTAAACTAAAGTCACTGTAGGCATTTTTCAGTCATATAAATAATAGCCCATGCATTATGTGTATTTTCAACACACAAGTCCCATGAGAATAGTTGAAGACTAATAAAATCTTTACTGCTCTCATAATCCATTATGTATATTTTATAAATAATTTAATAGGACACTAAAAGTTAAAGTTCAAGAAATGATTTTTGCAAATAATTTACAGCTTCTGAATGTTTACGCCATTTCGTCCTATGTGGTTTAGTTTAAAATGCGTAAGTTGAGTGTATTCATGTTGGAGTAGGCCAGGACTACTTACTTATACGATACGTGTCGTGATGTTTTCATAAATTTGCTTTGAATATCTTCATGCCATTATTGTTACGTATAGGAACTGACGTTTATCCAGTAAATCGATAGTTGCGCCGAAGTGTCATATGTTAATCATCGTATTTGAATGCAAACATTCAAATTTGACGTCTTGGAGCTAAATCCACGATATTGTTATCATTAATGTCAGCTTCCCTTACAACCGTCGTAGCATTAGCATAATATTAGAAAAATAATCTCCTCCACTATTTATAGTTTGTCGTGGTGGGAGCACCTGGAGAACCTCGTATACCTTAACATTATTAAATATTATTGACCTAAGAACATGAATGAAGATTAGATGAATTTCCTTTTTTACGTTGAGAAAACCTTTTCAAATTTTTAAATTCAAAATGGCGGCAGATCGGTCCATTACGGCCTTAGTTTTGATTAGTCGATTTTGAAAATAATTTAAAAATAGACTACTTTGACAAAAATTTTAAAACTGATTTTCTCAAAATTGGCTTTGGCGGTTGTGTCTATATTTCGATATGTTGTAGATATCGAAGTTCTTAATTAAAAACCGTCGTTTGGTTCATTTGCTATGAACAGATCCGAAGCTATGATTTTTTCATTTATTTTTCCATTAAAATTTGTAACTGCAAGTTGGTATATTAACTTATTCCATACATTTCTATTATTTGTTACATTTTGGTTTAAAAAACACTTCAGGTTAAACCGGAAATTAGTCAAACAAAAGGAGTTTATGAAAACACCCTGTATATTTTATTGTTTTTTAAAATATTGTAAGATTAGCTGTCCAATGATACCCTAACATGTCAAATTTCAACTTTCGGTTTAACCGGAAATGGGGTTAGCTGCTATTATGGCCACATCAGTTGTTTTTCTACTTATCCCATGCCTACATAACATGGAAATGAAACTTTATTTACACATCGGATTTGGTTACACGCCATTACTTGATACAACGTATAAAATGTAGTAGACACGAACAGGATCATTTGGTCTGAGAATTGTGGAACTTTTTATCTTGATTAACATCGCGTATTACACACCGAAGGGAGAATCTGTAACAGAAATACGACGGTGACGTCGATTGAGATAATTCAGCGAGGCGATAAACGTCTCTGAGTTAAAATTATTTTCAGATTGTTATTAAACAATGTATTTTAGCTCTAGATATTGCCAGAAGGTTCCGACAGGTTAATATTTTTACAGAGCGGCACTGCACTTAGCTTTTCTGATTTTTTCGTAGCACGATCGAGAAGCATTTTTTGCTGTTTTGGTGGAATTTAATCTGATCTTTTGTTTATGAATTTTTCGAAATTATTCGTTAACCATGTCATGTTAATGCATCACTGCACCATTATCTAGAAGCGATTACATGTTCAAACCGAGAGGTTGGGGGCGGCTGTGTAAATAAGGTGTCAAGAGTAAAAACAAGACTTGCAATTCACAGACATGATATGAGTGAAGAACAGACTTCGTGCATTTCTGAAGGTCTATGCGTTACCTATTGCATTATTATACGCAGACAATTTTGGGTTTTGACATGTGTGCTTCAAAAATGCTCCAAAGAAGTCTCTTGTGCGCGGAGTGTTAATGCCACGACGTCACGAGAGAGCAATATTATACAATTGTTTTCATAATTTTTAGAATGATAAGGTAGAAAAGTGAAAATTCAAATAGACAGAGGTATAAAATTGTACCGATGTCTCATCCTAGTAGCGTGTATTTTCTCTTGGCCGGCGGCCTTGCTCGGTCCTTCACCGGTTGTTACCCTGAAACAGTGGCGCTTCAACTTTTTAATTTAAAAATTGTTAAATTTAACATTATTTTTTAAAAACGAATTTACCGAAACGTTTTAGTACCACCAATTCGATTTAACTTAACACAATTTAACTACTTAACTACAAATAATATTCTGAATTGCACGAGACTCGGAAGTAGAATCGTTGATGCAATTTTCTGAATTTTCGTCTTATTCTATTACTCAAGTTTTCTTTTATCTTTGCACTTCTTAAATATCCTGACAAAAAGCTTATCGATGTTAAGTTTACCGCCTGAGCGATCGATCTACTTTTGTTGAATGGTAGCCAATTTCGCGATGTCGTCGTCGTCGAATGAGATACATTTAATGTCATCATCGACTTTCTTTTTAACTTCGTCCAGTTAATTGATTAAAAAGCCAAATTTAAGCCAATTATTTTGTTAAAGAGGAAACGCGAATTGCTTCGTTCTGGCGAAAAAACTGTAATATACGTATTTATACAGGGCGATCAAAAAAACGAGGTTTCATCGACGCTATCACGTAAAGCTCCATATTGCTCTACTGTCAAACTTTTCATTCCAATGTTATTATTTATTATTGTGACATGTCTCTAATTTACTCTGTGCGATGTTTCAATACGTTCATGTCCTATAAAGTAAATTGAGTCAGCGTCTGACGTACACCAACCACATCGGACGTTTTTGTATTTGCTTTCAAATCTTTTTATTCGGTCGTTTTCAGCATTAAGTAATTGGTTGTTTGTATTTAAGGCTAGATTGTGTAAGATTAATTACATTATTTTCTGCAAGTTTACGTGTCTCGGAAAAAAGAAAATGTGGCAAAGCACGCCGATTATATCTAAATGGCGCTAATACTTTTCATATTATGCAAAAGTATTTTTACAACAAAGTCAAAATCGCGAGTGTAATAAAATTTCTCGCATTTAAACCTCTTAGGTCAACACGAAAGTGGCGAGATATATTTAGAAGCGTTTTCCAACTATTCCAAAATAATCTAAGTTTCGAAAAAAAAACTTCCATGGCGCAGATGTTAGATGAACCAGCTACTAAAAGCAATAAACAATGACAGGTTTTCTTTCACGCCATTTATTTGTTATCCGGTTTGGAGTAGGTAATGCTTACACTGATTAGACTCATTACAGGCTAATGGGGTAGAACGAAGCACCAGCTTGCATGGATACTATCAAAAGAAATTTGCTTTGTTTCTACGTTTGTACTATGAATGTTGATCACGATACCCAACTACGGAACAGATTTTTTTTGTGGGTGTGGAAGGGTTATTGTGTGGTTATATGCACCGGGAATACCCCAAAAATGACACACTTTTTAATTATTTATTCACTCGAATTTCGAATTGATGTCATAAAAAGCAATTTTTACTATCTCGTTTTTATCGTGAACGATTTCAGTTTGTAATAAGAAGTATTACTACTGGCTTATTTGTGACTTCTATTCAGGTATTAGTGGGTGTACGCGTCAATAGATGATAATTGATCAGGGAGAAATTTAATTACTCTAGTTCTAGTTGTTTATCTCCCAACGGCTCAGGGCAAAGTTGTAAAATAAAGGAAAGTGATTTACGGTTCATCCTCATTTCATTCGCTAATAATCGATGTCACTATCAGAGTTAAGTATCTGAATTTTGTAATTTAGAATCTGAGACTATTCGGAAACATCTTTATTATGATTTAAGGTATGGAAAGCAGGAAACTCGAATTGTTCTAATTCGCGTCTAATATTGAAAATTTGAAAATAGTGTGGGAAAAGTCATTACCAAAGATTTGGACTATTGAATTTTAAATACATATTTATTTCAATCAAGTCTAGTGTTTTCTGTGATTTATTTATGTTTTAAGCGACTTATTAGATATTTGAAAATCCACTCTTTCTGCAAAAATAATGTTTGTGGTAGTAGCTGCCCGTCTTAAAGATCGAAAATTGAGCTGCAGTGGCCTAATTGTTATATTTTAGAAGACCTTTCTCAACAACTCAACATGCCCAAATAAAATCGCCCCACACACACGAAACGAACGAAGTTTGGAAATTAATAGTCGTTGGATTAATAAATATTTATGAGACGATCGAATTGAGTTAATTTTTAATGCATTATCAATACACGCCACTGCCACCGACTGGTTACACGAAATAAAATTTATTACACCGCATGGTACACGAACTGTTTAATAGCACCTTAAGTAGTAGGCAATCATTTTTTTACAATTATAATAACGGCTAATTACGTAATATTACCATTATTCGAATTTAAAATTTTTTAGTTATTTAAGAAAATGATTGCACTTTGTAAAACTGCCATTATTAGGGGATTATTATACAGTAAGTGAGAGGGTATAGCTGAAGAGAGATCTACAATTAAAATATTTACTTATTTTTCCCCAACTCGCCAATTAAAGTAACTTTTAATGATATTTCAATTACGTACGAAACACACTATTGGGAAGGGTCTTTTAAATACTGAAACTTCTCATTTTCGATTTAAATGTCTGCGGATAATTAATTTTGTTTTTATTTTTAGGTGAGTTCCACTTTCGCACAATAAATTTGTGAGTTCGTGTTTATTATGGTAAGTCTGCCACACAATAGTCTCTCAGTTTGATTGCGGTTTGTTCATTAACCGTAATCGTCACTTGAACAAATTAGAACTTAAATCCATGTTTCGAACTAAATTGCGCCCGAGTCTGAAAGTTTCTCGTTGTATTTTGTTGGAAGTAAGTTAACCGTACCCAGGGGATGACTCGTGTGGCTTTTAAGTGAAATATTAATTACGCATTACTTCCCGTTTTTTTCTTATAAAATTATGAAATGGTCTCGTGAAGGTGATGCGTTTTGATAAAAATGATATTTTTCAGTTTTTCGCTGATAATTTAAAAACGACGCACTTTTTGAGAAAAGTGCTCCTGTATAAAATTTAACTACATTCAATTTCCTACAAATTATGGTTTGGGGGTTTTTTTCCTTCTACAAACGTTTTAGACGCTAGAGCGCCTTAAAGTTTGACGAAAATTCAAAAATTGGCCAAAAATCTGTTCTTTTAGTTTTTCGCTTATAACTATGCAACTACCCACGCAGTGGTCCTTTATCTTTGATCTTGTACGTTTAACAAAATTATCGTGTTAGTAGATTTTGTTTTAAGCGTCATTTTTGGAACCGCAGATACTCGCGATTTAACTCGTAATTCGCGCTTCGAGTTTGACGGCTAATAATTTTTAAACGGCTGCAACGAACTTTTCCAAATTTTTTGGGCAGGAGTAGTGGTCTTTTAGCTTTGAACTCGTGCATTTAAAAAACTTATCGTTTCAGTGGATTTTGTTTTAAGCGTCATTTTTGGAACCGCAGATACTCGCGATTTAACTCGTAATTCGCGCTTCGAGTTTGACGGCTAATAATTTTTAAACGGCTGCAACGAACTTTTCCAAATTTTTTGGGCAGGAGTAGTGGTCTTTTATCTTTGATCTCGTGCATTTAAAAAAATTATCGTTTCAGTGGATTTTGTTTTAAGCGTCATTTTTGGAACCGCAGATACTCGCGATTTAACTCGTAATTCGCGCTTCGAGTTTGACGGCTAATAATTTTTAAACGGCTGCAACGAACTTTTCCAAATTTTTTGGGCAGGAGTAGTGGTCTTTTATCTTTGATCTCGTGCATTTAAAAAAATTATCGTTTCAGTGGATTTTGTTTTAAGCGTCATTTTTGGAACCGCAGATACTCGCGATTTAACTCGTAATTCGCGCTTCGAGTTTGACGGCTAATAATTTTTAAACGGCTGCAACGAACTTTTCCAAATTTTTTGGGCTGGAGTAGTGGTCTTTTATCTTTGATCTCGTGCATTTAAAAAAATTATCGTTTCAGTGGATTTTGTTTTAAGCGTCATTTTTGGAACCGCAGATACTCGCGATTTAACTCGTAATTCGCGCTTCGAGTTTGACGGCTAATAATTTTTAAACGGCTGCAACGAACTTTTCCAAATTTTTTGGGCAGAAGTAGTGGTCTTTTATCTTTGATCTCGTGCATTTAAAAAAATTATCGTTTCAGTGGATTTTGTTTTAAGCGTCATTTTTGGAACCGCAGATACTCGCGATTTAACTCGTAATTCGCGCTTCGAGTTTGACGGCTAATAATTTTTAAACGGCTGCAACGAACTTTTCCAAATTTTTTGGGCAGGAGTAGTGGTCTTTTAGCTTTGAACTCGTGCATTTAAAAAACTTATCGTTTCAGTGGATTTTGTATTTTTTGGCATTTTTGGAACCGCAGATACTCGCGATTTAACTCGTAATTCGCGCTTCGAGTTTGACGGCTAATAATTTTTAAAAGGCTGTAACGAACTTTTCCAAATTTTTTGAGCAGAAGTAGTGATCCTTTATCTTTGATCTCGTGTATTTAAAAAAATTATTGTTTCAGTGAATTGTGTATTAAACGTCATTTTTGGAACCGCAGATACTCGCGATTTAACTTGTAATTCGCCATTCGAGTTTGACGGCTAATAAGTTTTAAACGGCTGTACCGAACAAACAGTGTTATGATACTAAAATAAAGTACATTATGTTTTCTACAAATTTTGTCTCCCAGATTTTTTACGTCAGACGAACTGTTTAGGTTTAGGTGACGTTCGAACGCGTTGAAGTTTAGTTATATCTGACGTAGCGGTTAAGCCGAGAACAACTCATTCATTTCTCGTAGTTAGCCCTATTTTTATGATTTCTTTATTTAACTACCTACTCCTAACGATAACCTAAAAAAAGTTTGCAAGTTATAATCGAGAAACTGTAAAGAGAGCATTTTTGTCGCAGTTTTTCACAATTTTCTCAGAACGCATCACTTTTACGAGGTAGTAAAATTGAAATTCGGATTCAGCATCTCAAAATACATAAAGAACGATAGAGAAAAGAACTTCTGTATTGCCCCGATGCAGAGCCGTCTGTCACGCGCAGACATTGTAGGGTTAGGTGTCCACGCGTCTCTTTGTTGCGAAAAGAGTAACGTACCGAGGAGTACATACTGTCGCATTGTAAAAGTAAGTCATTTTGAACTACCAAAATGTTTGGATCAGTACACACAAAAATGATCTATTCACCATTTAATTTCTTTATGGACCACTTCGCATGAAGTGACCCTGTGGTTAATTTCACACCTGTCAATGACATTGGTGGCGTCGGGGATTTTTGTTGAAAACTGCCGATAGGAAAATTCACTTATCTGGACACTGACACCTACCCATTGAACTATTTTTGTCACGTGAACTTTCTCGTCGCGGGCATTATCTTAACCATAGGCGTCCTCTTAGCGTTGCGAGCGTTAAAAACTGCATGTTTTTCATTATTAGCCTCGGGAACTCGTCGATATTCGTAGTACGGAAATTGACATTATAAGAGCGGAGATGCTGCATTTCTGTATTATGAGCTCAGATGGTATAATCACCGTGAAATTGGATGCTGAAAAAACAATGAGTTGTCTCGAAGTTTTCGATCATTTATGGTTAATTTAGAAATCGCTCTTATTGAGACTAATTCTGAAAAATCTCGTTCGAGATCTTCTAATTTAATTGTACAAAATGGATAGACGAAGACACTTCTTTATGAGTGCGCCGTAAAACTTTTCAAATTACGTATTTCGGCTTATTTAATCCTAAAGTTTTAAAACGATGTACCTCTACCTATATGGTCGATTTTCTTTTTTCTTCTCTAACGCTCGACGTTTCATTGATTTTCATAATTTTAACTTATTTTAAGCCCAGCTCTTATTTTCTTCATCAACATAATGTAATTTTCTTTCGTCAACGATAGAAGCCTTATAATTTTATACAGGAAAAACAAATTTAAGTGGAAATGCTTTGATGTAAAGCCATTAATGGGTTTTCAATTTGTGTCGTATAATATTTAATAATAAGAAAATTAAAAATCGTCATTTTCAATTATATTTCTCTCAATAGAATTTAACAAGGTTTTTTAGTCGTATACAGGGTGAGTTGGGCAGCCCAAAAATATATTATAGAAGGCATTTATTTTACTTTTTCGTTGAATAAGTACATTTATTATGGAAAAAAAATTTTTTTTAATTTAATTTCTTGACGTTTCGGGTCCATCTGAATCCAAAACGCTAATAAAATTTAAATCTTGGTAAAAGTCGGTCTGGACGAATGTGTGTAAAGTAGGTACGCTCCGTAAAGTTCTTTTTGACTTACGCCACCAGCAGAGAGGTTCAATACAATCAATAGAATAATAGAATAGAAAGAGATTATTCATTATTGTACCTCTCTGCTGGTGGTAAAGTTACCGACAACTTTACGGAGCGTACCTACCATATGTGTACTTTACCTCGTCATTCAAAAATTTACAGCATATTCTTGTTAGGGTCTATTTCTGATATCTTTTTTCAATATTTCCTTTAATATTTAAAGTCCTGTTATGGCCACATAAACCGTATTTTGACATGTGTATGACATTGGACTCGGGTAATGTCGGATGGCGCGATTCGGGGTTTTCTCCTTCTCTAACTACTTTACAATCAATTGGGGTCACCCTGTACAACTGTGCCTGTACAATGTACATGTATAGTGTATACCTCCGATTAATTTATATTACTTTACTTTTGACTATTACACAAATGCATCTTCATTTTCTGAAGCTCGTTTAAGACATGTTGTGTGAACGGTTAAGTCATAAACTATTCCGTATTGGCATAAAAGATCCTCTAATTTTGATGGGTCAACTTGATGGTGTGATGGTAAAGATTAAGTTCTTAATTCATTAAAATATAGATATAGTTTTTAATTTAAACAAACATCGGGTGCCACTTTTGAATAACAGTTTCATAAACATTCCGGTTGTTGTTTATTTTAAATTTGTTTAAATTCTCTCATGTTACATTTTCAAAAACCAGAATTGTGAGTACAGCGCATTTTTTTATTTATTATAGATGTAAATTCCAGTAAAAAATTACATATTTAGCAATTTAAATTGCACTTGTTAAGCAATCTTAGTATCTCACGGTGTTATTTAGTTTCTTTCCATTTTACACGCAACACAAAAACTGCATAATTTTGTCATTCATAAAAAGTATTAACTGAACAATTAATAATAATTGTTAATTAAAAGTTCGTAAGTCTGCTTCTTTCAATTGCATAGAAAAAAATTAACATGCATATTGTGCTCATTAAGAGTTGTATTATACACGCGAACTCGGTTGTAGTTTAGTATCATTTGCAATTAATAAAGAAGTGTGTTGATTAACGCTCTTCAACGTACCGGCCTCTTTGAAACATTACAGAACTATTACAAATTTTTAAATATTTAGGGTTAATTAGTTAGATAGATCTAATACGTTGTAAATGAACCCCAACATACACACATAAGTGAAAAAACTTTAAATGAGAAAATTTGTTTTCCACCAAGCGCCTCGGGAATCGAACTCAAGACTTGTGAAACTAGCTTGTGAAAGTTGTGTTGACCTCCGTAGCGTATTAGGTATAGGCGTGCTACCGGAAATAGCAAAGTCTTGGGTTCGATTCCCGAGGCGCTTGGTGGAAAACAAATTTTCTCATTTAAAGTTTTTTTCACTTATGTGTGTATGTTGGGGTTCATTTACAACGTATTAGATCTATTACAGAACTATTTTAAGTCTCGATTGTACAAAAATTTACGTTTCAGTTGAGGACGTGAAAACCTATTTTAAATAATATAGTTAGTGACGTCTGGGGGAAACTGATACCTATAGCTCGAGGCAGTTGAAACTTCAGTAATTATTTTTGAAATTGGATTTATTAGGTGTCACAACGGGAAATTCTATTTATTGTGTATACATGCGCGTAATTATTGATTGTTAATTTATTATTTGTATGTTGCTCCTGTAATTAGATAGCTCGATACTGTGAGTTTTCCTAATCGTAACTAGATATTATGTACTCGACGTTTTATTTATCAATTGGCGAAATTACGACTTATGGTGTATACCTTTGAGACGCCCACAGCCCACAGTGCTTCAACCTTCGCATTTACGTATTTTGAGTTTTCATTCCTAATTTAAAAGTCGGCTGCCTAGTTATAGCCAAATCGCAAGTTGTCATCTCAAATGTTTTTCTTGTTTTATATCTGTTTTTTACAAACGTAACAAACTGTTAATTAATTCACAAAATGTCGACGTCGAGTTACTTTTAACGAAAAACCTCTTTCATATTGTATCATCCGAAACATTCGTACGTAACAAGGCATGTGAATTTTCTCAAAGTAATTATAATAGCCTTGGGGGTGATTCCACAGCGTAGTAGGTCTAACATATAGACTGTCTTCCACAGATATTTGT
Organism: Malthinus flaveolus; assembly: GCA_950108345.1. Classification (NCBI taxonomy): domain Eukaryota; kingdom Metazoa; phylum Arthropoda; class Insecta; order Coleoptera; family Cantharidae; genus Malthinus; species Malthinus flaveolus. The sequence goes on from OX467285.1 coordinate 5,546,834, forward strand.
TAATTCTTAGTGAATTCGTATTAGTTGCCTCTTGTTTAGTAACAGAACTCATACTGAAAGAATCGAGGAATTCTAACCACTAAATTGAGAAGCTTTACTAGTGTCCCTTTCGAGAGGTGACGCCGTCTACTATTTATTTCAATTTATGCATATTTTATAATTTACGATCGATTCCGGAATCGATCCTCAGGATTCTATGTGAGAAAGAAGTCTGCACCAGACATTTTGGGTGTGATAATTATATGGGAATCCCCTGTTATTCTTCTATATTGTCGCTGTCACTGTAAAACCAAACTTAAATTTATATAAATCGATAATTGTTTCGACTTTTCTGTTATTATCAAAATAGGTAATCTCATCTCAATTTTCAATACTACAAAATTCCATTTTCATTTATCAGTGCCCGAAGGGCGAGTTAATTGTCAAGTTTTTATTTTAATTTATTTTTACGGTAAAATGCCAAAATGACTCGGCTTATTGTACCTACCTATACAATATTGTGAATGAAAATACAAAGCGTGTAAATTTTTAAAAATATTTGTGTTTCTTATCTTTTATCCGATCTTACTAGCGCGTTTTTAGAGATCATGTGCCGTAGTATAATAATATTTTGCCAACATCATCCGACTTTTCTCTTCTTCTTTCGTTTTCTTCTTTAAAATTGGATTTAACTTACAGTTAAGCTGTGGGAACTAATAGACATTAGCGAGGAACTTTTTTTAAACAATTTATTTTGATTTTGCCTAACAATCTTGATCTAGACTCGAGACTATCTGACCTAATTTGTTAAGTAGAAAAAAATGTAGACGCCACTTCAAAATTTTAAAACAAATTATCTAAGTTTTAAAGTACGTAATATTTCGATTACAGGATAAAACTTTCTTATGTTTTTCAATTAAACCACATTAGCCGACCTGTATTTCTTGTGGCATGTTATGCTTTTTCTATACATTTTTGCAACTTTTGTTAAAAGTGCCAAAAGTTGAAAGTTTTTTAATATTGCGATACACGTGTGAGTGTATGAATTCTATCGGGCGGAATAATCTGATTTTTTTCTTCAAAACGTATACTTTCTAGTTCCATCATTTGAAGCACGAAATAAAGCAGTAGACTGAACGGAATTGATTGAAATCAAAATGCGTTAGATTTAATGAAGCGCACCTTGGAAGTAAAAAGTTGATAAAATTCGGAAGGGATTTTTGTGATTACATAATCGTGCAAATTTAAGAGTCAATAAAGAAAATTTTGCGAGAACTAGTATTTATAGTAGGTACCTATCTTAATTTTCCTGATATGCCCTCAAAGAAGGCAAGTTGGGGCGTCATTGCAAAAATCTTGGCTTGTAGTTGTTAGTTTTTTGTGGTTCCACACCCTAATTTTCTTTTAGACCCATGGGTTGGGCCATTTTCTACGTCCACCGGAATTTGTGTGGGGACGCCATTTCTCCAGTCGGAGATTGACAAATTATTTGCTGTGTATTTTCAAAATCCGCGCAATTCGTACAGGGTAATATTTTACAAAGACATAGTGACATAGTGTTCTGTATCTCAAGAAAGATTTCGATTGAATTTCCGCGGAAAGATTAACTTTTTGACGCCCTTGGTTGTCATTAGAGATTTCCAAGTAGGGGTTGCTGGGGGTGAAAGAGCATAACAAGGCTTTGAAGTTCCCTCTTCACATCTAAACCGACTTGTTTTTTTTCTTAAGTTTTCAAATGAACACACTGTATGTCGGTTTAGTGTAAAAGTTCACGAAATAAAGCAATTTTTGGAATTGGGAAAGCTGTAAAAGAATGGCTCGTAAACCCATTAAACAAACTATGGCATATACTATAAGCAGATATGATGCTGAAAATTTATATCCTTACGCTTGAAAACTTTTTTGTCGGTTGTATATTATGTACATTTAGCAATCACTTAGTTGCTTTTCAATGTGTGCCTGAAACAAAAGTTTCTCAAGATTTTTGGGAGATAAAGTAGAAAACTTTATAATCATAAGACGCTCCAAAACTTTATGATTTATTTTTTAATAAAAAAAATATAAAAATACGCAACTTTTGATATCCATTTATAATACGGTCTGTTAAATTTTTGTAATCTTTTCGGAAAAAGTAGATGAGTGAGTAATTTTGAAATATCGTTCGGGCCAAGTGCATTAAACTACATTCTCGCCCAGTCGGTTTGGCAACGACATCAAAAGAAAGGTAAACGTCTTTGAATTTTTATTATTAATGCCAACTTCTACTACTGTGTCGAAGTGTTCGCTATCCAGTTCGAGCGTTTAGGATGTTAATTATGTAGTTATCATTAAGTTGAAGATTTTATTACAATAAAATTATAACATCCAGTTTCACCTACGGCGTGACATAACTTATTGCGTGCGAAATAAAAACATTTTTATGTTTTCTAATGGCGAAATGTGTGGATGAACTAGGAAACTAGGTGACATAAGTGTATTTAGATCATTGTCACATTGGGTATTTTAGTTTTTCGATGTGTCGACCCGATTTTGCCGCATGCTGGTGGCAGGAAGAAGGAGTAAGCGAACAGTTGCCAATTGCTGCAACAATGTGATTGTTGCGGTCACAGATGACTGCCAAAAGTTTGAAACTTTGAGATAAATTTTCAATCTAAATAGTGGAGTGCTGTAATAAAAGTAGTCCCCGTGTCTACGGAGATTTGATTGATAAGGGTGTAATGATTACACAGTAAGTTTGTGACGTCTGCAACTGATGAAAAACCTCTGGATGTTGAAGTTAAGTTTGAAAACGCCAATTTTATATTGGAATCGGAACTAATGTGATTTGGCTTTAATAGCTGGAGGAAGGTAAATACGCCCCTACCCCAATTCCGACCAAGCCTTTGGATCTTATTTACAAGACTGCTCTGCTTTGAAGGGAAGGATCTTGGGAAGGACTAGATCATCTGTAGTAGTTGAGTGTTGGTTGGAGACTTGTTTTATCTCCTCGTATTGAAAATGTCTATCCAATCTCTGACCGTTAGGTCAGGCAGTATATTTATCCCTATTTTATGTTTCATTTAGAAAAAAACGTCCAATATCCGCGAGGTTTATCATAATTTACCCCTGTGCGGTACATCGGTTAACCCTCTTGGGCAAATTTATGATCGTTAAAACTACATCTTCGATGCTGCGATTAAATTGGTGAGCCCTGCAGGTTGCGGCCCCACTACTCGTCCACCCGAATGTTTCGCCTCTCTAAATATTCCAATTTTCTTGCTGACATTCTCTCTGTGCACGGCGAAAAAATTGTCTTCAAACCTCCCGCAACGTCTTCTAAATAGCTCATTTCTCCTTAGGATCGAAGAGGGTTTTTAAAGTCTGAAATCAGTAAAGTAGATTTATATAGAGTAGCATAATAAATATGTACAATAACACATATTTTAATAATTATTAAATAACTGGGCGTGTGTTTTCTAAGCTAATGCGTCGTTTTTCCATGCGAGAAATGTAAGAGAGACAGATAGAGCTACAGTTCTTGACTGTAAGTGCTAGAAAACTCGAGCAAGTCTTGCTAGAGTTGTTTGCAATACTGTTTACACTCTTGTTTGTACAATAAAACGAGGCTTAAAGGCATCTTCTTCACATGCGAGAAATTGCAGGAAGAGAGAAAGACAGAAACTATCTTAATGTAAACTGTACTGTAAGTGCGAGAAAACTCTATATGAAGTCTTGCGGAAGTCGCTTCCCATGCACAATTTACAATATTGCAAACAACTTCTGCAAGATTTTCTAGAGTTTCAGTTTGGATTAAACTACAGAGTTTATAACTGACAGTTTCTCAGACATTTCTTGTGGGACATTTGTGAAACGCTGTCTAATTTTTAATTTGCAAAGCGACGAGTCATGTGCCACCGTATTTGAACTGGACCTTATTTGTCTATAATTAAGTTTTGAAGACTGATAGAGTAATCGTCTAGCGATGCGTTTTGTTAGTATACCGTGCGCTTCTACAGCCATCTGTAACAACACACCGGTCATTTTGTTCACATCTACGCCCGAGTGGACGAATGTATATATTACGCGTCACCGTTTGTTTGTTTGTTGTCAGCATCTCTTCTAATTACATAGTTTGATTAGCAAATTTGCATTCTCTTCAATTTCCCACTAAATTAGTTGTTTGCTTTTACTTGCTTGCGATAACTCGTGTTTATCTTGTATAGGTAGGTACAACTTGGCGTATGTTTGGTTATTTTATATACCTACCCGCGGTGTAATTAAATTGCAGGGGCTAAATATTTGGTGTAGGTATATTATGAAAGAATGCTCAACTCCCCAAAAATATTTTGAACGAAATATCTTACGCAATACGACACTATAGCTGGCAGTGAGCCTAAAATATAAAAGTGATAAAATGTATTGTTGGTAAAATTTGTGAAGACCGTGGTGGGTATTTCGAATCAATAAAACACGATCTACAAATTATTTTGCAAGGACTTTTTATTAATTATTACTTGTATTGATTGTAAAATCCTTTGTGAAATTTAATTTTTAGGTTAGGTTTCGTAGCAAAGTGTGGTTATTTAATTGGCTCGTTATTCTCGTGTTATTTTTGAAGTTCCTTTTGTGAAAATTAATTAACTGAATTTTGTTTTTTTCTGATTCCGTAGCAAATAAAGCGAATATCAATGCCAAAACAAATTGAATTATTGTTCGGCACCCTACCCCAACAGCCTACAGCTATTTTATTTAAATATTGAGGGTCGTTGTGGCGAGGCGTTTTCTATGCGCAATTAATTGCGACACCATAAGTTGCTAACTATTTGCTTTTAATTGCGAGCGATAATTATAATGTTTGTATTATTGTGCTTCAATTTGTAGCGAATTGTGTCCTTCGAAGAGTTGCTATTCACGCGCAAGGTTGAGATTTAACAGTTGTGATGAAAAGCCCTAATTGCCTACCGACGAGCTCTCGAAAATTGGATTTACCAAAAAAAAACAAATTTGAGATTTGTGGCGCCTTTCTTATTAAAGATTACTTCCTAGCAGAATACAAATATTATACCCACACAAATTGAATTTCGTATGTTGAGAAAAAGTAATGAAATACCAGATTAATAAGACTCTGCGATTCTCAAATGTAAATTGGAAAATATATAACTCGCCCATCTGAATGCTCAAACAGATCTGTTGTCTTTTCTAATCTAGATGTCATTTTAAATATTGTAAGGTGAAGAACAAATAAGTGATAAACACGGGTCGTAATATGTAATATCACAGTCTCTTGACTTGGTCGTATCGCGCACAAAATCAAAGTCACGCGAAATTGACTACCGATATAAATATTATTACTCTAATTAAATTAAAAATGGTAATTAATTACTAGTCACTCGTAGTAACTGAATATTAAATCAATTACGACCCTCTTTCTGGATTTTGACATTGGTGCATTAGCTAGCCTTCATGAAAAAAATTCTAGTTCACATTTTGGACCTTGTGTGTTACATCCATCGCATAATATCTGTGTTCTTGCCATTGGTATTGAGATATGAATGAGACGAGAATGGAAAATTGGATACTCCTTTGACATCGATTGAGTTTTCTTTTATATCAACCCACTCGATGCAAACATCAAAACTCAATTTAAGGGCGAAAAATTAAATCTGCTTGTTATTGTTTCTTTTTTTTTATTGTGCGACGGTCTTCTGCATGTTCGAAAAAAATAGTCTTTTGTTGCTTTCCCATCTGTTTCATAAGGTTTCTTTGATGTATAAAAGGAAAACGTAACCGATCGTTACAAAATGGAACCTTTTATTTTCACAAATATATGTTTTTTTGTCGAAACTTTTTACTTTTATGTAATCGCGCACTTAACTTTCGTTTCGTAACTTATAAAGTGCTAATTTGAAGATTTTACGCCTTTTTGAGAACGAAAATACAATGGAACGTTATCTGTTTGTTGCAAATGTTCGATTTAAATTCTATACGTGTTTACTTGATAGTACGTGTGTATAATGAACATCGTACACGTGTTTTTACTCTTTATTGATACTTGAATCGCAACTGAAGATCATTAACAGTCTCGTAAAGATCTTATCGTTTAGTTAAATACGAAAAGTAAGCTTATATATACAGAAGGAATTGCTTAGTTCGAGTAATTTTAATCTTGTTACGAGACTGTTATTTAGTCGAAATTGGCGCAGTCGTCGTAATTGTTGAGTTGGAAAACTAAGTACTCTTTATTTGTTGCTGCTTCGATTTTGAATTGAGTGGTTCGACATTTACGCTTTTGGGAGTTTCGCACGTTTTGTTGAAGTTTTTTAAGCTACAGACGACTTACGTTAAGGCGCCAATTAAAAGTTTTATCACTAACCTAGATGAAGATTTTAATTGGGCGTTGAAATTCGTCGATATTTTCTTACAGTTTCGGTATGCTTTTGCGTTTTACAATTGTTTGTTTATTTTTTGCACCTATAACAGATCTCCCATCGTCTCTTACGCTTTGCAAATTAATTAAATAGTACAAAGTAAGTAGCTATTGGTGTTTTTGATGTCGAGAGTTAAACCTCTGAAAGCATTACTTGGGTGGTGTATTTTGTAGGAAACTCAATACGTCAAGGTTTCCCAGGCATGGCGCGTTATGCGATATTCAGTATCACGTTGATACGGACACCATTTTGTGCTCAGTTTCGTGTGGTGTATACGTTTTAATAGACTTTTTTTTACATGTAATTCAATTTTCACGTTTTACGTAACAATTAACCGAATCGAATAATCGTTAGTTTAAAGTTTCGCCATCTTGCACAAGATCAATATTATTTTCTTTTAAAACTAAGGAGAGACCTTTTAGATGCGTCTAACTTGAACGAGGCGTTTCTATCGAAATTTCTCTTTACAAAATAGGTCCGACCGTTTCCGAATTACGTTATCTCGAGTTTTAAAAAAAACGACTGCTACTCCGCCTATTTTTCTCTATCCGCACTAAATCGTCTTCCATCTTTTTTATCAATTAATTTAGGACGAATTGTTAGATGATGAAGATTGGGAAAGAGTTGGCATCGTTGAGATTCGAAAAAAGTACAATAGAGAGGAGTCTATTAAATTTTATGTTGTTAGGGAGCAAATAATTTTGATTTAAATAGTTTATAATAGACAACAATTTTTGTTGATTGTGTATCCTCACTGAATATTTATGAACCATTATTTGGGCAATACTTTTCAAGTTTTAATAAATAAACTTCTCCTATCCGCTTCAAATACAAAAAAGTTCAAAAAATTTTGCAATCTTACGCGGAAGCAACGCGTAAAGGACGTAATTTACCATGAGACATTTTTAGCTCCCTTTGAATAATTACATTAGTGACGAGCTGTATTAAAATCGCTTGGGACTTGTCTAAATATATGGGTCGTGTGTCACTTTTCGCCCTCCAACATCCCATCTAAAACCTAATTATGACTTCATCTAACAATGTAATACAAAAATTATTTTTCGCCTTTCGAGAATTGCATTTTAGTTTGCCCATTTAAACAACGGAGCAATTTTCCGACCCGTCTGAAAAAATTATCTATGTAAATTTGGCAAAAATGTGGTCACTGGTGGAAAAAATACGTTCAAATTTAATATTTGAGCGACCGTGATTTATAAATTACTAATTTAATTTGCTTTTTGACTCACAAAATACCTTATCAACATCTTATTATTGACATATTTTGCCTGTGCACGTCGAAAAGTTTCGTGTATCGTGTATCTTCACTTTTCAAGGCTCTATCACTTACCTTGAATTTAAATTTTTTTTGTCGTGTACCTACCTATAGCAATCGAAATTTTTCAAGTTGAGAAAATGGCGAATTTTTTTTCCTGAAAGACCCATAAACCTACTCCCATATTGCTGCTTCGACGACAATTTGCATGAATTTCAAATTTGTTATAATTTCAATCTCGTTCGTTTTGAAAATGAAAACAATTGAATTCGTAACGCTATGTTTTTAATTTTTGGTTTGGCCAACCCGTAACTTTCTAGTTGTGCATGTATTATTTATGTAGCAATTTCTTACTTAAACACGACCCATTACATTAACAAGACTACAAGGAGATGCTTCTGTTGTCTTGATTCATTATGATACATTTGTTTTGTTTCGCAATGCTCCGTAATATACACATTTTAACATTAACCGAACAAACTTCACAAATTATTCGAGACTAGATAAAATTATTATTGTATTTTTGACTCGATTGTTGGTGCGACGTTTTGATAAATTTGAATTGTGTTTTAAAAGTTTTACTTGCTTGGTTTTATATGGTAACTTCCGAAGGCATATCCACGTGTTGTCTCAACGTTTTGTTTGAATGTTTTTTGATTTACGTAAACTTTGCTACATTTCTACCGTATTCTATGTTTTTTGTGAGTTTTTCCAGAACTTTGAATTGGCTCGACGTATTACTCGGTTCAATCTGTTTTTAAGTTTTTCGCATGTCAAAAGAGTTATGAGATGTTTCCTTTTCGTAACGTAAAGAGAGTAAAAAATCATAAATATGTTTGTTGAAATGTTGAAGAATCCACGTTTAAGACCCAAGAGGAACCAAAAAATGGAAAATGAATTCTGTTCTAGCTCAGACATTCTTCGACCTTTGGCCGGAGCTCTAATAATAGCTCGGTTCGGAAAACTCCTGTTTCCGATCGCTTTTTACTAATTTCCATGCACTTTTACTTTTCTGTTTTGTCTTTAACATAAAACACAGCCTGAAAATTATCAACATTAAATTTTATTACTATGCTATGCATGTTAACCAAAGGACATGATTATTTCATGTTTCATGTATGATGTAAGTATGGTTGTGCTAATATTGGTGATATGGAAAGCTCGAACTATAAAAAGCCCTGGGACACTCGAAATTTTGTTAAAGATGCAGAGACGGATCCACATCTCAACACCTGGTGTGAAGGGGCAAATTTTGGAACTCGTGTTATGAGAACATATCGGTTCTACGGTTCTTTTCTCGAGATCACTCACGTGACACCTATCACGTCCAGCAGATTCAATGCTTTTTTAGACGGATGTTGCGCCATGCAGGGCCGTCCTTTGGATTTGCGAGGCCCAGGTCAAAAATAATTGCGAGGCCCGCATGACTGCGCCGCAGGCGGTTTTTTTAAATAGGGGCGTGGCCTAATTTAACGGCTTTTAGTGAAAACTATAGCCGTGGTCAGAAAAAGTTTCCGGGGGGGGTCTTACAAATAGATCCGGACAAAGAGCACATTATGCGAATTTTGCGTCCCTCGGCTCAGAAATGAAATAGCGCCGCAGACGAAAATTTTTGCTTTTCAAGGTCAAACGGCTTAAAACTAAGTTCCGCAATTTTAATAGCGATTGATATTGTCTCCAAAAAAGATGTTTTATGACAAAATATTTTTTGATTTGCTAAGTGAAACTTTATTGGCAATATCTGAAAGAACAGGAAAAGTTCTCGTACCTTTTCAAGTAACGATTGTAGAGCCAAAACGACTATTAAGAAAATTTTTTCTAAAGAATATGATGGTTAACTATCGGTAGCTCGAGGCCCTAAATTAATCAAAAAAGCCCGAGGCCCGGGGCTTGCGCCCCGCTTGCCCCCCCACCCCCCTAAGGGCGGCCCTGGCGCCATGTTGTTTGTTCCGGCTACTAATATTCTTTTTACCTTCTTTTCAACTTCCACTGCGTCCATAATTGAGTGATCTGAAACTCATATACTGTCGCCGGGCCCAGATTTCAACGGCGTTTCAACTTCAATGTTTGTGGGTAGAAGTTTATGGAGATACCCATTACCCAATCAGTTCTGATCTTTCATACATCTACTATTTACTGAACACATTGCTCAAATTCCTTGCATAAGTGCCATCTAATGTGATGCTCTATACTTTGGACTTTGGATTACTGCACGATGGTTCGCCTTTCCATTTCCCATTCCCATTCTCTGTTCAGCAATGTCTACTTAAATGAAAGTAACGAGGGAATATCGATATAGTGCGTACATTTGATGGAGCGGTTCTATGCCCTCCTAGATCTTCAGATTTAAACCCATTGGGCGTTTTGTTTGGGAATATTAATTTAAAAACTCTTGTTAGGTATCAAGGCTAGACTTCCTGCCATTTGTTACTGACCTGCGCAAAAATCCAAAGACATTAACCTGAAAAAAAGGGATTGTGCATCTTTTTCCACCGCTTTCTCACTTCCCCTCTGCGCATCTAAGGTTGATAACGTTTGGAAAGAACCCTACCATACTCTAAAAGCTAAAAGTACACACCGGGATTTTTGAAACGACGTTGTTTGAGAATATTGACATGGAAGAAGAGTGCTTAGAAGACCTTCAAGTGATGGTGCTCTCTATTTTCTTATCTGCGACTTTTGAAATGAGTTTTTCATTGATATTTATCGATAATTTTGATTGATGGAAATTATCGAATTGTCCTTATTATGGGTCAGATCTAGTTGACTGTACTCTTGAAACAGTTTGTCATCGGTATCAGGTGATTATTTAAGTATTGAATAGATAACAGGCGTTTAGCGACTTTAATCCAACACAAGACGCATTACATCGGCCACACGATACCAAAGATTAGCTGTTTCGAGTATAGGCGTGATTCGATCTCTTTGCCGATATTTTGAAGATGTTGCCATTATAGGTGCAAAGTTTCCAATCCTTTTCTTGACCCGCACCCGTGCTTTGGAGGGCACGTAAAGCCTTCTGTATCGATTGCTGATTTTCTGATGTTGGGTTACACTAGCCACTGCATGCTACTGCCTTACTACTAATGGTTCGGCTAATTAATACAACTAATTACGAGCCTCAGGTCTGTTCTCGTAATGTGGATAAAAGTCGTAACACGTCATCAAGCATGGAAGTTCGTTATCGTTTTGTCTATGCCTTCGGTCAAGTGTGTCACTGTACTCGATCTTGAGGTTCAGGGAGATTTCTAATTTCTGGTCTGAATTTTGTCAGGTTAGTCTGTGCGTAATATGACGTTCGTGCACAAGTTCTCATTCTGTTTCGTATAGTCAGTAACGGAAATGCAATCTTTTGCTGTCGGGTTCTTGTGGCAAGAATTTTTCTCAATTTTCTATACCTAAGTTATTGTGATTTTGTTACATATTATTTATTGTCTTCTAACCCGTTTACTTCCTGTATTATGTATACGCGATGGTATTTTTAGGCGCCCACCTTTATTATGGCTATTTACTATTTATTTTGTATATTGTACAAGTACTCAAAGTACAATCGAATCTAGATAAATAATTAATCGTTGTCAAAATTATTATAATTTCAGACATACATAAAGAACAATTTTCCCGAGGGCACGCCATATATGGGACTCTCGTTACAGTCGTTAAATAGAATTATTTTGTTGTTTTGTTGTAACACAATTTTATATTCTTTGTATGTATATAATTGTACGTTTACATACATAACAATTAACCGTACGCTTCGTTTCATGTCTTAAAAAGTGAACCTATTTTGCAGTTTTTCGTATAACGTTAAACAATGTATTCATTTGTTGCTCGCAAGTTTGTATGGTGTGCCGCATTCGGAACGCTCGTATGGAAATTTAAATCTGAATTTTCGCCGACAAACTCGTTATAAAATGTCAAAGGGTGTGCTCGTTTTATACGATTCTAGTTTAAATATTACGTACTATAAAGTGGGACAGTTTTGAACGCGGGACTTACTCCAACGTAAAATGATAGTAGTGAAAGTTTTTTCCATCTCACTTACCCTCCGCAATCTGTTGGCGGCGAATAGCGTTTATTTGACTCGATTTACCTAATGTAGTAAAGTACGAGATTCACTTTCGTATACTATTTCGATCTCTTGTTTGTTTAAATAAGAGGTTACATTTGATGTTTCACTTGCTCTTCGCCTTGGTGACCGACTTTTATTTTATGATCCTTTTATTGTATACACAGTTTGAAATACTAGGTCGATTGATCGTTATTATATCATGCTGTGAATTCAAATGAGAGTGAATTGTTTTTTCGTCACATTACGAAGGGCGACGCGGCACGCAATTGCACATTTTATTGACGGAGACGTTTTTTCTTTTCGTTTTTTATTAAAAATTGCATTCTCCCATCGTGCACGATCACGGAGAATATTTTGAACGCCTATTTGGGAGTGTTGGGGTCAGCATTCGAACTCCTAACTCGAGTCCGATCTAATGTGGGGCGATGTTGGGTATTTCGGATTCATTTTGAAAATACATCAATAATTGCGATACATATAGTGTGTTCATTTGAAAACTTTTCACCTGGAATAACTTTTAAGAAAAAACACATCGAATTAGATGCGGGGGGGGGGGGCTTCAAAGCCACCGTGGATTAATTTTTATGTTGCACTCTTTCGCTCCCAGCAACCCCTACTTGGAAATCTCTAATAGCAACCCATACACAGTAGCGTCTGGACTCGGATCCGTGGGTTTTTAGCTTGAATCCGGCTGGCGTCGGATTTCTATGCATCAAGTGTCTTAGTCGAGGTGGTTCGGAATTCGGAACCCACCTAAAGCTGTAGGTCCCGTCTGTAATAACTAATAACCTTAGCAGTTTAACGAGCGTAAAACGCAATTCAAAGCAGTTGGAAATTTTAGTTAATGAATGGGATACTTTCTTGTAGATCCTCTGTATTGTAGAAAAAGAACGAAGATACAACAGATTTATTAAAATTATTAGTGAAATGATGTAACTACTACACCTGGACAATATAAGCTCTGTGGGCTAAGTAATAAAATTGTAAGTTTGTAGCGTAATTCATATTGCGCCCTTTATATCCAGAGATATAGTACAGTCGTTTTCAACATACTACCTTACATCAAATGGGGTAGTATGTTGTATATTATGACAGAGATCTAATGAAAACAAGTTTTCGACCTCGGCAGACCTCAGGATCTTTGCAATCATCGAACCGCGAATTTTTTTATATTTTTCCACTTTTTTGTCAACAAAGGCACGATTCTGCTCCAGTTCCAATTTGTTCACTACCTAAAGATATCTCGACAAGCTGCTTACTCCGAACCATTGCCACTGTGAAAGACCGTATTCCGTGAACGAGTGGGTAGAGCACTCTTTTTCGATCAAATGATCGTAGGTCGATTTAAATTCGGCCATGGGGGCGGGAGAGTCGTATATTTGAAATGTGCCATCGAAGTCATGTCTAGGGCGCTACCTCGTGACCTCTAAAACTTGGAAAGCTACGGTCAGGATCGTTTTTTGAACGGGATTTTTGCGTCCAAAGACGTTAACCTCGATGCTCGATAGTAAAATTTTTCTTTCAAAAAAGTACAGCAATTTGTGCGAATTAGCTACTATGCCTTGCGACATTTAGCAGCCCCGTGTAAAATGCAATTCATTTATTATTCTTGGGCGTAGCGTCGATAAGCTCGTTAATCACTTTAATACGAATAAATAATTTTAATTAATAATGTACAGCGTGCACGTACCTACACGTACATGCCTATTCTATGCTAATTTTATTTGAAATACGAAATGTTTTTCACTTACGTATTTATTATAATACAATTATAACTGTAATTTTTTATTATTATTTATTATCTTCATCTAACAATATTTTATTTTTGTTACAGGTACGTTTTTACTTGATTTTTCTATTCTTTTGTCGATTGTCGTGTCATCGTGTCATGTAAGTATGTTAAATTTTTTACGGTTAATTGCTCGTTTTGAAAATTACAATAGGACTTTATAAACGTCTTAACATTAATTCTGACCAGTTCTGACACTTCTCATTTATTATTCAATTTGAAAAATTGAATTATAAGCCGATCGCTTCATTGCAATGTGAGAATCTCGTGGAATCGCAGTTGCACGTTGAATATCGAGAAACTTGTGCTTGCAAGTTTAATCTTCGTAATGTCATGGGGTCATTAGAGACCCCCGAACGCATTTTAAAGTCTATTGGTACTTTGGTTTGGAACTCGTCGAAAAACATTACATTTGCACTTCTTGACATTATATCCCCAAATAAATTCACCCCTAAAAAGTTATAGGCTCTCATAGTTAACATGTAAAAAAATCGCTAGTATAGAGAGACCGCTCGGTTCTGTTGCTGGTGACTTCACCGCCAGTTCAATAATGACTATTTTCTTCGTTTCTATTGTTCTATTGAACTTCTCTGTAGGTGATGTAAGTAACCACCACTAAAAAAAGCGGCCTCTCTTTTAGGTATCTGAATAAAGTGATTTTTTTTACATTTTAACCTCACTTTGGAGAACCTATAACTTTTTAGGGGTGCATTTGAAGATCTAATTTCAAGAAGGGTTAATGTTTTAATTTGGCTCTGGGAATTCACTGTAGAAATTCGTCGGTAATTTTCCGGGACACCCTGTATAATAAACATAATTTTACCTGGGGTTTTTAATGGCCCCACCCGCTGGTATTTCGTGCAGTTCAAAAGTTAGGATATTATGAGGGTTAAATTTGAATAAAGGTTAACCCCCTAAAAAGGGATTTTGAGCAGAAATAACAGTTTGAATTGGAAGAAAGTTGTGGGGTTTTAAAAAGGCTTGTTTTGATTACATTTTGAAAATTTCGAATTCGAAACTAGTTCATCAACTTTGTAGACTCATTTATCTAATCCCAGAATCCCAGCATCCCATCAGCAAGCGGCGGTAATGTTTCCAGTTTGCCAAACTTTCATTCATCCATTATTATGTCTACAGTCGGTAGTGTGCTTAGCTTTAAATCAACATTTCCAATTGTTAAATTCGTATATATGCGAATCAATAGTGGTGGCTGCCTCTGCACGCGACGTGACGTTGATGAGAAACTCTATTTTGCACTCATCCTCATTAAAAGTCTTAATTGACGCTGTCGTTAGATTGATGATGGTAGGGAGAGAATTAACACTTGCTTTTAGGATTAGTTACACCTGAAACATCGAACCTACTATGCACAATTGCTGTAAATTTAAAAAAATGGACGTTGCATATTGCTAATTGTACGTTGCATGGTATGATTATAGGCTGTGACTATGACAGATGAGTAAAATTGCGTAATTATTATTAAACGTTTTTTGCACAATTCGTAAAATTGATCTTACTGTAATTAGGGTAATTTTTTTCTTCGGTTTTTAATTTGTATTTTGTAACATTTATTTAATTGCTTGCAATTATCATTGGAGGAAGTACCAGTCTTACAATACCGGTGTGGTTATAAATGACCGCTGCTATTTCCTCGCTTCTTGGTTCGAGTATAATATGAATACTATAAAATTACCATTAGAAATGACCATAGGTACTATTTATTAATTGTTATCGTAAGACCCATCAGTTCGGCGTGTACGGGGTTGGAATCGAGCTATGAGAAATGGAGAAATGGTTAAAAAGAGACGAAATTAAATAATTTAAAGACCAGTAACTATGCAGGATTGGGAAGTTCAACCTTTAGCTATGGGCTTTGAGCTGCGTAAAGCGGGCTGGCGGCAGTTTGAGTAGTTTTCTCCAAGTCTGGTCATAAAAGAACGATTTTCCGATGTTCCATTTGGCCAATCGGTATACCATGACCATAACAAAAGTGAAGATAGACACCGCATTGGTTGAATATTGTTCTGCATATTATTATTGTGGTTGAGGCTGGTCCCCAATGGACCCTTGGATCTATTGTACGCCTCGGATGTAGTCTTCCTTTATGTGAGTTCTGTGCTTTTGATAAAGTTCAGAATTTTTTCTATTGATAGTTTGGGCAATTCTCTTTGGAGCATCTTATCCTTTCCGAGAATGCTGTGACGACCTCTTGTGAAAGTTTCGTAGTGTAGCATAAGATGAATTGGAGTTTTCTCTTCCTCTGCACATCCTCTGCATAGTGGGTCTTCTTCTAGTCACATCGTATGCAGGTGCTTTTTAGGCTGACAATGGGCCGTTATTAATGCCGTTGCCAGTCGTAGCTCGCCTCTGTTCATACTGAGTAGAGAGCGGGTTCTTTTGTTAAGAGAGCTTTTCTAGTACTTCAGACTTCAAAATGTCCCTGTCCAGGAGCTTAATATGCCACTTCAACCAGAAGTGGCTTTCTTTCTCTCTTTGCCATTTCATAGGAAATGCCGAAGGCTGGCTCTGGTACAATGGGTATTATTTGGCTGCCAGAGCGTCTGCTTTCTCGTTCCCTGGTATGTCGGCATGAGCTGGCACCCATACCAGGTTAACATAATGGCAGCATATTACTAAGACACGAATTTGAAACACGCTGTATTATTGTTGAGCTTCGTTTCTCAAATAGTACGTATTGCCAGAAAAACGGTAGCGCTGTGAGCGCGTGAGCGGTTAATCGGCGGCCTTTATTTTTACAACTTACAACCCTCCGTCTGCTGATGTCGGTGAACTAGACGTTGATGGACTTGGATTGCGCCTCTTCAATAATGTGCCGAAATTCAACAAAAATATTTTCTCTGCTTGAAGGAATACAGACGCGATCGAGAACTTCATCTCTTCATTGTTTATCGACTGTGAGGCTCCTTATAATGTCTTTTCTGAACGTTTGTAATACCTTTGGCGACATTAAAACTGCAGAGTAGCATTTTAATGATATCTTTTTGTAATTCTTTTAGACTGAACTTGTAAAGAAAATGATTATCTCGAGGCCCTGATTAATGTTTCTATTTTGAGCAAACATTTTAATTTATTAAAATGACACTTCTGAAAGTAGTTTACAGTCTAAAACTTTTAATTTCAATTAACTTTCTATTTAACGTATATCCTATGGCAGTTCGCCAAGAACAAAAACCAACTGCCATAGAACTTGCACTTAGAGTTTGCACATTTTTGCTCTTGAATAACTTCAACCTGCATAGATCATTTAACGTTTGTGTGTCTGTGAACTCTCGTTACAAAATCAAGGTTTTTGTGTGATCCCGAAAGTTGTCGTCAAAGGTTTCCCTTTCTTGCTACGTACGTTTTTATGAAAATTTAATAAAAATATTATTGCGCTTCATTGTTCAAATTGAATAGGAATTGCTTGTAAACAAACTTGTTTACTTTAAGAGCAAAAATTAGAATCGAAGATGTCGTCGTCAGTTTGCAAAATTTGAGAGCGATTTCTTTTTGTATGGGTAGGTACTATATTCGTTATTTTTCTGAAAAAAAATACATCAAAGCAATTTTCTAGTTTGGAAATTTTCTTTTATATTTTTCCTTGGCCGTTGAAAGATGATTATTTTAAATAAACTGCATGCAATATTACGAAGAATTTTTATGAGGCAAATACATCAGAACGGCAGCTGACATTAAAAAAGTAGTCAATTAGCAAAAATTATGCCGAGACAATATTTAAATTTGGATTTTTATGAGACAACTTCGAATAAATGCCAAAGCAATTCAAGTTCGAAAAGGTTTACCCTCGAACATTTTTTTGGGGGCCACAAGGGCTTCTAGTAGCTGTTACGGAAAAGGGAGAAAGAGCAAATAACGTAATTGAGGAACGTGATCATACCTACGCAGGTTACACACAAATCGAATATTTTTGCAGCTTTTCGAGCTTCGGAGTTCGGAAGAGATTCTGTAATCAACCGCGTCACAATATTCAATAACGGGGCGGATAAGGGTTAAAGCACAGTGGGGTAAAGCTAAGTGCACATTTTAGTCGCAGTGGTAAGCGAATGAGTGATATAGGTTATGAAATTTTATTAATATGAGGTCTCAAAGTGAGGTTGTCCAAAATAATTAGTCCTAGAATGTCGCTCTAAGTATATTTGGGTGTCGTCAATGCTGTTCATGTTCATGTAAGGTTCTCAGGTTGTATATATAAAATATTGAGAGAAAGGGTTAATAAAAAGAGATAGTAGAAAATAACCAAAAGTAGAGGCCTGTAGACTGTAGAACACTACAACTGAGCGTAGGTCACCAACAAACTGTCGTCGATGAAAAATTGTTTTCATCTGATGAGGTTGCAGTTAACTCAAAGTCAGAGTCATTTACGTATGGGCTTTAAAGACAGCTATGATATCGAAATCGACAGAATTAAAAGCGCTGCTGAAGTCAAGTGGGGTTCAAATTTGGATATTTTGTTTGTTCATGAGCTGAGAGACGAGTTATCATATAATAGTTCAGGAGACCATTACTAAACCATAAAATACAACATTTTTGACTATGCAGGATGAAAGATCATTGCAAATGAGAAATAAAACCGAACGCCTGTCTGTTAAAAGTGGCATCGTTATCTTGGGGGTGGCTCGTGAAGGGTGGATTTAGGCTCTTTTTTGGTGTGCGTGAAGTGGGCAGGCACTGAAAAGCACTAACGATCATTTAGTGCCTAATCGTTAGTGCTTCGTTAGTGCCTCTTAGTGCTTTATACCCGAACTCAGCAGGCCCAACGGTTCTCCAGTAATTAACATATCAAAAGGGCCTGCCCACTTCACGCTTTGTCGGAAGCACTAACGATCATTTAGGGCTTAATCGTTAGTGCTTCGTTAGTGCCTCTTAGTGCTTCATACCCGAATTCAGCAGGCCCAACGGTTCTCCAGTAATTGACGTATCAAAAGGGCCTGCCCACTTCACGCCTTGTCGGAAGCACTAACGATCATTTAGGGCCTAATCGTTAGTGCTTCGTTAGTGCCTCATAGTGCTTTATACCCGAACTCAGCAGGCCCAACGGTTCTCCAGTAATTAACATATCAAAAGGGCCTGCCCACTTCACGCTTTGTCGGAAGCACTAACGATCATTTAGGGCTTAATCGTTAGTGCTTCGTTAGTGCCTCTTAGTGCTTCATACCCGAACTCAGCAGGCCCAACGGTTCTCCAATAATTGACGTATCAAAAGGGCCTGCCCACTTCACGCTTTGTCGGAAGCACTAACGATCATTTAGGGCCTAATCGTTAGTGCTTCGTTAGTGCCTCTTAGTGCTTCATACCCGAACTCAGCAGGCCCAACGGTTTTCCAGTAATTGACGTATCAAAAGGGCCTGCCCACTTCACGCTTTGTCTTAGCGCTTCATAAAAAAATCAGTACGGCCGACCATTTGTAAACAATTGTTTTCAACAAAAAAGGGAAACTACATTTTTATCTTTCTACACGAGATTGTGACTTTTTTTCAATAATTGTTTCTTCGATGGTCATTTTTTGATTCAACGTCTTATAAAAACATTTGATTTCAATAATGGGGTGATTTTGCATGTTCGTTTTCTTGTTTTGTTTCGGCGGGTGTATTTTGAGCACCAAACTGACCCATCTACCCTAGAAAGTTATAGGCTCTTAAAGTTGGAGTTAAAATCAGAAATTTAAAAAAAAATTTGAAAAATAATTTGTATTCTACGATCGACAACTAACTGGTCGTTGATTATTTCGTAATTCGTTTAAAAAAAGCTGCATTTCATTTAAAAGTAGAGTTACAACACTACATTGGCATTAATTGTTCATAGTATAAAGTATCAATTACTATTAATGTTAGTGATGCCCAAAATGCACAAACAATTTAGCAGGTATACCAATACTACTGGTGGTACTAGTTATCGGATTAAAAGGTCAGGTAGCTTGGTGCCGAAATTACATCCGCCTGTATGTTTTATGTTTGTGTTAGCAATCAATTTTTTTAAATCTCTGGATTAATTGGTTATTTAATTTAACTTTGAAGAAACTGATAGTGTTAACATAACACACTATTCTTTCGATTAGGTAAGTATCTTATTGCTACTTTGTTAGTTATCAATATTTTTAAATTAATGTCTTTGGCGAGTCTTAACTACAATCAAAGTAGCATTGTTTTCTCTTCCGGTTTTACATCACTACTAAATACAACGTTTGTAGGTAAATAAATAAACAGATCTTTTATTGGCAAAGTTAAAGCTAAAACACCTTTTCATTTTATTCACATTCTTATCAATTAATATCTTAAATTCAGACCATTCAGCCGCGTATTATCCTATGGGCAAATAGGGCAAGTACCAAGGGCCCCGGATTGGAAAGGGCCCCAAAATCATAACTTAATTGAAAAATAATTGTCACTTAAAAAAGAAATTTAAAGGGAACAACGATAGTGCCTACAGCGAAGATTGTCCATTTTGTAATTGTCTAAAATGGGTAGTACTAGGTACCGGCATATTTCAAATAATCTTACGATCAGCTTGAGACGGGTTTACTTAAAATTTTGCAAATTTAAATATTTGTTGCACTTTAGTCCGCCTTATTGTATTTTTTACAGCCTTCTTCCTGGGCGGCAAATAACTAATAACCTATAGATAAAGGGTTTATAACCATAGGATTTAGGCATCTGTTAAAAACATTGTGTTTCTCCAAAAATATTTTTGCATTATTTTTATAATAGTGTAATGCGCCACTGAGACCATTCATAATACTGACGATGAACTGTGAAGAAAAAGTAAGATATTTATTATTCTTATTTTCTGTTTTGTTCTCGGGTGGTGCACAGTGAATTGCAGTTTTGTTCAGTTTTTATAGTATTGCATATAATTGTGGTGGATTAAATTGGTAGAATGCCGAAAAAATCTGTTGTTATGCCAGAAGAAATTCTAAATCAGCTTGAAGGAAATCGACATGAAGTAGTCCAACATGTATGTAAAACTTCGGCTGAAATATGGCAAAAAATATCAAAAAATTTAAGTGGACAAATGACGAGTAAAGCTCTATACACATTTGTCAGGAAAAATTCATATAACTGCTGGGAACTATTAGGCATTAATGAAACATTTTTTCGTAGAAAGCATAATATTAAGGATAGCGACGAAGATAGTGACCTATGTGATAATAAGAACTTGAGCACCCTAAAATTTAACATATCTGTAACTGAAGAAATGTGGAATAATATAAAACCAAAACAAATAACCTACAACGACAGTAAATCAAGACTCAGATTGCAGCCGGGCTGGACCGACGTTTTCAATGATGTCATATTAAATACCACTCCCATGAAATGTATATGGGTTTTCAAAAACCATGATGTATCTTCTATTGATTCGAATACTTATAAATGCCAATTAAATGGTTATTGCAAAGAATGTGAAGCAAATTTAGTTGTGTATAATGATGACGATAATAATTTAAATTTTACGTGCTATGTTGAAGGTGATTTAAAAGTTGAACATACTAGTAATTATAAAAGAAAACTGTGTGGTTTCAAAAGAAAAAATATTGGTGAGAAATTGGCTAGTGGGCAATTGGCAATAAACTGGAGAAGAAACATGGCCACAGAGTGTATGGATTTAGGAGACCCTGAACCCAGTAACCTATATTCATTGCAAGTTCTAAGAAAGTGCCGACAGGAAGCATTTCAAGAAAAACTTAACTATATTCCTAAAGATCCGTGTCCAATAAAATGTCTGGAGATTTTGAAATATACTCAACCGTATGTGTCAACTATAAAAAAAATTTGCATGGATAGTTTCCAACTTATGTACTGGACACCCGAACAGTTAAGTATTTATAATAATCACTGTTCGTCTAAACGCAATCTATCAAGATTAGCTATAGATGCCACTGGTACATTAGTTACCAAATTACAAAGACCTTATAAGAACAATTCAGGTCACATATTTCTTTATGCCGGGGTAGTTCATTTGGGCACAGTATCAGGACAAATACCGGTTGTTCAAATGCTCTCAGAATCTCACGACGTAAATAGTATTACATTTTGGCTACAATCATGGATTCGTTCAGGTGCACGTACCCCAAATATTGTCATTTCGGACCATTCCTTAGCTCTTCTTAATGCCATAGCTTTGTCCTTCGAAAATGTTTCGCTAAAACGGTATCAAGAAACAAGCTTCAGTGTTGCTCGCGGACATTCAACTATTTTACCAAACATTTTTATTCGGTGTGATTATGCTCATACAATGAAACTAATTAGCAATTGGGATAGTCTTAAAAGAAAAACAAGATTATTTAGAGAATTTTATCTAAGGTGTATGGCCCAATTAATAAAATCTTGCGACATAATTTCATTTTCTACTATATTGGAAAGCATTTTTGTAGTATGTAACAGTGAATATTGTGGAAGCGATAGTAATTGCGAACAGCATAAAAAACAATTAAAGCTTTTAATATCCGGTTGTGATTCTATTGAATTAGGTAATGAAGAGTGTGTTCATACAACCACAACTTACGGTGCAAATGAAACCGAAAGCGAATATGCATCAGAAGCTATAAGTGATTGGATTTCAAACATTAAAAATACATCTCTAGCAATGTGTGACAAAACTACAGATGATGAAAATTTTCATTATGCCCCGGAATTTTCGAACGATTTACAAAGATTTTCAAATACCTTTTTATTATGGTCTGGCGTTATGACAACTAAATATGGATATGGAAAAAGTACTGAAAGTTCAGCAATAGTAGAAAGTTATTTCAATGACTTAAAAAATAGGACATTTAAAGAACATTTATTACCCATACGCGTAGACAAATTTTTTAAACTTCACTACGACGCAATACAGGGTGCGCTAATACTCTCGGCCGCTGAAGTGAAAATACAAGCAGCATTGAAAGTGGATTCTGATACAGAACATAGTAATATGATTCAAATGAAAAAAGAAGATGGTAAGTTATTAGATTAACCCCTCGTCCAAAAGTCTCTAAATTATTATTTTAGAATTGTTTACCCAGGAATATGAGGAACCTGAAATTAGTGAGGTCAAAAAAGAAGAAGGCTCAAAAGCAGAGAAAATTGAAAATCGTTTAGTAGCAGGTAAATTTGAACAATGGGTGGCATTCTAACGTACGAACAAAACTGATAGGGCATGTAGAGGGGACTAAAATTCAAATTTCATCTTAATTTTAATATCAAAGTGTACAAAAATTAAGTCTCCATTCTAGTGACAATTCCGATTTTATTAGAAATAATTCGTTTTCGATAAATTTTGATATAAACAAAACGTTTTCTGGTAATTTTAGTCGATGCAAATTTCTGTCTAATTTTTTGCCACATAATTTAGTTTGAAGCGTTTCTTGCAATTTTAATGAAATTATAGTACATTTATCTATTGAGATCCGCTGTTAAATTCCTTTAAAACTCATTATTTAATTATTAATTAAAAACTCGAAGACGTAATTTTCAGATTTTGCCCCTCTGTCATCTGCTTCTTTTCTCCTGAAATTTGGCAGACGTGGCGAACATGATAATCTGCATCAATATCTATTATTACTTTTTTTTTCAACTTGCAGGGTTTTAATTAAAATCCATAAAAACAAATTACACATTTTTAAATATTTAGGGTTAATTAGTTAGATAGATCTAATACGTTGTAAAACGTATTAGATCTACATAAAAACAAAATTAAAAAAAGGGACATTTTTAACTTTTGAGCGTAAACTTTACACTAATTTCAACATCTGGCATCCCTTTAGCTTATAATACAAATTTTTGTACAAAGGTGGGTCATAAAGCAATTAGGACAGACCAAACATTTTTGTAATCCCTTTGCTAGGTACCTGCCACAATAAGGTGTAGAAGTGAAAGTGAAATTATCTTTATTCTAATTTTCGATGACTTCCCTACTTTGCAAAAGTAATGTGATCGAGAATAAACATTTTTTTAAATTTAATTTCTTCACGTTTCTGGCCCCTCTAAATCCAAAAATGAAAAAAATAAATTACGCCATGAAACAATAACAAACAATAAAACGATAACTAATTAAAGCAATTAAGGCGATTTTTATGAAATTAGCTTAACTTTTAACAAAATGGATACAGGGTGGCCCAAGATGCGGAGGTTTTTTTGGTGTAGTCGATAGTTATACTAGGCTATAAAAGTTAGTTGACATTATTCCTCGTAAAAAATATCCTTTCGATTGTCCCCTTTTGTCCTTTTTGTATTGTAACTTAGTAGATAATTAAAATTTGTCGTCAAGTTTGAAGAGTCCTCACGGGCTAAAGAAGCCTTTTGGGATATCGGTATGTTTGGTATAATCAACTTATTTTGATCTTAGAATCATGTGTTAGTTCTATGTCCGTGCAATTACAGGACACCATGTACAAGCAGGCCTATTCTGTCTCATAACCTCTAAAATAGTGACCAACTTTAACGTTTAACGTATCGTTCTACTTTTTTATTTAGCTGAGATACATTTTTAGAGAGATACAGAATAGCCCTGAATGTTTATTTCACATTTTAAAAATAAATAATATTTTGTATATTTTAATAATGCAGATAAAAATGCAGAAGAAATGAACGCCGTAGAAAACTGGAGAGGGCTAGCTACGAAGCCAAGAAAAAGAAAACGTATATCTTACTATGGAATTCCATGCCCAGAGATTCTGCATATTAAAGAAGGGAAGAAAATTAAACTGCCTGTTTTGCAAAATGGACACCTTATTAAAAACCCAATCAAATTGGGTTCTCAAAAATATTCACTTATAAATACATGCGCTTTTGATTCTGTTTTTCAAGCACTATGTGCTGCGTACTGTGATAGTACATCGTATAGAAGTTTTTTAAAAGAGAAAAGTGCTGTAGGTGTTATATCATTACTAGAAAATTTTGTTGAAGTAGGCGTAAAATTTTCAACATATAAAATGCGTTTGGACGTAATTTTAGCGTTACAACATTCAATCTTTGCACAGTCGGTATTATTAAATGGTGTGCGTAAGATTGAATGTCAATGTAACGCGACCTATATAATAGCCAATTTCTTACAAGATTTTCCAAGTGCCACAGACAATTATGCATGTACAAAGCCAGAGTGCAAAAATAGTGTAGTTAAAATTAAACATATAGATATGCTTCCAATTAATATAAATATTATTAAATCTCTGGGTTACCAATACATTGAGAATGCAATTGTAGATGCTGTAATACACGAAAGTAAATGTCTTGAAAACTTTGGCAATGAAAATTGCAACAATATGGTATCCCACAGTATTAGCGTTAGTGGCAATGTTTTCGTAGATTGCAATGACTGTGGAATAACATTACTAAATGAAATACCCTGCACAATTAAAATCTTTAATCAATGTTTAATTTTAAGATCAGTCATACATTTTTTCCCAAATGAAAGCGACTTAGGCGGTACTGGTCACTATGTGGCATTCTGCCGAAGACTTGATGCTATGTGGGAAATGTATGATGACTTAAAAAAGAAAGTAGAATATGTGGAAAATTCCAGACCAGTTCTTCCTCATTTATTAATGTATTCCATATAATTCGATTTTTTTTATGTTTTTACAATCTCGAGGAAAAATTTTATTTTTTGTTGCAATTAGCAACAAACACTGTTTGAATAAATGTTTACTTTAAATATTTTTTTTGCAATTTTGTTGAACAATTTTATATTTTAAACTTATCAAAACTTTTACTCTACATAGTTGCTCCAGGTTGATTTAAAACCTCTGAAAGTGTTCGAATTATATCGAATTATATGGAATACATTAATAAATGAGGAAGAACTGGTCTGGAATTTTCCACATAATATTCTACTTTGAAATAAGTAGTGTATTACAGCACATCTACAATTATTGCATTCTCAATGTATTGGTAACCCAGAGATTTAATAATAACCGTTAATGACCTATTTGCTTTTCCCTGTAATTTTTGAGTAATTTTATTCCTTGCTGTTATACACCAAATCAAGTAATAGGATTTAAAACACAATAAAATAAGTAGTTCAATTTATTATTAATTTATTCAAACCACCATCAGCTAAATTCTCGGTAATATTTTAAGGGGCGATAGTACACAGATCAAAAGGAGTCTACAAACCTTAAATTGGAGGAATCCTTGGAGGATCCTCTCGCTCAGGAGAAAACTTTTACCTAGGTGTTTTGGAATTTTTCGTCTTCTTTTGACCTGTACAGAGAAGACTATAAACACCCTGTATATAAACTGAGCTCTTCCGAATTTCTTTTAACCTTCAGCTTTGTACTACAGCTATTATAAATTTTAAATAAGATTGCAACTAAAAAAAGCTGGAAAAAGTCAATGCTACATGATTTCGTGTATAACTGGCAGGAACAATTACGGTATGTAAAGCACAAATATTTGAGAAATTAAAACAAAACATTCTTCCTCTCTTTTAATACATACTGTATAATTAAATAAGAAGAATAAATTATTTTTTTTTAAACAAAAGATTGACCGTACTGTTTTTTTATGAAGCGCTAAGACAAAGCGTGAAGTGGGCAGGCCTTTTTGATAAGTTAATTACTGGAGAATCGTTGGACCTGCTAAGTTCGGGTATAAAGCACTAAGAGGCACTAACGAAGCACTAACGATTAGGCCCTAAATGATCGTTAGTGCTTCCGACAAAGCGTGAAGTGGGCAGGCCCTTTTGATACGTTAATTACTGGAGAACCGTTGGGCCTGCTGAGTTTGGGTATGAAGCACTAAGAGGCACTAACGAAGCACTAACGATTAGGCCCTAAATGATCGTTAGTGCTTCCGACAAAGCGTAAAGTGGGCAGGCCCTTTTAATACGTTAATTACTGGAGAACCGTTGGGCCTGCTGAGTTCGGGTATGAAGCACTAAGAGGCACTAACGAAGCACTAACGATTAGACCCTAAATGATCGTTAGTGCTTCCGACAAAGCGTGAAGTGGGCAGGCCCTTTTGATACGTCAATTACTGGAGAACCGTTGGGCCTGCTGAGTTCGGGTATGAAGCACTAAGAGGCACTAACAAAGCACTAACGATTAGGCCCTAAATGATCGTTAGTGCTTCCGACAAAGCGTGAAGTGGGCAGGCCCTTTTGATATGTTAATTACTGGAGAACCGTTAGGCCTGCTGAGTTCGGGTATGAAGCACTAAGAGGCACTAACGAAGCACTAACGATTAGGCGCTAAATGATCGTTAGTGCTTTCCAGTGCCTGCCCACTTCACGCACACTCTTTTTTGTTTTTCGCCTATAATTTGAAAACTACGCACGTTTAGAGAAAAGCGTCTCTATACAAAAATAAAGCACATTTCATTTCTTGCAAATTATATCTCTTAAATTGTTTTCCTCAGGAGAACAATTTAGGCGCTAGCGCGCGTTCAAGTTAAAAACACTTCCAAAATCGGCTCAAAAATTGTTTTACCGCTCATAACTCGAAAACTGCGCACTTTCAGAGAAAAGTGTTTGCATACAAAGATAAAGTGCATTTAATTTCCTACAAATTAGATCTTTTAGGTTTTTTTTCTTAGGTAGACGATTTAGGCGCTGGCGCGCGTTAAAGTTGAAAGAAACTTCCAAAATCGACCCAAAAATTGTTTTATCGCCCATAACTCGAAAACTGCGCACTTTCAGAGAAAAGTGTTTGCATACAAAGATAAAGTACATTTAATTTCCTACAAATTAGATCTTTTAAGTTTTTTTTCTTAAGTGAACGATTTAGGCGCTAGCGCGCGTTAAAGTTTAAAGAAACTTCCAAAATCGACCCAAAAATTGTTTTATCGTCCATAACTCGAAAACTGCGCACTTTCAGAGAAAAGCGTTTGCATACAAAGATAAAGTACATTTAATTTCCTACAAATTAGATCTTTTAAGTTTTTTTTCTTAGGTGAACGATTTTGGTGCTAGCGCGCGTTAAAGTAAATAGAAACTTCCAAAATCGACCCCAAAATTGTTTTATCGCCCATAACTCGAAAACTGCGCACTTTCAGAGAAAAGTGTTTGCATACAAAGATAAAGTACATTTAATTTCCTACAAATTAGATCTTTTAAGTTTTTTTTCTTAGCTGAACGATTTAGGCGCTAGCGCGCGTTAAAGTTAAAAAAACTTCCATATTCGGACCAAAAATTGTTTTATCTCTTATAACTCGAAAACTGCGCACTTTTGGATAAAAGTGCCTCTATATGAAAGTAAACTACATGAAATTTCCTACAAACCATATCTGAAAGGTTTTTTCCATAGACGAACGGTTTAGGCGCTAGAATGCGTTAAAATTCCAAAAAGCTTTTATTACTTATTATAACTCGGAAGTCAATAAGCGACTTTTGTAAGTCGAAGTTGTTCAACGTGAACAGCAAAAGGAGGAGTAGTAAAATGTCGGATTAGGAGTGAGGAGGGTCTGAAGGGATCTCCACGTCTCCTGAGAGCGATAGGAATCCAAATGTGATGTCTCAGTGTCTCATTAATTTCTGATCTCATCCCTCAACCGGTGGGGATTTTGGTCGATGAAACTTGATGGTCTTCTATTAATATCTAAGTCAATAGACTGCAGAAATTAGGTTTGTACTCTGAAAACTCGGGTGCCTATCAATTAATCAATAATAGTTTTCGTTTATTGATAGTTTTATCTGGTTTTATCGTTTTTTATTACTCCCTTTCTTCACCTGTGCTATGTCTTGGAAATTTTGAAGCTGTTTCGAGTGAATTGTCTTCATTCCCAACCTCCAATGCTACTCAATTTCAACCACTGAGCACCTGAGCAGTATTCAATAAATAATCAGCGAAGAAAATAAAATTAAAAATTTGAGTTGCTTTCGCATTATTTTTTAAATTATTGATATTCGAAAGTATTCCCTCGTAGTTGAAGGTTTCTTTTTCGTAGGTATATACGTGAAAATCGTTCAAATTGAAATAAATTTAGCAACTTCGTTAACCTTAACCTAAAATCGACGTTTCGGCACTCGGTTAAATAGCGGAAAAGTTGGGCAACCATCAAATTAAATGTTTTATATACAATTTTCATTTATAATGTTTTAATATCGTGTAAAAAATAAACAAAGAACTTTGACTTTATTTATTGGTTTAGGTTATCAAACACCATACAACTTCAAGTGATAATAGTTACCAATTTTGATTAAAGAAATACAAAATTTGAATGTACTTTTGCTTTAATTTTATTGTGTTTTTTAAAACCAAATTTTGAGTCGTCTTGTTATGCTCAAACCTTACCTAGAATAAGCTCGATCGAGTTCGAACGCGGTCCCAAACTTTATTTCGATGGTCTTAATTTTACCTTTGAAAACATATCCAAGCACGGGTTCTTATCAACAAATAGGAAATAAATTGTTCTAACTTCGAAGTTATAAGAGCTCAACAGACATTGCAAGCTGATGTTCGCCCAGTCTTGGGGTTGAGCCATACACTTAAGTACTTTCGCCGATAAAGCTAAAGAGCAGTTTTTATTATTTGGCCATTCTATTCGTTATGTAATTTGTTTTTGGTAACTTGAGTTTTAATCTTGTTTTGGAAGAAAATGTTTAGTAAAATGTTAGAAGATACGCAACAGATGGAGAAACTTGAGAGAACTACCACAGGTAGTTTTCTGAAGGACCCTCCTAGATCTTTTAAATTCTCGAATAGAAGATATTTGATATGTTTTTACGGCAGTTGTTCCATAAACCTTCGCGGTTTTATTACATGTTTTAAGTTACTGGTATGGTTGGATGTTCTCGTGTTGCCAGTCGCGATGTTTCGTAGCACGACGGGCACCGTCTGTCGTGCGCCTCTAACGGCGAGTCGAGGCGTCAACGAAAATATCAGTTTGCTACGAGTGATTGGATAGTGTACTACGCGATCGTATCGTCGCGTAGCTATAACTGCGCGTGTGAATATTGAGTTCTAAAACGCCGGTTCTCTTTACGATTTAAATTGAACACTAGACAAGTGATTGTCATCTATAGTTTGGGGTTGATTAACACTTGTTACGTAATTAGGAGAATTTTCCAAATACAAAATTTCGTGTTTGTGGATTGTTTTTGATGAAATACTGTTCATTGAACTTCGGGCCAGTGTGTGCTTAAGTGTCTACAGTTTATCTGTTTTATTTAACCTTGTGTATAAATTCTGTGTGATCGACGTGTATATTCGTGCATCCAGTTTTTAAACAAGTTTTTATAGTGTAGGTTTTTGTATTTAATAGATTTACTAACCTAAATCAAAATTCCTTAATGCCAGTTTAAATCAAGTTCCATAAATTAATCAGGCACCCGACATTAGCCCCGATCACCGTAGACGAATAAATTTCGAGTTGACGTGGATAATGCACTAACATAATTCAAAATTTATTTTTTCAATTTTATAGAAAAGTCACTAAATTTTACCATTAATCGCCAATAAATCCTTTTAATTGCATCGCAAATGTTTTTATCTTTGCTAAACTGGCGACGAGTGACGTTGTTTGGGATTCGTGATTTGGTTGTTTGTAAAATCGCAGGTTCAAAATAAAAATCACTTCCCACATTCGAATTCTTAGTGCCCTTTTGATAATGTTATCCGTTCTTGTTTCAGCGAACTAACCACAAAAGCATAAACTAACAAAGTGTTGTCTTTAATGAAGAAAACATTAGTCGTAGTTTTGAGCGATTGTTTTTATTCGCGAGTGCTTATCAAAACTGGATTACTAAGTGACGATCTGGTTGTTCACTTGCACTAGTGAACGTGACCTTTCCAGTTGAGATCTTCACCCAGTTATAAGTTCCGATGATCAAACCGTCTTTATATGCGTCGATTTAAATAGGACGACGGCGACTTTTAGTTATTATTAAAATTGTTTTTCCTCCATTGTGGATTATAAAACAGTGAAAGTGTTTTATTCGTGGAGTCGCGAGGGTGCCGGAGACGGCCCTAGAATCGTGGAGTTGTTGAGTCAGGATTATCCGACGACGGCGGAGGCGGCAGTTCCTGCATTGCTTTTGGGATCTTTGGACCATGTTGATTATTTGCCTCCCCCTACAGCTGCCACTGCACCTACAGATGTTGCACACATGTGTATTGGACCTACTGAAAATGCAGGGTACGTACCTACCTACCTATTACCGATCTTAAAATAAACGAGGGCGAATTAATATAAGGGGCGTGAGACAACTTCTTCCATAGACACTCTTGTATTTAGCAGTAGGGATGTTTAATGAAAATGAAGCTTTGTTAAAGAGCCTGGAGTGGTGATCAGTGATAAGCAAGCACATTCTGCAGATTGTACATTTTCTCGTGGACGCGACTTTCAGATTTTTTGTTGTTAATGGCTGTGGAGCCGATTGTAAATAGTCTTTTCAAAGCGCCTTTACCATCGTCACTGATTTTCCGGACTTTGATATAGGTTAAAGCTTGATATATTTGGGTGGACGATGACTTTGGTTTGAGCCCAACTCAAAATTACCTCAATTTTCTAGCGTTTCAAGGTTTAAAGAAGGAACGTTTTAGGAAGAGACTGTCGATGATTAATGGTGTATTTAAACATTGCTTTCAATGTATCTGGCACAAATAACTACTATTATGTCTTTTGTTTCGTTCGCCCATTTTTCAAAATTTGAAATGTGTATTCTTCAGTTCATTCGTGTCACAATAACGATGTATTCCACCGTGGAATTCGTTTTAAAAATACTTGGACGTAGACACTTCTATTCTATGCATGGTATCCCACTTCTGATATCTATCATATTATTATGTGAGGCGATCCTCTTTATATTTGACGTTTTCCACGTTTGGTGCGTTCTTTGAATATGCTACTCTCGTTTTATTCTACTTAGGGCCGGTCACGTAGGGTGCTTTAAGGTCTCTGTTTTTCCTGCTTTTGTACAAAATGTTAAGAAACCAAACCGCGTGCAGAGTACATTTACCTCTTCTCTACAGCTGTCCATTTCGTCCTTAGCGTTGAGGTCTAATCTTGGGGTATGCCACAGTTTGACGTCGATTTCGAATGACTCACGAGAGCGCTAAACCTTTATGGGCCACCTTCAAGTGGCGAACGTTATTTATTCAATAATATTGGGGTGGAGGGACCCATTTAGCGAAGTTACGGTATGTTACACGCAGTATTTTCAAAGTGCGATTGCTCACGTGCGACCGGAAACCCATCAGGAGCGGTCCTAAGAAACGGATGGTATTTCAAGAATCGATTCAGTAATGCTATTGTGTGACTGAATTTTTTTACGAAAGTGAAATCCTTTGATAAATCTTAATGCATCAGGTATATCTGATTTTATTGAGAAAATTGAGGTTAATTGCAGTGTTCTGCTATTAAATTTACTGCCCTAGAAGCAGGTACTTTTAATTAGGGTAAAATTTGGTAAAATAAGTTTAAAGTAAATTAATTAAACGACTTTAGAGGAAAAATCACTTACTAGTGCCCAATAATTTTTTCTATGACTGTATCTGACTATCTTCTGAGAAGAGATTAAGCTATTCGTTCATGATAAGTTTATTGGTTTAAGCACAGACAACCTAGGTTGTCTGTGGTTTAAGTAAGTCTCGTCCAACTCTTAAAGTCCATAAAAGAGTCGACATCAAATGCTTGTAATTGCTCCACGAATCTAACGTATAATGCGAATCCATAATTAATGTGAACGATTCAGCACATGGAGCTCTACATGATGCTAGCATTAGCTAGAAGTACTAGACCGATACGAAGTCATTTATTTGTCGCCGCTCGTACAAATTTTTCTTTTGTAATTTTTTTTGGCTATATCGCGAAGCCAACTTCCAAACCTATTTCATCAATTTTAGAAAAAGAAAAACAGTCAATTCCCATGTCGATCATAATATCCCCTTCTTTTTCGTTTTACAATTTATCACTGATTGAAATAGAATTTCCTTCACTCCTTCAATTTCCTCAGATATCGACATTTACCGTATTATTCGTAAAATTGACTTAATTGTCTCTTTAATAAAGTCGTTTAACTTCCTCCAACCAGTAACCAGTAATCAAATTTAAATTTAGATAAATAGGAAAATAATTCTTCCCACAATATTATGTAAATTAATTTTGTGTAGTTTCGAATGTTTATGATTGATATTGCTTTATGATGAGTCACAATAAGTAAGCAATTGAGGTTGTATTATTATGGTGGAAGTGTGAGCAATCAAAAAAAGTACTTTTTTCCGAACAAAAGATCGAACTTTTGTTGCATCAAAGTTTTGTATAGATAATGTCGTTTCTTCGAGACGTTTGAATCGAAGCCAATAACTTATGATAAATGATAACGAATATTTGCCATTTGTAACTTCCATTAACTTCCAACTAATAAGTATCGATTTTTTCCGACATTCTTCTTTTTGTCTAAAAACGTGACTTCCAAATATTTGAGATTAGGTTCGAAAATGGGCTCGTTTTCTGTTTATTTTTATGTAACCTTCACCTTCCTAGACCATTGGTTGACATTTAAATGGAACAGCGCTACTTTCATTTTATTTTTTAAATACCTACGTCATTATATAATTGCGTTCAATTGTTTAATTTCATTTTGCTTCTCAATGCAAGATTGTTTCATTGTTCCACCTGCTTATTCTGCGCAAAATGGAGAGATGTAGGCCCAAATTTAGAGAAGTGCCTTAAATGGTTTCTTCGTAATACCGGTAATACTTGATCGAATCTATCGTGAAATTGGGGATTAGATTTTTTTTATTGGAATTTGACACCTGTCTGGTTTAGTAAGTCGGTCGAGTCATTTGGTGTTTTGTTTCGAATGGATTCGGGAAAATATCGGGTTGTAAAAATTTAAAAAAAGGGCTCGGAAAAAAACTAGAGTTTAAGGTAATATACACGTAAAGAAGAATTTTACACAAAAAAATATTCTCACCAAATGTGGTTGGTTGGAGGTATTTTAGCCGCGTGATCGCTACATGGATATAAATCGCTTAAAGTATTTTCCTTTATTTTTAGGCAGACGATTTATGTAAATTTCTATTTCTAATTACTTTTTATTGTGTTAAATGGACCATGAAATATTAGACTGGTTCGGATACAACGTCTGTGAAAAGACAAAGGAATTAAATTCTTGTCGCGTCTCTTCTTTTGAAGATCGAATGCTTGCCTAAATTTCTAGATGACCAATTTTATAAGACGTTATTAAAATTTTTCTTGGTCATATGAGAGCATAGTATGTGGTCGCTTTTGATGTCACAGTTACAAAAGATTAGAAATTACTTCCAAGTTTTTTTTTCGATGTCGTATCTTATTGTTCGTTCGTAAGTAGCCTGATTAGATAATTTCGAGTTTCGAATTCATTCGATTTGGGTGGTTCGTGGTTGCCATTTTGTTTTAAATTGATTTTGTGTGTTCAATTTGTACGTGTATAGTTCATTGAAGAGTTTACATTTGGATTTAGCAAATAGGAGATAATTACATAAGGTGAGATTTTAGATTTTAACTCGAGCAAAGCAAATTTTGTTTTGTTGCTAACCTTTGAGTGTCTTTGTTTACGCGTAGAATAATTAATATCTGATAAACGAGATCCTTTTGTAAAATTTTCCGTTTTGAAATCACTTTTTCTAGTCTAAATACACAAGGTGTTTCGACATTCTCGGATACGGACAGTAGCACGCGAATCTACAAGAACTAAAGCCAGGGATACACATGCTATTAAAAAAGCATGCTTGTTTGCTACTTGGTAGTATACTCATTTATAGCATGCTCTCCGTGCGTGTACATTTGCTAGTAAAATTACAGACTTTACAAGCATAGTTATTTTGAGCATACTCGCCTCTAGCAAGCTTCAGATTCAAAATGAACTTGGTACACATTTTCCCTTGAAATTTTGTTGATGTATTGTGCTATAAGTATGCTCGCAGTAAACGCGTTCAGACTTGCTTTTGAGCAAGCTTCTTCCCACTCGTACCTCGCGTTTGTGCTAGTTAGCACGTAAAATAGACCAACGTGCGATTAAGTAGCACACTTCTTTACTAGCATGCTGTTTTCGTATACACGTGCTAATTGTAAACTACTAACTAGCATCTGCTCGAAATTAGCGTGCTTTCATGCTAGTACGTAGCATGTGTATCCCAGGCTTTAATTTCAAAGCTCCTCGGCGATTTTTTATTTTGACGAGTACTTTTTCTGGTAAGTATCTTGATTTGAAATGATAGGAACTGATGTACTTAAGCTTAAAATCAAAATACCTGGAAAAGTACTCGTCAAAACAAAAAATCGCCGAGGAACTTGTGATTCAGATTTCTTCTGCTGCTGCTGGCTACTACCCGTATCCGCGAATTTTTCAATAATTGGGTACTTTTATCTACTTACTTAACTTAAGTTCCTATAATTTAAAATCAAGATACCTAGAAAGTTCTCGTCAAAATCTCTGGGGAACTTTTGATTTAGTTTCCCTTGTAACTTAATGTGGCACTGCTGGCTACTGCCAGTATTCGCGAATTTTCTGATGGTTATAGGTACTTTTATCTACTTACCCTTAAGTTCCTATAATGTAAAATCAGGATACCTGTAAAATTCCTCGTCAATACAAAAAATCGCTGAGGAACTTTTGGTCGTACTTCTCTGTCCCCCCCCCCCCCCCGTCTTTGAATAATTTCACAGCCTTAACTATAAGAGCTAGAGAACTCAAATTTTAATCGAGTGTACAGCTGGAACAGAAGAGCCAGTGGATAAAAATTTCGGCTCGTAGATCTGCCCATGCAACCGAGGAGAAATAAAATGGTCACCCGATATTTTGGTATTACAAGCTTTTGTTTCTTTAGTTGATGTTCTTAGTATTTTACAATATTATACTGCATGTTGTTTAGTAATTAAACATAAGTTACAAGCACATTTCCGGTCTGATTTTGCTACTCGTACACATAATTATTTTTAAAGCAAATAAACATCTTCATTTTTCTTGACCGTAAAAGAAATAAATAATTTTAGGTTAAATAACGTGGTGGGTTTGTATCCATGAAATTTTTTAGGTATAACCAGCATTTATTTTGCCATAAGTAGATGTTTTAACAGTACCAAATTGCCAAAAACGTTAAAAATTAGTAACGGAATTTTGAAAGTACTTTTACAACGACTAATGATAGAGTTGGTGTTTTGGTCGAAGCAAAATGCAGATTATATGCAAGCCATAAGATGATGGTAATTTAATTTGGATTATACACTTCAATACTGAGGTTATGTGTGTTTATGTAAGGCGAATAGATGTGTTTCGCTTTTGCAATATGCTTTTGAGACACGAACATTCTCCGTATGGTCAAACCAAGTTAATGCAGAGAAGGCCTTGGAAAAACGAAAATAAAACAAGCTGTCACATGAAAATCTGCTTCTTACGTGTTACAATGTTGCTAATTATCAGTTTTGTTTGTTTAATGCCAACTGTAATCTAACTAAAATTGCACTTTAATTGACCTCTTGGCCCCTGCTTGGGGCTTTCTCGAAGTGTTTCGTAAACTTGTTATCAAGAGCACCTCGGAAAGTTGAATTTAAACAAAATTTTATTTCGAGCCACTTTATTCCGATCTAACCTAACACACATACACGCCGAATTTTTGTATTTTTCCGTCATCGAACCTATTATTCAAGTACAACCCTGACACATTTAGACATTTGGCTTGGTCGAGTGCAAACTCTAAAATTAATATTGGTTAGTTCCGAGCAAAATTGAATAAAGTAAAATTTTTTTGTCGTCCCGAGCCGTTCCTTCGGTATCAAATGTCCTTTTTCAATTAACAAAAAATTAGATGAAATGATCGGCGGTAAATATTGGAGGTTTGGCTTGCGGCGTTTTGGGGAGACAGCATTATGTAACGAAAAAAAAAAAGTTTGTTCTTCCAACTTCAAGATCTTGGCGTGATAAATTGTCCCTTGCAGAATAGAAAAGCAGATAACTATACATCAGCGTATTTGTTATTTAAATTTATTTAAATGAATCGATTAATTTATATACCTGTTAATATTTATAATAGTTATCTTGTAATAGTACACTTTTTTATCATTTTATTTTGCAATATTCCAATTTAAATTTCGATGTTTTCTAAAAGTTATTTTAATGTTGAGGTTTTCCATAAACCTCGTAAACATAAATTAGTAATAGGTACACGACGTTGTAAGCAGCTCGTTTTAATATAAATACAAAATGTTTTGATTTTCTCCCGAAACATCGAAACTGTCCAAAAAAGCTTTTAATGTGACGTCATCAAATGTTATGGTTTTGTCCTATATTTTAAGTTTAGCCTAGTTAAAAGATTCTAACTGGGTCACTTTAATTTACCAAACCTTGAGCAACCCTTCTTGTTTAATTGAAGAATGCGCAAATGAAAAAAGTCTCCGTACGTTTGTAAGACGTGTAAACATTTTAATTAAATGCAATAGCACAATCACTTTATTGAGGTTTGTGTGAGTTTGTGCTATATTATGGTTATATGATACGTAAGGAATAAGTTCTTATTTTTTTAAATGAACATTACATATTTAGTTTTTTCAATCTGAAATTGTTGCCAATTTTCAACTGTTTCCCAATAACCCCGAGTTGTACAATTTTAACAGGCGTTAAGAGGTCTAGCCATCAGAAAAGACCCCTCTCCCCCCCGTCATATATATGCACACAGAACTTAGTCATAGTCATACCACAACTGCACAACAGACGCAACAGTGTGACTTTTTTCCTGTCGCCAAGTGCAGTGCACAGATGACGTAGGAAGCTCTGTATGAGCTGGATGAGTGGATTGTGGGATACTTTAGATATAAAAGAAGAGGTGCCTTACAATGGATGGACGTGGTAGCAATTTCTTATACTCAATAGTAAAGGTCATGTAGAATAGTAATTTAATACCTTAGACGCCCTCAACTGCTCAGATTGTTACCAACGCATGACTGTTTCGTTCTCGTGCCGTCAGGGATTCATATACTTAAGCATTTTCCTAAAATGGTTTCTCAGTTTAAGTGTTAACAGAGAGATACAATTACAAATTCGTTTTTGACTATTTCAGCCCAAAATAGAATTTTTTGAAAAATTTTTTTCCTGAAGAATCTTTTCTACTTTGTACGGGAAGCACCAATTTATTAGAAAAATGTCTGTTAGCTAATTCACTGCCATATTTATTTATTTGTGCAACCAACAGTTACAAGAACCAATGACAGGTTACATATAAGAAAAAATGTAATGAAAATAAAATCTGGTGTAACACATTTACAACCGCTATTACACATAAGTATATAATATTATGTACAACGAGTTAATAGATATTATAATAATAGTTATAAGTAAATAATACACTAATAAAAACACCGAAACTTCAAGTCACCTAAAAAGTGGCTATAACTAAATTTTTGAAAACCTTCAACGACACATAAAAAATATCTATATTACTATTGAGTTTATTGGCATCAACACACATCCTGTACACGGGAGAGTTCTTTGCATTATTAGTTCTACATTTAGGAAGCGTAAAGAGAGGCCTGTACCTAGAGTTATAGTTAGGCACATAGAAACTCAAAGAACTCAAGATCCTCGGGTCATCAACCCCACCGCGAATCAATTTATAAATAAAAACACAAGACGCCAGCGCCCTTCGATTCCTCAACGACACGAAACCAAACTCCCGAAGAAGAGAGTCGTACGAATTATAGAACCTCCTCAAATATAAAAAACGCAAAAACTTCTTCTGAATCCTCTCCAGTTCGCTCACATGACACGCGTAAAAAGGCGACCAAACGATCGACGAAAATTCTAAATGGCATCGTACATACGAGCCATATAAACGAACGATAGAAGAAACCCGTGTAAAAGAAGAAGGGTTTCGCAGTATGCACCCCAGCATCGAATAAGCCCTCCTCGAGCACAAAGAAACATGCTCGTTGAAGGACAGCGCGCTATCGAATACGACCCCCAAATCCTTTACCTTATCTTTCTTTGGCAGAAGTTCACCATTCATGGAGTAATTGCAGTCATACGGCCTAAGCTTCCTGGAGTACGTCATCCAAGAACACTTGCTAATATTAAACTGCAACCGATTTGTCATCGACCATCGATATACTCGGTTCAAGTCCTCCTGCAGAGATTGCAGACTAGAAGCAAACGCAGATGCTTGTAAATATGCTTTTTGTGATGGAATCAAATTCCCCCTCTTGAATTTCAGTTATCTGGAGCATTAAGAGCTCCTATAGAAGTCCTAGAGCGTATGTCCTACAGCCTAGCCTAAGGGATATATCTATGATATTATAGTAGTTGTATTACTCATTGGGATGATATTTACGGAACTAACATATAGGCTAATCCGATCCAAGTGGATATTGTTGATCCGAGAAATTAACTGTAGAAGCTTTCCGGTACGTTTGTACGTTTGTAGGGACATCCTGTATAAATGATGATGGCGTTGTTGCCAAGTTTTTCTTAAATAACCCATAATTTAACTTTAATAATTCTGAGAGCTAATAGTATTGCATTTCCTGAAATCGATTCTGACATTTTTCTTGAATAATATGCTAAATTTCGCAATTGGATTAGGTGTAATAGGTACGTGTAATGTAGAAGTTTCATGTCTAAACTGGATATCCGTGGAAGTTAGTTAATTTTAATTACTTTTCATCAATAATAATTTTAATAGAATAGTCAATAAAAAACTCGAATTAATTGGCAATTAATATCAAAGTGTCAATTTTCGATATATATCTAGTTTTGTACACTTATGAAACTTGAATAACAAAATTTATTCTTCCAAAAATTTTATAATTAACGGAGGATCATGAGAGGAGTCGAGTAAAGCAAATATGACTCGAATTAAATTTTTAATTACTAGAAAATCAAAACTGAAAAAATATAAGGGGTAGCGTAGTCTCTGTCTAGTTTAGAAAACCTAGAAACTTGTATCAAGATCGAAGCGAAAGCGATAGTATGACTTACCCTCATTGTTTCTCGTGCAAGAATAATTTATCGTAGGTATATCGATAATGTGAGACGACCCTTACATTTGCAATATGTACGTTCACACGACTTTGTGAAAATCCGTATACAGTAAAATCTCCGATTCGGTGGTTTTTAACATTCTGATTTGTCACTGGATTCTAAATACAGTAAAAAATCCGATTCGGTGTCGTGTGAACTAACTTTCCGAGTACAGTAAACAGTAAAAAATCAGAATCGGTTTTTAGTGGCGCATACATTGTTTATCCAGCGTTCAGACGAGTCGGTGTATTCACCATATAGAACGGCAGTACTTTCTTGTCAGCAGTGACTTCTGAAGTAGATCGGGATGAGAATATTCCAATCGCGAAGCTGATGTAGAGGCTGCAGGGATTAAAATAAATCTTTCGAAGGTATATTTAGCGGAACGCAGCTTTGGCTGCGCCGAGACGATCTATTCTGAGGTCTGTTCATCCGGAACCAGTGGAAAAACTATGGTTCCATCCGAACAGGCTTGTAGCCTTATTTGAGAAGATATCACTGCGGGTCGACTGACAACGGTGTTAGGTACTCTTCTAAGGAACTTATAGGAACCGATAATATTTATCATAATCAAAAGTTCTATCTGAGAATGTTACGATTATTATTAATAACATGATGTATTAGTGGTGTTAAATAAGAGCACATTAAGCTGAAACCTTTCAAAAGCATTCGAAGGCGTGTAATTGTAATGTAAGGCTCTACAAGGCGGAATAATGTCGTGAGCCGACTTATAACGGGTAGGGTAGGTCCTGAAGGGTGGTATTAGATTACAAGTGGGGCTAGTAAAGGAATATAATCGATAACTATACAACAAAGTTCTTGGTGTAAAAGAGAAGCTTTTTAAGAGTCATTCATCCCCATATTTTCAGTCGGCACAAGAGCGAGCTATACATTTCCATATAACCAACATATAACGCGTATTGCTTTGCTGAAAAAGCGATTCTTTTAAGCACGTCTTTTGAATTCAAATCTGCTTGGTTGCAGAATAGTTCTATTCTACATTCTACCATTACCAACTTGTGCACCTTAATTGATGTCTCTTCCAATTTGTAGATTTGCAAAAGTTATTCTCATCTCTAGTTATTGCGATACGTGCCACTTTGGTGGAAATTCTTCTACGACCCACCTAAATAATAGTTTTTTTACAGTTTTGCAACGAAAAAGCAGTTTCAGTGTGAACAAGATAATGATATAGGATCTTGGGTTCGGTAAAACGGGTTATTCGACATGATTCGACTAAATAACTAATGTGTGAATATCGTGATCGTGTTAACGCATCTCTTCTAGAATTACGTCACACCCCGTGATAAAAAAAACTTCTTTTGTACTTACGTCCTTCCTTCTCGAAAGTGAAATGGAGTTTTCGGTTGTGCAACTTGTGGAAATTGAAATACAAATACTTATCTAAAATTGTTTAACTAGTAGAAGGGCTCTTATACGTGATAGTAAAATATTTTTTGTCGAAAAGCGCTCGTTTCTTTTTTTTTGTCTGATGGATAAAAATTGTTGGCATTGGCTGTGGTGGAATAACACTTACAGTTATTACATCGTTCATGTCACACGATAACCATAAGGATTTAGTGTGTTACGGGAATATTGTAATACTCGTTCTTAACAAAAGCTTTGGTTCTTTCATTTTATTACTATATTTCGTCTTTTGTGTCTGCTAGAATGCTTCTTTTAAGAATGTTTAATTTTGTTTGTGACAATGCATGAAGGAATGCGATTTGTTTTGTACGTTTTGTTTTTATTATGGCTGTACTGATGAAAACTCTTACGTATTAGTGCGGAATTTTATAAATATATGGTGCTCAAAAGTTTTGGTTTTGGTCGTCTTAAAAAGAAATAATTGGGATGCCATAACGGGAGGGAGGCGACTGCCCGAAAGCTCAAAAACAAATAAATGATAAACACGTGCACTTATCTCATGTCGCAAACAAAATCAGAATTTTTCCAAAATTTTGCGATTGTAATTATGTATGCCTTGCGGGATCCAAAAATTCTCATGCGTGCTTTTTCTAAAAGCAAACTGGGAACCAACTCCTACGCACTTATTATGGAGCCGTTCACGTATAAATTTAATTCAAATGCAAATGTATATTTAAGTTATCCAATTAATTCTTCCTGGAGGGCATCTTTCAGATGTTTTTCTTTGCTGCCAAGGATACAATTTTATTAGTTTGACTTTGATTTAAAAAAAGTAGAACGAGTGTGTGTATCTGTATATTAGCGATTTAACGGTTGCCTAATCGAATAAAGATAACTCGGCGTAGGTGTTGTTTTTTACAGTTTGTTGCACAAATTATAATTTGCGAAACTTAATTGCTTTATTATTGTTTCCAATTATTCAAATTTTTATCGTGCTTAATTAACTTGACAATTTTTTAATTAGATAATGGTGTATTTTCTGAGAAGCGCATCAAAAACCAAAAAACATGTCATTTACTAATAAAAAATTTTTTTGATTGGATTAATCAGTACTTACTTATTATGTTTACAAAATAGCGTTTATACATGCAAAACTGACCTACGCAATGCTTTATTTTAATTTGCTCAGAAAGAGATAATTTGAGTTTATAATTTTGTATCAAAGTTCAATTTTTTCCCATACACTCGAATTTTTTATCGTAAAATCAATTTTTTAACTTATCTGGTTACCTATGTATTTTGAGGCGACCGAAAGGAGCTAACCTCGTGTTTCGATCAAGTGCGTTAACCCTTTATTATCTTTTTCAAAATATTTTGTAATTTTGATAACAGTTTTATGTTATGTTTTGTTTATTGACTACACAATTGCAATGATTTTTTTTACTACACTTTTATGCGACGTAACCGACCATTTTAAAACATGGCGGTCTCGCCTTTTTTTAAACGTGCGGATTAATAATTTTATTTTTCTTTTACAGGTAAGGAGATTGTAAAGGATTACTTTTTTAAACTCTCGTTACGTAAGTAGTTTTAACGTTTGCTATTTTTTTC
Organism: Malthinus flaveolus; assembly: GCA_950108345.1. Taxonomy (NCBI): domain Eukaryota; kingdom Metazoa; phylum Arthropoda; class Insecta; order Coleoptera; family Cantharidae; genus Malthinus; species Malthinus flaveolus. Next base: position 5,589,262 of record OX467285.1, read on the forward strand.
ATTTTTCTCCCGAGTGAAAATCTCATGTTACGCAATATGTTGTGTTATAAATATTATATCGGTGCAATTTTTAGTAGTTTGCATTGTGTTGTTATTAAATACGTTGTTTAAATATAGGACGTACGTCATATTTATGAGGGCGTTTGACCTCACTTGAGGTCGTTAATATTTATTTGTAATTTTCAAGGTTTTTATTAAACAATTTGGTGTGTGTTGGAATTTGTTTGTATGGTACTGAGTTATCAATGAGTTTGTTGTTCGGACCTGCAACTTGAGGATATTATGGTCTGTGGTTAGGGCTTTTGAACTAATTTTTAATTTTTATTATACGTTTGAACTAAATATTTTTCTCTTGAATCACTTCGACTTTCTCGTTCTACCAAATTAGCGCTTTGTATTAAAAAAAATTGCAAAAATACTCACTACACTGTCTAGACGAGCAGTTCAGTCGTAGTGGTGAAACTGGAAGCGCAAAAGTTACGATATTATAGGTGAGGCGGGCTCTTCAATTATTACTAAGTACATTTTTTCCTTCCACCAATATTACTTTTAAACAGTAATGGTTTTTTGGTTGATATTATAATTATATTGAAATTAAAAAATGAGCAAATATAATTACATCATAAAATACACATTCTTATGCCTATTTCCTTTGGCAGTTAAAATGTGTTTATAATACTAATTACTATGATATTGTTTGCTTTTCTTTCGTATAAGCACGCATATTAAATTTACAACATTGCATTACACTTCTTGTTGCATCACTTCTTCTTTTCGTATAATTAACTATAATTATTACGTTATTATATTTTAAATTAGTATATTAAAATGTTTTTAAGTGCAATCTATTGCACTTATTCTATGATGGTAGTAAATAAGTCTGATTCTAGCAAGCAAAAACGTATTTCAATCCATTTTTGAATTAAATATTTATGAATATCGACTTTATAATGTATCCCGTCGAGGAAAAATTAACTGGAACCACAACAATTTCTCGGGTCATCGTTTTGAAATTACACGTATCTTAACCAGTGCAAACGACGCGCCTGCTCTGAAAATTCCACCTTCGTCTTGAGACCTAAATTCTACGACATTCTTCACTTTAGCTTTAAATATGCACCTTTTCTAATAGTAATTGGTATGTATTTAACTCCCATGCCCTATCCGAAATAACGCCACCCACTAAAATTTAACCCCCCTCCCCTCCGGTTGAAGTTTGTGCTTGTGGCTGCGATATGTCCACGTTTAGAATTTGAAAAAGGGGCAATTAAAAAGTCTAAATAGCTTCAGAATTTTTGCTGCTAGGGGAATCGAAGACACTAAGGCGTCATAGACATCAGAGAGACTAGACTGTTGGTTATAAACTAGTTTAATGTAAACTGGACTAGAAGTGCGAGAAAACTGTAGAAAGTCTTGCGGAAGTCTCTTGCAATACTCTAAATATGCATTGGAAGCGACTACAGCAAGACTTCCTCGAGTTTTCTCGCACTCGCAGCCTAGCTTACATTAAACTAGTTTCTGTCTCTCTCTCTCTCTCTCTCTCTCTTCCTGCAATTTATCCCAGAAGTTTTCTCGCATTTGAAGCAAGGCCTCGTTTAACTGTAAGCAAGAGAGTAAACAGTATTGCTTGCGACTTCTGCAAGACTTTCTCGAGTTTTCTAGCACTTACAATCCAGTTGACATTAAACTAGTTCATAATAACTACTGACAATCAGTCTCTATGACATTCCTCGCGGGACTTTTTTCGCATGTGTAAATTACGCCTTAAACTTGTATCTTGCCGAAGTCGACTCATATGATAAATTAGTAATCAGTTAAAATACCTTTTGCGGGCGGAAATTAATTAACATATCTACACTAGACAATGCGAATGAGCACTTTTATCACTTCGTGGCTGGTGGGTGAGCAGAACGAGACACCACAATCTTGCGGTGTAATGTAAGAAAGGATACCATTTGTTTAAAACTTTGATTTTAACCATCTAAAGACTTTCGTTATTCTAAGAATTCTTTGATATATCAATGTGGAATATGATTTGGTTTGCTCATTACTCAGTTTCTAAATAGTTAAACTCACTATGTGTTTCAATTTTTTAAATAATTTCTTATCACGGAAGGGGGGACCGGCCAAGCTATATTATTTATTGTAAGATTTTGCTTTTTTAATGGTGACCAGTGTGACGAACCCCATATAGGATCGAGCTGGATGGGGCTGCTGGTCCGAGCGGAGGACCGACCTAGAGCTTAGATCAGCTAGTTCTGGACATTATTCAGAAAACCAAATTTCGTACAACGTCGTAACTAAGGTTACTCACCAACCTGAACACACGGGTTTTGAGAGAACCCTACAATTGTATTGTTACAATATCCCTATCTCATAATAATTACTGGTGTAGCAGAATTAGTAGAAAATGTGCGAGAGTCATTGTGGTGGTAAGCGTGGAGGTTAAGAACTGAATACTATTTGAAAAGGTCCGCCTTCAAAACTCCATATTGACGTGCTTGAGGACTTTGGTCACACACGAGGAATTTTTGTACTTGGAACTTGGAACTCCCACAAACGGCAAAAGGAGTGCGTACGGGGCGTGCTGGGGCAATCAAATTATAACAAATTAGACTTTCAAAAAGCAATCGAGAAAACCCCTCAAAAATGATTATTTGTTGTGGTTGGTGTTCGATGGTCTCACTGTTAACTTTCTCCAGTTGTAATTTTTTGAACTTGTAAGTGTCGTTGTTTGAACCGAGTGTTTCGTGATCAAGGTTTGTAACCTCGTAAACGTAACTAGGAAATTTCTATTTTCCTAAGCGTATTTTTTTATTGGCGTGTTCTAACATAATCTATTTTGAACTGCTTGTCACTTTTTTATCATCAATCATCTACCGGCCGTGGTCCTTTCAATCAGAGAGACAAAGTACATTTGCTTGTGTCCTATTGCTTTGTGAGCGGCTTTTATTAGGCCGATAAAATACTTAACATTACTCAAACGCGATCGCCATCCTAGTTTTACGAACAAACCGTAGCGGATTTTAAAGTGTTTCAGCCTCTAAGTCTGGCGGTATCTGACGCAGCTTCTAAATGAAAGGTGTTACAAACGTAATGTCGTGGCCAAATTGGTGGACACGTGAAATACATTTCTTGGAAGTGAGATTTTGCCAAATAACTGTCGTATTCTTGTTCAAAGTGGTTTTGAGACATCACAATTATTTCATTGTTTTTCTACTTTTGTGAAAGGTAGTCGTTCTGGCACCCGTTACCCAAAAAGGTATTGTTAGTTTTTTTTAATTTATAGTCACTCCCCCTTGGTTCGTCTATGGTTTAATGCAAGTTTAGAATTGCATGTAATTGTAGTTTTAGACTTGGAGAGCATCGTATTTTCCACTTCATTGCTTCAAAGCAATTGAAGCGAAAAATGGGCGGCGGTACACCTGAATAATCATTAACTAAATTGAGATTGTAAAGAAAATTAGTTGAAGAGACCGATAGGAAGAAGTGTAATAAGAGAAAGCAGTTGGAAAAAAGAGGAGATGAAGCAGGTTATTAAGCCAATGAGTTGCGGTTAGAGAGAATCGTAAACAGTACCTACCAATTGGAATGATCGTACGTACGTACCTATACCATGTATGGATTGGTCATTAGCTGCGTGTAATTTTCAAGCCTCGAGGGCTACATAAATTTCAGTACTGCGTCTATAAAATTTATCCCCATGTTTTGAACAAGATGTACTTTGACGAATTTAAAAATTAACAGTGACCTACAAGCAAACCTGTATTATCCGGCAGTATCCCCTGTTCGCAACTTAATCTTGGATCTTCTTCCATCCTATTATAGTCGATTGCTTTATTAAATTATTCTTAGGGCGTGTTTGTAGAGGATAGTAATATTTTTGCAGCATAATGGTGAAGGTGTGCTATATTTATCTAAAGACCACGGCAGGAAATTGAATTTTTATTACTTTTACGGAATGAAGTAACAATAGCTACTTGAGGAAAACAAACCTTTAATCGCAATTGTGACCGAAACCCTGACCTATTTCGGTATCTTTATAAAAATACGAAATCGTTGAAGAGTTGTAAGTACTTATTGATTAGCAACAATCGTATTGTTCGCTTAAATGAGGTGCATTGGAAAAGCTTAGTTTGAACAGTGTAAAATTTTGCCCTAAGAAGATCCAATTAAAACGCATTTGCGTTTAGCCGAAACAATATTTTCGCCCGATCGTGTTTTTTAACGTACTTACAAGCCTTGTTGATCGACTGTGTAAATCAAATTTACAACACCTTCATAGTTTCCATATAGACCAGTAAAAACAATGCTGTTATAAGGTTATAACCTAACTCCGTGCGGTAAGTAAAGTTGGTACTCCTTGCAAAATCACTATTTTGTTGACATTTAAATTTTTGACATTTGCAAAAATTAATTTAAAATTTAAAAAAAAGTCTGTCTATTATATTTTGATCGGGCGAAAAATAGAATACGATATACGGTTGTTAAGTGCTATAATAACAAAATCTCGAAAATTGAAAAATCTCGACTTCGTCTCGCTTTTTCAAACTTTTTCTCGATTTTGTTATAGTGCACTTACCAACCTTATATCGCAATATACTATTTTGGCTTAATTTTGGCAATAAATAGCAGTTGCTTGTCCGTTTTGATTTAATTTTTAATCAGTTTGTTTGTGCACTTTTTCTTTTTTGACGTGTGCAGCGGTCTTTTTTCTTCGAAGAACTAATCCAAGCCTAAATCCTCAATTGAAAATGAAATTACGAAGTTTTTAAAAACGTCTATTTATAAATAAGTGGTTCTAGTAAAAGTTTCAAGGCTTGTTCGCTTAACCACGACCAACTTACTTTATTTCTGCCTGAAAGTGAAAACCGTGAAAATTGTCACATTGGCGCAGACATAATTATTGATGATGTACGGGGGCATTCGAAAATTGTTTGTCTAACTTTAATTAATTTTTTTGGTTGCCACTCGTATAAAATCTGGTTTTGCGAAATTATTAATTAAAAGACTCATTATTTTAAGATCGAACCAAATTACCAGTCGAAATTGTCGTTTTAATTATATTTTAATGTCTAAATTTTCCAGTAATTTGGTCACGGTTCTAATTTTAGTGGATGCTGTAACTCCTCAAAGTTTGAACTCGTACGTTGACATACACACTTTTAACTGCCAAATTTCAAATTTGATCACTTTTTATGAGTTTTATGAGACAATCTCGAGAGAGTTTGTTTAACAGACATTAAGTTAGACGATGATATCACTTGTTTTACACAAAGCGAACTACGATCGTGAAGCTTTTGTCTCGTATTATTGAATGGTCGGGAGTTGATGAAACTCGACTAGAATGCATTTTGTTCCACTGCCACGATAAGGAGTGTTCGTGTTATTTTATTTTGCATGCACGTATCGATTCATTTCACTAACCAAGCATTAGGTTCGTTCGCACACGGATATAAGAAGGAGACAATTTAAATTTTAAAATGCATCGCCAACTCAACTTGACTTTGAACTTGAATTTTGATGTCTTCCAATATCTCCCATTTCATTCTGGCGTTGAAATGTAGCAGAGAACGAGCGAAGCATTCGTTTCAGTTCTCATTTCTGAAAGACTGGAGTCAAAGTCAGGCACGTGTTTCAATTTTCACTTTGCAAAACGACCCGTGAGCCGTTGGTATGCAGACATTTGCTGAGCTATGCATCAGTTTTTAGAACGGTCACGCTTGGAAGGCCCTTTCTATTTGCATTTTCATAGATTTACATTTGATTTTCTATCAACTGGGAACGGAATTCACAATAATTTTAAATCTTCGGGGTTGGACGAAATAAATATTCTCTTGGAAGGCCTTTATTTTGCATCTCTTTCACCAATGTGTATACCGAACAGAATTGGAACCTTCCCGTTTTTCTTGACTTTTCTTTCATTTTTTGAGTAACAGGTCTATCCTAAATCTTCTTTAATGTGTGGTAGACTCTCAACAGCAACCTTCGCTTGACATACAGGCTATTTTCCTTATTAGTGCATGCTGATGCTCTTGTAAAGGAAAATTCATTCCAACCAACGAAATTTGTGAAGGTCTGACGGTATAGCTCTTGTTGAATTGACTTTTTTTGTTTTCCCAATTTGGTGACTGCAGTCTGACAGTGGACCACCTGTACCTATAACCCTCTCTTTCTCCTGGCAAGGTTCACTTCCACCAACTACCAAATGGCACGATCTTTCTCCCTTAAGTATGGAGATGAGGTTGCTATATTATCCAAATATTAACAATTCTGTTCGGAACGTCTTCCCGTTTGATTGATGACGTATGGATGGGTAGTAGTTTTGTATTTTTCCAATCCAATTTGGAATTAAGGAACCGTTGAGTAATTTAGCGACAGTATAAGAACGAAACTGAGCGTTATTGTCTCGACATTTTTGTATACTTAGGTAATATTGCAATTTACGTCTTGGCACCGTAACTAAATACCACAAATGTTTTTCGATGCGTAAAATTAGAGTTAATTATTTATATTGTCGACGATATTATAATTAAGGTGGATTGAAGTTTGAAGTTAAGCAATAGTTGTTGATATTTGAATTTAATTTAATTTAAATAAGGATATATAATTAAAAGCTGTAACGGAGAGTAACGAAGCGTTGGAAAATGGCATTTTCGGAAATGAAAAATATTTGTATTATTTCGACATATCCACCCGTCTGTAGAGAACGCATTTTTTCAGAAGTGGGGAAGATAAATATTATGTCCGTTAAAGGTTAAACATTGCGTAGGTATGAGTCTACAAATCGTTGAATAATTTCTATAATTTTATCCAATTCGTGTTTATATTGATTTTGACTGTTTTTGTTGTACTTGACCCAAAATAAATTTATTTTCTAATTCCGAAATTAGCGAAAAAAAGGTTTTTGTGGTTTTGACGTGAAATAATTTTGTATTGAAATGTAATTTTAATCGTGTTCTGGGTATCAAAAACAATCAATACTTGAGTAATGCAAGTATTAACGACCTGTCTATTTTTTGAGTATAGATAAATGTTGTTTACAGCGTAGCCTTGGCCTTGAGTAGGTGAGTGCACCCGATGCCCCCTTCTACTAAACGCCAATACTGCCCCACTGGCCCCCAATATTCACACCAAGCGCTAGCTTCGCGTTTGCACTTTTTTATATTACTTCATTAATGCTCCCACGTTTCTTATGTTCTCTATGTGCCAATTAAATTTTTTTATCCAACGCTCGAGCCATGTTTTTGTGTTTTTAATAAATGCAAAAAGTTTCATTTCACGTTTTTACCATTTTTCAAATTTTCGCTATTATCTAATCAGATTTTTGACCTACGAGGAACCGGACTAGGTGACGTAACTTTGAATATTGGTAATTTATTTAAATAGTATGATCACCATAATTTTATTTATTCCGAAATATGCACAATAAATTAACAACAAACAATATTTTAAAAATTGCCTAAATGCGACCCCCCATCTTTTCCTCATTCGTCACCATTCGAAATTATTTGACTCGCACTACGAACGTATGTGTCTCTGGTGTGTGGTTTGTATGCTTTAGCCTTCACAAATAAATTTTTTTTTGTAAACATTAAAGATAGGTTATTAAGCTAAGAGGATTAATATTTTTATTAACACCCACAATTTCTATTTCGAAAATTTTAAAAGAATTTGCGTTTCAGCTTTATAGATTTGTCGAGTTATTAATATCTTATCGTTGGCGTGTTCAATCCGCTTAAGATTATGCGAAAATTTGTAATATTTTTGTGGATATAAAGTGAAAGGGCGGTCATTCGTGTTAATCTGATCGTTTATTTTATGTTAAAACGTAGCTCGCGTATTTTGATTGACGTTTTGTAATGCACAAAGTTCGAAAATCAGACTTTTTATTCGTTGCGTGTTGCCAATTTTTTTGACGTTCTTAAAACATTGGTTTGGTTTCTCGGTATTTATTATTAAAATGAATTTCATTACGTGGGTATTAGAATTGTATTGAATTAGGAAGAGGTTTTCATTTTTCAGGTCGACTTAGGTGGTTATAAAGACCCACGAATTATAAGAAAGAGCTCGCCTGAGTCGATTCTATTTTTCCAATTTTCTCAAATTTCCACCTGCTGTTTACCTATTTACCCGAAACATTCAGAATACGTAGTATTACGACACCAAAGTATGGTGAGGGCGAACCTGCTTTGGTAAGAACCCCTTACCAAAGCAGGCTTCAGGACTTGGCTTCTTTTTCCTCATCAGTTGGAAATACTATCATGAGCAGTGTTGGCATTCTACTGACATCAATCGGAACCTCATAGATTTTATAGAAGATTCACATACTTTTCACGTTTGTTCAAGTGGGAAAATCCAGTCACCATGTAAATTTCTGATTATTACACCATTGAATTTCTGAGTCTTCCTTGAAAAATTTCGAGATCAGACTTAGGTGTCTAGGGCTCCAGGGTAGCAGAACACTAGATTTGAAATGAGTACGAATTGGAACTAATACATATTTTTTGTTGTGGATTAATATAGACGGAGAAACTAACGACAGAAGGGCCTACCTCATTTTCCGTTTTATGGCTTTTCCGCTTTTTCACTCCTTTCTCGAGAAGTAGTGATACAGAGGAGAGAGATACAGATTAGACCACAGAACCCTACCACTACACGATTTGCATTGCTGTGTTGCCGATACCAATAATTATTCCGAATGTCAAAATATACCATGTATAGGAGTGGCATTAGCCTCTAACTTACGACGGACGGCTTTACGTGTATTTGTGTGCTTCTAAACATGGCGCAATAGTATTAATAACTCCTCTCTTTATCAGACTCGAACTCATCCAGATCTAGATCCATTATTGGATGTCTGTTTAGTTGTAGATGACGTAGACACACCTTATTTACGCGCCGAATGTGCGTATAGATCAGATCTGGCCTAGTCCAAATTGTATCGATGTCTTTGTTAACGATTGAGAATTTTCTGCAGGCCACACGCTGTGCGGTTCTATGAATTGTTCGTGTGAAGCCAAAATGCGCCGCATGGGCGCCTCAATTTATTTTGGAGCGAATAGTGGACTTGCACCAATCCGCCGCTATTTCTCTTGTTAAGCGTCGTCCAGACTACAGCGAATGCAACGCGAAGGCAACACTTTCCCATTGCATTCGCTGTAGTCTGGATGCCGCTTAACGCATATCTCCCGTATTGAGCAGATCCCCACCGAGGTAAAAATGTCTTCTTCCGTCACTTTGAGATCTCTCGGATTTTGATCTGTGATCTGGACCTCTGTCCTCTGCCTTTTGTGCACTTTATGGTAAGTAGGTACTTGCTGGTCTCCGAAGTAGTTCAGTCCATTCGAACAGATTTTGGGCAAGAAAAAACCATTTCGCGAATGTTTCGGAAGTCGACACAGTTCATGTGTACAAAATACGAGCCAATTGCTGATTTATTCGTCCGTATGTACGAAAACAACGTATGCAAATTTAAGATAATTAATCATTGGTACGTAACCATAAATTCGTGTTTTGTCAATTTTTTTTGTTAACTTCAAAATTACACACGCTTTGCATGTCAATGTACGATGACGTAAAGCACCTATCGTTTCCACAGATCTGTTACACTTTTTTTTACAACTTGTCATGTCAAATGTACGTAAAAATCTGGATAGGGTCCAATCGGTTCTTTTTAAAGGTATTGCAAAAAAATTTAATTTAATGCTTTGGCTCGAAATTGGCTTTAATACGAGAGGGGAGTGTGTTTGGTGTAAGATGCGCGGCTGGACCTAAAGAGAGCCTCTCATCGGTTAGCCAACCGTCTAAATTAACTCGACTTAACTTTTGTTTTTAATTATTTCTTCGAATTTGGATAAATTCGGAAAATGATATTTGAAAATAATATCGTGTTCGATGTTCCGAACGTTTGAATTGAACAATAATCAACACAAGTACTTGAATTGTTATTATTTATTTAATCGCAGAATGTTTTTTGCACAATATTTTTTGTTAAAAGTTTTTGTTTAATTTAAAAATTGGCAATTTAGTTATTATAAATAAAGTACACAATAGAAATGAGAAATGATTGTCAATTATTTTTTTGATGATTAATAACTATTACGTATAGGAACCCGAAGGCGGTTTTTATTGAATCGAGGCGATCTTTCTGTTTTTCAAAAATGGAAATATTGCTAGCCATAACATTTTGGGTTTTTATTAGGTGAAGGATAACGTGAAAATGATAAATACAAAAGGTGGACGTGGATATTTCAAATTAGGATTTTCGAAAGTTTTTTTAATATTTTTGAAAATGAGAATTGCTTTGGTTGTAAATTTTTGAGTAGGTAATTATTTTCGTTAAAAGTTGATTGGTATGTCATTTGCATAACAGAATTGTTAATTTCTCAGTCAATCGGGTTAATCGTTTCTTAATTATGTTGCGAGGCTCGCAAATTTGGCGTTACTCTTGCGTGAGGGGGCGTTATGTCTACTTTTTAATTATTGTCAACAGTCTTATTAATTTGTTTAATTTAATCGAATTTATCGTTTAAACAAGCTCTTCTAGTAGTAGTGGTATAAAAGTTGCATAGTGCTGGTGCAATATTACGACAGTTTGTAATTTCAGTAGCTGCAAGGTTGCACGTTACATGATACATGATACAACAACGGCGATTGTGAAAATTAAATGCATTATTACATCTTACGTACGGGAGGCAGCGTGCACTTTTACTAAACGATAAAGTACAAAAATGTTAACATGCAAATGAGTAATAAAAGCTACAGTCTGACACTCCTAAGTGGCAGCACTGACTTATAGGGAGTTCGAGAAGGGTGGATTCCTGCTCTTTTTTCGGTTTTACGCTTATAACTCGAAAACTACGCACTTTATGAGAAAAGTGCTTCTATGTGAAAATAAACTACATTAAATTTCCTACAAATTATATTCAAAAGGTTTTTTTCTCGGACGAGCGGTTTAGGCAGGGGAGCGGTATTTTAAACAAAAATTCCAAAATTGGGCAAAAAACTGTTTTATTGCTTATAACTCGAAAACTATGGACTTGTAATGTTCTTATACAAAAATAAAGTAGTAGTACGTTAAATTTCCAACAAACCATATCTCTTAAGTTTTTTTGCCAGATGTAATTCTACATTTTTTGAAAATTTGCTCTACGGTAATATACCAGCCAGGTCGACAAGTGATTTTATATTAGCTTTGGAAAGTACTTTTCATTAAAAATAATGAAAATATCAATGAAGTAATATCAAATGGCATAAGTATGTTTGCTAGCTCTTGGACGATATCTCCTCGTGAGGGTCTATAATTTCTTTTGTGCGCGCCCTTAGACGTGGATTTGGAATAGTAGGAGAATTGGAAATAAAGTAGGGGAGCAATGAGCCAGAGAGGCCAGTCATAAGTGCCAATACTACGAAAGAGTCGAAGAACCTTTCTTTCGGCACGGTTATACAGTGTGTCGACCTGTCTACGTCCACGGATGGAGTGAGAGATGATTGGTGCAAATGATTTATTTTTGTTTTCAGAAGACTAGCTTATTTATAAATTCATTTTTATGAAAGGTGAGTGAAAGGTGCTCTTGAGGAAGAGAAAGACGTAACGAGATTTTTTTTGCAAAGGTATGAGTCACATTTTATTAAACTTTTCTCAATGATATTTTCATCCTCCTTCTACGTTATCAACATTTCATTATCATAGAAATGAGTTTTTAAACAAGAGGAACAATTTTTTTGATAATATAAAGAAAGTTACTATTTGCTCGTATCGTCGACTCCAATCGTGGACACTCTGGATACAGATCACGTAGGCAAGCAAAAACTTATTGAATACCGAAGTTTTTCCATTTGAACGTCCCTTGGCACGTAATTAGCTCCGTGTTCATGTCTCGCTCATATCTGATTTTTTCCATCCAGGGCAGTATCTATAGAACCAGCTCGAGTTTGTGCACGAGTCCCAATTGTCCCCGAATTTAGCCCTCCATCATCATCCATAGTAATGTTTGGCTTATCCGTTACGCAACGTTGTGCAAGGTAGATGAACTTGCCGCTCCTGTTGTAAAAGGGACCCAAAATATTCGACACTGGGCTAACTTGAATTCACATATCCCTCAATTTACAATTTTTCGCACTTCGCGTTTTTTATATGGGCGACTGTGAGGCGATAGCGGAAAAATTGGAATTAAAAAAGGTTTTGATTTTATAACTTATTTTTTGCTCTTCTGAGCGTAGGATTCATCGAATTAATGACAAATTTACTTTTCTGATTTAATTATCTTTTGATTTTTTTGTTTTAATTCAAATTTTAAGCACAGGTATTTTCGTAGTCTACTGAGCTCTTGTTTTTTACATTGATTGTATATTTTTGTATAATTCTAGGTCTAAATTATGGGTTTTAAGCAACCCTAATGTATGCGATGTTAAAGGAAATATGATATAACTCGCAAAACTTAGTCAATTATTGGATTAACAGCGGATCAGTGAGGGATTTTGTTAATTTAATTGTTTACTTACGCTTAGCTGTTGTAGTTAAATGGAAATTTTACTTTTGCGTCGGAAAATTGTTATAATTTTCTCCACTTATTCGTATACAGATACGGAAACGCCAAATGTCATCATTTTTAACTTTCATATTGGCAGAATTAGAGTTTTAGTTTGTCAGTTGAATTTTTTAGCAGGGAACGAACAGTGACGTGCATATATAAGTTGGGTTTTCGCGTTGTGTAGGGTTGACATGATTTTTCGTGACGTGCATTTTGACATTACAAAGTTTGTCGTTTTTTTTTTAAAAAGGAGGACGAAACAAACATTTTGATAAATTTTTAAAAAGAGGTCGGCGCCCTACTGAGATTTGGCTCTTTTTATTACATAATTATAATTAAATTTTAGGTTCTTTTAAGTTTAAGGGTTGAAACGTTACGAGCTTTTGATTGGCGTTTAAAATTACTCAAACTCGCTCCTAATGTTAACAATTCAACATATTTCTTGTGTAGTTCAAATTACATCCTGAAAATGTATACTAATTTGAAACAATGCGCGTAACTTGAAGATAAATTACAAATATAATTTGTGAGAAATAATTTTGACGTCGTGGCGTGTTGTGTTACGAGAAGACATAAGTAAGATGGAGTTGCAGAGGCGTTGCAGTCCCGATGGTTGATTTTTGGTAGTCGAACGGACTTAATTATATTCGTGAAATTGAATTAATTTATGACACATTATTCATATCGTGTTCGCACCTTTTTAAATAAATCAACACGCATTTTTTTGTACCTTAAAAGCTGTGAAAAGGCGTAGGTTGTTCGAGGATCTGATGCCTTTCTTTCCACTTCGGAAGAATTAATCGAGACTCACTCTAATCAATTTATAAATCAATCAATTAAAGAGCTAAATATCAAATTTGCATATTTGAGTAAGTGCCACATTAATGGGAATTACGTTACTGTATATTTTTAAGCAGTGGCGTGCGTACGTAGTTTTCGAAGTTTGAACTATTGAATTTTTTCTTTGTATGGCTAACTGAAAAGGTTTTTTTGGTTCACTCTAAGTGAGTTTAACTAAGCAACTTTTTCCTATTAAAACCCAGTTTTATTATCTTAAATGGAGTGATGAAGTTAATGTAATTTATTCGAGGTATTCAAATATCGAAAACCGACCAGTTCTTGTTTAAATTCGGATACGCCCGAGGTATTGCCCAAGATTCATTATGCGAGTGACTCTTTGCAATTGCGTAATGAAAACTTTTTATTTCTCCTAAAACAATTACGAAACGATTTACCTTAACCTCAAGATTTGATGCTTGACGTGCATCATCATTCTAATTTTTGTTGAAAATTATTCAGAATGGGTTATTTAACTGTATCATTATTTCTTCTGAACGTATGCCGGCACTTCATTTAAAATTCTGCCACAGTGTTACAAATTGTAAAGTCTTCATTACAAATAAATTCGCGTTTTCTGGGTGTGGTTTTATTCAACCGTTTAGTCGCGAGCCAACAGATTATTACAGTATCGGCTTTTGTCCACCGTAGTGTCTCCATTAAAAAACGAATTGATGACGCAATTATCGGCCACTTGCTGATTTTCTGATCGTAGCCAAAATAGGATTGATTTTGGAACGTTTTTACCAGAAATTGGGAAAATGGCCCCCTTGCTGTTTTGGAACCTCTGTTGTAGCCCCAAATTAATTACGGCGCAATTTAATAAACTCACACGACACACGCATCTTTTTCATACCTTTTTAATTATTCTCGCGATGGCAATCATAATTTGAATTTATAACGAACCGGAAAGGAGAATTTTACTTAGAGAAGGTCATAATTGTAACAACACAATGTAATTTTGTTGTTTTTTGAAAATGGCGAACGAACTTGGTGAAGTTTCTAAACGCACAATGCGTTTCCTTCGACGAGGTCACTTTAAATTTTAGAAACTTCAATTAACAATTTTTGAACTAGTCTCAAGGACTACAACTTTTGAAATTCAAAAAACTAACCTGTAGAGACTGTGTAGAGCATCTTAAGAGGGTATCGGGTTAAATTACTAGTTTTGTTCGATGCAGGGGCGTATTATTGGGCATTAATTAACTTTTAAATAACTCTTCTCCTAGAGGAAGTTTTGGTTAATTTTTTCCAAATTCGCGTCGTAAATCTAATTATTTATGATAAATCGGACGTGTTGTAGTAAATTTTATTTAAATTGAAAAAATTGCATTTTCGCGTATTTTCAAAGAAAAATACCTAGCGAAGACAATTTATTAGGTGTGCGTTTCTAAAATTATAATTTAAATTTGCTCCAGGTTTTTTTTTTGAGATACATCAACGAACATAGAAAGTTGTTTAACCTTGGTGTACAAATAGCTTGGGTACATGAAACATGAAATGAGTTGTGCATCCGAAACAACTTGCACAGCCTGCGTTTTTGTTTGATGAATGGCTCATTTTATAAATCTTCGGTGCGCCCTCTCTTGTTCCGTTTTTTCTCCCATATGTGCTCTCTTATTTAAGAAGTTTGTAATTAATTCGTGTAAAGGGGATTATTGTTGACAGATGGAACATATCCTAAATTCGAGATTTGTGTCGCTTTAGTCAGCGACGGATTTCGAGACGTTCTACTTTGAAAATGGCCGAGTTTTACTAATTGCAATTTCGCCCAAAATGGACTGAATGTTATGTGCTATGCACAGAATTAGATCTGTAAAGTATAAATAATCTTTATTAAGCGCTCATTTTCGCGTAATTGTTGGGCAATTTTCATGAAAGTTGCCGGTGTGACGCAGGCAAATGTCTTTAGCAATGGAATGATTGATAATCCGCACTAACAAATTCACTTGAATAAATCACCGTAATTATGAGGATTTATTTGTTTATGCACATTCATTTCTTCAAGACTATAGTAAGGATCTCTTCTATCTCATACCACTTTCTTGCCAGGTGCGTGGGGATTCATCAGTTTCTGAGGTTCTTGGCGTATATCTGCTATACGCTCAGTTGCAATCAATTACTTCCTTACGTTTACCCTTTCATCGCATATTGTCGGGGGGGGGGGGTATTTTAAGTATCTTAGTGTCTGGCCCTAGCCCTCCATTTTTTCAGCCAACCAACAGTTTCATTGTCTATAACTACGTCGGTTCGTGGGATGCAAAAGATGATATTGTATGATCCCCATTTCAAATGCGTCTATGCTTCTGAACATTTCCAAGTTCAGAAGAGTTGACCGAACATCACAGCGAAGCATTCGTATCCTCAAACGTCAAAGGATAAACATACACAAATATAAATTGAACTCGCAAAGCTGTGAAAAGGTGGTGCTGCAGGCACTGGCCATAGTTGATCCCTCGTTGATTCTGTAACAGGGCATTGAGGGGGCAAAGCAAAAGAGCTACAGAGTCTACAGCTGTCCCGAACTAATCTACGATCAATTGTAGAGTCACTCATGGGACACTGGCGATTACAGAAATATCTCTACACACTGAGCCTGGTAGATAATCACATATGTCGTGGATACGAACTAGAAGACGAGAGACGGTGCTTTGTCATCACTGTCGAGCCCTAACGTCGATAAGGAGATCTGTGTTGGAGGCTTCTGGATCGACATGGTCAGAATAAGCACCATTTCTCTCGCCAGAATCCTTGAGTTCATCTTACAAGTATGATGGGCACAGGGAGGACGTACAATGGGCACAATTAAATGTTCCAAGTGTAGGGGTCTTTCTCTCCTCCCCTAAACGATCTAGATCCAGAGCATTCAGGAAGAACATAGTTAGTTGACGTTTTTTATCTTTCGTGTATCTGCTAGTTCAAAAGTGTGACGATGCTGATTTAATCTGCAGTGTGGCTAGTCAATGGCGAGTCTTGGATTGGCCCCAGAGCCAATGGAGGTGATGTGATCGTTCCTGTGTCCTATCTATAGTTTTCCACATTTCAAATGTGTTTGTTTAGGGGTTTTTCAGTTTGTAGTTATGAACGGCTCGGGCCGCATGACTTACCCCCGACCCGTCTTTTGTGAACGGATCTTAAAGTTTTTTTTAGTTCTGTCCACACTGGCAAAATACCTGCACTTCTTGCATTTTCTAGATTGTGGTCTTCCACATTCGTGAAGTGCTTAGGTTCTAATAACCTTCCATCCCCTGAAAGTTGAAAGAACGTAGAGAAAAATCGTCTCCACTACCAGTTTTATTGACGACCCGGTTAGTGATCTCTTAAAATTTTTCTAGAATGGGTTCCGCTTGCTCTCGATGAATTGAGTCCCACTTTGGAGAGCTGTTTTGGTTTTAATTGCAGAAAAACATGGAATTGGGGACTTTTTATGAAATACCCTGTATCTTCTACACTGACTTTGTTTGATTACTACGGCCTCTTTATATTTACTGCTAAGCAATGCTTGTTTGTTCCTATTTTGAGGAAATAATCAAGCGTGTCCAGAGTCTTTGAACAAATCGTCAAGCATCTTCGACGTTGTTATTTCTACGTGCATTACGTCGGACGTATCCTGTCGAGACGTTTTGTCGAATAAATTGAACAAAAACTCACAGAAGTCCCCCATCTCAGATTTTTGGCAATTTCTCTATGGGTTCGGGAACCTACTTATTCAAAAAACTGCGAAACCCCTGGACTTGACGACTATTATTTGCTTGGTTTAGATATAGGTAAAGTTCGTCAGTAAAAAATGAAAAATGGGGATGGAGAGACTCATCATTAATTACTTTCTCCTTCATGGAGTCGTGATGAGCTCGACTAATCTGAATTTAAATGAAATGTCGTAATTATTATTTTTCTTGCAGAAATTGGTGGAAATTGTAATTTAACTTTCTTAATTAAGTTAAGTAAGTCTGGCGACTCCATAAATATTTAGAATTTCTGCCGTTGTTGAAATTTAATATAATAAAATAAATGGTAAATTCAAAAGCTAGTAAGCGACCCAAGAAACCATTGTTGTAAGTACTATAAATTTTCATGGCATTTGATGAGTAACATTCTTTAGAAATTGCAGTCTTGAGAAGCGCCTTTGTGGCGCCATTTGATGCTATCGTATAAGGACATGTCAGCTGCATAGTGTACTTGTAGTGATATACTCTATAGCCTACATCTTAAAATTTATAAACCTAGCAATATACATTCTATGGTAATTCAGGCACTA
Organism: Malthinus flaveolus; assembly: GCA_950108345.1. Lineage (NCBI taxonomy): Eukaryota > Metazoa > Arthropoda > Insecta > Coleoptera > Cantharidae > Malthinus > Malthinus flaveolus. The sequence continues at coordinate 5,606,893 of OX467285.1, forward strand.
CTTAACGGCGTCTTCTAAGGGCGTCGTTTTATATCACAAAAGCGCACATTTTCAATGGACGAATTTAATTTAAAGTTAAGTAATATAACGCCCGATTGTATGTGTGTGCTTGCTGCACACATAAAAGTTACGAGTTTGGCGACGACTCATTTACATAACACTTACATTAATTATTTTATTTTGATTGCTCTCTACTTAGTAATTACTAATTACTCTTACTATTTCGTCCGTCGTATCTTAATTTAAACTCAAAGTTAGGGTTTAGTTTCGAAACTTGCTTCGCAGTGGTAGTTTCGGTGTTGCAATTCTGTATTTTTCTTTCACGTCAGAGTGGTTAGATTGATAATAAATAAAATGGCAGCTTTACATTGCTTGTCGTTTAAGTAACTATTGGTGGATGTTCGCCAAATCAATTAGTAATTTATAAAAATCAGTAAATCGATCTCTATTAGTGACTTTGGCTCAAATAAAATATAGGAAGTAAAACTTTACGCAGGAATTTCATCCTCCATTTAATAATAATTAAACACAACCTGCATTTCGATACTTTTAGACCGATTTTCACCTTCCAAATAAAATTTAACGCCCCTTTTCAACTTAACGAGGATACTACTTGTTACCCTTGCCATAAAACTTTCATTCAGTTAGTGTTTAGTTAAATTAATCTAAATTTACCGCATATTAATGATTTTTTTTTGTTTTCAGGTAAGCTACAGTTGTGACTCTTATTTTCTCGCTCTTTTGTTTTGGGGAAGATTCGCTGGTGAGTGTCAAAATAATTATTTTAGACTAAGGGGCAGACTTGAGTAGTTCGTGTTCACTTGTTCGCTATCGATTATTAAATTTTAGAATTGAAAAGCCATCTCAATATTTGGAACTCCATATCAATTTAACAGTTTGTTGTGTAATAATACTGTCAAATTTGTCAGTTTTCGTAATTTGCCGTAAATTACATGATTGATGCAGTATAAATGTAGATTTGAATCAATTTACATTTAATCCCAATTAAAGTTGTGTGATTTTTGATGTTTTATGCACGTTTTGAATCTGATAACGACGTTTTAACTTACATTTAGGATTTTGCAGCTAATACTTACTCCGAGTCCGAGTCTTCCTACATAATTGATGTAATCAACTTCTCCGATATGTAACTTGTCGTTTTACATTAAATGATACTATCTCGTACTTGTTCCACTTAATTCTCCTCGAACGCAGGTGAATACATTGTTACAAAAATGTAATAATTTATCGTAATGAAATGATCTGATGTGTAGGTATACTAGGTTTCACGCTATTTCGGAACGACTTCTTCGCTTTACTTACGGTAAGCTGCTTGAAAAGGACCATCAATTAAGCTTGCTAAGCCACGTTAGACAGAATTAAATCGAAAAGGCAAATTTTTGAATAAATGTATAGGTTGGGCTCTGTAAGTTTAATTTATGGCTCTTTTCAATCGGCTTACCGTAAGTACAGCCAAGAAGTCGTTTCGGAATAACGTGAAACCTAGTATACTAAGACGATACTATCCTAAAGATGAGTTCTCCACTCATTTAGAGTATGGTGGCGCTTTACCGGGTCTACCCAAAGAACGTCTACTAGAAAATTGTAAATTAACCTCACGAATGAAAGAAAATGCTACGTTTAATCGCCTGTTCGACTATTATAGACCCCATTAGAGCCCTTTTAACAATCGGACCAACAACTTACATGGGGCGATCCTATCCCAGTTTGGTTCGACGAGAACTAAACTTGATCGGAACGGGCGGTAAACTGAATGGAATTGCTCGGCAAAGCTGAAACTGGATTTCAGGTCTTCTCGGACGGAGAATAAGAATTTCTTTCTATATTTCTTTCTATACCTCTTTCATCATTCGGATCTGAAACATAAAAAACGTGGGTAATTGGAAAATTACTGGAGTGTAAAATACGACCGAAGTCGCTGACGTGCGCGTCTATTTGCAAACGTTTACCATTGGCGATGGCCAATGGGCGATCCTCTTGGGCCTCTTCCAGAGTCTAGAGTTTAATCTATTGATGTTGTACCTCCATATTGTTCGGATTGCAGGGTTGTCGTGGTCAATCGTGACTTCGTGAAAAGTGACGGCTTTTCAAACGAATTCCTGAATGCTGATCATCTGGAGATCGTGTTGGATGTGCATGGTACATCGAGGACGGTCGTCACAATCTTGTTTTGAAGGACCTGCGTCTTCTAAAATTAGAATTTTGTCGACGTCGTTTCTTTTTATCGGTGTTGTTAACCTCTTCTTCCATCGCTCTAATTCAATAAAATGACGAGGGGTTGCTTACCCATGAAGCATTGGGTCGACTTGGACTGTTTAACGAAGGAGAAAATTATTAAATATTATTTGCCCTCGTCATTTCCATCCTCTCTTTACGCCGAACGGAGGGCTTAAATAAATCTCAGGTATCAAATTGGGAGTTATAGTACAAAAGGGAGGTAAAAGTTTGCGTTAAAACTCACCCGTGTGTGCTTTATTAATTATGCCCCGTTTATTATTCGTTATCTTGTTTACAAATTTGTAAAATTAATTCAATTAAGGGGCATCGCAATTATTATTTGCTTTAAATTTTAACTCGGTTGGGCATTTTTATGTGGAGTTTAAATGAGCGTGGGTTTATTGTCGCAAATCGTTAATGTAATGCAACAAGCTTGGTCTAGCCGGCCGGCTGTGACATAATCGACGATCGTGTGGTGCTCTTTGATCACGTCGTGTGCATTCTGATGTACCGCAATTGTTGGATACTTAAATTTAATACCTGAATTGATTACACGATCACGTTTCAAATATGTCACTTTAGGATTGATAACTTGCGTTTTATAAAATTCGAATTACTTAACGATTTTCTTTTCTTTTGTTCGTTTAAAAATTTATCTCGTCGGTTGGTGAAAAAAACTTCTCGAGCGGCCCAGCGTTGGGCGCCAATTGAAAAAATTAAGAGCTAGAAGCGTCGTTTTTGAATTACACACCTAGGCAATACTTCACATTTGGAGAATATTGAACATTTGTTCGTCATAACGGAAACATTTACGAGTTTGATGAGCCCACAACGTCGGTGTTCGTTCGTGGTGTTTCTAACGCATTTTCCTGAAAATCGATCATTTAAATTGCACTCAGCTTGAAGCGGATAGTCGTGTAGGAAGGTAACAAAACAACATTTGGTTACGAGTACAAGGACGCAAGTTTGCAGCCTTGATTCAATTATGCACTTGCAATGAACTCGACTTATAACGTGTGGGTTTTATAATTGTCGGATTGTATGATAAACTCTTTCAAATATTCCATTTTAAACAAAACAAGTCTAGACTTTTTGGTAGTGGAAGAAGGAGGAAAAGGAAATACGCGAACGCCACTCAAATAGATACAAATTTTTTTTTCGAAATTCAAAAGTTGTCCGTCGTCGGAGCCAAGCCTTTCGGATATTGAACTGTCGATCGTATTAATTGTGCGTTTGTGCGTACGGCTGGAATTTTTTTATGGACAAGGTTAATGTAATGTTATGATTAGACGGCGACGGTTAAACAATTTTTCTTGCCTCGCCTTTATTGGGCTCCACCTATAAGAACTTACGAACACATTAGAGGAGAAGAAAAGGATTTTTATGTAGAAAAAATGTCGCCTAAATTATGTTTTAATTCGCGTATTATTGATTTAAGAGAGAATTGACTCCGGAGGATAATGAATCCGTGTGGAGTAATTTAAAAAAATTCCGAACCCCATAAAATTTGTTTAATTTACTTAACCGCGCGCACACGGTCAAAGGAAATTTTTTTCGGTTTTTATAATATTAAATATCAAAGTGAACCATGGACTAGAAAAGATTGCTCAAACAAGTTGCCTTAATTAACGAGTTTTTATTGAAGAATTTTATTAATATATTAGTTTTAATTTTGCAGTTTTAACGGTATATTTTAAATAAAATAACATACATAGTTTTAAATTTTTATTTGCTTAATTAAATAGGAATGGTTCGTAATTAATTAGCTATTAACGAAACGCGTTGTATAATTTCAATTAAAATTATGTAATTAGTTTTATACAAACGAGCCAATTATTGGCTTGTTGGGGAAGCGCGTGTTGTTTCTGAACGTCTTTTTTCTCATCCAACAAGAAGACGTAATATTCAAACACACGCCTTGTGTGTCTGCCTAATTTTATAAAGTTTAATTTAGGAACACATAGATGGCACGCCTAATCTGTGTATAATTATTGTTTATTGATATCTATACTATTAGTCGCTAATTCGTTCAAATAAAACCAATGTTTTTGCGTTCTTCTTATGTGGAAAACGTGTATAATCCATCAAGTGAGCGTCCAACTTTTTAATTCCTAAAGTAACGGCTATAACGGTCAAACAAGAAATTCATTTCCAATTGGGATTTTTTGAACACAGTCCGTTGTTTCACGCAATTTTTCACTTAAATCGTTCTTTCGGATAAGAGAGAAAAAGATTTCTTTTATGTTAGAGGAGAAAATTGAATTTTATTAAGACGAAAAAACAATTGAATTGAAATGAAATCAACTAGATGTGTTCGAGTGGGGGCTTTCTATAGCAACAAGTGGCGAGGATAATGAAAACAGACTTGAGAATTACAAAAATTGGATAAACTCGAAGAGAAGTGTTAATTTATTTTGATTTCATTATTGTGTATCGAGTACAGGGTGGGCAGAATTCGATGGTTCTTATGGAGAAATCGATAACTATAAGAGATATGGAAAAATGGATCGCGCAACTCGTTCTCTTTTTTTTTCAGAGGAATTCGATGGAAAAACCGGAATTCGCGATCTTCTTTTGTTTTGGGGCTAAAGCCAAAGTTTGATTTTTCAGTTTTTCGCTAAATGTCGATATCTCGGTCGGGCAAGAAAGTGAGCCGAAGGGATTTTTAATATCTTCGTTAGGTTCCGGTTTATAACAGAATGTTGCGTTTTTTGAAATAGAAATCAAAGTTGGTTGTGACATATTTGAATAGCGTTTTTCATTCTCTTTTTAATGATATATAATATGTGGGGTCCATCATTTCAGTTTCATTCCATTTTATTAAAATTGTTATACTTCATTTCGGAATTCGGTGGAGTAATAAATCAATCCACTTTGTCAAAATTTCTTTTATAAACCTACTCTTTTTCCGGTTCTTCATTGTTAAACTACAGCTTAGTGCGGCAAACGACAATATGGTTACACCTACTATTTGATAATAATATTTTGAAGATAATAAAGCCAATATAAAAATAAAAATAAAAATATAATTACGCGTTTCGCCTTAAGGCTTCATCAGATAATAAAATTAAAAAAAGTAAAAAACTTTAAAAAATAAAGCTTAAAAATCTGTAAAGGAAATAAATCAAAATTAGGTTAGCGAAATGCATAAATTTTTGATATGTAAACTTACTAGTATAAATAACGGAGAAGATTCTTGAAAATTTTTGAAATTCCCGCGTTTAAATAAATAAATTAGGTTAAAAAATTTTTTAATAGAAATAAAAGTGACAAATTAATTGACGTTTAGATTGTATTTAAAATTTTTGTTGTTATGGGAATAATTAAAATAGAAAATGGTGTCTAGTTTTTTGTTTAATGTATGGTTATTTGTTTAATTAGGTTATAGTAAATTGAATTCAAATTGTCAATGTCGCTTCTGTAATTTATCGAATTTTTGTGTTTTTTAATTTCTATCATTTCTAGGTGTAAGTGTTTGTTTAAATTGGATTCTTTTTGAAGGATTTTTGGTTGATTAAAGTTGAATTGATGTAGGTGTTGGACAGAATGGTCGCTTAAGGCAGTATTTGGAAAATTTGGATCTATTAATTTTTTTTGGACAGAATATTTGTGTTGTTTTAGTCTTGCTTTAAAATTTTGTTTTGTTTGGCCGATATATGTAGCATTACAGTCTTGACAATTTATAGAGTAAACAATTTCTGAAGTGTCTAATAGTGGTGTTTTATCTTTTAATATTGAGAAAAATTTTTGGCCGATGATGTTATTATTATAAAAAGCTGCTTTAATTTGAAATTTAGATAATTCTCTTTCTAATTTGTTTGAAAGTGTTGGTACATAAGGTAATTTAGCGTATTTAGGTGGAGAAATAATATTTGAATTGTTAAATATATTATCAAAACAATTTGGTTGTAAGTCAATTGAATTATTTAGTTTTGTAGATATTTTTTGAATTCGTTTTTTTAAGTTTGTTTTTATGAAATTTAAAGGGTAGTTATTTTTTAAAAGGATGTTTGTAATTATAATTAAATTTTGTTCATGAAATTTTTGATGTGATAATTTGATTGCTCTGTCAATTAAGTTATTGATAACGCTTTTTTTGTATTTTGTAGTAGTAGCAGAGTTAAAATTAAGATAGCGGTCTGTTTTAATTGCTTTTCGGTACCAATTTGTTATAAGTTTTTCAGTGTTATTGCGTATTATTGTTAAATCTAGGAAATTGAGAGTTTTTTCGTTGTTTTCAAGTTCTAAAGTAAATTTAAGTCGAGGATGATAATTGTTGAAAGTTTTTAAGATTTCGTCTATTTTTGTGGTGAGGAAAATATCATCTACGTATCGTTTGTAAAATGTTATATCAGTGTTTTTTTGTACATGTGTGTTTTCGAGATCACTTAAAACTAATTCTGCTATTGGTGAAGAAATTGGAGGGCCCATTGGAACGTCAAACGTCTGTGAATATGTTTTATTATTGAATGAAAAATAAGTTGAATTTAGGATGAAGTTTGTTAATTTTATAAATGTGGTTTGATCTATGTTTGTATGTTTTTCAATTTTACTCCAGTTATTTTTAATTGATTGGATAGCTAAATCTTTAGGGATGTTTGTGTATAGTGAGACAACGTCTAAAAAAATCATGATGTTATCTGGGGGTATTATGAAGTCATCAATTTGTTTTTTGAAATTCCAAGAGTCTTTAATGCTATATTTATTTAAGATGGTTACATTTGTTAAGATTTTCGAAAGAAATTTGGATAAATGATAAGTTGGGCCTGTATATGAGGCGACAATGGGTCTTAATGGTATGTTTGTTTTGTGTAGTTTTGGTAAGCCATAAATTTTAGGTATTGTGCTATTGTGTGTGATTAGTTGTTTGTATTCGTTTGGTGTTATAAAATTATTGTTTAACAGTTCTTTGATTATTTTGTTATTTATGGTTAGAAATTGTGTTGTTGGGTATTTTTTTAAAATAGTATATGTATTATTATCTTTTAATAAGTCTTCCATTTTGTTTTGATATTCGTTTTTATTCATTATTACTGTTTTTTGTGTTTTGTCTGCATTAGTGATGAGTATCTCTTTATTAGATTTTATGAAGGTTTTTGTTTGTTGGATTTTGTCTAGGAAAATTTTGTTTTGTTTTTGTATATTAAGAGGGGTGTTGTATTTTTTGTTTGATTTTTTGAAATTGGTTAGGATGTTGCAGAAATTAGATCTTATGGTGGTTTGATCTTCATGATTTAAAGATTTTATTCCGTTTTCGAAATCAACTATCAATTTTTCAATTGGGATTTCATAAAGGGGATCGTGGATGTTATATTTAGGTCCTAAGCTTAAAATTTCTTCAACATTTGAGGGAATATTTATTTTTGCCAGGTTAGGTTTATTTTTCAATCCATTGTTTGTTTATTATTTGTGAAGTTTGAGAATTTTTATTCTAATTCTTCCTACTATTTGATTTATTACTCCACCGAATTCTGAAATAAAGTAGAAATAAAAAATTAAAATTAAAAATTACAATAATAAAAATATATAATATTATATATCATTGTAAAGAGAGTGAAAAATGCTATTCAAATATGTCACATCGAACTATGATTTCTATTTAAAAAAACACAATTTTACCGAGATATCGACATTGAGCGAAAAATGAAAAATATAACTTTGGTAATAGGTACTGCTATGTTGTGCACATGTCAGTTGGTATTTCGTGGGTCGCTTGAGTGCGGAGAGATGCCAATTGATAGTGTAATGTTGTGAAAGTTGAAAATTGTTAAGAGAAAATGGATATTAAAAATTGTAATGTGTAAATGTGTGTTAAAATATTGCTCAGTGTAAATGGGTGTTTTTTTTAAAAGTCAATGTCAAGTGTGAAAGAAATATGTTGGTATGAATGTTTAATAATTAAAAGTAACTAGAAATAAAATTGTTAAAAATGTAAAATTATGGAGGGTGAAATCAAGATGGTGAAAAAAAAAAGGGAAAGAAGAAAAAACAAGAAGTGCGGGAGAGATGGAAACGGAAAACAAAGAGAGGAGTTCAGTTTAGAAAGAGATTAGTAAGAAGCAAGACGTATGGGAAAAATTAAAATAAAATAAATTGATTGGAAAGTTGGAAAGTTGGAAAGTTGGAAATTCAAGAAAAGTGAATCAAGATTATTAAAATAAATTGATTTGAAAGTTGGAAAGTTGGAAATTCAAGAGAAGAAAATCAAATTAATAAAATAAATTGATTGGAAAGTTGGAAAATTGGAAATTCAAGAGAAATTTGGAATTAATTAATTATGGTTGAATAGGAAGAATAATAATTAATTACTGTGATTGAGAAGAGAGAAAATGTCAAAGAAGATTAGTAGAAGTAAAAAGCCGAGCGGTATAACGCTTGTGTAGACTCACCTTTATTCACCTTAACTTGATGTAGGATCTGAACTTACATGTGATTAGTGCATATTTTAACAAGTATCGGTTACTAACTACGACCAAGTGTTAGAAGTTACATTTAAGCGATTTGTGTTCTGTTCAAAATTTAATAAAAAAAATATATAAATTAATTTGCACTATTAATTGGCTTCTCTTTGCAGTCAAGTCTGCATTTATTAATTTGGCATCTGCACAACATTTAAGTAAGCAGGAGCACAGATCATAACAGTACCTACAAAACAAACAAAGATAGCGAATTCCAGTTTTCACGAGTTCCTTTCAGAAAAAAAGAACGAGGATGCGCCATCTATTTTTCCATATTTCCATAGTTATCGATTTCTCTATAATAAGAATCGTAGAATTTTGTCCATCCTGTACAACATACACTAGAATCGTGAATATTATGTTGCTATACAGCATGTGTCGCTCTGTATCGTGTATTCACTTCCACATGTCATAATTGTATGGGTTGCATATTCCTAAACTTGGATTGTTTCATACCACTGGCCTTCCTTGATCATCTTGATGTATTGGGTTGATTAGAATTTCGTATGCGAATTTTTGCAAATTAATTAAATTGGAAGTCGAAGCAACTTCTCTAACTTTTCCCCCAAAATTAACCTTTGTGCATGATTTTTCAATTTTTGTTTGACGTCTGTGTTTGTTGTTCGTAGTAGGCTTGGGGCATAAAACGAATGAAGTTTTATGAAATACTTTGTTCATAAAGGGACGTATACGATACCTAATTAAAATTTGATAAATTAAAAAGGCCCAGGGCCACAGCTGGTGTAGCTGTGAAGTGAGACACGCTGTAGATGTGCTTTGGAGCTAAATTTAATATGATTTGTTTAAGTTTCATTATTGGACTATTACTTTTGAGAAAAACCCGCAGGACAGAAAACCTCTTATTATTAGGTTAGGCGCATACTAGCGACTATAAAATATTGGGAAAAGCTCGATTAACATTGTAGTAGCCGCCTATTATAATAGGTACTTATTACTCTGATGTATGAGAGCCACGAAACTACCACATAGCAGTAAACAAATATTTTTAGTTCACCAAGTTTTCACAGCATAATAAATTATGTGTATAACTCCATTGAAATTATTCGTTCGGTTTATTCGGTAAGAAGGGAAATCGTTTGAAGTTCAAACAAATAATATTTTAACTTTTAAGTGCCAGAACCTTTAGTTTTTCGTGGTTTTCGGCACATATGCTTCTTTCTGCAGGGCTATCAAAATGTTCATTGATCTTTTCGTTGTCGAGGTGGTGCCCACATCGTGTAGGAACAGTTCATTGTGTTTTCGTTTCATAAAGTTGTGTAACATTTTGACATAAATATGAAAAAATTATTGTAACCGCCAGGTCTCTCTTCAAAGAAGTAAGAAAGTCCACGAACACTTAAAATTTGAAGTGGTTTACTAAACAATAACTATCGGCCATGTCGATGTGTCCAGAATTTTTGTTCTCATCAGCACAGTGTAGGTAAAATAGTGTTTAATGGAATATTCTGAAGCATTGCCCTCTGACATTTTGCCAGCTGCGTTCTTTCAGTTCATGAATCATCTTATTGTACGGATAGCCACAGCTTTAGATAAATATTGAAAATCGTTAAAAACGACGACTATCGGAACGGAACGTAAGAAAAATACAGTCCACTAGTTCAACATCATCATCGTTTTGGTCCGTTTCTATTTCTATTATTCGTCCGAAAGTATCAATTTGAAGTTTTTGATCAGGGAACGCTTTAATTTGACTCTCTGCATTTTTGCACTGAATGTATTCAAAAAGCTCATACTTCCCTTGGTATGTACCTAATTCACAAAATGACTCACTCTAGTCGTCAACCTGGAAGTGGTAATGCAATTCAAACACAAGCCACACGACCATGACGATACAAGAATACTTTTTGACCTCAAGATCGCAGACGACGATATGCGTTCGTTTTATAATTTTTGAGTATTCCACTTGTTCCGGTTCTGATTTTTAATCAAAATCGTCAATTAATTGAAAAGTTAATTTGATTAGAATAACGACAACGTCAAACAACGGTTCTCGACACGCTCTTCTACGCCTCTTCTCTGTACGTCTGAAGATATATTAATTTCTGTACGATTAATTTTATCTCGGGCTATGTAATTAAATTTTAGATCAAGTTCAAACAACCACTTACGATTTTCAGACATCAAAAGCAAATTTAGATTAATTTTGCAGTCAAAAAGCGGCTACCTATTTTCACATTCTTTATAATAGAGCGTTCAACTCGTGTAAGGGCTCGAGGTAAACGTTTACACTTTCCAAAAAATCCAAAAGCTTCCATGTAATGAGCGAAAAGACTTGAAACGCGAAGTGTCAACTGGAACTGAATTTGCAAAGCGTGGGTTCAAAGCCAACAACGAACGACCTGCAAGTGAAAGTTTTTGTATTTTAGTCATTTTTCACAAAGCTTTTGTAATATATTTTTGTAATTACGAGGATTTAAAAGCTCACGAAATAAAATGTTTTTTAGGACGCACAGAAAAGCTTTTGGGGTCACTCAACCATATTTTAGTTCATTGATAGTCGATATGTTGACGTCACACAACCCTCTTGTCCGAGATGCTCAATAATTAAGTCAGTTATACGTATATTGATTACACGATTACCGACGTGTTCTTTTACTTTTGTTTCTATTTTTAAAACGAAAATTACAGAGTAAATAAAGTGCGAAGGAGTAAAATAAACCATTATTAAACCAAATATTGAAACTTTCAACTTGGACCAAATAATAAGGGTTCGACGTTCGGATCAAAAACTCTCCACGGTCAAAGACCCAAACAACGCACCTAAAACTCGCTTGCAGCGAAACTTGCAGTTGAACTTTTTCGCGATGTGGTGGTAACGCTTTTCTATATTTTTACTCGAATTACTCACAAACAAATCGTTTGTTCGAACAAATGAATAAGGCGGGTGTTTTAATGGAAATTTTTTTTTCGTGAATTTACTTACGGTGGAAGATGAAGAGAAATGTGTGTTTAGTTATTCAATTCGATTTGTTTGTTGGTGGTGAAAAACCTATTTCTCGCGTTTGGATTTGGTATCAATTGCGCAGTGAATAGTCTCTGCAATTTATAGCTTGGCATTTGATGCAGTACGAATTGCTAGTCCAAAAATACTTGTACTATGCGCGCTTACAAGCCGAGTGGTATTTTTAATCGTTTTGTTATGTAAATAACCCAAGAAAGTCACGCATTATTTTTCGGCTAGCCATTCCCCAAATTACTATAATTAGAATAAAAAGGAATTTTAACATACCGGCAAGATGGATCTACTATGTCGAATCGAACGCCGTTTGCGAGCGAAAAACGATCCGACAAACTTCGAATTAACACTTAATTTGTAATTAATTTTACTTTTCGCAATTCTCTTCTCTCATTCAACCGACGAGTGTTTCGAAATTGCCGACATTGAAATTAATTTTAAATCTATTACTCATTCCCTTGTGTATATTGCTTGATTAAAGTGAACCTTTTATGGTTTTAACTATTTCCAAATTTGAATCCCAATAGGTATAGATGGAAAACTTATACCTAAAATATATTTCTTAGGCTTAAGGCTTCAATATTTTGTGAAAACTCCACATAAAGCTACAAAAGTGCCATTATAAACTAGAATAAGAGTGTTGTAAACACCTTTCCGAGGAAGTGGCGCTCCAGGCATGCGTGACGTCATTAAAAGTCCGCAAGGAATAATTTTCTTACGACGCCCAACATGATGATTTTGCACCTGTGGCTTAGAAACGACTTAATTATAATTTTGTGACTTAATTGGCATGCCCACTGATCACAGGCGTGTTATATCTTTTAATGCTCTAGAAGTTGTTTTCATTACACTGCGCGTTGTTGAGGGTCGTCTTCAAACGATTAGCTTCAAAAAATCGATTCTTTTGAAGACTTGGCATCAATGAATTAAGTTGAAACTTCTTGAAAATAGTTAGAGCCATTTGTTTTTTTTTTTTTTTTTTTTTTTTTTACTCCAGGGTTATTTACAATCTGCCTCTATTAGAAGTAATAAGTAAATCTTATATATGTACAATACAAAATAAAAAATTTAGTACGATACTAAGCGAAACGTGTAGGTGGAAACCCAGTGGTCTACACCTCTACAAGAAAAACCTATACGTCATATAGTTTTATGATTATTACTTAAATCTTTTAAGCCTAGTGTTTGTTCGCTTTTCTGAAAGCTTTTTAGCTAAGTCGTTAGGATGACATTTTAGTCTTGCACTGTATGTTTCACAATAGTTTGAAATAGTTTCTTTCACTGAGGGAATTTTTAGATCACTTGAGATTATTTGGTTCGTCACAAACCAGGGCGCACCCACTATCATGCGTAGCACTTTTGACTGGAACCTTTCAATGATTTGCACGTTCGAGTTAGACGCTGATCCCCACAGCTGTGCACCGTAAGTCCATACCGGTTTTAGTATCGAGTTATAAACTAGTACTTTGTTTTCAAGAGATAGTTGAGAGCTTTTATTTAGTAACCAGTAGAGACTTCTGAGTTTGAGCCCCAGTTGTTTTCTTTTGGTCCATATGTGGTGCCTCCAGTTCATTCGTCGGTCCAGGTGGAGCCCTAGGTATTTGGCAGTTGCAGCTTGTGGTATGACTTTGTTGTTTAACTTAACTGGTGGGCAGGTGCTTTTGCGAAGAGTGTAGGTGACGAGCACTGATTTTTCCTGGCTTGCCTTTATCCTCCATTTCTTCAGCCAAGTTTCGACTTCATTTAAGTGGCCTTGAAGAACTTGTGTTGCTAGAACCGGATCCGAATCGGATGTGAGGATTGCTGTATCGTCAGCATATGTTGCTACCGTTGCTTGGTTTGATACTGGTATATCTGCCGTGTAGATCAAGTATAAGAAAGGACCCAATACACTGCCTTGGGGCACTCCCGCGGAGATAGGCTTTATATCTGAGTATTCATCTTGCACTTTGACTTGGAAAAATCTGTTGTCGAGGTATGATTTTAATATCTTAAAGTGGTTTGTTGGTAGATGTGTTTTGAGTTTATACAATAGCCCGGTGTGCCATACTCTGTCAAATGCTTGACTGATATCTAGGAAGACCGCACTGCAATAGTTTTTATTCTCAAAGTCCGTGAGGATTCTGTTGACTACACGATGTACTTGTTCAACGGTGGAGTGCTTCTCACGAAAACCAAATTGATGGTCGGGAATTAGAGTTTTTTCTTCCAATATCGGCTTGATTCTTTTTAGTATCAGCTTTTCCAGCACCTTTCCAATGACTGGTAGTAGACTGATAGGTCTGTAAGAAGTGATGTTTTCTGGGTCTTTACCAGGTTTAGGAATCATTACTATCTGAGCCACTTTCCACTGCACTGGAAAGTAGTTCAGGCGTAGTACCGCATTGTAAATTATGGTTAGGAATCTTATAGCCTTCTCCGGCAATGCCTTTAATATTGTACCCGTTATAAGATCGTAACCTGGTGATTTTCTTGATTTAGTTTCTCTGTGTATTATGTGTTTTACTTCATTCATATATCTTTATAGCCATTTGTGGCATCACAAAATAAACAATCGGCAGGGAAGTCGCCAGACTTGGTAGCTGCAACACTCCGGATTCTTCCCACAACGTAGCGGCCAGCGATCAACGCCCAACGTGTGTACCGATGAAATCGAAGTTGGTTCGAATGTTGGCGCCAACATTGGCAGTATGCCGTCGAGTGTCGGTTTTTTGACAAAACATCAAAGAAATTGGCGCCAAGTTTGTGTAACCAACCACATATCGGACGCACGTTCATTTAATCTGTGTTTGTTAACGCGTACCTCGCGGTAGAGTGGAAGTTTTGAAAATATGTCGCAAACGCTGTGCAGTAATGAAAAAGTATTGGGTTTTTTAGAAGGTTGGGGATCATAAAAATAGGAGTACAACTGCCGATGTGTGGCAACGATTAAGGCCCGTCGTCCATTTATACGACATGTTGTACACGACATGTCTGCGACATGTCGTATCGTTTTTAAACCTGTGTTTATTAATTGAGATTCGTACACTTGACAGACAAATTATTTCTTGTTTTCTTGGTTAAAAAATGATACGACATGTCGTATAAATGGACGACCGGCCTAAAGGAGCCATTTGATATGGCGTGTACTGCCATCGATTTGAAACGCGATCAGATGTTCGCATTGGCTCTTAGCGAAGCTAACTGAGATTGGTCCCAATGTGTACAGTCGAAGAAATAATTATTGGCCAGTATATGTTTTGTTTGGCGAATACTTACGTCCACAAGTCCGAGATTTTTGCAATGGGATTTTCGCAAATTACGAAAAGAATGTTTTATAGTTATGGCACTCACAATTTTTATGACATTTTCTGCTATAGGAATAAGAAAGTTACTCCTTACTAGTACCCAATAAATTTTTCTGTGACTGTACATGGTTTCGCCAACTAGTACAACAAAAATGAGCAAATATTGGACTCAACATTGGCGCTTTCATGTGTGTTCTCGCAAGCAAATGGTCAGGGGGGAGAAATAAATAACAATCGGTGTAGACTTGACTTATTAGAATAAATGAAGTAACCAACCAACCAACAACCAACTAGCTAGGGCCTTGTAGACCACTAAAAGACACAAAATTTTTTGGACGAGTCGTGGATTTTTTAAATGTTGGGAAACGCAACCCACGATGCTTCTACGTGTCGATTTACTTTTTGATTTGTTTTTCTTCTTGGCGGGCTCGAAACGTTCAGTTTTAGCTTCAACGGCTATACAAAGGATATCACGAAATAGGTAGGTGCCTCTTTAAGCTAGTTTTCCATGAATATGTATAATTGCATACACTACATTTAAAGGGCCTTTCGCCTGTGTGTCTTAATAAATGCTTCTTTACTACTATGTACTAAGGTATTGTTTCTCATCTGTCCTCACATCATTATGATAGTCCAAACTGTAGAAACGGAAGAGCTGAAATTTAAAACAATTATACTAGGTCGTAGATCGCAGAGGTCATTGGGACCACGTGATACTTTATTGTTCGGCTAGATATTATCTTTTGGATTTCGATCCAGTTTTTTTCTAGAAGCCTATAGGACTACTACTTGGTACTTTATTTTTTGAAATCGACCTCCCTTTATTATTCAGTTGATTCAATACCAATTATCTCTGAGTATTATAATTTATAATGCGGCTTTGAAATGTTGCCCCTTTTCGTTTAATATGCCAGTTCATTATAATCACTATCAAATCTGGGCTTTTAACCCCCCTTTCTATAAAAAAATAAAATAAAACGAAACTTGTTTTTTCGCAAAGGTCAAGTTTTCAATTGTGTGCGCTTCTTTCGCTTTCTTGCTCTTTACATGACTCTGACCCTGCAGGTTTTTAAATTGCATGTCGTGTATGTGTTACATAAAAAGAACCGCAAAAATCGTTACGTCGTGGAACGTGCAATTTGTAAAATAACGGCATCGTCTCGACTATACATGCGTAAAACAACTCTGCACTCTGCAATATTGAAAAACCCACCACGGAGAGTTTAAATGGGTGTGTGTTTCTTCTTCGTAATGGTGGTAAGTGGCAAGAAGATGGTCTTGTTTGATTAAAATAATAGATTGACTCGTTCTTAGATTGTAACTGTTTTGTCACGAGAAGTTTTTATTGATCTATTCTATTTCATGATGCGGGTGCATGTTACAGGACTATAAGGTGCATTTATATGATAATCGAAGAATTAAAATTCATTTCACATTATATGTTACCGTAATGGATTATTGTAACAATAAAGAGCTGCTTAATACTATCTCTAACAGAGATCTTGAAGCTCGACAACGAACTTTGATGTGTGGCGATTTGTCAGAGTGTTGCGCTAATGGAACATTTTTGATTATTGATGCGCCACTAATTTTTGCACCATCAATTAAATATTTTGTAATTTTTTGTTTGTTAAAATATTTAACAAATTACCTACTCGAGGCGATATACTTCCAAACTAGTTTTTGTGCGAGTGGGTACGTCTTCTCCATTATAAATGCTGTTTCGGAAATTTGCTCATTTTGGTTTTGTATTGTTTTGCACCGGTAGAGATTGACATGGAAGCTTGGAAAGTTCTCTACTTAATTACATCAATTTGCTTAATTAAGATATTTTAAAAGTGATTAATGATCTCTTTAATGTCTAATTGCCGTTGTTAAATGGATAATATTTTTTGAACAATCGGAAAATTTTTAAAAAGTAATTTTACGTAAATATTGTTCGAGCTTGTTTGCTAAGTCTTTATCTTGTGACGTCGTTTGGGAAATAATTACTCTCAAATTATCGCTTCTTAATTAGTCGAATTGTAAACAAGCTTATTACGGCCCTTCACCTTTTTTTAAATTGCGCTTACCACAAAAATGGCGATTTTTTAATCTTTTGTGTAAAAATCTAGTTTTAAAACTAAATTCGGCTCTACAAAGCGCCGATTTCCAAGGCCCACATTATTTAATACCTATACTTACCTCCTCTATGTATGTGATCGTGCCGAAACGTTTTCCCTACAATTATGCACTCGCTAATATCCGGCTCGAAGGACCACATTTATTTAAAATATTGTTACAATATGACTTTACTCAGCAGCCGTTGCCTAGTTGATGACGCTCAAAAAGGCAGAAATGGCCATACCGGGACCGTTTTTTCACATTTTCTTTTACGACTCGAATTAAATGAGAGCCGATTAAAAATACGACGCCTTAACGTAGATTTAATTTTTTTTAAAGCAACTAAGGTGCTTTAAGGTGCACTTAAAACGGCTCACACTTTAACGAGGACGTTAAAATAGGTATAGATTTAAGAGTTAATGTTTGTAATTGAGACGACGCCGTTGAACCGACTTCGAAAATTGGCCAACACGCGTGCCGGTAATTTGGGCAGTTAACATAATTTTTTTTTTTAATGGAAGCTTTAAAAGGGTTTAAAGTTCGTCACTTTCACAAATTTAATTCCGAGGACAATTGTAACAAAAATACTGCAGTATAGTAAATTTATCTCCCCTAACCCAACCAACCACACAAATCCGAACTGTAACTTTCAGCGAGTCTGAAACTTGGACGTCTTCCTAAATCTCGTTTAAAACCAAAGCGTGGTTGATGCTTTCATCGTTCTGCCGTCTGAATATCCAGAGACGGATAAAAGGTTTTCTTGTATTTAAGTTTATTCCTTATTGTTTTCTTCCTCACAACTCGAAATGGTGGTTGGTTTTAACAAAATTTGTGCGTCTTTTTTTATTTCTCTCGCAAAGCACAAAGGGAAGTTTCCAGAAAAAGACGAAAATTTTTTAAGTACTTGCCTTTTCAACCCTTAAATTGAAGTTGTTTACGTTTGACATTTTTGTACTACTTACTTAATTAACGTGAGAGTTGATTAGTGGAATTAGTGGTCGTTTTAATTGGAATTTTAGTAGACGCTCATTGTAGTAAGGGATGTTTGCAGTAGACTGGGCCTAAGTCGGTCGAGGTTTATGTTTTTTTGAAATTTATTAATTGGATGATCACCGTTTTCTGTTGTTTCCATCTAAGGCCAGCAATACACACGTATTAATAGCCGCTCGAATCGCTCATCTTGAATTTATTTTAAAACTTGATTATGGTGATGTACAACGAGCGAGACGTGATTAATACATTAATATATACAGGGTGGTTACTCTTTTGTTTAAATTATTAGCTTGAGTTAAATGTGTTAAGTGTAAGGGATCAACTTTATGGAGCTTAATTCCGGACGTGTTGTGTAATTGGCTATCATCTTGTTTTCATTTAATTATCACTTGACCAATTTGCAATTCAGAAATAAACACATAAATCAATAGTCACTAAAAACCTCCTCTTTTTCTAGTTATTAATTTTTTATACACAATTACTATGTTGGTAATTGGTAGCAAACTAAACTAACCATTTCTCTAGCTATATTAGATTCACTTATGATAAATACATGCAATTAGAACTTTTTAAAAATTGTTAGGCATGCACTTCCTGACTTACAACCCATTTTGATTTTAATTCGAGATCTTAACTAAGAGAAGTGTCCGCTAATTGGCTCGATCGTTTATTAAATTTAATTTGAAAGTTTTTGCGACTAATATTTTTTTAATTGCGATACACACTTGCTTTCAATTTGAGATTAAATAAAAAAAATTGCCCAACTATTATTATTATTGTTGCGTGATTTTGTGCAAATTTTAATTGTTTATTGCGAGGTTTTTCAACTGTTTCGACAATAGTTATTAAAATGATGAAAAGTCCTTGAATTTTCTTCTCCGAATTTAAATTTTTGACCAGCAAAAAAGCGAATCGCATCCGAACGTTTACTTCATACCGGAAATTCCATTAATATTTTTTCGTGTACAT
This sequence comes from Malthinus flaveolus, assembly GCA_950108345.1. Taxonomy (NCBI): domain Eukaryota; kingdom Metazoa; phylum Arthropoda; class Insecta; order Coleoptera; family Cantharidae; genus Malthinus; species Malthinus flaveolus. The sequence continues at coordinate 5,625,918 of OX467285.1, forward strand.
TCAACTTCCAAAACATCACGTAGGAAAGTAATCCGCTTTTATAATCTTCGCTGTTTGTGGCACGAACTTGGGCTAAAGTTGTTATATTTTTCGTCGTGTCGAATGCAGGATGCCATTATTACCTAACAGTTAAAAACATTTGTTTGGTTATAAATACGTTTGTGGTAACGTTCGGTGTTTAAATTTGCACTTCCACTAGATATAACATACAACATTCGAATGGTGGGTAGATGAGCCAAAAATGATAAGCACAGGCCGTGGTGATATAATGCAATCTTTTGAATGAGCTTATTGCAAACAAAATCAGAGTCGTGCTTTATTGGGTCACTACTAAATTAATATGAGAATGAAAAATTATGAATCTGATCAGAGAATTTTTACAAAATCTGAATTTTTTTATGCTTGACGTAGAAATATATTTTGTGAAAGGGTAAATTTAACTCGAACGTATCGACTTACTTCGGGTGGGGTTTGGCTTATAACTCGAACACTATGCACTTTATGAGGAAAGTTATTTTCCACAAATGATATCTCTTAAGTTTTTTCTCTCAGGTGAACAATTTAGGCGCTAGCGCGAGTTAAAGTTAGAAAAATTTCCAAAATCGTCCAAAAAACGTTTTTAACGCTCAAACTCGAAAACTACGCACTTTTGGAGAAAAGTGTTCCTATACAAAAATAAGGTACATTCAATTTCCTACAAATTATGCTTCGTAAATTTTTTTCGTCAAACAAACAGTTGAGGCGGTAGAGCGCGTTAAAGTTTTGGTTATATTGGACATAGCGTGTCCGGGAGGCATAATGCCGAAATACAAAAATTTTGATTTTGACCGATGCAGGCTGAAATAGTATTGCAAATTAGTAATTGAACCGACCGTTTGTCTCTTAAAAGTGGCAACATTAACTTTGGGACGGCTCGAGAAGAATGGAGTTTTGCTCTTTTTTCAGTTTTTCGCTTATAATTTCTAAATTACGTACTTTTTAAGAAAATTCCTTCTATATAAAAATATACTACGTCCAATTCTCTACAAATTATGTCCGTTAGGTTTTTTTCCTCAGACAAACGGTTAGGGCGCTAGAACGCGTTAAAGTTTCACAAAAACTCCAAAATCGGCCAAAAACTTAATTTTTTTAGTTCATCGCTTGTAACTCGAAAACTATTCACTTTTACCGAAAAGTGGTCTTATACAAAAATAAACTACATTCAATTTTTTACAAAACTATGTTTCTTCGGGTTTTACTTCAGACGAAAGGTTTCGGCGCTAGAGCGCGTTAAAGTTTCTCAAAAACTCTAAAAGCGTTCAAAAAATTAATTTTTGTTAGTTTATCGCTTGTAACTCAAAAACTATGCACTTTCAGAGAAAAGTGTTCTTATACAAAACTAACCTACATTAAATTTCCTACAAAACTATGTTTCTTCGGGTTTTACTTCAGACGAAAGGTTTCGGCGCTAGAGCGCGTTAAAGTTTCTCAAAAACTCCAAAATCGCCCAATCGCGATTGTGCACAATATGTGTGCGTTTGTGCTTATCTATGAGCGGATGCTGGCAACCTCCCACTACCGCCACTACCCAAAGTCCCTTAGTTATCACTTTTTTAGCTTTGTTGTTGATAATGATTATCGCTAGTCAAGTGATGTGTCATGGTATACTGAGTGCCAGTCCCACCACCTCTGATTAAAGAATTGACTCACGGTTAATGGCCAATTGTCATGACAACTCATTTTCATTCTTTATTAACTGTCATTAACCGTGATTAAGTTCTTTAATCCGAGTTGGTGGACTTGGCCCTTAATCTTAATCAGTTAATCAATGAATTGTCACGACTCATTGAGTTGGTGGGACTGGCCCCTAGTGTACTTACATCGAGTTTCTCGTGAGATCTACCGAAACGGGTCAGCTATTGACAATTTTAGGTTTTGTTTTAAACAAGAATACGTATTGGAGAAAGGGGTTCCCCGAGAAACGTTGGCAATATTACGGAGTGTCAGGAAATGGCCCACTGAAGACTTCAGGTGCTCACAGAGACAGATGCGGCTTTGTATAGTTTGTTAAATAATTACTCTAGCCTTCAATTTGTCGTTTTTTTAAATATTTAATTCTTCCGACTCGCCTCCTTTGAGCTCGCATTTACTCTTGAAGTAGAAAATGCTCTAATGCAGTGTATTATAAATTATGCTTACATCATTTTTAAAACATATAACGATACAAAATTGTACTAATGGAAAAATCGTTAAGCATTGCGTCCATTAAAACTAAGTTAGATTAAAATTTCGGTTTTTTAGTCGACTGACTCACTTTAGATTTAGAAATCGAGCAATTTGGTTAAATAATAATTTCGCTCGAATTGCACGCCGTTTTAGTTAATGGCAATATAATAATTTTTGCAAAAATTGCACAATGGAATGCCGGTTTTTATGGCCGTGATGCGCTTTTAAATTGTTTTACAACTTTGTTGCAACTGTCTTAAATTACTAAATGCTCACAGTTTAGTTGTGAATTTAATAATGAAGCTTGGAATGGCAGGAAAAGAGAGGTTTTGATTGTTTGTAGTAGTGTTAAATAGTATTTTGTTTGTCTTGCTTTGAAACTCTTCCAAATAGCAACCATTTATCATCTTTTTGGCCAGTCTTCTGCCATAGTGTCGTCCTCCTGACATACTATGGTTCACTATATTAAGTTCTACAATGTCCCATAGATGCCCATAGTAGAGAGTTTTTCTCATTGTTTTCTTCAAACACTTTCAGGGTACCCTAGCCCTAGCAGCCGCACGCTAGTCGATGGAGCTTAACCGCCCGAGGGCTCGAATTCTAATTTGATGACACTGCACTTTGAGTGTATAGGTAAAAAGGTTGTTGATTGCAAAGTAAAGCTTTAGCACTTATACTCTTTGGAGCATCGTTATACCACTGTTTAAATCTTCTTGTCGTCGAGACTAGTCGAATTATCTCAAACAATGGGTAGCAAATGGCGAAGTCGTTAAATTAACTACAATTTAACGAAAAAAACCTTCGTCTAAAGATGAATGATGTGAAAGTTTAAAGTAATACTCAAATATTTTCTGTAAAACTATTAGCAGTACGTAAGTGCTGTGCGATTGTTATAAAAATACCTACACGTAACTCAAAGCGTAACACAAAGTTGTAATAATAAATAAATTTCCGGGACTGGGATGTACTTACATTTTATGTCGTGATGAATTATCGTTTATTGTTCTCCAATATAATTAATGTAATAAGAAATCTTATATTATAAAGTATAGCTTCACAACTAACGGCGTTAAATTTATGTTACGGCGAACTAATTAGTAGAATAGTCATTATTTAAGATTGTTTTTATCCGGCTCGAAGGACCGTTCGTTTAGAATCTCATTGTCGACTTTGAAAAAAAAACTCGGTAAATGAAGATTTATTCTGTTCGCGTACTTTGGAGCCTCGCTAATAAATAGGACAAACAGAAAATTTAAGTTGTGAGTGTGTGAGAGTGTGTGTATAGTGAAAATTAACAATTATTCTTGTCACAGTCCGTGTTGACTTGCCGATAAAACTTAATTTTATAACAAAGCTTTTGCCACGTGAGAAACAAATTACGAGTTGGGCAACTGTGACAAAAATTAACCAGTTTTATAAAACGACTTTAAATTTGAAATGCGTTGAAACGACGAGCAGAGCAGCGGTTAAAGCAGCAACAATAGTAGTAGCGAGTAGCGAGTAGCAAACGAGCAGCAAGCAGTCTCGAGTTGTGGAGGTAGAATTTTAATATTGCAGTAGGAACGAATTGTGGAATTGTTGTAAAATGTTGAAGACCTTGGCAAACAAACTTTCACTTTCTGAACCGTGATTCCTGCCGTAGCAGTTATGGAGCAATTTATGGACTACGGTGATAAATCGATATTTAAAAGTTTATGAACTTGAAGAAGGAAAAAAGTGTATCGACTATATCTTACGAGTTACTTCTTATAGGCATATGTACTGCAGAGCAGACATCGAATTTTTTTTTATATTACTCCGTTGTTACTGTAATGCGGACTGGCGAAAGGACAGAAAACATAAATCAAATAAGTAGTGGCGTAGTAGTGGAAATGCTCGCAGGAAGAATTTCCGACGGAAATTCTGAGTTCGAATTTTTTTTTAACAAGTAAGGATTGGTTTATTAAGACGAAATTTTATTTAGCGCGGCTCAGAAATTTAATATCGATGTTTTTTTATTCGGTATTGGAATGCTTTCTACTATCGAGTATGGGGGCCTTAATTCCAATTTCAGGTTGGTTTGAGCGGTTTGAACGAACAGTTTCACGTAGCTTTAGAAGCACAGTGAGATACATACTAAAAATTATTTGAATCGTCACATATCCGCAAGTGTTCGTCCAATAAATCGTGACGAGCACTCATAAGCGCTTAACACTGGGCGCCACTGGCGCTACGCACCCGACACTTCAGTATTATTGAGCGCATGAAACTGTATTTTTCAGAACTTAGAACCTCTTTTGACTGAAGAAACTCAACTCACTCATCACTTTTATCTTAAGTTTTCGTTGACTTTAAAATTAGAATCAACATTAAAATTTCTTACGTCCTTGTAACTCAATCCGTGGACATACTGTCGAGTATTTGTTAAGGCTGTGCAATATATCGATATCATTCGAAGTATCGATACCTTCGGCAGTATCGCCTAACGATACCATCAAAAAAGTATTGAGGTATCGAAAGTATCGAGGTTTTGAAGGAAACTGGACAGACTATCCAATTCATTGTGTATCAAGGGACCTCTTCTGTTTTCACTAAATTTACAGTAGACAGTCAAGTTGGGTGCATTCTGTATTGAACAAGTACCGAAAGAAGAAATCTTATAGTACCTACCTCGAAAAATATGGAGTGTTTGTTAACTAAAGAACTTTTTTTACTGCTCATTACGTCGCTATTCCCGATACTTTTTATACTGCGATACCTTCAATTCTTTCAAATTTTTGATAATTCGATACTTTAGACACCTCGATACTTACGATACCTAAGTATCTTCGAAACTGGAATTTCTCAAAGATTTAAAGTTGTGTGTATGTAATATACGAACTCGAATTTGAACTGCCGCTCTATAGAAAGCTGCCAGAGAATAGGATTTCTCTTGATGTCGAACGGAGAGAACGTCATTCTAGAGTTATTTTACTATGGCAGCTAAAATTTTGAACTTGTTTGAGTGTTTTTGTCCTACTATTTGTATTAGTACTGTTGTACTAATGCCAAACAAAGCGGACGTATTTGGAAGTACTTCAGATGTATTGAAGAGCCCCCGTACGTAAGCATTTCGATTGCTCGTGATTCAATATTATGATAAAAATCGAATGCTCGGAACAACACAAATTGCCACTCATAGTTTGAATATGTGCAATATATCGATATCATTCGAAGTATCGATACCTTCGGCGGTATCGCCTAACGATACCATCAAAAAAGTATTGAGGTATCGAAAGTATCGAGGTATCGAAGGTTTTGAAGGAAGCACAGACTATCCAATTCATTGTGTATCAAGGGACCTCTTCTGTTTTCACTAAATTTACAGTAGACAGTCAACTTGGGTGCATTCTGTATTGGACAAGTACCGAAAGAAGAAATCCTATAGTACCTACCTCGAAAAATATGGAGTGTTTGTTAACTAAAGAACTTTTTTTACTGCTCTTTACGTCGCTATTCCCGATACTTTTGATACTGCGATACCTTCAATTCTTTCGAATTTTTGATAATTCGATACTTTAGATACCTCGATACTTACGATACCTAAGTATCTTCGAAACCTCGATACTTCGATACCTGATATACGGTATCGTTCAGCCGTACTGTCGGGTATCGCCTAACGATACCTAAAGTATAAAGTATCGAGATATCGAAGGTTTCGAACGAGACCGTAATTCATACTTACACGGTGTATCAAGCGACGATTTCTATTCTCACTAAATTTGCAGTAAACGGTCATGTTCTGCACATTCTGTATTGGGCAAGTACCAGAAGAAGAAATACCTTGAAAAATCTGGAGTTTTTGTAACTAAAATAACCTTTACGTCGTTACTTTTGATACTTTTGATACTTTCTATACTTACGATACTTCGATACCTTCAATACTTTTAATTCTTTAAAATTATCGATAATTCGATACTTTCCATAGGTATACCTTATTCATAGATAATTGGAAAATAGCTTTTTGACTTCTAGGCTTAACACAGTTGGGGGTGTACTTAAAGTACTTAAAAATTTAAATAAGAGGGATTTTACCTGACCATTTGAATACCTTACGAATTCTATTGTTACTTGTTTTTATTGTTAGCATCCCTCTTATTTAAATTTTAAAGTACTTTAAGTACATCCCCAACTGTGTTAAGCCTAGAAGTCAAAAAGCTATTTTCCAATTATCTATGAATAAGCTATACCTCGGTACTTTGGATACCTCGATACTATCGATACCTCAATTTTTTCGATTTTTCGATATTTTCGATATCTCAATACCTCAACACTTTCTATACCTCGATACTTTTGATAGGTACCTCGGTACCTTCAGTACTTTGGTACCTCGATTCTTTCGATCTCTTGATACTTTCAGTATATCAATACCTCGACACTTTCTGTACCTTGATACTTTCGATAAGTACCTCGGTACTTTTGATACTTTGAATACCTCGACACTTTCTATACTTCGATACTTTCGATACATCGATACTTTTGAAAATAGTACCTGATTTCCGGTATCGTCCGGTCCTAATATTTGGTATTCGTGCATTACTTAGTGCGAATTGTACAAACTGAGCTTATTAGGGCAGTTTTAAGGTTAAACCTGCCTTATCATTGTCCTTTGCCAATATTAAACTTGGTTTAAGTGAGTAATGTACAATCTTGATAGGTGGATTATTTGGTCTTTGTTTTGTAAGACCAAGACCTAGATATAGTTCCGACTTCTAATGTCGAAATTATTATAAGGAAGTCAAGTGCAACTAAAATCTACCTTTAATGATCGGTTTTTCGTTGTCGCAAATTTCGATGTTTAATTTTATGTTATTATGTGTGGCTTTTTAGGCCACACGCCACGAACTTCTTCGGCAGCGTAAGAAAATTAATAACCACTCTTCGAAAATAATAATAATAAACCATTCGAGAGATGGCAGGTGTCTGTTGCTTAAATAATTTATAAATTTATTATTTTATCTATAATATTTGAAGAGAGAAGAAAGATAGTGAGTTTGCACAGTGGCAAGGCAAACTTAACCGGAAGTTAAGCAGCTACCTGTGTCGTCTATTTTTAAACCATCTGTCGTTATTTAAATAACATTAGTGCGCGGTAATTACTTTTATAGAGAAGTTGCCATAACTTGGCAGGAAAAATTTCAAAATCGACTTTTTTTATATCGCGTGTAACGTAATCAAAGTATTTTTCTCGATAAATAAGCCCTTTTTCACCTGCCTTTGCATAGACAAGCTGTTGGTCAAACCAGCACCTGCAAATTTTATTCTAATATAATTTTTAATCGAGCTCGATCTACAAGTGAGAGAAAAAAAACAAGCGAGTGTTAGGTATCGTTTTTGAAACAAAATTGGATATTAAATTTCGAGTGCTTTGCTCAGATTGAAATTCTAGATAAAAAGGACAGCGCTTTTTGGGGTAGAGAACATAACGGCATCGCGTGGATGGTCCTTCGAGCCGGATGATTTAAACACGATCGTATTTTAGTTATTTTCTGTACATTTGAGCAATGTTCGATCGAAACTATTCAGCTCGAATTTGTACACGACACGACAAGGAGCTCTCGATTGCTCAACGTCGGATCTACAATTTCAAATTTATTTGAAGAAATAAATTATAGAGTTGGTAATTATATTAATAGTGCTATCGATGTTACGCTATAATCATTATTTATATTTTGTAATTTTATATCGACCTGTTTTTTAATTTTTATTTCGCGCGCCTAAAAAAATTAATGTAAATTTATGTTATAATCCGGCAATTATCTATCTTGTCGTAAAACGTCTACGACAAGATTAATAATTTATTATTAAATTACAAAATCTATTAGTGGTGGCTTACAGCAATTTAATATCATTAATTTGCTAGGTAATATTACTAATAGGTGTTCATTAAGGGATGATTATGAACCGAGACAACAATTTGTTTGTTAGACATTTAATCGTATTTATCCTTTCGTTTTAGTTTCACGTTATACACTCGCATTTGATACCGTCCAGGTATTATTTCTCTTCATTATCATCCACCAGGCGATGATATTTAATCGAGGGAGAAGTGCTCAAGTAGGGAGAGTCGTTAGAAAGGGGTTGGCGATATTGAGAATCTCACGATATTAAAAAGATATTGTTAGGAGCGGTTTGTGTATACATCGATTTTTTGATACATCGGATTATCGAGTTAGTTTTTTCACGTATCGATTTGTCGATAGTACATCGAATTATCGTTTTCTTATCCACTAGTTGCAACCGTCTCATAAACGGCATTTAGTGATTTGGAATCCTCATTTAACCTACAGTTAAATGAGGCAAGTCGTACAGTACCGGTCTCGGGGCTTGAATTCTTTCACTCGATAGGAGGGATGTGGGATGTGGGGCTACAGAGAGTTGTTACCATTGATTGAATTCTTCAATTATGATGCATTCTCAACAAAACATAGGAACTTCCCAGCAGGTGGCAATTTTACCTTTACACAAAAACAATGATTCATCGTACATAGACAAAGAACAGTTACACTTACTCAAGGTAAGTCGATGACAATAACATTTTTCCCATATCGAACTCGCTCCAAGTCGGGAGGCGTTTGTAATTAATTATTAATTTAATCACAATTTATTTATGCGCCACTATTTTTATGAAACTCTTTATTATTACTTAAACGGAGTAATTTGGAATTTAAGTGAGCGTTTTAGTACAAATAATGATGTCCATTATTTTGAGCACGCCTTTGGAAAATGTTAAATTTAACGAACGCCGTTTCATAATTACTACGTGATAATGACGGATTATATTTTACTGGGAAGATTATTTTTTATGTTGAGACAAATATTTAGCTTTTAAGTGAACGCGCTTTCGCTTTATCTTGCGCTTTGATAAATGAATACCTTCAATTAGTATCTTTCTCTTTGGATTTTGTTTAAATGGGCGAATAAATCATTTTTTAACTCGACGACTAAGTAGCGTGTTAATTTTTTGGGGGAGAAGCATGCGTTTGTGTCGTTTTTGTGAAAGCCGCTCATTTGAATTTGTACTCAAACTTGCAGATGGTGCTACAGGAGAAGAGTGATTGAATTTATGTCGTTCTACGTTACTTTTATGATTTCCAACATTGGTCAAGTCAACTTTTTGCATTTTCTATGAAGTCGGGGTGACTCCGAACGTGCACTCGATGAATTTTGTAATTTACACGCACAATCTTTTCTTTCTTGCGCGTCTATTCTTATTGTTACGCAGTATATTTATTGTGCGCATTTATATTTTTTTGTTGAGTCGTTTCACTTATTGGCAAACTTGTTTCTTCACACACACACAAGTTTTTAACATCTGCAAATTTTTGCTATTTTGCAAGTGAATCGACATTTGCAACGATTCGACTGAAACGAAACCCGTTTTGTATGGGAAAAGTACAAGCTGAAAATGCCTTGCAAGTTACACGATACTATAATAGAAGGCTTGAAATTCTTTGTTGTTTAATGTGAATTGTGTTCAAACCGAGTTTTTCGATCTAACTTTATCTTTTGTATTTATTTACAAATTTTTTTTCTTATTTTTCTTTTCTTTTTAAAATAGAGAGAGGGCACGGAATTATTGGGAAAATGTTTCGAATCTGTTGCTACTGCTGCATTGCAGATATCGTGCTTTTTGTATTAACATATAATGTAGTATATAGCTATACGATAATGTAAGTTCGCCGAGGGACACTGGTGACGCTGTATAAACAATCCAAAAGACTTTCGCTTCGTCGTTTTATTTACAAAAAATATTTTGCAGTGAAAACTGCTTTATTTGTCGCGCAATTAATTCGTAGAACTTTACACTGTGTTTGTATAGGCTTGGAGCTCTGTTTAATATTCTGGGAGGCAACGTGAAAATATACTAAACCATAAGCTACAAATTTGTTGTCTATGCATGCTGTAAGAACGCTGCCACTCCGATGGGGCAGCATAAACTTTGGGGAGGCTTAGAAAAGTGTGTTTTTCGCTTGTAAACTATTAATTTATAGTTACACGTAACACGGCAATCTTTATTAAATAAAAGAGTATCTACAATTATTAAGGCGTTTAATCCAAAAAAAGCAAAGAAAAATGAAGTTAGCAAAATAAATCGAATATACATTGAATTTCCTACAAATTACATCTCTTGGATTGTTTTCTTTAGATACACGGTTCAGGCGCTACAGCGTGTTAAATTTTGCCAAAAGTTCCCAAATGGGCAATAAAACAGTTTTTTCTTAGTTTTTCGCTTATAACTCAAAAACTAGACACTTTAGAGACCACTGTTCCAATACCAAAATAAAGTACATGGAGTTTCCTACAAATTACATCTCTTACGTTGTTTTTTTGGATGAACGGTTTAGGCGCTACAGCGCTTTAAATTTTAGCAAAAATTCCGAAATATGCAAAATACTGCTTTTTTTTAGTTTTTTGCTTATAACTCGAGAACTTGACTCTTTTAGACCATACTGTTCCTATACAAAAATATAGTACATTTAATTTCCTACCAATTACATCTCTTGGGTTGTTTTCTTTAGATAAACGGTTCAGGCGCTACAGCGCGTAAAATTTTTAGAAAAATTTCCAAATGGGCAATAAAACTGTTTTTTTTTAGTTTTTCGCTTATAACTCGAAAACTAGACACTTTTAGAGAATACTGTTCCAATACCAAAATAAAGTACATGGAGATTTCTGCAAGTGCAAATTACATCTCTTACGTTGTTCGGTTTAGACGATACAGCGCTTTAAATTTTGACAAGAATTCCAAAATCTTCAAAAATACTGATTTTTCTTCGTTTTTCGATTATAACTCGAAAACTACACACTTTTAGAGAAGTGTACCTACACACAATTAAAGTACAGTAAATTTTCTACATATTATATCTTTTGAGGTTTTTGACGTCAGGCGAACGGTTTAAATTAGGCGCTAGAGCATATTGAAGTTTGATGTGTATCGAATGTGGCGACTAAACCAAGAACAGCTCTTTCATTTCTTGCGATGAGCTCTATTTTCACAATATCACTGTCTAGAGTAATTTTTCTAGATTTTTTAAAATGGAACACCCTGTATATTTTGTTCTTTCCTATGAAATTTAAATACTATACAACTATACACCTACACAGGGTACCATTATATGATGATTCTTTTGTATGTATACCCGACAAATGGCAACTCGTGCCGTTTTTAACTCGCACTGAGTAATATACTTTAGACGTTGGACAAGAGCAGCAGTATGTCTTAGGAGGGTCATCTAGAATACTGGAATTTCTCAAAGATTCGGGAATTCGAATTTGAACTGCCGCTCCATAGAAAGCTGGCAAAGAATAGAATTTCTCTTGACGTCGAATGGAGAGAACGTCATTCTAGAGTTATTTTACTATGGCAGCTGAAAGTTTGAACTTGTTTGAGTGTTTTTGTCCTACTAATTGTATTAGTACTGTTGTACTAATGCCAAACAAAGCGGACGTATTTGGAAGTACTTCAGATGTATTGAAGAGCCCCCGTACGTAAGCATTTCGATTGCTGGTGATTCAATATTATGATAAACATCGAATGCTCGGAACAACACAAATTGCCACTCATAGTTTGAAATTTTTGTATAGATTGTTGTATAATCGTTGACAATTCGAAATACCAAATTACGTAGGTACTTCGAGTTTGACATTTTTACTTCAATAACCTTTGTAGTTCATGATATTACCGATAAATTAATTAACGCGTAGGTTTCAAATTTGATGTATTTGTTTAAATCTTACCTCATATTAACTATAGTTATTGCTTATGTTATTTTTCCAATGTCCAATTAAAGTATCAAAGTGCTTATTTTTCTTTTTTTTTGTTGCAGGTGAGTCAATTTTGAGTACTTCTATATTGTTGTGATGCTATCCTACACGATTACACTCCTAAAAGGTTAAGTACATTTTTAACTACCATTAAAAATATAAATACTTGTCATAAATCCATAAAATAATTTAGTAGCCATTATATTATTATTACCATCGAGATTCGTATTAACAAATATACGAAGGCTCTTTGGTAATGAGAATTGGAAAAAGGGCATTGTTTAGTAAAAGAAAATGGCAAAAAAGAGTAAAGCAGCTGCGCTTTTACTAGCTTCCTCGGATGATATTAGGTTGGGAGAATGTTTATTTTGAAATTATTCCAAAGTAAAAAGGTTCTATTTTTAACCACTAGAGGGGGATTCGTCGATTGTTGATGTGTTTCTTCCAAGTTTACACGACTTTTGAAATGGGTTTTTATTCTCTTTTAAAAAGGATAATTTTTATTTAAAAATGACAAATGAACCTATTTGAATGCACACCATATGATGTATGAAACGTTTAAGTTACGAACTTTGTGTTGGTTATTCATGTCTGAAATATCCATTTATCATTCCATAGCGGGTAGCTTAATAAAACAACTTGGTAGTAAGCAACAACATTTATGAGCTATTTACCTGTTATAGCAACCAATATTGTGTAGCTACTTTTTATTGTTTATAACGGGGCGATATAATAAATTTCAACTTTATTTTTCTAGCGAACTGTTTTACCGACTTTATGCTTATTTTATTTAAAAACTCGAACCGGGCGTTTGTTTTCTTTATTATTCGTCTCTTTTTTTGCGCAGTTCTTAACCCACTTTTTAGAAGTAAACCAAAATTTTTGTTTGCTAATTTTCGCACACAAATAGTCACATTGGATATAGTGTGTGAGCTAATTTAGTTAGGTATATAGGTTGGCTCCTTAATTTTGTATTTTATTAATCACTTTTAGAATACGAGGGCAACACAGAAAGTTTCGGGAATAGTATAAAGACAAACAAGATCTGAACAAGAAGTGTTTGCTTTTCAATATACTCTTCTTTAAATTTGATACACTTTTCCATTCTTCCAAACGAGTTGTTAAAACACCTATTCCACTTGGAAGATAGGGTAGTCAGAATAGCGGTTTTGTGAGCTTCGACTGCATCTTCCGGCGATTGCGATTGCGCAATTGCGTTGGCCATGCAATTTATGTTTGATTTTGGGAACCGTGAAGAAGTCATTAGGACTTAAGTCAGGGTTGTATGGTACTTGTCTTTTGAGCGGTGGGAGAGCTTGCCTTGTCATGATGCAGAATGATGCGTTGATTTTGATTATTTTTTCGGAGTATCTTGGTCTTGTCTTGAGTAGGTAGCTACCTCTATAGTTTCACATGGGGACACACGAAGGCTCAGATGGGCTAGGTTCTTTTGAAGGAACTACATATAAGAACCCCGGGTTATTGACAGGTCGCTGCCCCCTCTATTGAATGATACATACTAAAGGGGTGTGAGAGGACCTCGCATATGAAGGACACATTTTTAAAGCTGACATCCAGTTTTTTGTAGCACTGAGACGTTCGATCCCTAGGTTCCGCTTATCTGTAGCTTTTTTCGAGGAGACAGGACTGTGGACGGACCCGTATTTTCTATAATACGATTGGGCTGTACAAAGCGTCGTCTGGCCTCGGAACAAGGGACTTTTCTAAAAAAAACTTTTCACGAGCAAACAAATGGCTTTTGGACTGAAGAGAGAGCTTCTGATCTTGGCGCAGTCATGGTTTTTCTGAAATGTACATAAAGTTTTGTTTCTCTGAATATTCATCTGCGGAATTGCCAAAAGTTGCGCCTTTTTGCTATGACCAGAAAAATGCAGCTGTGGTGTACGAAATTGCATAAGCTCACTTCAGCTGGCCTCGTTTCACTGGCGACTCGATCAAGACTTTTATTTAAGAAGTGACTAAGTACTGGAAGTAGAAGACCCTATTACTCGTCCCGTGGGTAGCAAATACAGTAGACTCGTTACATGATTTTTATTGACAGTAGTATACACTTTGCAATAACTACTTACTAGTAGTCGACTACTGGGGAAGGGATGGGTAGAAGAAATGGAAAATCTGTAAGTGTGAGGTGTGTGGATGTTTGAGATTCGACAAATGATCACGTTTAGTTTTGTAACAACAGAAATAGACGCCTCAAAGTGGGCCTATAAAATCCACGAGACCATGATAACTAGAGACCGATCACTACCAAGAGAGATACGAGGGTTTACAGTTTGTTAGCTTACAAGCTTCAACTAAATCTACTGCTACTACACGATGAGTGCTTCTGCTTCCTGCTTAGGGCATGCTTAGTCGACCTGGTGACTGGTAACATTCTGAATATTAAAAATCCACGCTTTTGTTCTTCTCTGCCACGCATTTTTCTGTTAGTATTAGATTTGTTGTTGCTATGGAAGTAACTTCAAGAATCAAATGCACGAAAATGTTGCGACAGCGTAATTGGAACGTTTTTTCCAATGCTTTGTTAACACCAGAATTTGCAATAATTTTTAAAGGTCGTCTCAACGAGAACTTGCACAACTAGCCTATAGGTTCTGTCTCGCATTATGAACTCCATTTTCAGAAGAACTTTTTGTTGGTTCTCCTCCTTCTCGACTTTTTATCCATTTCGTTTAGCGGGATAATTGATGGAATTAAAGTGTCAGTATTTTTATAATAAAATGCTAATTACAAAGTTAAATTACGTGGTTTTTATTTAGGAAATTTGGAACACTTAAAATGATATCACGTAATTACGTTTCTCACCAATTTGTCGGAATTCGTTTCGCACTTTTTAGTTGTTAAGATTTTTAATGGTGCGATGATTTGGCATTTTTCAATTATTATTTTATAGGCGTGTCTTATTAATTTTTATAAATATTGTTTAATGTTTTCACAGTGGCGGAACTATACTTTTGTTTCGTTTTAGCTCCCAGCCATATTGTGTCACCGGTGTCAAAATTTTTATGTTTCTTCTTCTTGATTTCTTCCTGCATTGCTCGTACGCCACACGTATGTATTGTATCGATAAATAATAAATAACGTCATTTGTATTTAGATTTTTATCGTTTCATTAAATTAAATTACCCAACATAAACATAAGTGATCTATCTGCAGGGGCCCTATTTATCATTTGTATGACGCTGCGAAAATTATACTTCGATATCATCAATGCGCGATATAATTTTATTTTTGCTAAATTACTTTACGAAGAATATGTTCATTAATTCGTAATTTTACTTTTCCTGTAATTTTCTCCACTCGCTTAAAATTGCAGGCTTTCTATGCATAACCAATTAAAAGATGATTGTATTCCTACAACGATTAAATTTATGCTATGCTTTTGTGTGTATGTGCATAATGTTTTTTTATCGTTTATCGCTTAATTAGTCGTGACTAATTGTTAATAATTACACAGTAACGCCGTCGAACGAACCTGAATGTCAACAAACCGATTTTTGAAACATCCTGTATCTGAATTGTAAAGCGTTTTATGTTCTAGTGTCGTAAAGTTTTCCCTTTCGAGTGGTTGTTGATTTTATCAAAATTTGTGTACGGTACTTTGAAGTAATTTATTTCTCAAATTCTGCGTATCGAGGGTGCGAAGGTGGGTTAGAGGCGTCGCCGACGTCGGGATCGATAACAATGACTAGTGCTGCTATTGAACGACCGTGAGGCAGGTTCTGCCGTCGATGGTCAAGGGCAAAAGACGACGCCCAAAATTTAACGTAGTTTCTCCGATACGCACGTTTTCTTTTTTCCTATGTTGTGCATGCATGTATCCGACGGTTCGCCTTTAACCTTATCCGAAGGTAGATTTAACCGAATGAAAATGCACTTTTTGAGTGTCATTTGGATTCGTAATCTTAATCGAGGTTTTGGAACATCATTAGTAAGATTTATTGCTAGAGTTGCCTCGTTTGGAGATTATCGAGCCTTTGGCGACTTTCTCATGGAAAGCAGGTTCTAGAAGACTGATTTTAATGTCACTTTGTCATCTTATTTGTTCGATGATACTGTTGTGTCTTTAAGTTAACTAAGCGAGAAGACAATTTCTAAAATTGCTCGTTTTTGTACAGTTTTTTCGCACGTTTAAAGCTCAACACTTGCGCTCTCAAACACTAAAATACCACAAAACTTCTCTTCCGTCCTATCTTCATCTCGTGGAACAAGAACCGCCACGGTTTAACATATCTGAAGAGCGTCAAAGCAAACTCATCTTAGTTTCACTATATGCAGCCTATTAATATTATTGTCGTAGACGGAACGGTACGAGGTGCGGCTCTGCTCTTCCAAAGAACAACATTCCGAGTTTAATTTTCGCATTTTCTGCATTTGGAAAAGATGAATTATTAAGTGTTAATTGGAAGCTATTTTCAGACCGAGGAGTCGAATAAAGAGAGAAGGCCAATGTTAATAACAGAGCCATCCTATCATATTAAATTGTTTATGATCAACCTGCACGGGAAAGTTTACACCCATCTTCGACACGAAGACACTAACTTACGATATATTTAAATAATTTTACATTTTATTTTTGCATGCATAAGTTATGGGAGATGTAAATGAGAAGTAATACTTTAAAGTGACTTCAAAATTATCTAGTCGTATTTATAGTTTCTTTGATTCACACAAGCCATGAATTTTCTCGACTCAGACACTCGAGTGTCGAGACTCGACACAAAGATCAGATTTTCGGAAATGAACTCCCAATTTATTTATTCTTGATCATTGTACTTTTGTTTGCTTTAGGGCTTAGGATGATTTCAGATACAAGTGGTGTAGAATCTTAATTTGATTGACTACTACAGACCGTCGTAAACAGAAACACCAAATTAGGAATATTTTTTATCGTAACGGTATCAACCGAAATGACAATACAAAAAGAAGAACTTTGAGTTAATTTTTGCAAACCGTCAAAAAGTAATTTTTGTATTTGCTCGTAAAATGTTCGTTTACTGCTACCTGGAGCGATTCATCGCTGTCGAAATACTTTTCACGAAGTTCTTTTTTCAAATTTGAAAATAGGCAATAATCGCTTGGTCCCAAATCTGGACTGTATTGTGGATGAACACTTTCTCCAAAACCGTATTACGTCTTGGAACTCGTCGCAATTTTTTGTCCTGTGAGCAGGTGCATTGTCTTGGAACAAGAGTACGCTTTTTGTCAATTTTCTCTCCCTTTTTACTTAATTTCGTCTTTCAATCGATGTAAAATACCAGCGTAGTATGTGCCTGGTATGGTGGTATAGAATCCCAAAATATCGTTACCACCCTTTAAATGAAAGTGGATAGGTTTCTTGTTTGATTCAAGATCATAAAAATGAACCGAAGTTTCATCTCCTGTGACAATTCAATTTATAAGAGCTGTTGGGCCATCACTACACAGCGTTAAAAACTGCTTACAGCATTCAAAACGATATTGTTTTTGAGGCACCCATCCTGCCTAACCTTTGACATACCAAGATGATCTTTTATAATCTTCAAAGTTGTCGATTCCGGTATATCCTTAATATTTTTGCAACTTCCTTTCCTTTAAGGCAGCTGAGCTGAGGCCGACTAAGCTCGCAAAACCTTATTGAAGTTTGGTATATCCTTTCTAAGAAACCGCAGTAGAAGTTATACCATGACTCGGCATCCTAAGCTCAATGGTTTTCTGGCTTCAGAAGCAGTGCAGCGCATTGATTAACTGATGGTAGTGAGAACTGAGATACTACAATCAAGATTAGAGGATGCTGGGTCAACGTGATGGTATTTTGTCCTAGAAGGGTGCCCAATGATTGGCTCTTGCATTTAATGTCTCAAGTGATATAGCCAGCCCCTGTGGCACAAATGTGCCTGAAGAAATGTTCTAGAGGAACTGATGATCTCCGCACCATCTGTGAAATATTTATATCGTTACTGCTTTGACCAAATGGCGGAAACAAATAATGGCTTCTCCTTCTCTGTTTGTTGCTTCACAAACCCTCACTTTTAAACCAAGCTTCACAGAGGGAGAGATCATTACCCCTTTCCTACTCATAGTTAGTAGATATGTAAATTATACGTAGATGATTGTGAGTTGAAAGAGTATGCTACGCTATCACTTGTACCTAAGTAAAATTACTATTGAATATAGTTCATTATTTTTATGGTAATGGTTCGTAATAATAATACTAATAATATAAAATCAATACATAATTTTTATTATCGGAAATTTGATAAATTTTTGAACTTTAATTAGTCAATTTGAAATCACTTTAATATTAAAATTAATGAAATTTACGACCACGATAATAATTTCGTGTTAATATTTTTAAAATTGTTTATTTTATGTTGTATTCATCGAGTTAACTATTAGTTATAAATTGGCAAAATGTCTATGACTAACTGTAAATTCGTCGAGTTCTACTCACACACATTCGCCTAGCTAATAGCGTATTCTTTGTTGTCGTTATATAACAGTACTCGAAGTTCGTGAGAAAGAGAAGAAATTATGCGCTATAACACGAGGGCCTTTTTTCTGTCGCTGTCTACGCAAAATAACGGTTCGCTTTTATAATATACGTATAGGTACTTAGAGACGCATGGCCCAAATTGCCTCGTCTAACAAGTCCTAAATTATGCAGACTTCACTTAATATCGCAGCATATCGATTTCCTGTTCTTTTTAATTTTAATTTAGAAATCGATACGTCAATTTATTTGAATAATTTCGTTATCAAATTTGTTTCACTTTGAATTTTCGTCTACGCTAAGTAGTAGGCCCCTTACAGACTTACAGAGTATATCAAATAGTGAGCAATGAGTAAAGGTGAGGACTAATAAACTTCCGTAATAAAATAAGTTACTACAGGGGGGCGAAGGGGGGTTATAGACTTGTTAATAGTTGTTTTTCATCTTAAATAATTCGCTCCTCACATTTTTAATTGGCAATTATGATATTTTTAGAAGTTGCCTTAACTAATTAGAAGTTAAAGGGGAAGGAAGACGTTTCCTGTGTGTTTTTACTGAGCGAACAAACATTTTAATTCTGTACAGAATTGATTCGCCATTAGTTTCTTCTATTGTTCTTTGATAGCCACTTTTGTGTTAACTTTACAACACCATCGCTTCTTAGTACGTACAGCCACAGAAAAATTTGTTGGGCACTAGTAGTAAGTGGTAACTTTCTTCTTTTCATATACGTTTTAGTAGAGAATGGCATAAAAATCCAGACTGTTGTAACTATAAAACATTCCATTTGTAATTCGTAAAAATTGCAGAGCATCAGAAATTGCGCCAAGTAACCTATAGTGAGTGGCCAATAATTATTTCTTCGACTGCACTAACGTACTATTATCTGTGATAGCACTAGAAAAGAATCTTTTGTACAACTTATGTTAAACAATGCACCTTTTGTGCCCAAAGTGCGTCATTTTTCACTGCAGATGAGATAGTACTGGCAAACTAGCGCAAAAGTGCTATGCGAACTACAACAGTGCGCCTACTTATCGCAGATACTGCCAAATTACGTCTTCACTCACTAAAAACATGCAAAACAACATAAAGCTCACTGCGGCCGTACTAGAATTGCTACTTTTATCACCCGAGCGATCAAGTGTTATTTAGGCTCTAGGTACAAATATAACTATTAATTTAGACAACTTTTTCTTATCTGATCAGAAAAAATCATGTGCCCGCCTACTTTTTGATCAAAATTGAGTACATAAAACGGTTTAATTTGATTCTGTTTAATATTATGGATTTATTGCCACAAATTCACACAGCTCTTAAGCCACACCTTCTGAACGAATGTATTTTGTATCTTTTTCTAATTTAACGAAGTGTTTGGTTAAAATATTATTAGCAAATCTTCATTTTTTGTGTGAAGTTTGTTAATTTAACAATGGTTTAAAGATCAAAAGTGAGCACCTCTCTCTTCGCGATCGTATATTGAGATTTATCTCCTGTCAGTGTTCAACTTATGCAAACATCTAAGTACATAAATTAAATTCGACGATTTATTTGATTCACTTTTATTGTTTTAATGCAATTTATTGAATACTAGTTGGATTGGGAGTTCCAATTTCATACCTAAAATTATAAAGATATTGGCAATTTTATAAATGTGATTGTAATTTAGGTGGTTGGCATTGGCGAATAAAAAGAAATATTGCTCTGAATTGAATTAAAAGAAACTCAATGCCAACTAGCCCTGTGCCCTTTTAAGGAATTAAGCTCAAACGTAGAAAGATACTCAAGAACATTTCTGTAAATTATGAAGCTCTTGTTGTAGGCACTTCAATCACTTAAACTAATCTCAATTGTCTGAAGACAATGAAAAGGCTGGTTTAGCGTTAAACCTGCCCTAAGCTCAATTTGTACAACCCGCCCTTAGTTTTCCAGTAATGGGCCTCGTCCCAAAATCCTCCATAGGTGTTTGAGTGTTGATCGTATTAAACGAGATAATCTCGGAATCATCAGAGTTAACTCCACA
This sequence comes from Malthinus flaveolus, assembly GCA_950108345.1. NCBI lineage: Eukaryota > Metazoa > Arthropoda > Insecta > Coleoptera > Cantharidae > Malthinus > Malthinus flaveolus. The sequence continues at coordinate 5,646,425 of OX467285.1, forward strand.
ATCAATAACTACTAATCCTGAATTAACTTGAAATATATTTGTCTCTAGAAAATTGGTTGGTTAACCCTGGCCCAAGTGTTTACGAGCTAATGTTATCTATTACCACGTTAAGATCTAACCTTATATTAAAATCGTGGAGTAAGTGGAGTGACACGGAGTCAAATCGGAGTCAAATCGGAGGATCGGAGTCAGAGTTAACTCTACGATCTGCAAATAAGGTTAGATCTTAACGTGGTATTAGATTACGTTAGCTCGTAAACACTTGGGCCAGGGTTAACCCACTAATTTTCTAGAGTCAAATATATTTCAATTTAACTCAGAATTATTTATTGATTTAGGTTAATCGTGGAGTTAATTCTGACTCCGAGATAGCTCGTTTATACAACTAACACTAACACTGAGAGGATCATACATGTAGAGACCGCGGATAAGAGAATGAAAAGTAGAAGCCAAACTTCTGCGGCACTGAGACAGCCTATCCGGAACCAATGGATATGCAAAGGATCCGTTCACAGGACGAGCCTATAACACCGCCGGCCTAATTGCAAGGAACGAGCTTCTCTATGAAACTCCCGGAAAGAAAAAAATAAGTTATCAGAGTGTGATAAACTCTCGAGGATTAAGATATGAACGGATCTATGCCCTAGACCTAGACCAATTAATATGACCTAACATCTTGCGTAAAACCCTATTCTTCTCCGGCTTTCTCTATACTTCCAAGTAGAGTTTTCTGTTTGTACTCTCTTCCCATAATTTCTGTTACTGATTGTTTTTCCAGCCGAGTGGTTTATAAGTCTCAAGAGACTTTCGTAAACTCTGCAACACCTGCAACTGATTGTTTATAGGCCAAAGGGACCTTCATTTGGACAACATGGAGAGCATTGTATCAACATTTGTTTAAAACTGGGGGCAGAGACTCGAATTGTCCGACTGAACAGAACAGTATTGCACTTATTCATCGATTGCGATAGAACTCGGAGACTCCCCTAGCTGTGCTAATAGCACTTTGTAAAATAAAACATCCACTTAAATGAGGCTCTTCAGGAACTGAATGTATAATCTATCTGTGCACTTCCGTCTTGTGGCGTATTGTACTTCCGACACGGGTTTTATGGGCCGACCTCTACTTACAGTCCGATTTCTTCAAAGAATGTTATCGGCCTGTTTGGACGAACTCTTTGTATGGTCACCATAGTTCCGGGTAATCCTTGCATTGGCAGAGGCTTCATTATCTTCTCCATAGTTATTCTGCTTGTCTTCCAGGACACTTGTTGTGTGTTCTAGGGTATGGTTTAGAGTTCAGAGTTTAAAGGGAAGATTTTCAGACTTATCGCCATTTTCATCTGAGACCTGCTCCCCTGCTTAGTGTTGCAAGCTTTCGCTTTCGGACTATTAATAGGTAGTGAAGAAGAGCATTGCATATTTTCTGTGAGGGTAATTGAGAATAGTGGTAACTGGTAACGTTTTACTTACTCCCTCCAAATCTAAACCCACACCCACTACGTAATGCATTGATCAGTTTCCAAATAAGTATTTAAAGTAGGTAGTACGTACTACTAGGTAAATAGAGTGTTTGCTTAAACCCAAATCTTAATATTTACCTTTCCAGTAAAGAAATAAATTTATGTTTGTAAAAATCTGCTTTATGTTGAAAAGATCAAGTGGGCTGTAAGCTATGATAAAATATGATGTTATATCCGTTTCCCGTTTCTCAGACGACTATACAAAATGACAAATTCCAAGGGTATTTCATTCGGATTGAACATTTTTATCACGACAATTTTTATTTTAAACTTTAAAAATGAAGACGCATACGTTTATAACGAAAATAAATAGCTGACAATCGAGCAAATCTCATCTAGTTCTAAAAGATGGACTCCTTGCGAAATTTAAAGACGAAACGATCGTTGAGAAGAATCGTAAATTGATCCTACGATGTTCTAGAAACCATTTGACCAAGTAAAATGGGGCGATTTTATGTAAATCGCCCTCTTAGTAAGAGAGCGCCAATTTCTCGAACGAGCACGAAAAATAATAGTTATGTTTTATATCTGATTTTTATTAAAGAAGGGTATCACGCTTGAGATGTTCCACGTGAAGATACCAGAACGAATTAATGTATAGAACGATTAAATTTGACACTGACTTGTTTTGATTCTACGCCAATGAACGTGAGCTGCTTTCACGACTAAGCTAATTATCTTTGCGAGCAAATTGTTACCTAAACAATGTTGTAATGAGTTGATGATATCATCGTAATGAATTTTACAGATGTTGTCTTCTATAAGGAATATGAAATTAACAATTGTTTTGCTCGTGAGCTTCTCTCGTGGACGGAGATGGGGTCGGATCAATGTCTAACTTTTCTTATTTTTAATAAATATTTTTGCATTTGAAGTTAAAAGACGTGACACACTTTATTTCATTTTTATTGTATTTATTTTTATATCGTATAATATAAGAATTGTAATCTCGTGTTGTATCTCTTGAAGGTTTCAGTTTGTACTTGACAGCATCTTCATGACTTCATAAATATATTGTGTATGAGAAAAAACAATGTAGGTTGTCTAAGTAAATATTTTTTTTATTTAAAAATGTTGTTTCTTCCTAAAGGAATTATAAATGTAGGTCTTATAAATAGCGATAAGGACACTGCTTTATCTTGAGAAGTGAGTTCTAAGTCTTTTAACTTTGTAATAGCCTTATAGAGGCCAAAAACCAAAAGTTGGCTGTTACTTCCATTATTTATTTATGCCCCAATTCGGATATACTAATCGTGATTTGACTGGGAAATTAAAATCGCTGTTCGGATTTCATTGTGAGCAAGAATGTAGAATAGACCAGGAACTAACTACACCGATTGGGGGTATGTGCAGAATAAAATATCACATATTACTGCAGAAATCTAGGGTGCGTCGTGCGTGTAGGTATAGGAGACGACCTTATAAAAACAAGATGTAAACTCGAGTGGTATATAGTACATGTATGTATAAGTATAGTTAGGTCGAAGTATCGATGGATCTGGATTATTTAGGGAGCGGGAGGCAGCTCTCTGCTCTTATGACACTTACTCTGGCAAGCAGGCTGGCAGCCATGGGAAGTCCCCCCCAACAAAACAAAGCACATCTTCAACTGTTCGTCTTCTAGTTTACATCCACGACATATGGGATTATCTACTAAACCCAGTGTATGAAGATGCCTATGTAGTTGGCAGTGTCCCGTTGGGGTAGATGGATTGTATTTGTTCAATCAATCAAAACGAAATAACTAATTTTCTTTATTTTCTGTTTTCAATTTTATCATAATTTGAAGTCCATTCTCCCAACTCCTTTCTCTTCTCAGTGGAAAAAACATGAAGTCAGCCCAAGATAATCCAGTTCGGTTATTCCTCTACGACTTAGTTTTGGGCGAGTTGGAACGACTTCATGCTTTTCTATAGTTCAACCACTATTACCTAATAGTCGTCTACGAATAATGGCGTATACAGGACTCCCTCTTCTGTAGGTATTGCTGTGGTAACTAAATTTCCTTTCCATGTCATTATAGCTTCTTCTGGTAAGACTTACCTACATAACCATAGACCATAGCGAGAGGAACAGTCTTGTCTACCTATAATTTGTCAAAAGTTTTGCAATTTAGGTTCCAGTTTTTCCAAAACTTGCACGACTTTAAATAGTGCCGTAACTATGAAAGTTAGAAGTGTAAGATGGACAGACAGATTAGGTTAGGTTAGGCTAGCTTCTAAAAAAACTCATTTTTCATGCCGTTCTAGCTTTTTCTGATATGACAGTCTCTCAATTGAATTTCTAAGGGCGAAAATACCGTCAATCTAGGACCAACCTGCCTTAGATCCATTCTGTTTTTTGTTTCTGATTTCTGAGATTTTCTATTCAATTAGTATTTTAAGAATTTTAATATCATGGTGTTTCTACATGCAAGGGGGCTTTATTTACTTATACATACTCAATACAAGTTCAGGTCGCTCAGACCCAATACGACCGGGTGCGAAGTAGTAATGGTGAATAGGTTTACCTCTATCTCTCTTCCAAATCTTTGTACAGTCGGGTAAACAAATGTTGGCCAATATAGGTTTTTTTGTGAATACTTATGTCTGCCAGTCAGCAATGGAATTTTTACGAATTACAAATGGAATGCTTTACAGCACTCTCGATTTTGATGCCATTCTCTACTTAATGTTACCAGTTACCACTTACTAGTGGCCAATAACCTGTAACATATTTCACTTTTCAATTTTTAGTATTTTTGACTAGCAGTGCTTCTTCAGCATGAGATGTTAGGTGTGGCTCTTACGGGGCGGGGTACCCGACCGATGATCTCAAATTTGAACAGCTAGCTTTCCACCCCCTCAGTAACCAACTAACTAGCGAGTTTAACCCACGTGTTGTGAATACGTTGTTTTTTTTGTTTGGCGAACTAGCAACTATGATGGCACTCGGCTAGTTTACTAGCTAATAAAGCCACACGCCAGCGAGTAAGTAGCCCGGCTTTCAACTTGGCAGATTGTCGAGTTAGCTAGTGAACATGATTACACTGAGCGAGTTTACCAACAGCTAGTGAATTCGCCGGCTAGTAGCTAATAAACTACTTGCTCAATGGTATAATCGACGCTATAAACAAATGCCACTTATTTATTGGTCGTTTAGTTATCATCCCTATCATTTTCCATCTATTCACTTACCGGGTTTTTCGAAATTTCTTTTGAAAAATGCGAGAAATGAGCGAATTTTTCAAAAAGTAATTAAATGCAGAAATGTTTCTAAGCAGACCCAATCTGCTTCATAAAAACGCGTACGTACTGAAAAAGTTTTGCCATTTGTTGGTTAAGTTTGAGTACGATTTACCATTAGGGCGTCCTTCGGAACCCCACGCTGCCGAAATTGGTTTCTATTTACCCACGAACCGAGACTTCTCTTTTAATCTGTTCTGTATCCCGACGTGACTTAATCATATAGACTCGCGGAGCAATTTGAACCGGAAATTTTTTTAACTAAATCAATTTTAGCCAGTTAATTGAGCAATTTTTTGAAAACAAAAAGAAGAAACATGAACTTCCAGTTGCGTAAATGTTTTTAATTTGCATAATTCGATCTTGGCGGTGAAGCCCCCTAATACGATTAGATTACTTTGTTAATTTTAAGTAAGTGGTTGAGGGAATATTGTATAAGATGAGCATTTGTTCGTGTAAGTTTTATAATTACTTAGTACGTTGGATGTTTCGGTAAACAACGTTACTATGGCAAAGTCTTACGTAATGGAAGTTAGTAATGTAGGATTTCAGGAGGAGGTAGACTGTTATTATAATCAAAATTTGTACACAAGCGCCATCATTATGTGGTTCGATGTAACGCACAAGTTTGACGTCATATATTCTGTGTTTTTGTTCAATATTATCGTCCACATACAACAACTTTCGAACGGACGATGGTGTGTGAGGTGTTGGTGCGGAATGCTGGGCACTCTCCGTCCGGCAACTATGACGTCTTCCTATTTATTGCCCTCTCTTATACGGTCTATAATTTAAAAAATTGTTAGTGCATAAACTGATTTAAATAAAGCCGATCCAAAAAATATTTGAAGAAAAAAAAAGTTGGAGCCATCGAATTTAATGCATCTTTAATATTCCTTTTTTATCTTGTTTGTTTCTTTTTTTGTGTCCCCAAAAAGATGGTTTTAGATCAGATTTCCAAAAATTCAATTTCCTTCTCAACCGTAAAATTTAAAAGGGATGCACAAATCCCAATTGGACTTTGATAAGTTGAGATGTGGGAAGTTTTATGTTTCTGACAGTTTCTTAAATTTCAAGAGAGCTCCCTCCATAAGTGTTTAGTCCTTACCCTTTTATATTTTAAAACTAAGTAATTCAAACTGCCTCCTAATTTTACTAATTATTTCTCTTTTGTTTTAGGTAAGATGAGATTCCGTAACGAAATCCTTGTCCAATTTCTGTGAAGTTTGACCATGGTAAATAGAGATGGTAGGACTTTTTTCGCATATTTTAAAACGGGAGGGGGTAATTAATATTTTAGTTTTTGAATTTGTATCGATTCAAAGGGTGATTTGTTAAACGGTTAAACGTAAAACTGAACTTCGTGCAAATCGTTTGCTTTTACCCTCTTTACATAATTTGTCGCCCCATTGCGGTAGGACGTAGCATTGTCACGTAAAACTATTTTATTTTGGAGCTAGATTTTGGTATCTTGAACTAGATTAGAAGTTGTTTATAACAAATCGATGCCCTATTTAGAAACATTCTTATCCGCCACTTTTATTATATTTTTTTGAAGTGGGTGGTTGAAATGTTTTTAGACATGCTCCTAAATGTTGTGGTACCGTTCCGTCTTTATTCATCTTTACTTACAAATTTTAGAATAAATAAATTTTGTAAAACGAGCAGCGCAGCGCGCCTCAGGCGTGCAAATCAAATCAAGATCAAAAGATGGGCCAAAACTTTTTTATACAGTGTGTCCAAATAGGTATAAAATATACTGTACAGGTGTACAGCTCAGTAAATATCCACCTTTTAGAAAAAAGTTTTAAAGAAAAGTTGTTTATCAAGTAGTTATCTACCACCTTACAGACATAAACTCGAGTTTTTGTTAAAAACAAAAGCACAGCGAATAACACTCGTAGATTTTTAAATGGCAAGGTATGTCGTTATTATACTCATTCGATAGAGGCCCTTTTTCTCTTTTATTATTTTTTATTTTTCACGAAAATTTTCTTATGTGAAGGCACCAAAGCTTTACATGGCCGAAAAGAGAAAAAGAGCCTCTATGGAATGAGTACAATAACGCCATACCTTGCGATTTAAAAACCTACGAGTGTTATTCGCTGTGCTTTTGTTTTTAACAAAAACTCGACTTTATGACTGTAAGGTGGTAGATAATTACTTTATACACAACTTTTATTTGAAACTTTTTTCTAAAAAGTGGATATTTACTGAGCCATATTATAGTTTATTCCATACCTTTTGAACACACTGTATATTGAGATATTATTCTGAAACTTCAGGAGAAAATGCAAAAGAATGCAGCACGGAAATACATTTCATAATTACGGAAGTCATTTTGTCATTGTATTATAAAAGTATCTATTTTAGTGGTTTCATTTTGGGTCTACAGGCAGTCATGACGTTAAAAACGTCCCGTTTAATGCCCACGGGCATGGAAAAAAATTAAATTATAATAACAATTTAACTAATTGTGCCACTACTTGTTTTTAAAATACTTCATAACTATTTTTTTCAAATGGAACCACTGTGAACCGTTACGAAATGCCGAGGTAGGGATGTTCTTAGTTTGATAGCAAATACTCCATGAACCACCCATTAACAAATAACAGTTAGGTAGTTATTTTTCACAATTTATTAATGCCTCAAAAGATAAAAATTGTCTAAAGTATGATTATGATTTGGCTTACACCCGGTATAATTAATATTTATCAACACAAATTATAAAACCCAAGAGGAATTCCAAGCAATAATCGTAAAACGACTACCTATATCAAGTTTTTATCACTACATTCGAGTGATCGTTAAATACAAAATAATTTATTAATAAAAATATATATTAAACAATTTTAATTGTTAAAAGATATTTGATAGAACAACTCCTAGTCACTAGCTATTATAGTGGCTAAATTATTGACGTAATGTGGGGTCAATAGGAGATGAGGCGAGCGATCAAATTGAAGAAGGAATTTTTTTTGGGAAATGTACTACAGTCGTCGAGTACCCCTCATTTTTTATACAATTTTCGTATGTTAATAAGGTCAGAACACTAGCGTTTTCCTCTTGTTGTTAATATTGAAGTGTGATGGGGAAGTCTCTACAGTAGGTTTATGGGTCGTCGAACAGTTTCTATCTGGAATATGAGTTCTTATAACTCTTAAACCTTTGGGGGTGGAAATATCAGCTGAAAACAGTTGGGAGAAAATAATTTTTTGAACTATCAATTGTTTTTTTGCGACTGTTATTTATAGTTTTCACGGTGTAGCTGGCCATCTGTTTCTCAAAGCACGTTCCAACTGTGCGAAAATAGTTTTGAAAACCTTTCAGATTTCAGGACGAATTAAACAAATAAATTAAACTGAGCTGTTAACATTTAATCGCAATATAATTTGGTCCTTACACTAAATGTTCGCTCTTGATTGGTCAGTAGGCGGGTCGAATTAATTTAATGCAACTTTATATGAGCCCTTAGTTTCCCCCTTTCTTCAATTTTTTTAGCGTCGATAAGTGCTGAAATTATAGCCACCAAAATTTCGCTGCAATGGAAACACGAAACCGATGCACGTATTGCCAATAAATATTGATTGTATGACGAATCCTTATCCATATTTATTTATTTACGCATTTACGAGATCCTAGAGTCTGGCTGCTTACTCAATACTCATCGACCACGTTACCTTTATTTTCTGGAGCTTATAATTACGTTCTGCACCCCCAACTTAATTGCGTTATCGTTATAATCTCTATGAAATTTTAATCAAGAGGCGAGTTTTATTTGAAAATACATAGGTTACATAGATTACGTTTATAATCCGTCATTCTTCTTCTGGAGAAGTATTTTTAACACTTTGATCTTCAACCAAGGCTCTACGTGGCACCCTTAAACTTCAGGCTTAGCTAAAAAGAGAGGCACTTATTCATCTGATACCTGGTTATATCATTAACTCACAATTTGTAATGAACTTCATCGTTTTACAGTCAATTCGGCACGTTTTAACTCCGTTGAATTTTATTTACAACCCCATTTTTGTTATGCAAGAGAAACAAGTTTTAAAGGGATTACGTAGCAATTATTACGAGTAGATTAAGGAAAATTTTATTAATTACTGTTTAAACTCTTTGCTCCCCTAAACTGACAATGTTGTGGAATTTAACTAACAGATAGGGACGTAAAGCCTTGATTAATTATTTCCTTAAAAGATTTTTAAAACATGATAAACGAGAAAACGAGTCGTTTTTTTGAAACAACATGGCGCCGACTTTGGAATTGGCCGAAAGCTCTTTTAGCGGTCAGCTGATAAATGGCAAATTGGCGAGAGAAGGGGAGCTTTATGGGCTAACGTTCGTTTTAGAGAGGAGAGCTTGTTTGAGCCCTCGTTATCATTTTATTTCGCCTGTGACACTAAGAAAAGCGTTTTATATTTTTTGTCCGGACTGACTGAAAAAAAAGTTATTCAAGTTTTTCACGTCGTTCAAGTCTCCAAGAAACTGTTTTTTCGCTTATAACTCAAAAATTACGCACTTTTGGAGAAAAGTGGTTCTACACAAAACTAAAGTAAATAATAATATTCCCTTCAAATTTTATTTGTTTGGTATTTTCCTCAGACCAACGGTTTAAGCGCTAGAGCGCGTTAAAGTTTTACAAAGTTCCAAAATTCTCCAAAAAACTGTTTTTCCGCTACAACTCGAAAATTATGCACTTACGGAGAAAACTGTTTGTAAACAAAACTAAAGTGAATTCTATTGCCTACCAATTATCTCTTGAATTATTTTCATTGGACAAGCATTTTAGGCGCTAAAGCGCGTTAAAGTTTGACAAAAGTTCCAAAATTCTCAAAAAAACATTTTTCCGCTACAACTCGCAAATTACGCACTTTTGAAGAAAAGTGTTTCTATACAAAAATCAAGTAATTTCTATTGCCCACAAATTTTATCTCTTAGGTTATTTTTCTACGACAAACGGTTTAGGCGCTAGAGCGCGTTAAAGTTTGGTATAAATTCCAAAATTTTAAAAAATAGTTTTTCCGCTACAACTCGCAAACTACGCACTTTTGGAGAAAAGTGTTACTATACAAAAATCAAGTAATTTCTATTGCTCACAAATTTTATTTCTTAGGTTATTTTTCTACGACAAACGGTTTAGGCGCTAGAGCGCGTTAAAGTTTGACAAAAGTTCCAAAATTCTCATAAAACTATTCGGCTACAACTCAAAAATTACGCACTTTTGGAGAAAAGTGTTTCTATACAAAACTAAAGTAAATTCTATTGCCTACCAATTATATCTCTTGAATTATTTTCATTGGAAAAACGGTTTAGGCGCTAGAGCGCGTTAAAGTTTGACAAAAGTTCCAAAATTCTCAAAAAACTATTTTTCCGCTACAACTCGAAAATTACGCACTTTTGGAGAAAAGTGTTTCTATACAAAACTAAAGTAAATTCTATTGCCTATCAATTATATCTCTTGAATTATTTTCATTGGACAAACAGTTTAGGCGCTAAAGCGCGTTAAAGTTTGACAAAAGTTCCAAAATTCTCAAAAAACTATTTTTCCGCTACAACTCAAAAATTACGCGCTTTTGGAGCAAAGTGTTTCTATACAAAATTAAAGTCAATTCTATTCCCTACAAATTTTATCTGTTCGGTATTTTCCTCGGGCAAACGGTTTTTCGGATCTTTTCAAGATCTCCCTGCTTTCCAACTTTACAACTCGGTTGCCCGGCCACATGGGCTTGGATAATTCCAGGGCGAAAATACTTGGTCCTGTAGGAAGATTTGAATGAAATTATATGAAAACAATGGGCCTTAATTAATACCTTCTTTGCCGAATTTGCACACACGCGCGCGCTCGCCTAACGGTTAACGTCTTATCATCAAGCGCGTCATAACGTTGTAACTTCAAGTAGGTTACACATTACATTACTCAAGAATCTTCACATACATAATATTAAAATTAAAAGCATATTATATCAACTCTCTCAACACTTTGAATTAAGTGAAATAGGTTAGTAAAGTTAATTCATTTTTGGTTCAAGTTTACTAATTTTACTTTCGAGTATTTATCTACCGTTGTTGCCACTTTTTTTCGTAATAAGCCGAGTTAAAAACCGTTCGTTTTACCTGTTATCTCGTGAGTAAACCACCGACTGGCTTTTTTTTTACACGTGTAATATGCGTTAATAAAAGTAGGACATAGTTATTAATATTATTTTACATAGGTTCGCTTGCAAATCGTCGAAAAAACTTCGATTACGTATTAAACCGTGACGTGTGTTTTTAGTATTACACGCAATGTAACTTTTCAATTGAATTTTAATTAATTTATTTCCGGTAGTTCCTTTTTCGTTATTTGCTTCTTTCACTTTTTGATTAGCTTTCAACTTCTTCGACGTTTTTTATTTTAAGTAAATCGTTCGCCCTCTCGTCGGGCTTTTGAGTGGGGTTTTGGAACGGTTTGGGGGCCGTCTTTGAGTAAAAAATTCGAGAGATGGTCAGTTTGGCTCAAGTGCAAGTTGAGATATGAACTATGAAGAGTAGAGTTGGCATACACCACTTTACACGTAATGCTCTAGTGGGAATTTAAGAATGGGCGTGGCTACTAGTCTAAGTTAGTCCAATGTTGAAATTCGCGTTTATTTTCATAATTTTTTTTTCTATTTATGTCACGTAAAATTCACAACAAACCGCGTGTGTATTATAGTTTCAGTTGTTTCCACTCCCATTTTGAATAACATTGTTCCACATTCTTAAAGCTGAGGTAGCATAACACATGAATATGTTAATGCCCATGTTCGTTTGTTTTAGTTGAGAGTTTAATTTTTAGGTTAATACTTTTTCGTGTTTACCTTTATTAAAATTATTATCGTTAACTATACCATACACTTGTGATGTGCTAATTGCTTATCAATTATGTCAATAACGTGTGCCCACCTTGGTTTCTGACGAACGTTGTTGCACGAATTGTAGCACCCAGTTTCGTCACAAAGAGACCTCTTCCAAACAAAGCCCATCGGATTTTTGCATCTTTAGAATTTTTTGCCAAACGAGTCTTTGCCATTTTGGCAACCCCATCTTTTTGCTACACAATTTTCTATTGATCGTCTTCTCGACAAAGGCGCTTTAACGTTTTTTAAGTTGTCTCTTTAAGTCTTAAGCGCACAATTCTTTTTGAATTTATTGTTGTAGCGAGAGTACCTACGTTATAAATAATATAATTGCTACGAAAGTAATTACGCGATGTCTGCAGTTGTAAGACGACCGAAATTAATTTGTTAAACTGTCGACTTGGGTTTAATAAAGAATTTGTAAAGGATTTCGCATTTCCAAGTTTAATGTTGAGACGTCAATTAGATTTTTGGGCGATTGTGAGCGACAGGTTCTAATTTGATTTTTTTTCGTTTCGATCGAACCTTATTTTTTTGAATCCGACCGTGTGGGTTAAATTTGAGCAAATCGTCCCAAACTAAAGTAACTCCTTATTGGTTTATTTGTTTACTAAAGAACTACATAATTAATTGCGAAATGAATTTTAACGATAATTAATTATGATGACGTCCTTTACGACGATTTTTTTTGTAAATCTTTGTCAAATTTGTAGGTATTCGTAATAAACCAGCATATTGGAACAGAGGTCGACTTGATAAAAAAATTACTATTTTCGAAGCAACCTTGTTCGATTACGGTAGAATACTTGAATCGGCTGCGTTCGCAAATTTTCACGACGTCATCGCGACCTACTAACCCCATTTGAGAAGTTCGCGGTTGTAGTGGACGCCGCTGGTTGCCATTGAGTAAGCAACCGGCTAGGAGCGAATATGTACGTGTGTGTATGAAGCGTTATTAGTTAAATATGCAAAAATTAATTATTTGTTTGGTTAACGAGCGTGTTCTTTATAAAAATGTGTGCCTAAATGTGCTTTTTTATTAAGCCGAAACGTGTTTCGATTCGTCAATAATGTTCTACAATGTGCGTGACGTTTTTTCGATTTTTGTCACTTCGCGAATGTGCACTTGTGTTCGGTTTCTCTGATCGATGGGATTAATTTTTAAAAACTTGTGATTTATGTGTTCATCTTTATGCCTTATGTGTCTTAAATATTGCCTGAAGCCTGCCAACTGTTCCGTTCTAGTCGTCGACTAACATCTGTTAACTGTGATAATGTTGGAACACAGCATGTATTTTAACGTGCCTCCATTATGTGAAGAGGATTCTTCATCTAGCTTTCTAGATTTTTACACTCGGTATGATTTTTTCGATATATTTTTTTACTCGAGGCGCAGTCGGGATGATTTTTTTCTCCGACATTCTCCAAGTTCACGTCGTAGTTTTGTCCGGTTTATCAAAACTTGCGATTCAAGTTACGGTTCATTTAATATCAATTTATTCATTTAGTGCTGATGACAGTGTGTGGTAACACTTCGAAGATAAGACGTCAAAGTGCTGATCTTATTTTAGTCCGTTCCTACTCGATTTCGTTCAACTAGCCGATTAGGAAGTAGCCCAACTTTTGATTTAAGACGCGAAAATATTTGAATTTATTAATTTATTTTAAAAGCAAAATTACGGTGCGGAAGAACGACGTTCTTCCAAAGTAGTAAACACTGCTTTCAGAAACAGATGTTTAATATTCATGAAGTTGAGCTTTTACGTCAAAAATTCAAGTTCTCGAACTTTTGTTGCAACGTTTCAAGCGCGTTTCAGACGCGACAGAGATCAAATTTTAGTTTAGTAGCCCTATAATTTTTCACTTTTTATAAATTCGGTGGAGGCGGCCCTTTTGTTGGAAATTTAAGGGCCGTTAGATCAGAATTAGCGTTTTCGTACTATTAGTAGTTCAAATATTTAGGTCCGGGCTGGCCGGAGCAAATTCGAGAAATGGAAGGGTGGAACATTTCACTGTTTCTTCCAGTTTATGATTTCGACGAGTAGTGGATGTGGATGGGATACAATCTGAAACCTGGAAAATTAGTCAACTTTAAAGACGGACTCATTCTTTAGACAAAACTCGATTGTTTGCTCTTCTATCTGTAACCCAGCAGTGCCGGCAGTGCACTTATTCTTGTTGATCTAGGAACTGAATTAAAATTACCTCTCTTCAGTGATTCAGTGTAATGATGTGAGGGGCTTCTCTGTTTTCTTTTTGAACCTTGAATCGTCGGAAAATCGTCATCTTCGCCACTTTTTGTCCCATGCACTCTTAGCGATTCTAAGGACAGTTCTATAGAAAATTTTAGTTCGTAAACTTCTGCCGCAGTTCTTGTGAACGCAGCAGTGTCAACGTGCAAGTGACGCGCGTGCAATGTTACGTTCATTTGAAGACAGTCCTCTAGTTCCTTTCTCATGTGGCGACGTTACCGAAAGCGATCATGCGAAACAAACGAAAGTTCAGCATATAGTAATTGTTAGGCACACAGAATCAAAAACGAAGAAGTGTTACGGCGAGTGAACCATGAAATAAAAACCAGGAAATTGGAATACTTTGGGCACATAATGCATAATGCAGAGAGGACGATACACGATACACTGTTCTAAAGCTGGTTATGGAAGGAAAAGTAGAAGCCGGAAGTCTTCAGGGATGAGGCGAACGTTGTGACTAAAGAGCTAATGAGTGCGGGCTGGTTGTACCTCTTACAGTTATTAGAGCCGCCGTGTCAAAAATTACAATAATTACCAAGGCGGTAGCCCTAGTCCCCGAATAAAGACGGTGCCCATAACGAGAAGAAGACGAAGGACATTTATGCCATGCATAAGTCGTTTCATACATCATTTTATACATTTATACGCTCCGAGCTGATAAACTTTAGATCGACTCTTTAGGGCCTCCACGCGGCCTTACTGTTTCTTGCTCTTTAATAGTGGACGTGTTATAAATTGTCACTTTTTTATAAAATAATAACCTCAAAAATAGTAACTTCACAATCAAGATATTCATCATCTTTCATTATGTCGCCGCGCATCAATTACCGTATATTTTGCGCTCGATAATTCGATTCTTTTTTAATACGTTTTTATGGATCTGTGAAGTTTGTCCATAATTTTCCGGTGTGCGGTAAATCGATCCACTTCTTCGGCCGTATTTCTAATCGTCAAAATTGCATCTTCGCCAAAGCCATTAGATTGGCGATACCTGCAGGTTACGAGCCCACTTAAACTGTATCACCCGAATTTTTCGCCACCCCTCGAAACATTTAAATTTTCGTGCCGAGCCTGCTCTCCGCTCATGACGTAGAAAATTGTCCCAAAACCGTCCGCGATCTCTTCAAAATCGTACATTGCACTTTTCGAGAGAGCCTTTTAACGTTGGAAATGAATTCTGGCTCTTCATATAATGGACGAACGAAATGGTTATTGTGAGTCGTTTTGAGCATAGGTTTTTCATTTGTTTATTGAGTGGCTCTTTGCAAAGCTTAGGTGAGTTCGCTCCTACGTGTGGGGTCTGCAGTTTTTGCTCCAGAAGGCATTTCTAGAGATTGGTTTTTGAGCCGCAATACCACCGCTTTCTTGTAATCTTATAAAGGATGCTATTGATGGCTAGCCGTTAGTAAATCCACACTAAAATACACGTAAGGGGCCATTTTATTAATAAAACAGCGGATGTAGAGACCGAATATCCTTCTTTCTTTAGAGCTGACCGAGCAGCTCATGTCCTTTCAAACTACGGCACCAGCACTGTTTGGATGATATGGATGTGGCATGTCTTGTGTTCTTCCATAAAATTTCTCACGATTTTAGTTGTTATGTGCTGGAAGATCCACTGCACCGATATGAATATGGAAAGTTTATCCTTTCTCTTCATCCTCTGCAAGTGCAATTCTCACAACATTTTTAGTGTGGAAAGTTTAATTCTGAGGTACTATCTTATCCACTTTGTGCACATTGATGTCAGAAGTTTTCCTTTCATGGGATACGAGACATGATCCTTCTGTCATTAGTAGAGTGGGTATTGTTACGATACGACTACCTCTACTGCGATTTTTGCGTTTTCGTTTTGTAGCTCCCATTCCATTTCAGGATGTTTTAGAAATGTCTTCCTGAAACACTAATGCATCTGAATCAAATGCAATGGCTGGCCCTTATGTTGATCTCAAGTCGTCTGACCAGTCTGCTCGACAAGAAATGTTTGAGTAGGCCGTGTTTTGTGTTTCTGAGACAAGTGCCGAGTTTCAGACTTGCAGATGCGCGAAGCTCAATTTAAACGGAACTGTACTAGTAGTAAAGACAAGTGTATGTCGTAGTTGTTTAATTTTTATCACTTTTTGATATTCAAAAGTAAAGAAAAGGGACGAAGTTAAGTCCAAGAGTCCGTCTAGCTCTAGATAATACGATTTTACGTCTGATGGGCGCCAAATTTAAATTCCTAGCAAATCGATACTTGCGACTCGCGACTGGAACATCGGTTCTCGAGAACAATACGTATAAAATTGCATTTTATCATGTAAGCTAACGGAACTGCCCACTATTAATTTACTTGTACCATAAATATTTTTGTAATACCCATTGAATTTTAGGTAATTATTCTTCTCGGTATAAGATGATGTGGGTTGAAAATGCGGTTTTTGATCTCTTGGGCAATTAAGTTGGGGAACTTGAAATTGCAGCTTAACACTGAAAATGTTGCCCGAGGCAACTACACCCATAATGGTATCTGACAATCATACAACCTTAAGTAGTACTTAATCGTCGTTATACCGGGGAATTTGTTTTAATAATATTGGGATATGTATAGGAAAGTTTATAAAAAAAATTTATTTATTTATTATCGTGTTAAAGAAAATTTCGGTATCACGCTGGCCAACTACTTTTAGCGTTTTGTTTATCTAACTCGTAATTTATACTACTTGATTCCATGACCCACTTTATTTTGTCTAATTAACAAAATTTGCATTTTCCTCAAACAAAATTTGTGTGCAAAATGGTTTTAATTTTATAATCAAGAGTAAGCAATTAAATTGGTTGTTTTCTTTTTAAATGTTTTAATTCTTTCTTATAATGCTTATACATATTTCGATGACGATTCGCCTACATTTTGGCAATAAATGCAAATTAAGTTACGTTCAAACGGTGCGCCGCGCCGACTGACTTACGAGCTTAGGACAGGACTAGGCCAAAACCGCATGCATGGGATGAGTTAGGGATATTTTTGTAATTTGTTTTTTTTCCAAAGCGGAATAATTTCTTGGTATTTTGTTTTAATTGTGCTTTGTTGTTTTTTGGAGCCCGAAAAATTTCGTAGAATTTAATTCTGTTGGACGTTCTTCTTGTAAATTTATTGTTAAAAAACGGAAGTTGACTGATCATGACCATCATCTAACAGATAAAATCTACATTTGTTTTGGATGGTCACATTTACATAACATTGCGAAATTGTTTAGCGTTAATTAAATTGCAAAGTTTGTTTGTTTGTTTGTTTGATTCAATAAACGCAGCTCACCTGACGAAAGTTGAAAGAAACTTGAACTTTGGTAGTAATTAGTGGGATAATGTTTGGCGATTGCAAGGCCACATTTAAAAGGACCACATCCTCTACTCTGTGATCTTGCACGTACCAAAGATAAATCACGCTGCAATTCAGCCGCAGTGCAACTCGGCCACTGCACCGCAGCAAATCACAATAATGGTCGAATTTTTTTGTTTTTTGGAAATTTTATAGCGAAACCTCGTAATTTTTTCAAGAACTCCTAACGGTTATAATTTATAAAAATTAATTCTCGAGTTGTTGTTTTTAACTAACTAATTGATAATTTATTAAAATCATCGTATCTCTTTAAATAGGTTAGAATGTTTAATTTCGTGAGGAATCGTTTTATGCTCAAATACTTTACACAGTTCTGACACATTACTGTTAATTTACATAAAAGTTTTTCCATAATATTATGTAAATGTAAGTTTAAAATAGTTGGCTATTTAATTATGAATTTAAAGAAATTGTTTAAATTTGAATGTTAAATGTTCGGTACTGTGGTTAAATCATCGCTTCTTAACATCGTAGTTTTTCTCTTAAATTGAGCGATCAATAGTTTTAACTTTTAAGTATAGACTTGAGCAATTTCGTGTATAAATGTGATAGTATGTGCGAGCTAATAATCTCTTGGTGGTATATTTTGAGAACTTAAACTTGGGTATTCTAATCCCGTTCCGTAAAGTTCTTTTTGACTTACGCTACCAGCAGAGATGTTCAATACAATCAATAGAAGAATAGAATAGAAAGAGATTATTCATTATTGTACCTCTCTGCTGGTGGTAAAGTTACCGACGCCGTTTCAAAATGTACCTGCTATATAACAGTTCCAGTAACTCCTAACTGTAACTGCCAACCAGTCTCTTGTCTCTCGAGATGTATTTGCAAGTCTGTCTGTGCTGCCTGCTTGAAAAATCTAAAAATTCTTCGAAGTATTCTTAAGAGGAAACTGCATGGATGGATATTGCTTTTTAGCTCGATATCGTTTGATAGTAAATTCGAAACTGTCCGTTTTCAGTGAGTGAGTGAGTGAGGAAAATACTTACGACGTTTGAGATTGGTTTCGAAGGTTGTGACGATGACGTCTCTTGATTACTGCAATGGAAATGTAATGGTTTGGTTTTTCCGTTGCCTTCTACATCGACTGCATCGCAAAACTATGCCACTCCCAAGGCTCTCACTTGCCGTGTGAAAACAAACACTGATGCAGCTCGAGAACGCATGACTCTTGCTGGAGAGCACTTATGTCATCTGAAGTTACATTCTGTGCAGGTTCCCTCTCATCTTCCATTACGTTCTGCGTATGTAGGCTCCCTTTAGACTTTTCCATCATTAAAACGCAGCAGATTTGATTTACAATGATCAATAATATTGACGATATCAGTATTGACAATACAGTGACGTGAAACTAGACGGATTTACACCTTTTGAAATATCTCAACTGTAATGGCGGAGCACTCTCGAAAGTCTCTAACGAGAGACTTGCGCCCGAGTTCGATCAAGTACACTCTCGCCTAGTTCAGTTGGATATGTGAACTCAGGGGAGATGGACACGGCTTTACACGACGCGATAGAGACTGAGATATGCTAGTGTGTATGGTAAAATCGCTAGGTAAAGTTCTTGGTGACTTACGCCACCAGCAGAGAGGTTACAATAGTGAATAGATGCCTCCCTTCGAGAAGTTAAGTTTGGGGCTTTTAAGGATTTTAATATTTACTTGCCTGACACCCCCAGATGTTGTCTTTTCAAATACAACCACATTTTATATTCAAATACAAGTTTTGTTGAAAAAAATTAAATTTGGTTAAGACCCGAGCTTTCAATGCAGGTTACGCAGATTTCAACAATTACCTACCTACTTGACTTCTCTATGGGAGGCCCCTATTCACTAGTAACCTCTCTATGGTCACCAAGAAGTTGACCTAGCGAAATTACTATAGCAGCGCTTTCGTAATCTACGCGAAACCCCGTGACTCGAGCGAGGAACAACGAGCACACCGAGACGAAGCGAGCGCTCGGCCTGTCTCGGCGAGAGTGTACAGCCGGCATTAGATGTGTAAAGTCTCTGCTATCAAAGGCATGACAAAGGATGTGATCGTTTTTCCAAAATGGAAAATGTGCCCCTTTGGAATGTAATTGGAAGATGATTTTTAATACGTTGGGAATGTTTGGGCTTTCGTATAATTTACATCGTTTGGTTTTTGGTTTCTTTTCGAGCATTAACGTCGTCAAGTGGATTAATGACTCGACGAGATTTGTGCATGCGTAACATCTAACCCATTTTTCTAATAGATAAGTGATTAAATTTTGAGTATAAAATTTAGTCGATACTGTGTTTCCAAGGTAGATACCTCGAGTGTTTTATCGTTAAATCAAAGTATAGTGTTGTGTATACGTAAGTTCAATAAACAAAGTTGCCAAACCAACAATAAAAATCCATTATTTTTGTAACAGTATGCCATAATAGACTATCCACTAACCGAAGAGTCAACAAAGAGAAATGGATTTTAAAGATGAGAAAACTGAAAATGCGTTTTGCCACTCCTCTTTTCGAATTTTTCGATAATCGTTTGTGGAGAGATAAATGACGTTTATCTTGCAATGTTTTTTTGACAAATTTAATTACCGCAGAGTGGGGTATAGATTAATAAACTATACGTAGGATATCGTTAAAAGTCTCCAAACTCTAATATTCGACGATACATAGTAAATTTTAAACATCGTATGTTCTCGAGGTGCAGTAAAAGTCTTCTATATACTTCAAAAGTGATAAAATGTTACAAACAAAACCTGCATTATTATTCAGTGATAAAGTTAACTCGACGTAAGTTTTTCAATATAGAAATTATTAAATTGTTAGTTAATTGTTTTTTTATAGTCGGCTATTTAAATTCTAAGTACCTACATAATTGTGAAATTAGAAACTTTATTGCATAGTTTTTACATAAAAATAAAAATTTTTGTCAATTACTAAACTTTATAAATCGTTATCAGTTTGGTAATTTTACAATTAAGTTCTCGTTTCAATTTACCTTCTCATTATTTATAGCAAAAGCGGAAGCGTATAGTTTTGGGCCGTTCCTTAAATTTTATTTCGAGAAGGGCGTCAGGAAGGAAGTTGCGATTCTTCGATGTTTGTTTTCTCCTTTAAAAATGATTAAATTGTTTTGCTTGGTGTTTTAACAACAGTCGTAATCGATTTTATGGCCGAGCATAAAATATAATATTATGCCCCGACGGTAAATTTGTTTTGTATTTTTTGTTTTTTATCACTCTGTGTTATTGCTTTGTTTTTAGCTTTACATGGCTTTACATTGTTCGCGAAACATTACCAACAGGATGTTTCGGATTGAAATTATTAAACTATAGGAATTTAAAATTTGCTATTTGCAATACCTAATTGAAACTTATTTATCTATTTACTAGTCGTTGTGTAGAAGCTTTTGCTTCGTATCTCGTTCTTTTTGACGAAGTTTTGACCGAAATCGCCCTTTAGTAAACCGCACAATTTAAACACGAACTTACGTAATCCAATTTTACTCCACAATTGCAAGATTGTACTTGTACGTCATTCAATTTGTCAAGTGTCGAAAAGCATCTATTAAGGTGCTAAACTTCTATGTCGGTTTAAGTCTTCATAAACTACTAACCTACCTGAAGCGTAAGTGCTTTAAATGCGAAAACAATTGAGCAATCGATGTAGAATTTTATGGTTTTTCTTCTTATTACAAAGCCTTTGAACTATACACGACCGACCGACGTGTTAATTGTTTTTTGTTTAAATTGCTTGTGTGTTGTTTTAGCAAAAGTGACACTAACGGCTTAAGACAGACCCTTAAACTGGCGACATGAGAGTGAAACCCCAAGGTATTTCGCTATTTTTCTTTAAAATATCCCCGAAGCCTCAGAAACCTGAACAATTTCATGCTTGGGAATCTTTGGAAAATTGGTTAATTAATAATTTTTTTATGGCACAATTACAAGTGTGCCCGATAAATAGTGTACTTGTTGCGAAAGAAACTATTATGAACGAGTCTTTCATGTTTTTGGGGGAACACAAAGTGCAAAACGCAACCCACATTGCTTCCGTGTGTCGCATGGTAGCTGATTACGCCTGAGTTTAATTAAAAAAAGAAAAATGTCAAACTTCCCTAATTTTAATTAGATGGTTATATGAATATGTAACTAACTGGCATTAAATTTACCACCGTTATTTAACCAAGCTCTGGCGAGGAACTTAGGAGTTTCTTTTCGTATGGTCGTATGGTTCTGCGACACAATGAAGCACTGCGGGCTGCGTTCTTCTTGTAATTCTATTTTCTAATTCTAAGGTCTATAATAGCGATAGTACTATGCGTAAAAGAAGTTAAAGAAAGTAATTTGTGCCTTAATGAAAAAATAAGTAGTACCACGTCGATTATTTTGAAAAAGTTTGTTTAATATTAGTTTCTCGATACATGCTTATTACCTGACGAGTTAACGGGCTTAGAGAGAAGCACCACATGTAAAAATCGTTAGTATAAACCGACTTACATAATTGTAATTTGATAAAACGATTGTCGTTAATCAAATTAACGTGACTGAGGAAAATAAAACAGTTTGTTAAATATTACGTGTTGATATAAACAATAAGCATTGTTAATTAGCTTACTTGTTTTATATGGAAATGCCGAATTGCCTTTTAAAATTAATTAAACCGAATTACCGACCGTGTGTGTAATTGATTATAATTGAAACAAATAACAATTATAGAAGTTGTCAAACACTTTGATATTTGCATTATTTTCGCAATAATTTGCTAAAATGAAATTGTCGATTGATTTTAAATACCAATTTATTAACTCTCCTTGTCCCGGGTGGTTCGGAACCCACCTAAAGCTGTAGGTCCCGTCTGTATATACTAACCTGTGCCGCTAAAGCGAACGTTAAGTACCATATTTAAAAAAAACTCATATTATACCAATTATATTACTATTAGCCGACGCTTCTCTCTAGTGGGAGGATGAGGCTTTCGTGTCATGTGCAGCAAACGCATCCTATCGTACTTGATATGTTTTCTTTGCAATTTGGTTGTTTTAGATTGGATAGTCTCTACTCCTCGGCTCCTCTTATTGCTGTTGTTACAATTTGAAATAAACCATATACCATGTGCACTGTGCATGTGTAAGAGTACTCTAGTAGGAGGAAAATGGGGGGTTTCGATCGAAATGCGACCATATGGCGAAATTTGACCTTTTAAATAGAAAAGAACGAATCAGAAAACACTTCCAGCACTCTCATGGTCTCTTCCCTTCGTTGTATAAAAATACACTTATTGATCGATTAAAATCGATAACTATCACAGTACTTTATTAATTTTTTGGATTTTGGATTTTTTGTCAAACTTTCGCCTAAACCGTTTGCCCTAAAAAATTTGTAGGAACTTTGATGTATTAGTTTATTTTTATATAGAAGCACATTCCGCAAAAAGTGCATAGTTTTCGAGTTCTAGGCGAAAAACTGAAAAATCAGGTTATTGGCTAATTTTGGAATTTTTGTCAAAATTAACGCGCTCTATCGCCTAGTCCTTTCGCCCTAAGAAAATAGCCTAACAGATATAATTTGTAGGAAATTTGATGTAGGATATTTTATATAGAACTACATTCCTCAAAAAGTGCGTAGTTTTCGAGTTCTAAGCGATAAACTGAAAAAACAGTTTTTCGACCGATTTTGGAATTTTTGTCAAACTTTAACGCGCTCTATCGCCTAAACCGTTTGCCCTAAAAAAAAGCCTAAGAGATTTAATTTGTAGGAAATTTGATGTAGTTTATTTTTATATAGAAGCACATTCCGCAAAAAGTGCATAGTTTTCGAGTTCTAAGCGATAAACTGAAAAAACAGTTTTTCGACCGATTTTGGAATTTTTGTCAAACTTTAACGCGCTCTATCGCCTAAACCGTTTGCCCTAAAAAAAAGCCTAAGAGATTTAATTTGTAGGAAATTTGATGTAATTTATTTTTATATAGAAGCACATTCCGCAAAAAGTGCATAGTTTTCGAGTTCTAAGCGATAAACTGAAAAATCAGGTTTTTGGCTGATTTTGGAATTTTTGTCAAATTTAACGCGCTCTACCGCCTAGACCTTTCGCCCTAATAAAATAGCCTAAGAGATATAATTTGTAGGAAATTTGATGTAGGATATTTTTATATAGAACCACATTCCTCAAAAAGTGCGTAGTTTTCGAGTTCTAAGCGATAAACTGAAAAAACAGTTTTTCGACCGATTTTGGAACTGAAAAATCAGGTTTTTGGCTGATTTTGGAATTTTTGTCAAACTTTATCGCGCTCTAGCGCCTAAACAATTTGTCTGAGGACAAAACTTTTCAGATATAATTTGTAGGAAATTTGATGTAGTTGGTTTTTATATAGAAGCACATTTCTCAAAACTATCGATTAATCGATAACTGGGCGCAATCGACTTAAAAGACATGACTCAGCGCATCAGACAAACAAATTGTACTAATTCTGCTCTAGATTAATAGTGATAAAAAAACGAGTTTATGTCGAGTGGGGCAATTAATTAATCGGCATTTAAAGCTCAATTTATCGCAATCGTATTTAAAAAAGTTTTTCACTTTTCCTACTTCCACTATCTCGAGTCTCGAGCGTAATTCGATTCAGTTTTCTATTCCACTTTAGACATGAAATTTTATTGAACTTTAATTTGTGTCAAGTTTAAATAAACAATTACAAAATTGTTGTTTGACTAGATCAGATTTACCCAGTATAGATAGCCTTATCAAATATGGTCAAGAAAATGTTATTTTAATCACTTTTGTGTGTGTGCGTTTTTTGTATGCGCGCTCCATTTTTGTAAGGTTTCCAACCGAAGGACCAAGCGGCTACACATAATAGCGAATCGTAACTTTTTTTGACTTATTTGCATTTAGATTGCTTTAAATTATGCGCCCCAGTCATTATTATGCAAAATTTGTATGCAATTTATGTTTCGAGCTCTGTTTATAATTTTACTCGTTCGTCTCGTCATTAAAATATCGTCTCCCATCAGTGCAGCTATCGTTTGGTGCAAGCTTTTCATGTTCGCTATCTTTGATTGTCGTTTGTTGATAAACGTATTATTAATTAGCCTTGCGAATTGTTAGCAGTTGCAACAATTTTTTGATTCATACCGTGCGATTAGCTTCCAACAACCTTCGCTCGTGGTTTATGTTCAATCAGCAAATTGCCAAGTACTACAACAACAGGTACGGCTACTGAATTTTAAAATGAATTTCCGATCGGCATGACTAAGCTCCAGAATGTTTGTACGATAAATCACGCTTATCAAAACCAAAATTCCGATTGTCCCTTCGAGCAGGATGAAGAGCGTAGGATTACGATACGGCTCTTTTAAAAAGTGTCGTTGTTGCCATTGCTGGTTGTCGACTCTTATAATACTTCGTAACAGTATATTTAACAAACAAGTGGTAAATTTGAGATTGAGACCTAGTTGGCTCGGACGTCGTAACATAATAATTTAGACAAAGTTTCAATTTTGTTTATATTTGAATTGTTATCAGTTATCAGACGCTATTAGTTTTAGTTATCTTGTTATATCGAGTAGGTAATTAAATTGTTTATTCAAAAGGAAATTTCTTGTACTGACACTAACACACGGGGTGAATATGTATGGCTCAATAATATCAGAGGTAGTTTACTGTTATTCTAAATCGATAGGGAAAGCCTTTGAATTTTTTAAGAGACGGCAGGCACGTTGCGGCTACCTTAACGTTATGAATAATAGCTAATCCACTCTTGTGATTTATTATTTAATACGTTCTCTACAATTTGTTGTCCATCCTGTATCGCTCGATTTTGCATTATCCAAATTTTTGATACCTTCCACACGAGCAAGTGCTAGTGAATAAATCATGGAAAATTACTGGCGTAAATAAATTGTTACGGCGATAAATTTCAATAACGTTGGCATAACGTACGGGGTTAAAACACGAAATATTTTTGACTTTACGATTATTAAAACATCGAGTTTTATGTACTTAAAGCCCGCAACTTTTACATTTGTTTTATGTGTCTATGCAGCTGTATTTAACGCGACCTATCTCAACCGTAGAATGTTTCGTCGTCAAGACGCTTTTCCCTTTAAAACGTCGGGCTTCGTATATTATGTACTTGCGCATGCGGTAAATGCCTGTTGCGTGACGACGTCGAGACGCCTCTGCTCCGAGTATTGATTCAAACTTTCAAAACCACATTTGGCTATTTAGAAGTTTGTTACTATGGAAAACGAGTTTGTAAAAAATTGACTAGGCGCACCCCCCCTTCCCAGGGCGAAACCAAAATTTTATCTTTTCGATAAATAGCACTAACCGACTCGTAAGCAACTTCGAACTTCTCAACTGGTCGTAATTGGATTCCGAATTATTAAAAGTGCAAATAAAGTTATTAACTTCGTAATGTGTTTACGTATACATTACCATCGATAGGGGATGATGTATTAAAACGAACAAGGAAAATTTAATCCGCGAGAGTAAATTCACAAAAAGAGTTGTTATCCACTTATCCACTTCATGTTGTTTTGATGATGTTCCGTGTTCGGGCCTTTCCTCGGTTTGCGAAAAAAGTACCTTCGCAATTATTATCATTGTTTGAGTTGGAAGGAAGAGACTCACCAGTTCTGAGAGGTTTTCTATTCGATTAAGTTAATAAATAATTCTTGCCTCTTTTTCCTTTTGCACGACAATAGACAGTTGTTCTCTCCTAACGAGCGAACTGTGCTTGTCGGTTTGGAAAATTTTGGAATTGACATCAAATACGAGCTTACAACTTGTTTAAGTTCTATAACGTAATAATGTTTACTTTTAGTAGGACTGTGGACTGTGGGCTGTGGAAAGCCGTAAAATTCCTCCTACTAACTACCACTGCATATTGATGTCATTTGGGTTGCATAACTTACCATAATGAGAACCCATTGAAGTACACACGCAATATAAATTACGTAATCTTTTTTATCACGACGTTTTCATAATTTTTAAGCTAAATCACCAGTAAAATAATTATAATATTTTAATTGCTTTATTCATTAATCTTTTTTTTATTTTCAGGCTCGGTCCATGTGAATTTCAGGACCCGGTGTGGGCCAAGATGAGTGGCTTGGCCGCCGGCGTCAACAAAAAGAGAAAAAAGTCAGAACCGAAACCTCAAGCTCAAGTGTAAGTAGTCGTTTTCTTTTGTTATTTAAGTTTAATTATTACGTATTATTAAATTAGCATAAATTTGATTGTTAATTTTGCCTTCACCTTGCTTATCTAATGAATTTATCTGATTTTTATTTTATGCAAAGTTAATTGCGCCTTCCCAACTACCTTAACTTATTCTTTGTCTTTTTTTAATTTAATGTAGGTCGCTTACGTGTGATATTATGTTCGTTAGAATTTATCAGCCATGGGTGTAGGTTGTTGGTGGGACTAGAGATGTCGTTAGTCGCGTACGAGTTTGCACTAGGGCGATCAAATCTAGTCGCTTTTCCCGTTCGTCTGACAAAAAACCTAAGAGACATAGTTTGTGGGAAATTTAATTTAGTTTATTTTTGTATAAGAACGCTCTTCTCTAAAAGTGCATGGGTTTTGAGTTACAAGCGATAAACTAAAAACACAGCTTTGGCCGATTTGGGAGTTTTTTTTAAACTTTAACGCGTTCTAGCTCCCAAACCCTTTGTCTGAAGAGAAAAGCCTAGGGGACATAGGTTGTAGGAAATTGAATGTACTTTATTTTTGTATCTCAAGACTTCTCTAAAAGTGCATAGTTTTCGAGTTACAAGCGTTAAATTTATAAAATAAATTTTTTGCCAATTTTGGAGTTTTTGCGAAACTTGAACGCGTTCTAGCGCTCAAACCCTTCGCCTGAAGAAAAAACCTAAAGATGCATAGGTTGTAGGAAATTGAATGTACTTTATTTTTGTATACGAAGACTTTTCCCTAAAAGTGCATACTTTTCGAGTTACAAGCGATAAATTTAAAAAATAATTTTTTTGGCAATTTTGTAGTTTTTGCGAAACTTTAACGCGTTCTAGCGCCCAAACCCTTCGTCTGAAGAAATATACCTAGGGGACACACATTGTAGGAAATTTGACGTAGTTTATTTTTGTATAGAAACTCTTTTCTTATAAAGTGCGTAATTATCAAGTTATAAGCGAAAAACTAAAAAATGAGCAGAAACCAAGCCTTCTCGAGCGACCTAAGTTAATGCTGCTACTAATACTCATTTGGGATGTTATTTCAGGCTACATTGTCAGAAAGTTTGTTCTAATTGGTTTAGTATATATATTTGTACGCAAATCCGACTCACGCGCTGCCCGCTGCAGACGTCTCGCTCTATCAAGTTACCGCTTATGCTCTCTTTTAAACAACTAAGGAATAAACTCCGGTAGACGAGTAATTGGAGTAATTTCTCGGACTCGGTGTCAATCAAATCGGCGACTTTGTTGTTCAAAAAAGCGTTCCAAATCCTGGATGTAGAATGTTCCTTTTGCAGGCTTATATCTGTAATTAATTTGCATCTGCGAGCCTCTTTAAGATTCCCAATTTTGACGCTTTTTCGTGTCTAATAAACGCAATAAGAAAATTATCAAAAAGCTCATGCAGATGCTTCGTTGAATAAATTTTTCATTAGTTAACGAATCGTCGGCGAGTGGAAGGTTCTAAATTATTGTAGTAGAAGAAGAAGAATCGTGAAGAGTATACAGTAGCAAATTGTCTTGTGAAGACAAAGAAATGATGAAATTAATAATTTGTTTCGTTTAACAAAATTTAAAAATGATAAAAGTTTCCATTGTTCGAAATATATACTTTTTAAGGCTTTTAAACCTAGAACATTGCGTGTAGCCAAAAATTAATTTGAAGTTGACTTTATTTCATCAAAGTATTCAATAGTAACGAAGTTTATTCAGAGACACAGTTTGGTTATAAACAAGAAAATTTGAGAAAATTGCTTTAATTTGAATTCTTCTGGCTTTTCTTTGAAAATTATGTTTCGTTTGTTGTCACAATTATATTATAACGTGGCTTAGTTTCACAGGGTCGTATTTAAAAAATTGAATGGTAGTTTTTGTTATCGTGATAATTTTTGAAACAAATCTTCTATCATTTTTCGATTGTGTTGGAATATTTTGGAAGGTATTTTAGAAATTTATTTGGTGTTAATTAACGATTATTCATAATTACACTCAAAACTTCTTAATGATCTCATTAGCGCAAATTTGGTTGAGGTTTTCAAGTTTAATAGCATTACGCATTACAAAATGTTCCTAGTAAAATATTGTGAACGCTCATATAAGTTTCTTCATAAATTTATTGTAACTATATCGAGTTAGTCATGTGACCTATATTTAATTTTTAATTTCTCAATTTTTGACACACATTTTTATCGTGTTATTCTAGATTCGTTTTTTAAAAAATTGATTGTCATTTTTCCATCAAGGTTTGGGTTGGGTGGCAAAGTTGGAACAAAGGAACTATCGTTTCGTATAGTCTCATCTGGTGCTGTTGTAATCATTAGTGGTCCCTCGTAGAGAACAAATTTCGTTTAATTGAAACTCGACCCTCCGAGACATGTAATTTTTGACAATTTCTTCACCCGAGGTCTTTTGGAAATAATTCTCGGTTTTGATGTTTTTGAAATAGAAACTGCGGCGTGATTGTCTTCGAAAATAATAATTCTTACAACTGATGACACTTCTTTGACTCTTCTTCATGAAATTATCAGTTTTAGATTGGCAGTTACGTAGAAAGGAAATAAGATATGTGTAAATTATCGCTATCGCCCCACCAACACTTAACTCCCAGTAAGTTAGTGTCGAAATGCTTAGTAAGTCTTTTACGTGCTTAGTAATTTGTGTAATAAACGTGTAATAATTAAATTCGTTTAGTTTGTAAAATCTTAACAGTAGAAATAGGTTGTTAGTTGATTTAAATTAAATAATATGAGCGAATTTTATCGTTTCAGCAACAAATGTAATAATGAAAAACGCCGCAGAGAACAAGAAAACATCTACATAGAAGAACTGGCAGAGCTAATCTCCGCCAACTTCGCGGACATGAGCTCTCTCTCGGTAAAGCCAGATAAGTGCGCCATCCTCCAAGAAACCGTTAATCAGATACGTAGTATCAAACAACGAGAGAGTACTTCGCATTCGTCCGATCCAGTTCAACAAGGCGAAGTTTCGTCGTCTCGACCGAGCATCCTATCCAACGAAGTCTACGGACCATTATTACTAGAAGCTTTAGAAGGTTTTTTATTCGTCGTAAACGCCGAAGGTAAAATAGAACACGTTACCGAAAACGTCTCGACGTACATAAGGTTTACCAAAGAAGAAGTACTAGGGAATAGTATATATAATTTTATTCATCACGGCGACCATGCCAGATTTAGTTCCAGTCTTCTTCCTATGTCCATAGGCTGGGCGAGCGAACCAACCAACAAATCGCGTTCTTTTAGTTGTCGGTTATTAGTGAAATCGGACGATCAAGACGAAAGTATCGAAGAAAAACAACAAAGAATTAGTCGATACGAACCTATGCACATTTCTAGTACACAGTTACGTGATCACGTGATATCGGACGAAGAAAGTGGCGATAGTGGACCCGGTTTATTGTGCGTTGCTAGTCGAATATCTCATCGCGATAGTGTTCCCGGGCCATCGATAGAACAATTTACGACAAAACTCGATACTACTGGCAAAGTTATAGCGGTCGACACTGCCGGTGTGTCTCCGACTTTATCTCAGTTCCTGAAAAAAGACCTTATGGGTCGTAATTTACAGGACGTGTGTCCGCAGCAAGAAACACAAAAACTTGCGTCTCACTTTAAGGACACGTTACGTGCTGGACAATCTACTAGTGGTATTTATAAGTTTCTCATCAATTCGTTAGAAAAGTACATCAACGTTCAAACGAAGTCGAAGCTGTTCAAATCGAATCCCAACGCCATCGCGGACACGGATTTTATAATGTCGACGCACTCGATCGTCTCGTAAGTACAATTTTGTTTATTCTTTTACGTAATTTTAATTCCTTGCCGTACTAGTGATCACGAATCGAGTATCTTGGAAAGTGTGGATGGAAGAAACAACGGTGTCGGCGGGCCTTTACTCAGTAGTGGCTTGAACTGTACCAGAAATGGCGTTTCGAGTCTAACTAGTGACGTTTCTAATACCTCCACTAGTAATGTTCTAATATTAGCAGCCAATCCTAGTTATACTATAAGTGATAATAGCGAACTAAACTTCGATATGTTCCCTAGTTCGACGTGGGACTGGAACAGCGACAATAGGCCAGAATCGAGACAAAGTGTCACATCGGCGGTATCTACACCCACGCCTCGTCCTCCTAGCGCACCAGCTTATAGTCCGATAGCAGCGGTAGTTCCAAGTCCATTAGGTCATTTCGTAACTCAACTTAGTCCGACAACCGTCAATAATCCTCTAACGCCGACTAATCCTTACTGCAACAACTTTTCCTTTAGTCCTTCGACCGAACCTCCTTTCCATTTAGAAGAACCAAAAGATACCAAAGCAAACGTTTTAGAAGAGTCGTCCAATATTATGGCCGATTCTGGTCGTTTAAGAAATTTATTAACCAAACCAACAAATTCGATCGATTCATCGAACGACTCTGAGAGTAAAAACAAAAATCGAATTCTGAAAGGATTGCTCAATCAGCAAGACGAAGACGATGGTAGGACGACGGATAACAGAAATAATAGTCCGCGCGGTATCAACATGCGTGGAGCGTCTACGTCGGGTACTTCGGACGCTTCCAAAGCTACAGGAAATAATATGTTGCTCCAGGTGAGTCTTTTTTTATTTTCTCTTCTGAGATTCGTATCTGTCAATAACAATTTCGTCTTGAGGTTAGAGGTTTCCTAACGACACGAGATATTGGTAAAACTCAGAATGAGGGAAGGGGGGTCTTAAATTGGTGTTCTTCATGGTTGTGTTACTTTCAACGTGAGAACCGTACTCCGTACGCATTTCTTCTAAATGCTAGAAAATAAGCAACAATGAAGAGAAAAACTTCTTTCGTTAGAAGAATTTTTTGTTGGCACTCACTAGGGGGCAGTAATTTCTAAAATAAGTTCGATAACTAACCATTTCAACAATAAATGAAGAGTATTGAGGCTTTCACGGCGGGCCGCCTGCGTCATTAGTGAGAGTGGTTTGGGGGCTAATGGGCCGTGGTTGGAAGTTCTATGTGATATACCTCCTGAGCTATTCTCCGTCATCCTCCGAAGATGTCTTACCACAGCAGAGGCGAAACGTCAGGTATCTCACATAAAATTTTTCGGCCACGGCTCATTAGCCCAGCAACCTCTCACAGTTTCACCGACTTGTCCGTGAAAGTTTTGGCCCACCATTATGGCACTAAGGTGCATTTCCCAAGGCACCGTAACTTAATCTTGCTTGGATTGTTCGTAAGGACATGGAACTTGATAAATATTGAAGTGCAAGGATGGGCCACGTGCGTGGGTCTACGAAACTTGCAACGAGTACTGTGTTTATTGCCATGCAGGGCGACAATACGTCATTGTTGTCAGGTAGAGAATCGCTCGATTTGGGTTTATTAAAGACCTTTTTGCCCTTCACTTGCGCTTCGATGGTCGAAACCCACCTTATACAAAATGTTTGCCATCTCTCATTTTACGAAACTGGTAAATTGCACAATTGCCGTTAATAGCTATTCAGTGGAGAGAACGATTGTATTAATAATTTTTTAAACTTTTGTTGCTTTTCTCTAATCTTAATTTGTTTGTGTATTTATCAAGTGCTTAAGAAATCAGTTATCCCCATACTTTAAAAGATAAGTTTACCTGCTGTTGTTGAAGGATGAGTCAATTTCAGTTTATGACTTGTCTTTGAACTGTAAACATCGCGTTTAAGTTTACATTTTTTCGATACCAACAAATATGTGTTATATTTTTTTAATTTGCCACTGTGTGCTGTGAATCACGTTGTATGCAATGCCGGTGAGATAATACACTTTAATTACGTTTCAAATAACTAATTTCATTTCGATTGTTGTTTAATGTTCGATGATTAGTAAAATAGGAATTTGCTCTATAATTAAATGAGTTGCCATTTTGTTATTTTTCCAACTATTGTGTTGGGGGTTGGTTTGGGAGATTTATTTTAAAACCATCCTAACGCGCTACCTCTTATATTGTATATTCCTCAAGTTTTCGGTCACTAATTTAAAAAAATACGAATCTTAGTACTTTTGGTCCGGTCGGTTATCAGCGGGCGAGTCGATTATTTGGTTGGAATTTCTCCAGTTTCACCAAATTGTTATTTACGATAATTGTTAGTTTGCTATTACATTAATGTTGTTAACTTTTAAAGTTAAGTCTTCAGTAATGTACGAGCAAAATATTAATGTTTGTTCCTAATTAATAGGGTTTATATTTCCTCAGTTACTTAATGAGAAAAATGACGACGACGACATCGAAGCTCGTGCGGGAATTAAAAAGCAAAGTGAACTTTTGCAACAGTTGTTGAAAGAAGATGAAGATTGTAAGGCGGAACCACAATCTCACGACGATTCGTTGTTGCGTAGCCTCGGATTTACGAATTCGCCGTCGCCGCCCGCAGAACCTGGACGCCCTAGAAAGCGCCCCAGCGAAGAACACGTCGAGAATCCTCCCGCAAAACGACCCGTAGAAACTGTGAGCTCGACGGGTGTAGTGCCGGTCAACCCTTCTGGAAGTAAGTTGTGCGAAAGGAATAAAATGTTAGCGTCGTTATTAGCCAAACAACCCGCTAATAACCATCTACCTATACCCCCTGTACCTGCTAGTGTGATATCTGCGACTCCACAAGACATTTTACCTAAAGTAGTCGATTTAAACAAAAACGTAACTACCACGGCTCGCTTACCTACGGCTCCACCACAAGCCATGAACACAAACGCAAGAACTGCACCACGATTGCCTGGTCCTGGACGACCACCAAACACAAACTACCTCAACCAAATGCTTACACCGGCAGATAACATGCAACGAACTCAAAATCGACAATTTGTTCCTCAAGTCGATACTCCAGCCTACGCACCAGCAGTTGCCAACAACGTAGATCCTTGGTCTGTTAGTCCGAATCTCACGCTGTCGCAAATATTAGACGAAGTCATAGATATCGACCCCGAACCAGCCATGACAAAAAGCGCCACCGAGTATTTGAGTCTTATGGATTCCATGGAGGCGGTCACTCAAAATAACAACAATTATGATCAAAACGAAGATATTTGTGAACGACTAGCAATTAATATCATACAAAAGGATCTTATGCAATGTGAGGCCGCTTCGTCAAATATGTCTCTACCTGGGACTCCACCTGCGTACTCGCCAACGGCGGTAAGTTTTTATGTTTCAATTATTGTAGTTTTCTTATTACTTAATATTTGTGGTCGCTTAGAGCCGTCCGTTCTTATCTCCAATCCCCACGACTAAATGTTAAAAAATAATAATTATCGTCTATACGGCGCCACCTCTCGGAAAGTAATGGCAAACTACCGAGAATAAACTTGCGTAGTAAAGCTTATCAATTTAGTCTTAATAAAATAAGGCGCTTAAGCGCTCGAAGAGAAAGAATTATTTATTTATAAAATTATTTTTTTAGATACCCGCTCAAGCTAATCAAGCAAATGCGTTTCAACCGCCTCCGCCTAACTATTCGAGAACTCCTTACAACAACGTCCAAAGGAATTCTGTTAGATCTGCTGCACCTCAGTACGGTTTAACGGGAAATGCCCCATTGACGACTCAACATCAGCAGCTGTTATTGCAACAAAAGAAACAGCAGTTCCAACAACAACAAGAACATCATAAGCGTAGATTGTTGCAACAACAACAGCAACAACAATTACTGATCCCGTCCAACGCGGCAGCTGCCGAAATTAACTCGGGCTTACAAAACATTGATAGTTTGTTAAAAAATAGCGTAGCTCCAAATGTTTCTTTACAACGTTCTGCTAGTGTGCCTGAATCTCAACTTTCGCCTAATTATGCCGGACAAATTGTTCAAACGAATCAGAGGCTGGGAAATCAACAACAACAACAACAACAGCAGCAGCAGCAACAACAACAGCAGCCGCAACAATTTTCTCCTCACGCTCAATTAACTTCGCCTATAGGACAGCAAGCTAATTTTCCCCCAACGAATGCAAGTAATTATCAACAGGGGAGTAATCGCGTCTCGCCTCATCAAACTTACAATCAACAATTGTCGCCGAGGCAAGGATATCCGCAAGCTACTCCTCAAAATAATTGGCAGCAGCAACAACAACAACAACAACAACAACAGCAGCAGCAGCAACAACAACAACAACAGCAGCAGCAGCAACCAAGGCTTACGTTGCAACAGCAACAAAATCCTATGTTAAACGCCCAACTTACGGTAAGAGTTTGTTTATTTGATCTGAATTTTGAGAAGAACTTTGACTTAATAGGGTTCGTATGTATCCGGACCTAATGGGAGAAGTTACTCCGTGCAGAGAGCTGTTCAGCAGCAACAGAGAGCATTGGCGAGTCCTAGTGGAAGTGGAGTACCGAGACAAACTTCATTTTCTAATGACGGATTTCCACCGCCCGTATCGCCAAATTCCGCTTTCAACCAAACCCAGTACCTGAGATTACAACGCACTAATAGTGCACCAACTGCCGGCGCTCAATTGCCAGGTATGGTTTAGTGGACGAGTGATTAGTTTGAAAGTTTTTTGCAGTTTTTTATTTTCAAATTTTAATGGTTATGCAAAATGTAATTTTTACTCATTTTTTTTCTGAGACTTAACAGGTTGAGGTGATGATTTTGTTTGATTCGAGTTTATTTATGTACAGGTTGAGGCAGTTACTGGAGCACAAAAAGTGTTTTTGAGTTTTACAAATTTTCTTTTGTTTGTCTATTTGCTCTTCACCTTTTTTAAGTGAACAGTTTTGCGCGTTTCTTGCGGTGAATTTGAAAAAAGAACTATGGTTATGTTTTTTCATTTAAAATCTTCTCAACAAAGTTATAGTAACTGTATCACTCTGTATATACAGGGCTAGTTTAGATCGATGGGTCATGAGAATTACATTACATCGAGTTCTATGGGAAATGCCAAAAGAGGCTTATAAAGTTTTCTGTTCTTAAAATGGCCTCTTTTGTATTTCTCTCGGAACTCGTTATACTGGGTGTCACAACTTTGTGTACATAGAAAATTCACATGAATAATTTGCTTCGAATCATCTAAATTTTGACACATCCTCCTTAAATATTGGAGTTCTAACATTTGACGCCAAAGTTATGGTGGTTTGTTGGGCAGTATTAAACTGCGTTACCTAATAGACCACTGCATGACTCCGGTACTTAAGACGGCTGTGCCAAAAGTGAATTAGTAATTTAGTAATAACAGAAGCTAACTTTATTACATTAAGAAAAGACGGAAGTTCTCTTCTTTATGATATTAGCTCTCATTTAGAATCTATGTACCCAAAGGGGTGGGTGGCACGTGGTAATTATAATGTTCCATCGATACGAACTCGCCCTGTATACATATTAAATTACACATTCACGACACTTCGGCATGATTTAAATTTTTGCAAGTATAGTAGGCCATGCATTTGTAGAGGTTTTCTAGGTTTGTGCAGTGGTGATACAGCATGGTAGTATTCTATCGATAAATTTTTCATTTTCTCTTTAATTTTCGAGTGCATTTGACTTAATTTGCAAAAATTGTATCGTTTAATTTAGTTTTTCTCGTTAATTATAAAAAAACGAATTATTTTTCTAAAAGGTTAGGCGAATTCGTCGAGTGTCGAGACTAAGCATAAAATAGCCAAAATAGTTTATAGAGAATTTCGTTTCTGAGTGTGGCGTGTGTTTACAGGTGGACTAGGATCCCCCCGGCCATATGGCAGGGATCACAATACACACCCTTATTCCCCAATTCCTTCCCATCACCCTATGATGTACCAACAAGATTCCTCCCAGTACTGTTACGATCAGACGAGTTTACAGTTAGTGTACAACGGTGCAGACAGGGGTCGTGCACCCCCACACCTACCAGCTGGTAAGTGGGTGGTTAGATCAGGGGCACATCCAATACACCAAAACAATTTTTGGACTGGCCGCGAATTGCTTTCAAAAAAGAATTACGATTGTGCTTACGTATTATTTAAAGTTTACTTTTCCAAAGTATAATTGAGAATA
Organism: Malthinus flaveolus; assembly: GCA_950108345.1. Taxonomy (NCBI): domain Eukaryota; kingdom Metazoa; phylum Arthropoda; class Insecta; order Coleoptera; family Cantharidae; genus Malthinus; species Malthinus flaveolus. Next base: position 5,682,861 of record OX467285.1, read on the forward strand.
TACCGTGCGTAGGGAGGTCATCGAGACGTTACTAGCTATCGCCCAATGGCGGCAACGTAAATGATGGTTCGCATAGTTCCTTTTGTGGCGATGAGCTTTATAGGTTTGGTCACAGACTCGCGTGCCTAAGAAACCCAACAAAAGCAATTTGTTTTTAATTTAACGAAAACTTGAGCGCAATTGTAATTTTGGCAATAAAGAGGGCCGTCATTCCAGAAATTGTTAATAGTCATTTCACCAGCACTCATACCGGCACATCGTCCTGTGTCTAACAACACTCATATACATTACATGTGCTCGTCTCATGGCTGTGCTAAAATTTACCAGATGGGGATCTCTTTTTAATAAATATCCTTAAAAAACCCATGTGCTTCCTGTATAATTTTTGTTCCAAATGATCACAATCGTTATCATTGTTATGTTGTCCATAAAAAATTTATGTTGCTTTGTGTTTATTTTTTTTTGGCTTTTATTATGTGTTGCATTTGTGATGTTTGTTTTAACCTATTCTTTTGTGCTAGATTTTTTTTGTGTTGCATCGATATTAGTGTTTACTAAATTACATATTTATTTACTGTAATTTAGTAAACAAATGTATTGTTACAATTAAGCTCGTTCTATGTGGAAGTAAAAAATGGTGATATTTAAGCTTTAAATGTGTCTAAATTGTTTTTAAACGAAACGTCAAGCTTATGGTGGTGTCTCGACTTCTGAGATGCTCGTTATTTGGAACAGAAGGTCTTACTTCCACGCACATCGTCCTTTGGGGTCGGTTGTACTCCCTACGTGCACCTGGGAGTTCACTGGGCCTTTTTCAATGAATTCCAACTTCAGTAGTTTTTGGAATCATTTGTGAATAATTAAAGTTAAAAACTTCTGCATCTCCCCAGCACTTCTTAAATGTTTTATCAATTTCACAAAACCCTCAGAGCAATGCTTAAACGTCTAAATCCCAGACTACTCGCAATAGCATTGAAGTATAAGTAGAACTCGTCAATCTCATAAGTTCGACACACACCACTTGCTTAAAGTTGAAACATTTGTTACCTCTCACTTATTAAAATGTCAGTGTTGCTTGGGCACTTTGTTCAAGTGCATTGGTGCGCACGTACGCAGCCTACTCTAATTTCAAAAATGGGTGCTTATTTTTTACTTCCCATATAAAGCATTACTACTCTTGTTCCTTGAAATGATAGAATAGGAACGGAATTTGTACTGATCACAACACTCATTTGTGCTCGTCTTTACGACTTTTGTTCTGAGATGAGGTTCTGCTATTGAATGCTAATTTGTTGAGATCTAAAGTAAGTAGTAGCTTGTACTGGACGTTACATAAAAATGAAATAAAGCATGCACCTCTTAGGATTTTATTTTTATGTAATTTTTTTGCATTGCATGCCTTGCTGCGTTGGGCTACTGCTTAGCTTTAAGTGAGCAGTCTTTCGAGCGTGCATATGAAATTTGGCATTCTCGAAAGACCCATGCTTTGTTTAAATATGAAGTATGTTTGAACGCAATGTTGTTAGCGCGATTTGTGACAGGTGTGTCGGGCAGTGGTACAACTTCGGAATATGTGAGGCAAGAATTAAGAGCAGTTGTTGGTGCGAGAACGGGACAAACTCAACAACAACAACAGCAGCAACAACAACAACAGCAACAACAAACGACGGCGAGACCTGCACAATTAATTAATCAGCAGCAAGTCAGCGCATCTGATCTCGAAGCATTAGGCCTCACTTTCGAAATGCCCAGTAGCGGTAAGTTGCCTTGGATTACGTAAACGTTTTGTTTAATTTTTTTTTTGAAACAAATTGGGCTTTTTTGGGAAATGTTGATCTGATTTTTGTACATAAAAGCTTTGTAATTGCAGATTAAATTGCTTTTTTGTGAAAATCTAAAGCGTAAATTGCAACATTACACTTATGTAATAGTGCGAGTTGCGCCAAAATTTGCTCTGCAATTCAATTGGGGATTTGGAGAAGTTGTTTGTTTTTTTTGTCAGTTAAATTCAGTAATGTTTGGTTTTGTACAGATTTTTTTTAAATATTAACCTGTTTTTGCACAAATATTGTTGAATTTTATATAAATGATGAGAAAAATTCTATCTCTTGTATGTTTCTACTTTAATAAAGTGTGCCTATGTGTACTACTAAACAAATAAGGGGTAGAATATACGCATATTGCCTTTAGTGACTCAATTTATCTTCACCAGACGCGCTAATTGAAAAGTCGGTTTTTATACGTTTTGTTTGCTCTTGTTTGGCGATTTGATGCTAAAATGGCAGTTATTTTGCCCCAAGTAGGTACTAATGAGAAGTTTAAGAGTGCTATGGACGACACGTAAACCCGTCGGTCCCTGTCGATCGGGACTACACTCCTACGTTATCTTTCAAAAAGAAAAATTCTAATCTGCATTGACCGATGTAAGTCTCGGTCTCCATTAATTAAATAAATTGGAGCATTTGAACAAACTCCCTAAACGTCGTAATAAAATAAACTTACCGAACTCGCCCACGGGAGATTATGATTTGAAAGTCTGTCGTTTTGTAGAAATTCTAAATCCAAGAAGATAACTACATTGTGATTAGCTAAAACGCGCGTAGAAATAAAAAGAGTCGCCACGTAGGTAATTGGATGCCCTGGCCGATATGTAGAGACACGATTGGGCGAGATAGTAGGGAAGTAGAGTATAATTGAAACTCGAACGTTTTTGACGAGAGCAAATAAATCTTTAAAGACGCAAAATTGGCGAACTAGTTATTACTTTGGATAAAAATTTATGTAAATTGTACAAAAAAATGTTTTCTGTTGAGTATTAGTTGGATTTTGGAAATTAGAAAAAGATGAATGATGATAATACTTAAAGGCAATAAGCGTTATTCTGCAGGGAGTGCGTACAATGATGTCATTGTTGCGTGCAGGTGCGAGTGAGAGCCCGAAACTTTGGGGTGCGATGGGGTCAGATATGGGCTCAATGTCTCCACAGCCGGCAACCTCCAGGGTAAGCTACACACCTGTCCACACTCACGCTAGCGCCCCCCTAAACCGCTTGCAAATACTAACTCAGCTTGCATGCCACGCTAAAATACATCAATTAATATAACTAATTCGAAATTAAAAAAAAAATGAAATTGTCGTTAGTATCGTTATAATTTGGTCGTATTGCAGACTATTATGGAGGAGGCCCGACAAGGTGATCACAAATCTTCTCTGCTACAAAAGCTATTATCGGAGTGACTGCGTGTACATAATAAATAAGTTTAATCTTTATATTTAATTATATACTACTAGGTACCTCAACGGTTTTAAACAAAAATAAATAAATACCGCAGGCTGTAATCTTAGACAGGTTAGCTGTATTCAAGTGCATTACTTCGTTGCTTGTTTCGTTTCGTTAGGGTAGTGCGGAGCGAAGGAAGAAGGTGCAAGGGGGGTTCGAGTGCAATTGTAAATATATATAAATTCTTTGGGACTCGTTTATATTTATATATATTTTATTACTATTATTATTATTTTTAATTATTGTACTTGTTTAAATTTACGTAAAACGCCCTCGAGCGTGACTGTTATTATTTTTGAATGTGTTTAGTGTTGTCTTCCTTTCAGTGAGTGTTCATGCTACGCATTACCAAAAAATATGAAAAAATAAAAAATAATAGTAACTGTTAATATTTTATAAGATATATATATTATATATTATTATATATAATTTAAATCGCGTTATTGGAAATACGTTTTGTTGGACATTGTGATAGGCGATCGCCATGTTACTGTTGCTAGGAACGTTCCTAGACGTTATATATATTAATTAATTAATTAGTGCTAGCATTCATACTTGATTGATTGTATTGTCAATTACACCCCAGCCACTAAATTATAAAATAACTTAAAAAAGAACAATGAACAAAAAATTACAGACGAGAATAACATTATTTAATTACTACACAGATATTTTTTGTACATTATTGGAACTTTTGAAATATATCTATATATTACAATAAAATATAATTTCTATGTCTTTATTTGATTTTATACATTCTTTTTTTTCAGCTTGTTACGTCTTTTTTTGCTTGTAAAATTTGTATTTCCGTCCAGACTCTCAACCTCGAACCTGAACCTTTACGTATCTCATTAAAAGTAGTTATTCACCGAGGTGTCGCTATCGCTACATGGTTGTCAGAGCCACTAGATTTGGCTTATCATTTAATTAGGGACCGTAGGGTCTTATTTGGCTTACTGCTATACCTAATACAGCAGGTAACGCACTTTTTTACAACTTTCCTAAATTATTGTAGTACTCTATCTGATAAAACTCTCCAATACTTCCTTTTTTTCTGATATTCCAACGAGTCGAAGAAGTAATTTTAATTTCGGGCCCGAAGAACGAAAAGAAAGAAGGATAAAAACAAAAACCAACGGAGTAGTTTTTACACATCTAGTTGATTCTGAAACAACACATGTTTGTTGGAACTTTCCACCAGTTTCACATTAATTCAGTCTTAAGGTGAATCAACATTTGTTTGTTTAAAGACGACTTGTAGCAATATTTGCATTTGCAATTTCCACAATGTCGAAACGTATCATTATTGGGACTGCTCATGTGTTGGCTTAGATGCGATTTGCGCATACTTTTATATTTGCAAATTGTACAGTGGACAGGTTTTTCACCTGTGTGAATCGATACGATGTGCCTGTAAGTTTTGATTGTAATTATTTTTCTTGTTTATGTACCATACATTTAACTTATTAAAAAGTGGTAGCCTCCAAAATTTGAAATGTTGCGTCATTCAGCACATCAGTTTCCGGCACTTGGTATAATCTTAGGTTCTTAAGACATCCTGTAGTTGTTCGTGCCACTAGCAAGTAGAGTGAATATGGTTGCTCGAGAACTTATGTTTGCCCAAAAACTGCACAGTGTGGTTGCTATTTCAGGAGAGAAATTTGCACTACTCCAGGATATTCCAGAAGGTAATTTTGGGTTTTTGTTAAATAAGAAAATTATTTCTTTTAATTATGTTTATTCTAGCAGTGCCGATAGAAGGATGTACTAACCAAAGTGTCATCTGGCATCTTAGAAGAATATAATAATGAACAGCTTCTAGATGAAAAGTCTCTACAAGAAAATAGGACTCTTTAAGGTAATTGTTCTCATTATAATATTTTTGGAGCTTTATCCTGGTCAGTTTAGTAAAGTAAAGTTTAGTTTACTTACCACCAGTGGCACAATTAATCTAATACACTCTTCATTGACAATTTTTGTAATTATACTCTGTATCCATGCACGAGTATGCTTGGGTGCCAAAAGAATGCTAATGTACTATTGTGCCCTATACCCTGCGTTCGGGGAGCTCGCTGTTAGTACTAATAGCACGATTTTGCCGTTCGGGGAGCTCGTTTTCAACGCTATGAAAGCTTTCGTGATGTCACGGTTCCAGTACGTAAACTTATGCGTCAAACGCTAAAAGCCTCCCCGAATGCACAGTAATACGTCATAATAGCGTGTGGTGCTAATAGCGTGAAAGAGAGCTCCCCGAAGGCACCCATAGTCCCCTCAAAAAATACAAACGTGAATCTTAGTGGCAAGTATGCACTTTGACGAAGCAATTGAGAAAGATACAGGTGATAGCATGATGATAATAAACCGTAGATAATCATGTTCAGTTTCTTAATCTGGTATATTCATTGCGTCCTCATGCCATTTTGCATAGCGTCAGTTCTAGCTCCAAAACTTCATTACTAATTTAATTAATAGGTTGTTAATTGTTACAGGAAATTATTCAAGAGCAAGAGGAAGAGAAATGAGAGATTCGAACACGATCTGCTTTAATACGAACACCCCGAAAACTATTTCTATCTTTTAGAATTTTACACATTGTAGAATAAATAATTATCTGTTATTACTTTAGACTATCTTCTACTATTTAAATTTCATTAATTTTGTTAATAGTGGTTTTCTTGTTTTACTATAAATCAGTACTTGCAGCATTGTTTATGCATTAAAATTTATAATTATAACATTAGTTTATTAATTATTTAAAACTATGCAACATTGCCACTTTATAAGTTTAAATAATGAATAATGTGCAAGTCAACAATTTGTAAATATTACAATTTTTACGCCTAACACATAGGCAACACTTTGTACACCTTTTCCACTTCCATATAAATTTTGTATTTACGATAGAAATTTGAAGGGTGGGGTGGTCACATGATCACCAAAAGTTAATATAAGGCCGAGTTTCGGCCATAGTTTAGATTTTTATCTCTACTTGAAATCTTGCTCTCTAAGAAAATTTAAGGCTTAGTCGTATGAAAAATCAACTTCAACTTTTTGAATTTTTTTTTCTTGGAAGTTATTAGTAGAATTGTTCTGAATGTCTTTACCGACTTTTGGATCATTTCGTCGAATATTAATGCGGGAAATTAAGTTTTTAAATAACTATTATTTATTCATCCACAACAATATAACCCAGTAAGTATTTTCGTTTCAAAGACGCTTAAAACGCCGTCGGTTATCTCGCCTCTTATTTAGTAGGTACCTAATCAATTAATAATTACTTTTATTTAAAAACTATGTATTATAGATAAGCAAAGTCCTCATTTTCTGTTCAATTTTACGTCTCTCATATTGGAATTCGGAAATTTATTCTAGTTTTTCGTAGAAACTGAGAAACCAACCTTCTTGCAGTTATTAAATAACCAAACTGAAAGAACTTCAATTTACAAAATTATAATAAAACACTTAAAAACTTGAAATATACTACCAATACTTTTCCAAAGTTGTAACGGGGTTTTTAAAACTCTATTCTGATCGATAACCAACTTAGAATTTACACGTCGAATTTAATAGTTTTTCCTTTAGACGAAAGTACAAATTCTATCTGCATCTCCCGGTTCTTGTTTACCGAATTGATTACACGGAAAAGCTAATATTCGTAAACCAACCTTTAAAACTTTGATACTGTTCACCGAGCTCAATCAATTCTGCATAATTATTATTTCTTTCGAAACCACGTTTACGATGAGATAAACAAGCCTTTTGAGCGATACGATTTCACTTTTTAGTATGTTGACACTAAATTCGTACATTGATTCCCCTTCTCAATTTTAGGGCTTTTCTTTAGCCGTAATATTTGATTTTCTTCATAAGACAATTCTGGTGGGAAATAGGTTAAAAGCTCGTAATTTTTTCATTTTTTTAAACATTTGTAACACCAAGCACCATCTATTAGGAACTGGAGCAACTAAATTTATTTTATATTTTGAACAGAAACCTGTAATTCTTAAAATTAAAAAGAAATCTGTATTAGTGCTGTAAACTGTCGAATCTTGTTTAAACTTTGTATGGTTTTTGAAAATTAGTTGCTTCAGTTTCTAATCTTAATGGTTGGCGCTGTAAATATGCTTACAAATTACAAAATTCCTAACCTATTTGTCTCGAGAATTTTTTCGTATTAAAATATCGAATAATACGGCTAAAGAAAGCCCGAAAATTGGGAAGAAACGAAATTAATGTACGAATTTAGTGCTAACACACCAAGAAGGTGTAACCGTATCGCTTGAGAAATAGAAAAGACGTGTTTATTTCATTGTAAGCGTTGCTTCAAAAGGAACAATAATAAGCTGAATAGGTTAAATTCTTGGAACAGTATGAAGACTTTAAAGGTTGGTTTATTAGCTTGTTCATATAATCAATGTGGTTATAAAAAAAACGAGATGCAGATAGGATTTGTACTTTCGCCTACAGGAAAAATGTAAAACTCGATGTGTTTGAAATTAGCTTTACGGTCTTGATGTTCATCACTCATCTAAGTGTTTCTAAGCTGGTAATCGATCAAAATGGAATACCTCTATACAATTTAATTCTATTAACAAGTTCTAAAGACCTCGTTGAAAAAGTATTGGTAAAGTATATTTTAAGTTTTTAAGTGTCGCAAGATAATAGAATTTTCTAAATTAAAGTTCTTTTAGTTCGGTTATTTAGTAACTGCAAGAAGAAATCCTAACAATGCGATTAAGGATAATGTGCAGTATAAAAAGGAGAGCTTATTTGGAATATACCGTAAAACAAGTTTTCTGTTTGAAGATTGTTAGTAAAAGATATTTGCTACTTGCATTACGTTTAGATCGAATTCTGTTTTTTTGTTTGTTAAAAATGAGAAGAAATGTTTATTACTAGGTGTCTAGCTGTTTAGTGATGAATATTCTAAAAGACCTGATGAATCAGAGGTTAGCTTTAGCGGCCAGTGCCGAAGACATGTCACTTTTTAGTTTTTCGTTAATATCTCGAAAACTATGGGTTTGAGCTGAAACGTGATTACAGTAGACTCGCGATAGAGTGAATTCTCGATTTAGTGAACAATTCGGTTTACCGAACAAAAAATATTTTACATTGACGACTCTAAATAGTGAACAAAGTGTGAAAAAGTGTTCACTATTTCGAGTGGTCAATAAATAATGAGAAGTTGGAATAATGATATTATGGAAGAAAATGATGAAACGGAAGATTCATCCTGGTTCTGAGAATGACAAATTATATTGGGATGTAAAAATGTCAAATAAAGATGAAATTAGTTGCTGTTGATAGGGTTATAACGGCCCTTTCGAAATAGTAAATAGTTCCAAATAGTTAATCGCCCCTGTTTTTTTTCATTCACTATATCACCAGTCTACTGTATATACAATTAAAGCTGATCAAATTTGCCACAAAATTGAATAGGTATATACTGTCCGCGCGTTATACCATGGCGAGACTTGTGACTGTGCAGGTAGCGCGCCGTTTCAATTTATTTGAATATTTGCTGTGACGTTACGTGGGCGTAAAGTTGTAGGAAAAGGTAAAATTGTAGGAGTATCATTTTATTTTTGTAAAAATTATTATTTGTTAAATTATCTATATGAAAATGGCGTCTACATTAAGTGGAAAGAAAATTCTTCACAGTCAAACCCGTAAAGTAGTTAATATAAGTTTAATATAATTAAATAAAAAACTACTATCTACGTAATTATTCATTTAAATTTAAACTATAATACTAAAAAAAATAGCTACGCCACTACTGAACGGTATATCTGAAGTGTTCAATTTACCAAACAGTTACGGATATAAAATTCGGGAAGCGCCGGACCTCGCCATGGTATAACGCGTGGGCAGTACTTATTTTTGCTAATACAAAAATTATAGGTATATAGTATTATTCAGCGATTTTGGCTGACTTATGCCATCTATCTGGGAGTTTTCACCCTCTTCCCAACTTTATTTAGCATTCAACTTACGTAGATGTAATAAGTAACATACGTTTATGATATTAAGCACGTTGAGTCTTTTATTTTACTTTGTAAAGGGCATTATTTAATCATTTTAATAATATCACGTGCACGCCAAAATCGCTGAATAATACTTCATTCAATTTTCTAGCAAATTTTAACAACTTTAATTTTGTATGTAGTCACGTTTCAGCTCCAACCCAGAGTTTCGAGATAATAACGAAAAACCTAATACAATATTTGGCAATTGCCGCTAAAGCTCATTTCTGATTCATCAGGACTTTTAGCATATTAATCAGTAGACACCTACAAAGAATTATGTGAAATTTCGAAACTATTGGATTTTTTGGAAGCTGAAACCTTTTAGTTGACTGGACTAGAAACTACGAATACTTTGTCCTGCACTTTTGATTGTTCTACAGCAGGCCACAGTTATAATGTTGATGTAATGGATTGTAATAATAAGTCTTTTAAAGCAACTATGTAATATTAAGGTAGCTACAGACTATTCACGTTTGTGCTTTGCATTTCGTGATATGTTTCGACATGTTTCGTACCTTTTCATATAAAGGGCGTACACTATTTGCACTGTTTACTCTTTCGCGACGTTTTGTGGCTGGTGATTAGGTCACTTTTAATTCACACGATCTCAAAACACCAACATCCACGAAAACGCTATGAAATTCTTGCAAATCGACTTTTTCGCTTGATTTTGTGCTCTTTGATTCGCCAACTTACCGCTCTGGGAGCGAAACAGTTTGAAACGCTATGAAACAGTTTTCTGAAAAATAAATTCGGGAAAAAGTTGTACACACTATTTACAAAAAGATAAAGCAAGAAACGCTGAACATGAAACGTGAATAGTCTGTAGCTACCTTTATAATTTATTGTTGAACTACCCCTCTTATAAACAACTAGATTAGTAATTAGTAAAATTTATATTGTCAATTAGAGTAGTAACTGTTTTGGTTTCAATGTTTCTTCTTTCTATTTAACATTATAACATTAGTTTATTAATTAGGTAAAATTGTTATGCATTATATGTGTACCATATTTGTCACTTTCTAAGTTTAAATAATGTGCAAGTGAACAATTTGTTAAAATTACTACTTTTACGCCTAACAGATAGGCACCACTTTGCACACTTCTCCCACTGCATATAACTTTGATATAACTCTTGTATTTTTGATAGAAATGTGCAGAGTGGGGTGGTCACATGATCAACAAAAGTTAATATAAGGCCGAGTTTCGGCAGTCGCTTAAAAGCTTATCAACGCTTCGAATCAGCTTCGAAGAGAAAATTTTATCTTTACTCGTGTGAAAAACGAACTTGCGTTTTTGAAATTTTTTTTGATTGGAAGTTGTTTCTCGTACTACTCTCAACACTTCTACCAAATTTTAAGTCGATCGCTTATTATTTAAATGCAACAGATTAAATTTAGTAATTAAGTTTCGCTTGTAATTTCTTTCAGACGAATAATTGTAATTAATTTGTACTTAATTAAGTTTAGTATTATTTTATAGATATTTATATTTTGTGCTACGCCTATATTTGTTGTAGGTACCTACATATTTTACTGGTTACGTTCAAAATATTAATTACTGTAGATATCGAATATGAAATAAAAACTAATTAACTCGTGTATTTGATTTTGAATTAAAACCTTTAACCCTAATGAGCATAGCAGAACAAGAAGTTGTAGACCAAGAGTCGAGAAGTAATACCCAATAATTCTCCAAACTACCCCTAAATTTACGTTATACGTTCTTAAAGTTACACACTTTAAAAAAGACTTATTTTTGGGGGGTAGTATAGAGAATTTTAATTCGTGGGTCTTATTTCTCGACCCTTGGACTATCCTCATGTAAAATTTCAACTATCTATGTCCTCCGGTTCAAAAGTAGGATGCTAAAATCGCCTTATTTTGGCATAAAAAACGTAAACAAACCACTAAAAGTCGATAAAAATTGGTGTACGATCCAAATGATACATTAGGAGAGCAGAAGGTCTATAAGATCGTCGAAATAAATTTAAATTATTAGAAAAATAAGTAAATAAATTTAACATCGTATTCGCTTATCGTATATGCAATAACGTTACGTAAAATTTAGCAATTTAAATTTATTTCGACGATCTTATAAACCTTCTGCTCTCCTAATGTATCAAGTGGATCGTACACCAATTTTTATCGACTTTTAGTGGTTTGTTTACGTTTTTTATGGCAAAATAAGGAGATTTTGGCATCATACTTTTGAACCGGAGGACATAGAGGGTTGAAATTTTTCATGAGGGTAGTCCAAGGGTTCAGAAATAATACCCACTGATTAAAATTCTCAAAACTACCCCTAAATTATAAATATAAGCAAATTAAAAAGTAATTTTTAAATGCTTTACTTTAAGAAGGAGTACTGTCACTTTAAGGGTAGATGGTGAAATTTTGACTAAAGGGTATTATTTCTTAACCCTTGGACTACCCTCATGTAAAGTTTCAACCCTCTATGTCCTCCGGTTCAAAAGTAGGATGCCAAAATCGCCTTATTTTGCCATAAAAAACGTAAACAAACTACTAAAAGTCGATACAAATTGGTGTACGATCCAAATGATACATTAGGAGAGCAGAAGGTCTATAAGATCGTCGAAATAAATTTAAATTGCTAAATTTTACGTAACGTTATTGCATATACGATAAGCGAATACGATGTTAAATTTATTTACTTATTTTTCTAATAATTTAAATTTATTTCGACGATCTTATAAACCTTCTGCTCTCCTAATGTATCATTTGGATCATACACCAATTTTTATCGACTTTTAGTAGTTTGTTTACGTTTTTTATGGCAAAATAAGGAGATTTTGGCATCCTACTTTTGAACCGGAGGACATAGAGAGTTGAAATTTTACATGAGGGTAGTCCAAGTGTCGAGAAATAAGACCCACTAATTACAATTCACAAAACTACCCCTAAATTATAAATAAAAGCAAATTAAAAAGTATTTTAAAAGTGCTGTACTTTAAGAAGGAGTACTGTCACTTTAAGGGTAGATGGGGAAATTTTGATTAGAGGGTATTATTTGTCGACCCTTGGACTACCCTCATGTAAAATTTTAACCCTCTATGTCCTCCGGTTCAAAAGTACGATGCCAAAATAAAAAACGTAAACAAACTACTAAAAGTCGATACAAATTGGTGTACGATCCAAATGATACATTAGGAGAGCAGAAGGTCTATAAGATCGTCGAAATAAATTTAAATTGCTAAATTTTACGTAACGTTATTGCATATACGATAAGCGAATACGATGTTAAATTTATTTACTTATTTTTCTATTAATTTAAATATATTTCAGCGATCTAATAGACCTGCTCTCCTAATGTATCATTTGAATCGTACACCAATTTTTATCGACTTTTAGTAGTTTCTTTACGTTTTTTATGGTAAAATAAGGCGATTTTAGCATCCTACTTTTGAACCGGGGGACATAGAGGGTTGAAATTTTACATGAGGGTAGTCCAAGGGTCGAGAAATAAGACCCACTAATTAAAATTCTCTAAACTACCCCTAAATTATAAATAAAAGCAAATTAAAAAGTAATTTTAAAGTGCTGTACTTTAAGAAGGAGTTCTGACACTTTAAGGGTAGATGGGGAAATTTTGATTAGAGGGTATTATTTGTCGACCCTTGGACTACCCTCATTTAAAATTTCAACCCTCTATGTCCTCCGGTTCAAAAGTATGATGCAAAAAGCTCCTTATTTTGCCATAAAAAACGTAAACAAACCACTAAAAGTCGATAAAAATTGGTGTACGATCCACTTGATACATTAGGAGAGCAGAAGGTCTATAAGATCGTCGAAATAAATTTAAATTGCTAAATTTTACGTAACGTTATTGCATATACGATAAGCGAATTCGTTGTTAAATTTATTTACTTATTTTTCTATTAATTTAAATTTATTTCGGCAATCTTATAGACCTTCTGCTCTCCTAATGTATCATTTGGATCGTACACCAATTTTTATCGACTTTTAAGTAGTTTGTTTACGTTTTTTATGGCAAAATAAGGCGATTTTGGCATCCTACTTTTGAACCGGAGGACATAGAGTGGAAATTTTACATGAGGGTAGTCCAAGGATCGAGAAATAAGACCCATTAATTAAAATTCTCTAAACTACCCCCCAAAAATAAGTCTTTTTTAAAGTGTGTAACTTTAAGAACGTATAACGTAAATTTAGGGGTAGTTTGGAGAATTATTGGGTATTACTTCTCGACTCTTGGTCTACAATTTCTTGTTCTGCTATGCTCATTAGGGTTAAAGGTTTTAATTCAAAATCAAATACACGAGTTAATTAGTTTTTATTTCATATTCGATATCTACAGTAATTAATATGTTGAACGTTAACCAGTAAAATATGTAGGTACCTACAACAAATATAGGCGTAGCACAAAATATAAATATCTATAAAATAATACTAAACTTAATTAAGTAGAAATTACAATTATTCGTCTGAAAGAAATTACAAGCAAAACTTAATTACCAAATTTAATGTGTTGCATTTAAATAATAAGCGATCGATTTAAAATTTGGTAGAAGTGTGCAAAGTGTTGCCTATGTGTTAGGCGTACAAAGTAATCATTTTAATAAATTGTTCACTTGCACATTATTTAAAAATAGAAAGTGACCAATATGGCACAAATAATGCATAAACAATGCTGCAATAATTACTGGCTTATAGTAAAACGAGAAAACCATTAATCATTACTCCAATACTAGATTAATAAGTATCATTTATTGAAAAAACTAAGAGTTATATTGTCTTGCTTATGAGCGAACTTTTACTACGACGTTTTAAGGTTTATGTACTCCTTTTGACCTGTAGTATCACTCTTTGTAAGGACACAGAGAAGAAAAGCAAACGTAATTCTAAATATTAAGTAAAAACAAGTTATTAAAAGAATGCGACATTTCAAAAACCAAACGGGATAGTTTTTTGTCATTACAATACGTGGTACAGTACTCGCGTTTTAAGAAAATAATACCACTGCATGTCAAATGTATAATCGGAGATATTCGGCAGCTTTGGTTGGTCGCAAGTCGCAATTAAATTCGCTCAAAGTGTTTGTTACCCTCTCTACTATTTTAAACAAGTGTGCGGCTTTACGATTATTTTTTTATAACGTGAGTACTGTAGTTGCTACAACAAAAGTTAACGATTCTGCTACAAATTACAAGAATACTAACAATTACTCACAAAACTTTATGAATCAACATGTGCTGGTCAAAACTTACTTTCTTGGAACATTTATGGTCACATGCAGTACATTTATAAGGCTTTTCACCAGTGTGAATTAACATGTGTCTATTTAAAGCTGGCTTAAGCGAAAACTTATCATTGCAAACTGTACAACAATAAGGTTTTTCACCTGTGTGAGTCCGTATATGTTTTTTTAAAGTTGACTTACACGAACTTCTGTATTCGCAAAATGTACAACAGAAAGGTTTTTCTCCCGTGTGAATCCTCATATGTTTGTTTAAATTTGACTTAAGAAAAGCTCTGTAGTTACACATTGTACAAAAAAATGGTTTGATACCTGTATGAATCAACACGTGTTTGTTTAAAGATGACTTGTGGGTTAATTTGAGTTCACAGATGGTACATTGAAATGCTTTGTTTTCTCCACTTGAATTACTTCCATTTTGTAGTTGAAATTCACTTAATTGACTTACTTTGGTAATTACTAAGCCATTCTCTTGCAATTTTTCTTCTTCCTTTATTCTAATGCTATCTTGAATCAATTTCTGAAAATCGCACCCTTCTTCGTTAATTGAACCTTAAAATTTTTATATATTGTACCGATTGAATCGATCGAAAACTAACAAATTTATTCTTACCAACTTTGAAAGGGTTATCGTAACGAGTGTGCTCTCTAAGAGTTTCATCTGAAATGTCTCTATTATAATTAAAATGTTGACACGAAGTGATATTTTGAACTCGATCTTCTTTGATTGCGACTTTCATTTTTATGTTTCCTTGTAAACCTAACTAACACGTGTTCTTGGTTCTTCTATATTATTAGCACAGCCATACATAGTACAGATCGGATACATATGTTATGATAACCAGCACGGAACATAAATAAACCAGAAAAAGACCAGATAACCTACAAAATGGGCCACCTGTGAGCTACCATACAAGGTGTATATTGACCTTGACCACAGTTAAAAATATGTACGTGACAACACCCGATGGCGCGTTTATCGATTTTTAAATGGATCTGGTTGGCTATTAATTAGCGCAAAAACTCAAATTCAATTAGAATCGAATGGTGGAAAAATATGTGAGCATTTAAACACGGGGACAAGGGACAAGGACTAGAGCAAGTTTCTCCATTGAATAAATCGTTTATATTGCTTTGGTTTAGTTGGCGATTGGAAATGAATAAATAAATAAATAAAATACAACAAAATTGTATCTATCATATTTATTCAAGTATTGCTGCATTTCGCCAAAGAAGAAAAACATTTTTATCACAATTTATTGAAATAATGCACCTCCTATATCAATCCATTGTAGCACAGTCGGCCTGCAGTTCCAAGACTGTATAATCTGAACCAGGTCCAAACCTGTCAAAAGTCGGACGATGGCCTGTGTGTGTATTGCAAAATTTTTACCGGGTATCTGGATAACTGCAGGCCGACTGTGCGTAAATAGTTAGTACCTTAAGAAGCCACATGTTCATTGGTAGATACAAACTTCTAAGCCCTTAAGAATATTAACACGTTCGCTACCGGCGACCACTATACTGGCCATTGGTTGGTGTCGTGGTGAACCGCGGCCAGTATAATGACCATATTTTCAAAGCTATTTCTTTACGTTTAAATATAATGTGGTACACGAATGGTGATAGAGAAAACATTGTCGGCTTACATTACGCGTAGCTGAACAGTTGGGGCCACTATAATGGGCAATGGTACCTTTTTGTCAGTATATCTTTGCCAGAGATAGCGTATTTCTTGAATACGTATACAACAATACTTTTTCCATTATTTAGGAAAAATAAAGCTTATTTTAATTCTAGGAAAGCCCTTTTCAAGTTGAAACTTAACTATTACCTAATAGTATAGACATAAAGTATAAAAATTATAATAAAAAGTCCAGCTGTAAACAAAACAAAATAATTGTTTTCATACGTTACTCTTTATAGGTTCACAGTTGCGGTTCAAGAGAAGAGATCTTATAATTTGTAGCGGTAGCGAACGTGTTAACCACTGGTTGTAGAAGTTACATGAATCAACACATGTTCATCAAAACTTGATTTTTTGGAGCATTTAAATTCGCACGTAAGGCACTGATAAGGTTTCTCACCTGTGTGAAACAACATGTGTCTTTTTAAACTCGACTTGCGGGAAGTTTTATAATCGCAAATTGTACAACAAAATGGTTTTTCACCTGTGTGTGTCCGTATATGCCGGTTTAAATCAGAATTATGCGTGAATTTATATCTGCAAACTGGACAATGAAACGGCTTTTTGGAACTGTGAGTCGACATGTGATTATTTAAACGTGATTTTTGAGAAAATTTTTGTTGACAAATTGTACATTGGTAAGGTTTTTTATCTGTGTGAATCAACATGTGGTTGTTTAAACCCGACTTTAAGGTAAATTTTTGTTGGCAAATTGAACAATGAAAACGTTTTTCACCTGTGTGAGTCAACATGTGTCTATTTAAAGCAGTCTTGTCGACAAATTTGAAGTCACAAACTGTACAATGAAAACGTTTTTCACCTGTGTGAGTCCGCATGTGTCGGTTTAGAGTTGACTTGCACGAAGTTTTATATTTGCAAAATGTACAATTAAATGGTTTTTCACCTGTGTGAGATCGCATGTGCTTCTTTAAATAAGACTTGAATAAAGCTTTGTAGTCGCAAATTGAACAGCAAAAAGGCTTTTCACCTGTATGTATCTGTATATGCTTCTTTAAAGATGACTTGTCCGAAGTTTTGTAATCGCACATTGTACAATGGGATGACTTTTCTCCTACGTGAATCAACATGTGTTGGTTTAAAGATGACTTGCGCATTAGCTTGTGTTTACATATCGTACATTTAAACGCTTTGTTTTGTTCGCTCGAATTACTTCCATTATTTAATTCAGACTCGCTCAATTGCCCTACTTCGTTAACTTCTAAATTATCTTCTTCAAGTTTTTCTTCTTTTTTTATTTTAAGACTTTCTTGAACCAATTCGTACACATTGTGCTCTTCTACTTTAATCATGCCTTAAAATTAATATATACCGTGTTTGCCGAAAACTAATAAATTCATTCTTACCAACATCGAAATGGTTATCGTAATCAGGTTCTTCCTTAACAGGTTCATCTGCAATTTTTTTATTACAATTAAGTATACAACCCAAACACATGTTGCTTTACTTACTAAAATTGTAGAAGTTATCGGAACACTCAAAAGTAGCATCTTGAATTCGTTCTTCTTTGATTGTTATTTCCATTTTTTTCTTTTTCTTTACAAATAATTAGAACTAACGCAGCTTCATTGCATCATTATTTGAAAAGCGATCGAAATATATTCACTCAAACAACACAAGAGGAAGATGCATTTTGGTAGGTACTGAACAATTAGTATGTACTTGTAGACTATTAAAGAATAAAAGTACTGATGGTATTGGTTTATTTTATTTATGAGCTCACTAAAGATGAACCAAGATAGATTAAAGTCAGCTAGTTCGAGGTTATTGCACGGTGACCATATGATTCATACTTTCAAAGCAATGTAACCTGTAATTATAACCAGCTCCACATTATACTCATACTCAATCAAATCAACAACATACAATAAACAATAATTTTATTCAATTTTCAATTATCATCTCTGACATCACCCCACCCAAAGCTCTACTCTATCACTGATTTCCGCCATCTATTTAGTGGAATAGTACTAGAGAGCACTGCCCGCAATATTCAAATGATCACATCATTGAACCCATAGAGGAAATAATCAAAATACAGACACTATCTTTCATATACGAGACATTAGGAAATAAAAAGAGATCAACAACGAAGAAGTAAAGAACCATACATCGAGCCATTTAAAAGGCTTTTCACCTGTGTGGACGAATAAAAATGGCTCTTTCTCTTTAGTTACCTTTCTGCATAGTGTAAACATAACTGTACTGAAACCATCTGTAATGTAACCTGATACCACTTCACCTTCTGAAGGGGCCGAAACCACCCCAAGTCGAAGGAATGCGAATTAGCATTTCGTCACACTGCAGCTGGCAACATTAATTAGAAAATAATAATTATAACCCATGTTTGATTTTTAGATTTTTTAGTTCAGTCTTGGTTGGTCCTTTAAAGATCTAACTGCTTATTCGAATTATTTTGTTAACTTCATTCTTTATTGTTTCTTTTGATTAAACGCTTTAATAATTGTCGATATTCTTTTACTTTATAAAGATCGTCGTGTTACGTGTAACCATAAAAATAATAGTTTACAGTTCAGGTGTGGGGTGAACAAATTAGTGTTGGTGCTCAGTGTTACGGTTTTAGTTAACAGAAATCCTAGTTTGAATTAGTTAAAATGGGTCGTCGAAATTATTCAACTGATTCTTCGAGTAGTTCGGCGTCAGATAGGTCTTTGATTAAAAGACACAAAACTAAAACGTCTGGCACTCAGCAGACGAGTCAGAAGCGAAAGGTAGACGAATCTTTTGCTACGAGAACTTCCAAAAAGAAAAGGGGTGACAAGGCACGTAGCACTAGCAATTCCGAGAGACAGTTACGTACGTCTCATCAGACGGAAGTGTCGTTACGAAGACACGTTACGACACCGCCTGCTAGTGGTAATTCCCGAGAGGAAGAGCCAGCAGATCAAACTTCTCCTGTCCAGCACTCTACATCGTCCGTGCAATCACGCGTTGAACGGCTGGAGCAATTATTGGAGGTTTTTGTTAGATATGGAGCGCAACCGGATAGTCGACGTTTAACCGTAAGAAGCGATTGTATTCCCGAATTTGACCCGGAAAATGAAAATTTGTCATCGGTTAAATGGTTAGATAAAGTCGACCAAATTAAGGCGATAAATCATTGGGACGACATCACCACCATTTATCAGGTTCAATCGCGATTAACGGGTATGGCACGAACTTGGTACCACAGCTTACCAAACTATCCAAGTTCGTGGGCCGAATGGAAAGGGTTAATTGCAAAAACTTTTCCGGGCAACGTCGATTACGCCATGGCGTTGAGAAAAATGATGAACCGAATAAAACAGAGAAACGAGACAATGACGACATACTACTTTAACAAAATGGAGTTACTGCGAACCTGCCAAATATCCGGTAGGAACGCAGTGTCGTGCGTTATTGATGGCATAACAAACGTGGCCATCCAAAACGGTGCGAGGGCGGGTCGTTACGTAGTACCCGAGGCTCTGTACGAAGAATATTTGTCGACGTTACGTGACGACAAATCACCTGAGTACAATCAATCGCAAGGCGGGAGTATCAGACGAATCCATAAGTAAGGTAAAGTGGGGAATTAACTCTACGGTCAATTCTACCACAGGTAAATCTCCGTACGAGATTTTCTTTGGTTATCGCCCTCGTGGCGTAAATGATTCGTTTCTCACGTCAGAGGTCGTATGCGAGCAACGGCAAGACCTAGGGACGTTGAGAGATGATGTGTTACGAGTAACCCAAGAACGACAGCGGTTACAAAAAGAGTATTACGATAAAAGGCATGCTCCATTGACGAAATTTACGGTTGGCCAACATGTGTTGCTTCAAGTAAATAAAGGCTCCAATGACGGACGAAGCCGAAAGCTTGAACCTCGTTACAAAGGACCCTTTGTAGTTAGTAAAGTACTCGATAATGATCGGTACGTAGTTGACGAACTACCAGGGTCAAGACGTTGTAGGACTGCTTATACGGGCATTTGTCCTTCAGATAAAATGAAACTTTTTGTTACGGCTGTTACGCAGAGCGATACTAGTGATGCAGTGGACGAATAGAAATATTCGCCCTGTATGTCAAGACGTTGTAAAACTGTGCTTATACGGGCAGTTGTCATTTGAATAGTTTTTGTTACGGCTGTTACGCAGAGCAACACTAATGACGATGCAGCGGATGAATAAAAATATTCACCCTGTATAATTAATTGTACTCGGACAGAATACTACTTATACATTTTTTTTCTGTTTTAGTGAAAGCACCCTTCACGGGGGCGTGAAGTAAGTCAGGTTAGCCGACTGTAAACATAACTGTACTGAAACCATCTGTAATGTAACCTGATACCACTTCACCTTCTGAAGGGGCCGAAACCACCCCAAGTCGAAGGAATGCGAATTAGCATTTCGTCACACTGCAGCTGGCAACATTAATTAGAAAATAATAATTATAACCCATGTTTGATTTTTAGATTTTTTAGTTCAGTCTTGGTTGGTCCTTTAAAGATCTAACTGCTTATTCGAATTATTTTGTTAACTTCATTCTTTATTGTTTCTTTTGATTAAACGCTTTAATAATTGTCGATATTCTTTTACTTTATAAAGATCGTCGTGTTACGTCTAACCATAAAAATAATAGTTTACAATAGAGTAAATAAGAACTTTATTTACTCTATTTCTGTTTCTGCGAACATGTATTATAATCAGATAATCAAATTCACCACATTTAAAAGGCTTTTTACCTGTGTATAGGTACTAACACAAGTTTCTTTAGTTTCTATTTTAATTCAACTTTAAACTTATAAATAGTGAGATTTGTATTTATTAGGTACTATTATTGTATAAATTCTTACCAACGTCCGACAGGTTATCGCTAGAAGGTTCTTCTTTTCTTCTTTAACGACTTCGTCAAGGTTTAGAATACATTATTTATTAGTGTCAATTGTCGCAATTGTCTCACTCTGCAGATCAAATACAAGAATTATCTGCTTGTAGTTTATGTTTCTCTAATAAAAGAGAAAATATTTTTAAATCAAAGTCAGCTCTTTATTCACATATTTGATAAAAAATTGTATTGTGCTGTCATCAATTATGTGATCCTAATACAAACTGATGCAAGTTCGCACGTTACCGTTTACATGATTGGCCCATTTTTTTAAAATAAGAAATTTATAATTATTATGTACTTATTGAAATTAAAATAGAAGTTTTATGAGGAAAAATAATTGTTTCTAAATAATACCCTTCCAAAACTTTTATTTTTATTTCTAAAAAACGTTAAAAAGGCCCATTTTGCTAAATTTTATTTTTTATGGTTATTGGCCTTGAAATCCTTGTATAAATTTTGTCCCAAAGTTCGACATAACACATAACGCACATAACCTCACATTTTTGGATTTTTGTTTGGCAAGCAGTTTTCAACTTTTAACTATTTAAAATACATAAAAATATGCTTCTTTCCTTGAGAAACGATCACAAAGAACATTTAAGTTTGTTATTTAATCAAACTCCTCAAGGTAAATTGATCATTTCCGCCCTCGAAAATAATTACCAAATTTTTTGTAGTGGTAGTCGATTTTTGTAAACTGGCGATTGATTTCTTACAAAATGGACCTAACATTAAACTGTATAATACAGCGTCACAAAAATTACAAGTGAATCCCGAAGACGTACAAAATTGTGTGTACGGTTTGGTTAACTTACTTCTCGAAAGTTGTAAACATAAGGTGATACGACAATCAACACCGCCCCTTACAATTTATAAAATGAAACTTTTTAGCTAAACGAAAACGACTTTCGCGACTCAGTTTTAACAGTTGGCTTTACGCAAGATCAACAAACCATCCTTAGTAAATTTTATTTATCCAAACGAAAGGACATTTCTGAAATTTTATCAAAACTTACTGTAAACGAACCACATTATCGCAATTTAGATTGGCGTTTCGAGGTTCAAGTAGGATCGCGTTCTTTATTACATCAAGTGACTCCATTAATTACTATGGATCTAACGCTCGACGAACAAAATTCAAATTTAAACGAACAGGAAACTACTCACAGACATATTTTGCTTCAAACCGATCCTGCTAACTTACAACACTTAACTACTACGCTCGAAAATGCTTTAGCCGAGTCTAAAAGTAAATATTTTAGAAGGTTACAACGAGCTTTTAATAATTGATTAATGTAATTTGAATGATTGTGGTACGAACTTTGCAATATTGTTTTTAAGTAATAATAATTAATAATGTAATAATTAAATAAGTTTGGATTCTTTTTACCAACTAATAGTTTGGGCTTTTAACCTTTACACTAATTCGCTTTGAAGATGGTTCAATGTACTGAACAGTTGACAAAATTATTGGAAATGGTCACAAGCTCTGGTTAAATTAGACAAAAGTTGCCCTACTAGTGATAGTAACAACTTGTCAATTAGAGCTCTGAAGTGTTCTCTTAATTTTATCAAAATATTTATAGGCACAAGTGCGCCACTGGCTACCAAACAAACTTCAGTATTCCAAATTTACACTTGGGGTCCTTTGAATTAAAATTGTTTTAAATTAATAAATTTCGTCAAATATAATAAGCAGTTAAGGAAATCAGGTCAACAGGTGACGAAGGAAGTGGCATTAATTAATCTATTCATAAATGTCATTAGGTTAAACATTACTTCACCACTAAAAGAACAATTTCTGATTTTTAACATTTTTTAATAAAGAACTTTCGTATAAAAACTGAATAATAATAATTAACAACCCCAAATGATTTTCCCTAAGATTTGGATCCAAAATAGAAGAGAATTTCATATCAGATTTAGAAATCAAAATTTAATTATTGCACAAAATCTGCTTTTACTTTATTTTTAATGCTGGCATGGACTTTCTTATACAGGGTGTCGCAGGAGCGATACAAAATTTATAAGGGCAAATTCTGGGACTCTTCTGAATCTCCCCATGTGCTCCAATGTTACACGTTACCCTTTTTGGAGTCTGATTTAAAAGTGATTGCCTTAGTGACTTTGTAATGTTAGAAACTTAAAACAGAAAAACTGTATTTTTGGGCAAGATTTTTCTTTTTCTAGTTTGGCACATCACACCTCTAGTTTCTTAATAAAAACAAATGAAAGATATAACATTAATTTCAAAAAATCAGTTTTTTAAGACGCTTAACTTTTTAGGGCAAAAAGTGACTGATTATTTTTTGTAGAAAATTTAATTTACAACAAATTTTGTATGGAAAGTTTTTTAGTAGGAAGATTAGTTTAGGCGCAATTGCCTCTTAAGCTGAAAAATGCTTAGAAGGCGGTCTATAAAAAAAGTATCCTGTAGAACCTGTATTTCGTATTACTCTTGGGACAGCCTGTATATTTGTAGGTATTTGGGTATATTTCCATATCAACTGGCTCCGGGCCCCTTAAGTAAAAAATAATTCTAAACTTAGCAGTGTGTAACTCTTTTTTTATTTACTGCCACTACCTAAAATCTTTTTTCTTTGTGCAAACATATGCATATACATCGGAGGGAAAACTGAAAAGAATATAATTAAATTCGGACAAAAACCTTCAAATAAATTAAACTTACGTGGTGCATATATAATCATCACAAACAACAAGAAGTAAGCGTAATTAAATGTAAAATTTAACGAATTTGGTAGCTCAATCGTCCACATCTTATTCGTTAAAACTTCTCCTTGAGCCGCATATAGGCACAGCAACTCTCCAGTCACTCCAATTGGATATAATACGATGAAAGTTGTATACCTAAAGGTAAAAAAATAAATAAGCCACAAGTAACACTTAAAAAGTGAAATTGATAATTGGGTACTTTCACTTGTTTTTTCGACTATAATTATAGTAAAGTAGACATGCCTGCAGGAACACATTAAGAAAAGGGAATGCAAGTAATACAACTATTGCTCTTTTTTATCAAGCTTTAAGGTCGTTAAATAAATAAACTTCTCACCTAAGCCATACTAGGAATTCAGGTACGAAGTTAAGTAAATTAGCGGAGTAGTAACCATAACGAATAATCTCTGTGACGGACCAGGCGAGTAAAGCTAGAGGAAGTCCGAACGATTCCTTAGCCGCAATTGTGGGTATGAGCACACCGCACACTAACATTACACGAGATGCCACTTGTTGAGCCGTTATCATAACACTAGAGGGCACAATTCCAGTTGCTGCATGTACGATTTCCAATATAGCGGCATTTTGAAAAATAATGAGCGAAAACTGCACGTTACTGAACAAAGATACATTCTTATCTACTAGTCCCAATTGGTGGGTCAGCAATTTGTAAAATACTATCGACCACCTGCAAAAAAAACAAAACGTCAACTTTTTTTAAATGAAATTACTGCAACTTACCCAATTGTTAATATGGAATTGTAAAGAATTAAATAAGTTTTTACTAAAGACGATTGTTCCCTTTTTTTTGGTTGTGTTTTAGTTTCGGAAGACATTATTTAATTACTGTTTGAATGTTAATGCAGACTCACACTACGTAACTAACCGGTTTGTGTTTGTATAATGTTAATATAAGGTAACGTATCAAATTAACTAAACGTTATTAGCGCCGTTATGAATAATTATTTTCTTTGCGTAAAATTGGACTTGAAACCTCTGGTCAACTCATAGTAAATCGTCCAATGAATTGCAATGAATGATCGAGCAGACTCGAACGCTGCACGAGTGCCCTAAACAGAGTTCTTTTACTACAGGAGGGGATTAGTGTTAAATTTCTTCGATCTGTTTTTTTCTAGATGGCTCGCGAGCTGGCTTTGAGAAATAATTACACAATTACAGGTTCATCAAATGGTAGTGGCGTAGTGGCTAGCTGGCTAGTAGTAGTTTGGTATTTTGTCATAATTCATAATGTCATAATATGACATTTTTAAACATTTTTCTAAAGAGGTTTAACGTTAAAGTTTTGTTTTTTTCACAGTGGCTTATAGGGCCCTAGCTTTAAGGTAGGGTTATTTATTTTCTACAAAATCATTTTTATTATACAAAAACCTACTTCCAAATTTTTCTCGGACCGGTCCTGGTAAATTAGTTCTTTCAAACAAAATGTCAATATCATAGTTTGTCAAACATAGTTTGTACATAACCTCAAACTCGAAGTACTAAAAGTCAATGAAAGTGTGAAATATCAAATTTCTAGGTGTTTTTCGTAAATAATTTTAATTATAGTAATATTGTTAACTATAACCTTTAAATCTTTAGTTGCAAATCGTTCACGATGACTTCCAAATTCACAAATTGAAGGAGAACTAATTTAAAGATGAAATTTTAGACAATTCAAAGTGTTGTTTTATGGAAATATACAATAAGTACAAACGTTAAGTTATAACTCACGATGTCTTTGTTTAGAAAACCTAAAAAATCAATACAAAGGCGCGTTTTTACCGAAAATGACGACGCCGAAGAAGAAACGATAGACATAACTCCTAAACAAGAACCCAAAAAGAAAGACAAATCCAAAAATGTCTCTAAAAAACAATCTTTACTCAGCTTCGAAACCGAAGAAGAGGGTGAGGTATTTCAAGTAAAAAAGTCCTCTCACAGTAAACGTATGATGCGTTTATACGAGAAAGAACGACAGAAGAAAAAAGAAGTAAAAGTTGAGAAAGAGTTATTTAAACCTAAAGATACTCAAACTCAAATCATAACAGAAGATTTAGTAGTTAAAGTTAACCACAAGCCCCCTTCCCCGCCTCCAATATTAAGTGGAAGAGCGGCACTTTGTGCCGGTAAAGATGACCTATCGTCCGAAGAAGACGACCTCGAATGTCATCGATTTTCGAGACCGGATAACGTTAAAATAGTTTTAGAATCTGGAATCATTCCCGATGCCGCAATGATACACGCTGCTAGAAAAAGAAGACAAAAAGCGCGAGAATTGGGCGATTTTATACCTGTTGAAGAAGAAGAGCCAGAAGATATAGGTCGAATGCGTCGACAAGAAGATCCAGACGAAGTGAGCGACGAAGAGCGAATCGATATGGATGCCAATCCAGTGATTCGTGATCAAGAACGAAGACGAGAGCAATTTTTAGCCGCTCAAGAGTCCGACGAAGACGATTTGGAGTTGGACGAGTGGGAAAACCAACAGATCAGAAAAGGAGTGACAGGTGCTTCTGCCGCAGCCATTCAAGCTGAATATTCGTACGACGATTACGATACCATGGCGAACCGCGTTCAAACGATTCCCGCTATCGATCCTAATAGTCAGTGCACTCCAGAAGCTGTCGTGACGAAATTACGTGAAAAGTTTGATGAAGTTCGCCAGTCTAGAGAGTCTCACGAAAAGCAGTTGCAACAAGTTCAAATCGACCTCGTGCGGGTGAGCGAAGAGCTCGAAGAATTTAAAATAAAAGCTCCTAAAGCCGCCGAGCGGTTTCGTTTCTATCAAGAGCTACGTGGGTATATTACAGATTTAGTCGAGTGCTTGGACGAGAAGGTGGGCCTAATTACCGAGCTAGAACACAGGGCTTTAATTTTGATGGCAAATAAAGCCGAGTGGTTGATCGAACGTAGACGTCAGGACGTTCGCGATCAGGCCGACGAAGTTACGGCCGCCGCTAAAGGTGTTCGCCGCGGTTTGGAAGACGAAGAGAAGATCAGGCGCGCGGCCGAGCGCGAAGGAAGACGTTCTAGGAGGCGTAGAGCGCGTGAACAACAAGGGCAGCCTCGGCACGTCGAAGGTATGTCGAGCGACGATGAAATAATGCAACAGGATATGTTGAATTTCGATAAAGAGAAGGAGCAACTCGAGGGCGAAGTGCAGAAGATTTTTGAAGATGTTGTTGACGATTATTCGTCTGTTGCTAACATTTTGATTAGATTTGAGCAGTGGAGAGAAACCGATATGGGTACTTACACCGATGCTTACGCGACGTTATGTTTGCCACGTGTAGTTGGGCCATTGTTACGACTTCATCTTATTTTTTGGGATCCTCTTACGGAAACGACAGAGTTAGAGAAGTTGGAGTGGTATCGTACTTTGGCTCTATACGGTTTGCACGATGATGAAACGGAAAATGCTTTGAGTCGAGACCCCGATATTAATTTACTACCGACTATAATCGAGAAGATTATTATTCCTAAATTAGATAAGTTGGTGGATAAGTGTTGGGATCCCTTATCGAGTTCACAAACTCTTCGTCTGGTTGGTATTTTAAGTCGTTATATTAGACGTTTTCCAAGTTTAGGTCCTGCTAGCAAACCGTTGCAAAACTTATTTAACGCGGTGTTACACAAACTTAAAAGTGCGCTCGAAAATGACGTTTTTATTCCTATAACGTTAAAATTATCAGAGAGTAAGTCTTCGTTCTTTCAACGCCAATTTGCTAGTGGTTTGAAATTGTTACGTAACATTACAAGTTGGCAAGGTATTTTGAACGATAACACTTTGAAAGATTTGGCGATTAATGCCTTACTCAATCGTTATCTTTTAAGTGCCGTGAAGGCTTGTCAGTTAACAGATGCTGTGGCTAAAGTTGGTTTAATTAGTCACATTTTGCCAAGAATTTGGCTTCAAGGTAATATTTCTGAACTGCAAATGTTTAGTGGTTGTGTTACTAATTTAGCGCAGCAACTGGATAAAGATAATCCTTTGCATCTTGAATCGATCGAGACTTTATCGGGTGTTTTAAAAGCGCTGAAAAATTAGTTGTTTATGTATTTGATGTAATTGGAATGAATTGCAAAATAAAGTTGTTTCTA
The DNA here is from genome assembly GCA_950108345.1 of Malthinus flaveolus. NCBI lineage: Eukaryota > Metazoa > Arthropoda > Insecta > Coleoptera > Cantharidae > Malthinus > Malthinus flaveolus. The sequence continues at coordinate 5,710,811 of OX467285.1, forward strand.
ATTTGTTCGGTCTTTTATTTATATTGAAAAACTAATAATACAGTCAAATTATACAAATACATAGATGGCATTTAAGGGAAACACTGCAGGAGTTTTGAAAATTGGTATAGTCTTTCGTTAGAACCTGCAGTAAAACATACTAAAAGTTCTCTGGGACTTTTAGTCCGGAAACTTACACATCTTGCTCCGCAGTATATCTTGAAAAGGGTTCAACTTATAGAAAAAATGCATGTAACCGATCTTGTAGCTGATAATGTTTTCTATAACTTTCATAATCACCTTCATCATCGTACGATCTACAGGAGGCTCTACTACGATCTCTACTCTCCCCCACCTTCTGGGACTTTTAGTATGTTGCTATCAAACAACCATACCAATTATTTTCAAAACTCCTAGATTCTTTCCTTCAATTTGTCTTATTTGACCAGAATATATTTTTTGATGCCAGCTTACTACTTATTTTTTAATTAATTGTTTTATTGGAATGGAACAAAATAACAGATTGGATTTGACGAATGTCAAACGTGATTTGTATTTAGTTAAAGTACCCAAATATATCTCCAATGTGTGGAAAAGTGCCTCTAGTGATGTGGACATTGGCAAACTAAAAATATTAAGGTAAAGAGTAACCCAATACTTATACAGAGCGAGTCTGGGTGTTAAAGAGATAATAATTTAAAAAACCTAAACGCCCGCCCGCCTAAATAAGAAAATGTTCTTGTTTCTAAATTTAAGTTACTTAGGAAATCCAACCAAGCCCCCCAAATATTCTTCAAACTATCCGAAGAAATATTAAAATTGCAAACCTCGAAGGAGCACTTAAATCAAGAGTATGAGATAAGTGTAGCTTGTATAGAGGAACAAAAATTGGGCGTCTTTTCTTGTAATGAAAGTAAGTTCTTTTTTAATCTTTTAAGTGAATTAAAAGGAAATACATAATTTTAGTAAATTATGGAGGAAAAGCGTACAATGAGTTGGCGATGGAAGGCACGGTCTTTCAAAAACTAGAGTTCAAACCCAGCGACGTTAATAATTACATGAAATTTAAACTGGACGCCATTAAGAAAGCCGCCATGCCTATTCGAGTCACAAAACAGTTAGATAAAGTCGTACAAACTTTTAAACCTGTTGCGAATCACAAGATCAACGTAAGCGTTGGTTTGTTTTCTTTGCAACTGCTTATTGTTTCGACGTTTTCAGATTGCTAATTCTAAACTTTGCGAAGTTAAAAGAGTAAAAGCCGATAAGGACCTTGTGTTAGAAAGACTTTATTCTGCTTTTGAGAAACATCAGTATTATAATATAAAGGATTTGGTTAGATTAACGCAACAACCTGTGACTTACTTGAAGGAAATTTTGCGTGAAGTTTGCAATTATAATTTAAAGTTGCCTCACAGGAATACCTGGGAACTCAAACCAGAGTTTAGGCATTACACAAATGAAACTAAGAAGGCCGATTAATGATTTATTTATATGTGTAGTACAACCGCCAATAAAGTTAAGTGTTTCTGTTCATTAATTTTGAGATATTCAGAAACTTCCTTCGAGACTTGGCTCATGACTTGTAGGAAAAATTGTTTTTAGTTCTTCTGCAGAGGCAAACAAAGTTTTTAGCAAGTTCATTTCATTGGATTTTAGTATTTAAAATTTCTATATCTTTTCAAGCAGTGTACAATTACTTTACATTAGCAATCGGCGTAATATTGCCTTTAGATAGCAAATCGTGTCAGGGTCAAATACTGTCAAATTTAAAATGACAGAATCACAATCTACGACTTTAGTTGTACAGTTTTCGCGTTTTTTAAGAAATTAGTTTTATTAATAAGTTTAAAATGTCTGGAACTAATCATATCGATAGGGATTTAGATTTATCTAACGCAAATCGTGGTGTGTGGTTAGTGAAAGTGCCTAAATATATTGCAATGAGATGGGAAAAATCACCAGGTGATGTCGAAGTAGGAAAACTTAGAATATCGAGGTACGAAATCTACGTATTTTGTTCATATAAAACTAAAATTACTTTAATTTAGGACGCCAGGTCAAAAAGCGCAAGTTTCTCTTTCGTTATCTCAAGCTGTTTTAAATTTAAATGAAGCCACCGAAAATATTCCAAAAGACCATCGTTTGGATGTTTCTACTGTCACACAACAAACCTTAGGAGTATTTAGTCATGCGATTCGTAAGTTTTACTTTTGTGGAAGTTTTCAAGTCTAAATTATGAATTTTAGCTACAAATTTAGATGCTGTCGTACCAGACCCGGAAAAATTATCCATGGAAGGTAGAATTGTACAAAAATTAGAATGTAGGCCTTACGCAGACAACTGCTACATGAAAATGAAGCTCGAATCGATAAGAAAAGCTTCTGTGCCCATTAGACAAGCCAAACAGTTAGATCGAGTCGTACAAAATTACAAGCCGGTTTCGGATCACAAACACAATGTAATTTTTTGCTTTTTTTTTCTCTCTTGGAATTTAAGTTTAATTTTGTAGATTGAGTATACCGAACGCAAAAAGGCCGAAGGAAAGAAAGCACGAGACGACAAAGACGCAGTTTTAGAAATGCTTTTTGCGGCTTTTGAAAAACATCAATACTACAACATTAAAGATTTGGTTAAAATAACTAAACAGCCTATTACCTACTTGAAAGAAATTTTAAAAGAAGTCTGTAATTATAATTTAAAAAATCCACACAAGAATATGTGGGAATTGAAGCCGGAGTATAGACATTATAAGGAACAAATGGAAGCTAAGAAGAATGACTCGGATTGTGATTGAAACTTTACATTGCTTACCTTTAAGAACTAACACCTATTTTCATAATCAACGGCGCTTGAACACTTTAACTAAAGTTACTTTAATACTTTATTTAAAGTTGTTTTTTTTATATTCGAATTCTCTGAACTGAAATGTCAATTTTCGATTAATAGTGTTCAACTACTGTTCTACAGTAATGTGAAGTTAGCTGATGATAAAATTTAAACTAAAAATGTCAAAGCAAACAGTTTATGTGGTATTTATTGCAAAATAATATCAAAGAATCAAAGTAGGCAACTATTATCATGCTTGATAAATATGTTGCTATGATTGTTTAAATGTCTGTAAAGTGAACCTGGTGAAACTTTAGTAAAAGTTTAAGGGTAAAGTTTAACTTGAACTACCAAAGTTGCTCATGTTCAAGTTGATTATGTAAATGGACGTTTGGTGTTTTAATGTTATCCATACTTTAAGTTGTACGTATTAAATCTTTTTATTTATACTTTTTATTTGTAAGAAACTCGATGCATGAATGATTTTAAGAACTTTCATTTGTGCTGATATAGCTTCGCTTTCAATTATTTGGTAACTTCTGGTCTTTTATTCAATGAAAGTTTCACAAAGCAAACTTAAACAAAAAATACAGTATAGAGAAACAGAATACTCGTAACTTAACACATTTAAGTCGACTCTATCAACAAACGATTCATTTTTTTTGTAAATCGTAAAATTGGAAAGCTCTTTCTTCAATCTTATTTTGCGATATACCAATATTACTATTTGGAGTCGGAATTTTTGGTTTTACGACGATTCTTTGGGGTGTTCTATTAACCTGGCCTGGGACATTTCCTAAAGGCGAACGAAGTACAGTTGTTAAACCGCCCCGATGACGCGACAGTGCGATCATTTGGTTCTGCCTGTTCATTAAATCCATCAAAGGATAGTTCATTTGATACTAAAATATATAAAATGATTTCAAAAATTTAAAACGGATAATTTAATTAAACCTTGGTGAGATTGGAGTAGGGAGACTTCATTTTATAATTTGCTTCTTTTAAAACGATGCCGTTGTTTGGCAAGGGCAAGCCTCTACTTTCGATATTTGGTAGTTCAGTTTTATTATGCTTTCGAGCCAATTCCATGAGTTCCTAAAGAGATTGGATTAACTTGTAAAATGCTTACTATTTGAAAATATCTTTAAAATTACTTTTTGTGATAATCTTTTTGGCTTCTCCTTATTGATAAAGTCAATTGCTAGAGTGATGTCCTTCTTATCGATTCTGGTTCGATTAGCGTGTTTCATTAAAGTGGTTGCCTTTTCAATAATGGACGTTGTAAAAACTAAAATAAAGTTTTAGAGCCATTTTGCGAGTTCCAAAAATTCTACTTACAATCTGCACAATCAGCTAAGTGAGTTATTACTTCCGGGTCATATTGTGCAAGCCCGGCATGTGTCAGCATATTTTTAATAACTTCCAAATTAACGAGAGGTTCCGACAAATTTGATTTTGGTAAATCATCTTTATTGATAATATTTTTATCGTTTTCTTCCATTGTTAAATTGTATTTGCTTTCTTTTCTCAGTATAATATTGTCACTTAGCTCTCTTTGATTATGCTTCTGTTTTTTAAGGTACGAAACTGCGTTAACTTGATTTGAGATGCATACACCAGCTATTTTTTGGCTACAATTAGAGCACACCTTGATTGTAGAGAAAAAACACGAACTGCTTCACAAAAACCTTACTTTGGCAGATTATAAGTCACGGAGTATGGCGCATTCTCTTGCAATAATTTGCAATCGTCTTTGATGTCAGCACACACTATTTTTGCAACGCTTTGTATACTATTTTTCATCTTGCTCTTCTCTTCATGCCTGTTTGCAGATTTTCTATAGACCTTTTTTGGTATTAGGAAGCCTTCGTAAAATAGAGAGGCATATAGACAAAATTTAATAAAGATTGCCTAATGGTTCGGTGCAAAACTTTTTACAACAATATAATTCTACGAAATGTAAAATTTATTTTTATCTATTATTTCTCTTAAAACATGACAAACTTGAAATGAAATTAAACAACACAAATATCAAATAAATTATAGAATTACATTACTTAAATAACTAAAGAATCTTCAGCTCCCCATTGCGACCTTTTAGCCATAGTCCTAGGCGGTGTATTTTCACATTGTATATCCATCTTGCCCCTTTTCTCTTTAAAAACCGGTATTTTACTTATTGCCATGCTTTTCGATGGTTTATCACTAACTTTCAAAACTGGAATAGACTTCTTTTGTTGATTTAAATTACGGTCACCTAAAGGTGTACGGCACTGTTGCAATTTAATATTAGTCTTTGGGCTAGCTTCAGTCTGTATGTCTTCGTAAATTAAATTTGTAAGTTTACGATCGAGTTCGTCGACGACTAGTGAAGCTCTGGTAGCAGTATCCATTACTGGAAGTTCCTCTTGTAGTTGTGTTTGAGTAGACGTTTCAAGATCATTCGAGGGAACTACTTGGACGTCCACAGGTGGTACTTCGTGATCATTACAAGAAACTTCTTGGATTTTCTCGTGAGGTTCTATTTGACCTTCATTATCTTCCCGAGAATCGTTTTCGATCTCGGGTTGCAAATCTTCTGGCATCTTTTCTATTACAAATTCAGGTACTTCGGTAATTTCTCGCAAACTTTCTTCTTTACCACCATCATCGTGTTCTCCCTTTCTCTTATTTTGAATCACGACATCTAAATCGGTCTCTATATAATCCAAATTTGTCTCTAATAAGCCGACAAACGAGTTCCTTTTGCTGGTTATTGTTTCGGTAATGGGGCTGCTTTCAAGAAGCTTTGGAGGTTTAGACAGATTGCAGATTTTCTTGGTAACCTTGTTTAAATTTCTTTTTGGCTTTATGGGAGTTATAGTAACATCGGGAGTTAAAACATTGTCGAAATTTTTGTTTCGTAAAACTAACTTCTTTAATAATTGATCTTCGGTTGTGATAGGAGTCCTGTGGAATTCTGTAGTTGGCGAACGAGGGTCTAGATCGATCTGTTGTAAACTTAAATCTTCGCTTATATCGAGAGAAGAAGTTTCGCGACTGTGTCCAAGAGGAGTTCTTAAAATCTATTAAAAAAGGTTTTATTAGTTTTTTATGATATCGAGAAGTTTTATTTACCTCAATCGGTGTACGCGCAATCCCACAACTAGGAGAACGTGGATCTGAATTAAGTATTTTGATTTGTGGAGTTAAAAGTGGTGCAACGGCAGGTGGTGTTGAGTTATCATCAGTAATCGTTTCCATTATGTTTGTTACCTTACTAATGGAGCTGCCCATTTTAAAACACAATTAGTTGACAAATACAAACGAACTAAAACATTTACAAATTAAGTTAATTGAAACTGTTAAATTAACACTTTGAAATCAAATGTAACGGATAAGAACAAATAAAACCGTTTTCGACACTGTTATAAAGTTATAATACCAACGTTAATAAATTTACTCCCCAGAATAATTGTATTTGAAGTTTTAACAGTGGGTATGTAATGTTTTGTGCAGCTGAGTAATATAGGTTGCATAACGCTGAATTAAATAAAACTCGAAATAGGTGTAACTCTGTGTAACTATACACAAACAGGATAAAGTACTAAATAAATATCGATACCATCCCCATAAACGCAATTTGTGAAGAAATACACCGTTCGCGTGCGAATAATGATTCACTTTATTATTATCCATTTGCTTCACGGACGAATGCACTTTGGATTGATAGCAGCGAATTCTATAAATTGGCCACCCAGATTTAGAACCTTGCGATATGTTTTGTCACCCAAAGTTTTTGAAAGGAGCAATAGTTGCAAAGTTCATAATAATTACTCTAAGGCACCAATGTAATGCAATTCTACGCTCATTCATCTTCAGTAAGAGCACAACAATATACGATTCGTTTACAAGAAAGAACAAACTTATTTTATCAAATAATTTATTAAATACCGACTTATTATTATTGACTAGATCGAAGATCCTACTAGACAAAATTAGCACAACATTTGCTTGCTGGTAATGTCCAATTATACATGTAAGTTACCCTTTTATTCTGTTCCATCTCGCACATTATTCCAAATCTATGAATATTACTATACCGCGCTTGTAATCGTTTTGTTTCGATATTATGGGAAATTAAGTGATAATTTTGGCATCCTCTCGAAGTCCATTCGGTATCAAATCTCGTATCGTGTACTCGAAGAACATTGTTTACTGTAGACAACCAAGCTCCAACACTAACATCTTCAGATTTGTAGTATCTAAAAAAATCGTACATATTAAAAGGATTGATCTAATACGTTGTAAATGAACCCCAACACACACACATAAGTGAAAAAACTTTAAATGAGAAAATTTTTTCACTTATGTGTGTGTGTTGGGGTTCATTTACAACGTATTAGATCTATCTAACTAATTAACCCTAAATATTTAAAAATTTGTAATTAAAAGGATTAGTAAAGAAACGATTGTAGATCAAATACTTACCTCAAGCTGTTGGCATTGCGTGCTAAGTAAACCACCAATTCTTTAGACAAAATATAACCACCACCAAGTGCGTACGGTAAATAATAATCACACAAAATCCAATTCTTCTCTTGCCATTTACCTTTTTGTTTAATTTGTCCCCTTCCATGAAAATAACCCCAATATAATTGAAGATTGTTTATGTCGGTTATTTCATTGGCTTGTATATTTGTGCTTAAGTAAGGAGAACTGTTTACGTTAGGATTTAAATTTTTAGGATTCGATTTAATGTACATCAACTCAATACTATCCAATTCGTGTAATAAATTATCTAACCTTACAAAACTATCGTCGTCACATTTTAAAACGTATTTAAAATTTAAACCAACATCCAACTGCTCTTTTAAATATACGAAACTAAGCAAAACTTTTTGAGTTAAATTTTCGTACGTATCGAACATGGGAATTATAATTAAATCGTTGTTTTTCGATTGTTCGGAACTTAAGTGTATAATATCGTCCGGCGATAGGTTCGAACTTCCGATCACAAAAAAATGTTTCGCTGTTTTTGTGTTGCGAAAGCTATCTAATTTGAGCCACGTTCGTCGTACGTAGTCTCTTCGTTCTGCATTGTTTGGGGCCGACACAATTATTATTATTAAATCCGGATTATGTAATTTAGAATTTCTCATTATGTCGTATTCTCGATCTTTATCTAGCAAACACGTCTTGTTTATAGGAAGTAGATTGATTGTAACCATACAACCCAAGATGAAGAAAAAGATAGCGACGAAAAAGAATTTTATAGATCTTATATTAAATTTTTTGAGGTGTTTCATGGTTTAAGTTTCTTAATTAAGGGATGTTTATTTAATTTAATTGCATTAATTTAAAATTACTCAAAACATAATTTTTAGGTTATGTTTACGATTTAAAATTTATATTGACAGTAGACACTGACAGAAAAATAATTCGAAATTATGCTCAAACTGACTCTTACTTGTTGGAAATTCATTTCAATTCGGGAAATAGTATACTTCTTTTTACAAGTGTTAATTATTACTTAATTAAAATAATTCGAACTGGGTTTCAAAACTACGCCAAAACTCTGATACGCGATGGCGCTGATGTCGCACTTTTTGGTAGTGCGAGAATTTAAATTCAAATTAGAAATTACGTTTTATTGAGTTTCATAAAAATAAACAACTAGAAAGTTTCTATTATTTATTCTATTTATAGAAAAAGATAAAAATACAATGTGGTACAACAAACTACAAACCAATAATGACAATAAAACATACTTAATAACTTATTGAATAACAGTACAAACAGTTCTTGCGAGGTGAATTTGATCATCGTTGATTAAATATGAAATAGAAATATTCTTACTCTTACTCATGTGTATTCCAAGGAAAATTTTCTCGTTAATGCTTTCATCTTCTAGTATCAAATGAGCTTCGTAGTCCAGTAGGTCATCGAGAGCAACTAGCGAATTCCCGTTATCAAAGATTTTTATCTCGATCACTATTCCAGTTTCATTTTCTATGATTACCACAATATCGTAATCACCGGTTTTTTTTTGTTGTGTTAACCCCATGCCTCTAGTGTTTTCAAATGTTTCGCTTAACAAATAAAAAAGAAAAGCCCGAAACTCAAAATCAGTCTGTGTCAATAATTCTCCGTTGTTAAACAAGTCTTTTATACTCTTTGCCAATTGAATAATCGCTTCTTCATTCTTATATCGTGCTAAAAAACTTACTGATTCGGAAAATGTATCAATGGTACTTTGATCAATTTTGTAGTATTTTTTGAAGAAGTTAATTGAAAATAGAGATTGACAAACTTCGGTTAATACTTCTTTATTTGGCATTTTTAGCTGTAAGACTCCTTCCCGTCTACATAGAGTACTTAGATAACCGTTTTCAGACAAGAACTGAAAGATCAAAGATAATTCTTTTTCATTTTTTATTATTCCATCGTTATTTATTATTTGTTTTAAAGCAATAATGTCGGATTCTCCTAATTGTTCTTTGTACTTGACTGTAACTAGTTGCTGACGCATAAGTGCTTCAACTTTGACCGGGATTTCGTCTTCAAATAGTGAAACAAATAATTTATTAAAAATTTCAGAAGACCAAAAGTTTAATTTTTCTTTATTACGGAAAGAATTTACGATTGACCAAGGATTATGTACTGGACTAATAGGATAACTAGGACACACCCTCAAACTGTTGACACCGTTACTGTACCATTCTTTGGCCTCATGTATTGTTCGACCTAATCTTCTCTTCGTGAATAAGTCTTGTACTTCATTTTCCGTAAATCCATAAAAATCACTAAAATTTCTAGACTGTATTGATGAGTGATGTACAATATTGTTAGGAGATAAAAGGTCTCCAACATGAAGGCAAGCAGTCAAGAATGCCATATCCACATTTGGGTTATCTTTGAGCAACCTCGAAATTAAATTACTAATAATAGAGATAGTCTTCTTCAAGTCTAATTCAGAAACATTTTTATTGTACATCGCATTAGAAATTGGGGCGTCGACATCATCTATAAGCACAAAAACTTTTTTATCGTTTCCAAACTCGTTGCGTAAAATTGTAGATAAATGTTTTAGGCTCTTGTGTATTTCTTCTTCACTTAATTGTTGAGATTCATCAATATATTTACTTATATTGTAATATTTCTGTAGATAGCGGTGTGGCATAAATGAGTCGTGTATGACGGTTCTGAGTGAATCCAGAATTTTATCGTACGTATCCCCTTTCACGTTTTTGAAACTCGCCCAAATAGTAGGATACCTTCCAAAATGGTTTGTGAAAAAAATTTTGTCGAAAACTCGTCGCACGGGGGTGCGTTCCTGTAATGAGAAAACTTTGGTGTTTCTAAATAAATTAAAATTTTTTGATAATGGTTGTTCTTCCATTAAATGGCCCGCCATGTCCTTTTGCAGCTTAATTTGTTCTCCATCGGGGTCAACTTCTATTTCGAAAAATGTCTTCAACATGCTCAAGTTTGTCGTTTTTCCAAAATAGCATGGTGCACTAAGTTGTATCCTATCCATGTCATCGAAGATGGCTTTAATCAACAAGGTCTTATCGACGTACCAAGATTTCTCCACGAGTTTCGCAAAATCGGATGCAGCCGAATAATCGTTTGGCTATTAAAAATAAAATTACGATTACCTTTCAATACGACTACGGGCTATATAATTTACCAACTAGAAAAGAAAAGCTCACGTGTGTGTAGTATGTTTTAGCATATTACGAATCTCCCCAAAAGATCATCTAAGGGTCACTACATAATTTTACTTGAAATTTTCTGACCGATTATTTAGAGTGAAGGTATAGAATTGAGAGTAGCTATACTGTTAACTAACTCGGGTAGGTAGTAACATCTACTAAATTCGTTATTCATCAACCACCAAGCCTCTAGTCTAGTCAGTACACAAGATTGTTCAGAAAAAACACCTCAGCGAGTAATTAGTGGGTTAACGACTAGAACACTGCAGTTCTTGCTACAGTAGCAGTAACAAAAATAAGCGTGTCACCTTATCTTTAGGAGCTTTACTTCCCAGTTAGCAAATTGCGACAATCTCAACTGTTTCAAACAGTAGTAGGTATAGCCAGAGAAAGAATTTCTCAACTTTACCTAACTAGAATTTAAATAGCAACCCACATTACATCCTTCCTCTCACTTTTAACCATCTTTTTACAGGGTGATTCCAAAATGGCGGATAAGCTCTTCAGTACGTTGTAGGGCAGTGGTGCCCAACCTTTAACTTGACGCGAGTTAAAGATTTTGGGGAGTGGGGAGCTACAATCAGTGGCGGATCTTGATTTTGTGGGGCTCCAGGTGCAACCTGATCTGGAGGCTCCTCCATTGACGCTTGGTTATATTAGTTTAGGGTGGCTCTAGGCTAAAATTTTTACTGGAAATAATTGAAGTTCAGGGATTTTAGTAGCGATTCATGTGTCTTCAAGATGCTGACATGTGGCTCGCGAGCTACGGGTTCGGAGTCCTTGTTGTAGGGACTTTAGTTCAAATAATCGTCCTCTATACGCCTATACCAAACGTACTGAAGAGCTTATTCTTCATTTTGGAATCACTCTATACTATATGTATAGACTATACTATATGTATAGAGTGAGGATGTAATGTGGACTCGGACTGTTATTTAAATTAGGCGAAGGCGAAAAATTCTTTTTCTTACCTTACATCATAGTGTTTGCCGAAAAGTCGGCGTCAACCCGTAAACCGCGCAATTTTTGTACGTTGAAGGAAATTTGAGGAAAAATTGATTGCGGCAATTGTTTAAGCTTCCCTAAAGAGCATAAAGTTTCCTAAAGCCTAAAGATTGGAATTTCAGGTAATACAGACTTCATGATAAAATAAAACGCGCAAGACTAATTCAGTGAAAAAATATTATATTGAGTAGGTAGTACTTATTCAGGCCTATTCTGTATCGTATTAACGTTTAAAGTAACATTCTATCCTTTTTATTTAGCTGAGATAGAGTAACATTCTATCCTTTTTATTTAGCTGAGATAGAACGTTACTTTAACGTTAAAGTTGTCCACTATACAGGTGTCCACGGATGGACCTAACTATACTCGTAACTTCCTTATTTTTTATTTTTAGATAAAAAGTCATTCTTTATAAAGAGTTTTGCTTCTTCTAAAAAGTCCTTTGCCATAGTCAAAATGTCGATGTAACATACAGGGTGTTTAGAAAATAGGGAAACGTTAATGAAGATAAAAGTAAAGTACTAGTTATACGCGAAGAATGTTAGAGGAAAATGTTAGAGGAAAAAGTTGTTTTTAATGTTGATAGAAGCCCAGATAAATATGAAATTTGAACATTGCGTCTCAAAGTTTGTATTTTTGACTTCTTTAAAATAAAAGCCCTATGAAGCTTACCAAAGTGCATAATTTATTGAAATATCTACTCAAACAACAATAACATCGCAGCTCTCCTGCATAAATATTACCATTGATAGTACTCAACATGAGATCCCCCTGCTTCTACACAAATACAAATTTTGAGATACAATGTTCAAATTTCATATCTGGGCTTCTATTAACATTAAAAACAACTTTTTTCTCTAACATTTTTTCTCGTATAACTAGTACCTTACTTTTATCATTATTAACGTTTTCTTATTTTCTAAACACCCTGTATGTTACATCGATATTTTGACTATGGCAAAGAACTTTTCAGAAGAAGTAAAACTCTTTATAAAGAATGACTTTTTATCTAAAAATGAAAAATAAAGAAGTTTACAAGTATAGTTAGGTCCATCCGTGGACACACTGTATATTAGAGGTTATGATACAGCATAGGCCTGATTATTTATTAAATTTAAAGGTCTGTTCGTTTGCAATGTTTTCGCTGCTTTTTTGCGTGAGATCATGAAGTCGAGTGTTCGTTTGTAAAATGTTTTCTTAGTAGATCAGTATCGTGACGTCACACGAATTAACTCCAACATGATTTGCCTGATATTAGAGTGAACTCAGACATTCCAAACGAACATACCTATTTGAGTCTGCATGGAAAATAATTGGAATTGGTACAAAAAGCGATACAATAGGTAATTAATAAAATGAAGAGATAGTTTATACGGTTTAATACGAAAATTGAATTGATAAAATAATGCTAATGCACAAACGATATTTATTTAGGATTGTACAGGCACGTGCACCTATTTCAATTATCTTCCATGTTCCGCGGCCGGCTCGATTTTTTATAAAACTCTCAGTATTAATAAAAAAATTATTTATTTTTCTAATCAACTGGATCAAAAACCAGAATAAACTAAAAAAATATATATCCTAGCCCTAGACCCTAGACCAAATGAGACAGTGCATGATTCATCGCTATGTACCATAAAAGTCATCCTAAAAAAATGTTGTTATCTTTGTTCATCTTACATAATAAAGTAAGATGGGTATGAGATGAGTCATGCGCCACCTTAAATGGACCGAACCATAGAAAAAAATAAGATTAGGACGATTTTGTAGTAATTTCAGCGGCGGTTTACCCACTAGGTACACCTATGAGTTTACATAGGGGCGCAAAATTTTTAGGGGCGCCTGGAGTAAAGTAATTGATAAAAACTCAAAATTCAAAATTTGATGGTGTTTTGGTTTTTGCAAATAATTTGATTTATGTTTTGGGGAGGGAACTAATGACAAATTTTCTAGGGGCGCCAAATATGTTAAACCACCGCTGAGTTTTAATGCAAACTCCATACTCTTATACTCTATAGGGTGTTCAATTTTACTTGTCCTTGTTTTCTAACTCGAGAACTATAAAAGCTACGGGACTGTGGGTTATAGACAATAATTACTATTTTATAAGAGAATAGAAGGAAGCAATTTTTTATTTTGACCGGTGATTTTCAAAATACGCCCTGTAACTTTCTTATTTTAAATAGGAACATATATTTTTTTGTTTTTTATTCGAAAGAGTATTTTATACTAAATTCAACGATATAAATAAGTTATAGCTTAACAACACAAACTAATCGCAAAAATGCGATTTCTATTAATTTTATCGAAATCTCATTGCAGCAAGAGTGCTACGGATGATAACAATTGAACATAATTATTTAGTTTATTGCTTTAAAAAATATCAATTTGTCAAATTAATTACTACGTTCGTTAATTAGAACGTTCAATTGTTATCATCCATAGCACTCTTGCAACTGTGAGATTTCTATAAAGTTGATATAAATTGGATTTTTGCACAGTCGGAAAGTTTCACGTCATATTTAGGATGTGTAGAAATGACCAAGTCTGCTAATAACTATAATAATCAAATATTAGAAGACATTTTTCCTAATTTTCACATTCTGAAGGTTATTTTTGGAAATATTAGAAAAATTTAACTCACATCACCACCATGTAATTAATGTAATTTTGAATTTAGAAAACCACAAACAACTGCCGCGCTCTATTTTTCCAGAAATACAATAATTAAAAAAATTGTCATTAAATGATACTTACTATTGTTAATGCTAAGTTTACGTGGCCCAAAGTGACTTGCTCATTTGACTGAATATTGAAACTCCCGTTATTCCAGGTATTATTCATTTTTAATCGTTCGGTATGGAATATTCAATAAAAGTATAATCTAAAACAAGATTAAAGAGTAACATCACTACTAAATCTCAAAATGTCGATTGTGCGTACCTTTTTTTACGGCTTAAAAGTTTGAACGGAACGGAAAAACGAACACCACTCTTATTGAGACAAATTTATTGCAACTCTTAAATGTGTGGTGTGGTGCTTATCTTCGTGGAACAAAATCACGTGGGCTTTGCCATTTTGATGTGTTTTGTAAAATACTCCGACGGTGTATGCGCGTTTGTTTTGTTGACATCATCGTGCATAAAAATTTATGAGCAAAAATAATTCGGACTAAATTAACCACTTATTAATATATTAATGCACTCTCTATACATTTAGGATGATCTTAAACTTCCGCATTGTGTTTGCGCAATTTTTGTATTATAGCGCGTTAAATCTTCAAAAAGCGATGTCAGCGCTTTTGGGTATTACAGAAAACGCGAGGACGTTTAAACAATTGGTTGTAGTATAGCTTATTTTGGATGGATGGTGTCTATTTTGATTTTTAGTTACCTGGCTTGTCGAGAACTGAGTAATTGTAATTAATTACTTAACAATCGCTTAAAACACGTTTCTAATTTTTGTCAAACTTTCATTATTAATTTGAAATCAGTAATCAGCGTATCCACATCTGCTGAAGGGGTAGTTTTTGTAGCTCGTATTATGGCAGCAAGTCTCTGTGTTTGTTCTAGTTGAGCTTGTGTGGAGATGTTAATGTTTAGGCCACCCGATGAGAGTCCCTTAAAAGATTATGTCTTATTGCAGTGTAAAACCAGAGGGAGACTTTAGGAGAAAGACTGCATGTCTTCAGGGCCGTGTTAAGGTTTAGGTTAAGGAGAGAGTAAAAGCGCCCCCAATGAATACACAAACTTAGAAACTACATTAATTATTTAAAATTCTATCTTTACAGTTAATTAAGCTAGTGTCTGTCGAAAATAATTGCGCCCCTATTTGACAAGCGCCCTGGGCTTGAGCCCCACTGAACCCCATGCTTTATAATATGGCCCTGCATGTCTTGGTCACTGTCTTCAGACACTGTTAGAATGCGTGACTTAACCACTTTAATGTCGAAATGCTGCGCTCAGAGTTTATTTCTGTGGGCGATTTGATTGATCACACGCAAAAAGAAAAACAATTGAGAAGCTTCGATTATTTATTCAATTTTAGGAAAAAAAATGCAAAAGACTACTATAATAAACTACATTAAACAATAATTATATTGCCAATTTACTCAACATCATCACTACGAACAGTTTTTGCGAGTTTTTCATCATGGCTATTGATTAAATATGTGATAGTAATATTCTTCTTCTTATCCATGTGTATGCCAAGGTAAATTTGATCTTCGACGCTTTTTTTGTCGAGTATAAAATAATATCTCTCGGCCAATATTTCTTTGAAAGCATCTACTGAATTTCCATTATCAAAAATTTTCAACTCCATCACTATTCCTGTTACATTGTTTACAACCAAAACAATATCGCATCGCTCACAAGTTTTTGGACGTGTAAATGGTAAACCTCGAGTATCTTGAAATGATTGATTTAACGAATAAAACATAAATGCTTGAAACTCAAAATCATACAGTGTCAATAAGTCTTCATTTATATACAAATTTCTTATACTATTTGCTAATTTAATAAACCATTTTTCAGTTTTATTTTGTGATGCCCTTCTTAACGATTCGCAAAATGTATCAATGGTTCTTTGATCAGTTCCGTAGTATCTTTTGAAGAAATCCAATGAAAATAGAGATCGACAAATTTCAGTATATACCTCATCATTTGGTATCTTTAGTTCTAAAAATCCGTCAATTTCGTTTACTATGTTTAGGTAACCATTTTCATACAGTAATTGAAGAAACAAAGAAGCATTCTCATTAGAGTATATTTTCTTTGACTTTAGTATAACCTTTAAATTCTTAATGTCTGTAATGCCCAATTTCTCGTGATACTTTATTGTAGTTTCATCCCAACGCATAAGAGATTTAACTTTGATCCAGTATTCGACTCCATATTCTATATCAAGTAATTTATTTAGACTTCCAACAGGCCAAAAGTTTCTTATTTCATCTGTACGTAAATAATTTATGATTGACCAAGTATTGTACATTGCAACTTGATTACCAACACACAACTTCGAATTGTAGCCATAGTACCATGATTCGACCTTATTTATTTTTGCATCTAATCCTTTCTTCGTTAACAAGTGCTCCACTTCATCTTCCGTAAATCCATAAAAACTATTAAAAATCTTAGACTGCCCGAAAGAATGTTGTACAATATTGCTAGGAAATGAAGAGTCTCCAACATGAAGGCAGCCAGTCAAGAATGCCATTTCCACATTTGGGTTATCTTTGAGCAACCTCGAAATTATAGCACTAATTATGGTGATAGGCTTCCCTATCTCTAATTCAGGAAAACTTTGATTGAACATCGCATTAGAAATTGGAGCGTCGTAGTTATCTATAAATACGTAAACTTTTTTGTCGTATTTAAAGCGATCGCATAAAATCTCAGATAAACGTTTTAGGCCCCACTCTACTTCTTCTTCGCTTAATGTTTGATGTTGATCAATATATTTAGTAAATTCAGAATTAAGTTTTTGTAGATAATGATGTTCCTGATACGACTTGCTTATAGCAGTTCTGAGTAAAACAAGGATTTCATCATACGTATTCCCTTCCACATTCTTAAAATCGACGTAAATGGTAGGATATCTGCCAAAATGATTAGTGAAAAATGTTTTATCGAATATTTGTTTTTCATCTTCTTCTATGGTGAAAATTTTCGTGTCTTTAAATAATGCGAAATTTTTCGAGTGTGGCTGCTCTTTCATTAAATAGCCGGCTTTGTCCTTTACCAACCTGACCCGCTGTCCATCGAGGTTCGTTTCTATTTCGAAAAATGTCTTCAACATGTTCAGGTTTGTTGATTTTCCGAAACGTCGTGGTGTGGTAATTAATATCTTATCCATATCTTTGAAGATTGCTTTGATCAGCAAGGTCTTATCGACGTACCAAGATTTGTTGACAAGTGTTGCAAAATTGGATGTATCCGTATAAACATCATTGTGTGCTTCCTACGACAAAATCACAATTCATTATTTAATCATCTTTCAGTACATTACCGTGCTAAAATTAAAATATTAAATGCTCCAAACTGGCACTGATTTTTAGTTTTATTACAAATTCATGCGTATTTAACTATACAACTATATACAGTTACTAAGGTCGGTATAGTAACATTTGCTGCATGAATCAACCCTCTGACCTGGCGCTCTGGACCTCTGGAGCAGTACCCAGTACCCTATAGCTGACCAGCACTATAGTAAACTTTTTTGCCATTATTCATTCTTTCTAATTTACAAATTAAGATCAGGCTGATACATTTTTCAACGTGTATTATATGGGCATTGAGCATCGTCCCGAACGTTAGAAGATCCTGAGTTTCGGTTAAATTTAAATGAGCCTTAATTAATCTTTTTTTACGTTTAAATGCGAGTGGTACTTTGTACCCAAAAGGTACAAACTTACATGGCTTTCTACCTCCGTGGTGCCCGCCAGGTTTTTTTAAAGTACCTACCCGCCACTAACCTGACAAAAAATTACGTTAAAACTGCAAGAACCTTTTTAAGTACACAATTTACAAAATTATAGTAAAGGCGGTGGTAACAAGCAATATATTTTTACATCTCTTTTCAGGTCCGTGAAGCTGGCCCCACCCATTTACGCACACTTTTCTTGCTAGGCGTAAAAAATAGTGCGAAAAATGTGCTTTCAAAAGGCCTAACTAAAAAAAAGTGTGCGCTCATAATAGCCTCAAATTCTTAACTTCAAAATGGGTGGGCTGACGTGAAGCAGTGACGCAAACTTTTTCTAACCCTAACCTGGTGGAAAAAATATAGCAAAAAGTGCGCTTTCGAATGGTATAGGTAATAGGTACTTTAAAAAAAGTGTGCGCCCTTCCTAAGCCCTTTTTTTCGATAACAAATACAAACAATGCATTTTTGAAGTGTTTACAAAAAAGGCGTAATTATAATAATGGATAATAATTGATCTGGATAATTTTGATACACCAAATTTAGAGGCGACTTAAATAACTCTGATGTAAACACGTTTTAAAAGTTTTTATTATATTCCCAAAATTTTATAACAGTTACAATTAATGAATGATTACTTAGTCATTTGATAGAAGTTCACACAAGGCTCGGTGAAACCTGAATAAACATATTTTATAAAAAATACTTATTGACACTTTTTTTTGTAGGTCATATACCTTTTGTTACATATATGACTCGGCATGATAATGTATTAACTGGCGCAAACTTTACATAATAAATTTTCCTGCGCAGTACAAGCAGCGAGGCTGTATATTTGGAAGCAAATGCAGGTTCTGCAGAATTTACAAAAATATCGTGCTTTTCTGTTTTTCTGTCTTTACAATATTTACATCGTTTAAAGGGCAGTGGATGCGTTTGGGGCCGCTCTTCAGCAGTCAGCATTCACCCGACAGTTGAGCTACCCAGGTTTCAGTTTCATAATAAGTGAAATGAAGGTGTTATAAACAAAGGGATTTTTCCCACATTTAAAAAATTACGGAGATTACCAACCCTTTGTCGAGTTGTAGTTTCAATAAATAAATAAATAAGAAAACTACAACACAAATGAAAAACACCAGGAAGTCGGGTACTTCCCTTAACTACGTACAATAACAAAAACTTAAAAAATTCACATGAGAGTACACCAACAATGTTTTCGACATTAATGCAGCATTGGAATCATTTTTAAAATTTAAATAAGCGCCATTAAATAGCACGAATTGACGGGTTAGGTCCCACAGGCCAAATGCCCCATATCTTATGGAAATTATAGCTACTAAAATAATTAGTTAATAAATTATTAATAATAACCTCAGGTGGAAAAAGCTCTACTTACGCCTAGGTAGTTTCCCAAACAGTTTTAGTTAGCCCCGGGCCTCGAAAGTCCAACGATTCGCGTATCCCCTGCGTATCCACCCATAGTATTAGATACGTACAAGGCTTTACCGCTTTACTGTTGGTTTGGGGGGATTCCCATAATGTGCACGTTGAAAAATATACAATAAAAATTACCTTAAATACTTTTTCGTTGGCACTCATTTTAATAGTTTGGTGGTGGTCGATTTTTAATTAAAATATACTTTAAAAAACAATTAATGAAGAACTACGGAATAACGAACAACCCAATGGTGTGCAATGCGCAATACTGCAATGTGGAACTTTCGAAATATGGTGGAAGGTGCAATATTAGCTTCAGCCTTGAAATCACGTGGGCTTTCGGCTTTGCATTTTTTGTGTCGTAAATATCCGAATAAAGGATTATCATATATTAAAATCTTATAATTCAAAATACAATATTAACCACGTTTTAAATTATTTTTATGTTGCTGCGTTGCTGGATCGTATTTGAATGTTCATTTTTAGTTGAAATTTCGAATAGAAAAGCGGCGTCAGCTAGATCTGGCATTAGAGAGACCTTGGACGTAATTGTTAAAGAACAACTGTCGGTAGGGGGTAGTTTCAGAAAACTGCAGCTTTAATTTTGAATTTGGATCTGGTCTTTTGTGTTTTTTAATTAATTACTAGGCCTGGGTCGACGTATTGATATATCAATACAAAATTTGTATCGAAACCCCGATACGTTAATTCGATAGGTACGTATCGATACTCCGATACATATTGAAAGTCTCGTACGTTTTTCGTGGTAATCAAACACAAATTAAAAATAACATTCGAAGTTTCGAAGAGCGATGTCAGCGTTATCTGTAATTGCAAAGAATTGTCGGTAGGTGGTAGTGGTAGTTTTGAAGAACTACAGAAGACCACAGCTCTACATATTTTGACTGATTTCTAAACCGTTGTTATAGCTTAGCTACACGTGGATAGATGGCGCTTGCATTGGTGGTATAATAATTCTCTATTGTACGAAATAGTATATTAAAGAAGGAATTTCATAAGTCACGTATTATAGCACGACTCCAAGTTTAAAATGCGACTGGCGTAGCCAGGAGCGTTTTAATGGAGGAGTGCTATAATCGCTATAATGACTTATGAAATGAGTTTTTTATACAATTTTTTCTATTTTGCGCCTTTTTTTTAACAACTAATACTACAAAAAAAGTTTAAATTTGAGTAAAAAGTTTTGAAACATGATGTATGTATGTACTAGCCCAACATTTCATTTTCGTGCACGTCAGATAGCGCTGAAACTAATTTGCTAAGCATCAAAGCATCGTTCACAATAGTCGAGTAACTTGAATTCAAGTCACTTAAATTCAACTTATGTTCGTTCATGTACAGTAAAAAATTGAAAACACCTGTAATTTACTTGAAACGTATTTGAAAGTTATGTAAATCATACGTCCACGTTAGTCAAGTTGTTCAAACTTATCAAAATCTAGCGAGTTGAATTTAAGTCTGTCGGTTTCACAATATATACCGAAATGACTTCTTGGTTTTACTTACGCTAATCCGGTCGAGAAGAGCCATAAATTAAACTTACAAAGCAACCTTAGAAATTCCCTTACTTAATGTTTCTATCTCTTTTACCTCTTCCAGAAAAAATTCTGAACAAATGTCTAAGGTTGCTTTGTAAGTTTAATTTATGGCTCTTTTCGACCAAATTACCGTAGTAAAGTCAAGAAGTCATTTCGGTATATTGAGAAATCGACAGTACTTAGTTACTTGACTATAATGTGAAAGACGCTTTGTTGTTTAAAAAGCATTTGATTAATTTCTTTACGCTAACGCAGTTCATTTTTGTAATTTTCTTTTTTTGTTAAAAAAATTAATTAATTATCTTTTTTATCCAATGCTCCACTGCTGGCGTCGCGTCCGGCCGCGACTGCTGGACGTCGCGTCCGGCCGCGACTGCTAGACGTCGCAACGAAATCGCACCTTAATAGAGAATTATTGTCACATTACAAATTTCATCCCAATCGCTAAATAGTATTTTATGTAACAAGTCCGCAAAACAAAGCTTTAGCGGACGAATCGAGTTTTACGGACGAGGCGCCAGCCGAGTCCGTAAAATAGATGAGTCCGGTAAAGCGTTTTGCGGACGTATTACATACAAAATTTTTTAGTACAAGCTCCCTAAAATGTTTACCAAAGTACAATTTATTATGAAATTTTCAAATAGTCGATATAAATAAAATTCAGATAGGTGCCTTGTAGGTCCATTTCGCCGGCCCCGCCCATATCAAATTTTGAATTCTAAATGACGTTATTCGTTTGTGCTTCGTTTGTGCTCGTTTGTGCACTCATTTTTTTCGTTTGTGCTATAACGGTTTTAAAGAAAAATAGAAAAATGTCTGGGCGGGGCTGGCGAAACGTAGCCCGACCAATTCGTATTTTTAAATTAAAAAGTATCTTAATCGTTTGTGCTTCGTTTGTGCACGTATGTGCACGTATTTATTTCGTTTGTGCTTTTTCGGGGGCCAAGTTACAGGTGGGCGGGGCTGGGGAAACGTAGCCCACCGAATTGAAAATTTTGACTCAAAATAATTATATTCGTTTGTACTTCGTTTGTACACGTTTGTGCTTCTATTTTCAACGTTTGTGCTCTATCCGTCTTGTGGGAAATTAAGAAAATGTTTGGGCGGGCTGGGGAAACGCAGCCCACCCAATTGAAATTTTTGACTCAAAATAATTGTATTCGTTAGTACTTCGTTTGTACACGTTTGTGCTTCTATTTTCAACGTTTGTGCTCTAACCGTTTTGTGGGAAATTAAGAAAATATTTGGGCGTAGCTCGGGAAACGCAGCCCACCCAATTGATAATTTCGATTTAAAATTATTGTATTCGTTTGTACACGTTTGTGCATCTACTTTCATGTCCTGAATATCTACTTGTTGTATGATGTGATTATTGATCAATTTTATCACTTACGTTCCACCTTCTTACTATTGGTAGTAGGTACTACTATACTAATACTTTTGCAGTTCGATGAGGCAGTTTCATAGAGTTTGATAAACAAATTTTTAGTAATTAAAAAATTTAATTCGCTCGTTTACCTACTGAACTTGAAAAATCAAATATAATAAATTCGTAAACATTATAAAGGCTGGAATATACATGCTACGTACTAGCATGAAAGCACGTTAATTTCGAGCAGATGCTAGCTAGTAGCATACAATTAGCACGTGTACAGTGCTCAGAAGCAAATTGTTCCCCCGGAAAATATGCCAACTAAATTTAAAAACTTGGGGGGTAGAACTTTTATCCAATCACGTCAAGAAAGTATGCACAGTCAGTGGTAGAAGTGGAGAAAGTTATTACACATTTCGAAACTAAAGCGACACCGGTCACGCCTTCCCAGGGGCACAGTTTGCTTCTGTCAACAATATAAGAAAACAGCATGCTAGTAAAGAAGTACGCTACTTAATCGCACGTTGGTCTATTTTACGCGCTTACTAGAAATTATCTAATTTTCAAACGGGAAAATGTTTTTCATGTTCTTTGGTTAAATACGAACTTAAAAGGTCCTATGACGTTTTGTGAAAACATTATTATTTTAGAAGATATGAATTTTTTAAATTCGAAAAATCACGAATTTGACTATCTTGAACCAGTGAAAAATCCTCAAAAATAAACGAAGCGATAAAAGAAATAAAGGATTTTCGACTCTACATACTATAGTTAACAGAATATAAAACTTTTCATATTTTTGAGCATTTTTCATTGGCGATTATCGTAGTGACACAGTATCTTCAGGGGCCCGTGACACAAACGTGCAATTGTCCTAAAATTGTAGATATAAGTAGTTCCAGTCAAAGTAGGCAAAAAACGTCGAAAATTCCGAAAAATTAATCTATTTTGACTGAACTACTTATAATTTACGGGGCTTGGTTTTAAACTTGGCCGTAATGACGTACTAACTGGCCTTATTAAGTAGGTTTCTAAAATGTAGACTTACCTTTCCATAATTTTTATTTTTAAATCACATGTCCAATCATATATTTATAAGATAATTTTTACACAAGGCGATTCTAAAATGCAGTACTGTACTCAACGTTTTCGGGAATCTTCTCCTACCTAAGGGCCTTTGAAAGGTGGTTCTCTGAACAGAGTTAAGACATAGAGACAATTCCTTTAAAAAAGAAACTTTTAAAATTTCTATAAAAATTATCCATTGCCATAAGCACAAACAAAAAAGAGTGGTACACAAAGGTATACATGTGTACAAACGAAGTAGAAACAAACCAAATCGTTCTGATTCTTTAAATCGGATGATGATTCGCGTTATTCAGCCCATTTTCTAATTTCTCCCAAAACCGTTCGAGCACAAATATAAAAAATAGATGCACAAACGTGTACAAACGAAGTACAAACGAATACAATAATTTTAAATCGAAAATATCAATTGGGTGGGCTGCGTTTCCCCAGCCCGCCCAAACATTTTCTTAATTTCCCACAAGACGGATAGAGCACAAACGTTAAAAATAGAAGCACAAACGTGTACAAACGAAGTACAAACGAATACAATAATTTTAAATCGAATATATCAATTGGGTGGGCTGCGTTTCCCCAGCCCGCCCGAACATTTTCTTAATTTCCCACAAGACGGATAGAGCACAAACGTTGAAAATAGAAGCACAAACGTGTACAAACGAAGTACAAACGAATACAATTATTTTGAGTCAAAATTTTCAATTCGGTGGGCTACGTTTCCCCAGCCCCGCCCACCTGTAACTTGGCCCCCGAAAAAGCACAAACGAAATAAATACGTGCACATACGTGCACAAACGAAGCACAAACGATTAAGATACTTTTTAATTTAAAAATACGAATTGGTCGGGCTACGTTTCGCCAGCCCCGCCCAGACATTTTTCTATTTTTCTTTAAAACCGTTATAGCACAAACGAAAAAAATGAGTGCACAAACGAGCACAAACGAAGCACAAACGAATAACGTCATTTAGAATTCAAAATTTGATATGGGCGGGGCCGGCGAAATGGACCCGTGCCTTGTGCATAACAAACAAAATAATAAAACGTCGGCCATGGAAACTGTCACATTTTGTTTACAAACAAAAAATTAAAAACTATCGGTAATAAAAGCGTTGGGTGACGTTCCGTAAATCTGTATTTTGTTAATAACGTTATAGTCCGGGACATAGTGAAATATTTTGGACTAAGATTTTATGCAGTGCGCCTTTCCGAGGACAGTATTCTACGTGTATCCTGATGACTATAATATTATAAATCAAAAAAGGCTGCCGTCTCCCATGTGTTTGGTAATGAAATTTAAAATAAAAATTCTTCGGAAAACCATCGGTATACCGTTAGGGTGGGCCCAGCGGGCTGGCATAGTCACGTGAATTTGTATTTGAATAAGAAGGATTTCCGCGTTTTTAAACAGGATGCCACTGATAAGTATACACAAGTTCTTGTTGTAAAAGTGCCTACGCCAAGATGGCATACCGATTGCGCATACCCAAGTATTGTTTATCTTTTGGAGCAAAAGCATAATCATTTTTTAACATGTAGAACACAAGATGATTTTTTGATTTATAGTATCATCAGGATACACGTAGAATACTGTCCCCTGAAAGGCATAACTGCATAAAATCGTGGCCCAAAATCTGTCTATTCTGTCTATCTCCCGGTCTATTACGTATTCTTGAACAAAAATCAAATTCAGTCCTTTAAAGTGTTGCTAAGTTACCATTATGAGCTTCGGTCCGATAAAGTGACATTTTGCGGACTAAAATTTGTTTGCAAAATTACTATTTTAGGGAGCATGTACTAAAAAGCAATCTTTTGATGTTTAAAAAAATTGAAATTAATTTCAGATATTTGACGTCCAATAGCGCCCTAACGAAGTACTTTTGGATAGAGGTAAATTGAGTTTCATCGCTCTATTTTGATCTCAGGAATATATGGTAGAGCTCTTTGTACAAGCTTTTCGGGGACACCCTGTATAAAATAAATTTTAAACTGGCAGCCAGTACTGAAAGAGTCTTCGTTGCAGAAGCTATCCCAAATTTTCATTTAATTTCTAATTTTTGTTATAAAAACAGAAAAAAGTAAACTTTTCTTTGACCGTCCGTGGTCCAGTAAGATGGAGTAGTCCACGGAATTTTACAAATTTGCGATAACGGAACGCGAACTTGTTTATACCTCTTCACTATTCATTTAGATAGATAATTGCGCTTCTTGTTATTCAAGCGGTAGTAGTTACTGTGATACGTGCATTTTTAAATTTTTATTCTTTCTTCTTCATTTTCGTGCCATGGATTATTAGTCCAATCAAATGGTAAGTAGATTTGCTGGGAAAAAATATAGAAGTTTTTTTCCCTCTCCGAATTATAATTTCAACTTTGCCACCTTTGCGTTTTTTAAAATGTGTTCCATATTTCTTTTATTTTTAACTCTAAATTGCAAACGAGCGATGTACACATGCCACGTGCGGCGATATCATCTGTAGGTGCGTAACACCACCTTTTGAAAAATTTCGATTAGTTTATGCATCTTATCTCTCATTTTACTATTTTGTATTTTAGTTCATTCTGTTTAAATATAATGAAAGTTTCGTGTGTGCTACGAACAACGGGAATGTGTATTTTTACTGCAAATTCGGTAAGTAGTAATTGAATTTGTACTGCAAAAGAACAAAAAGACTGTAAGCTGTTGCATTATTAGGTACTTATATTTTTTATAAAAAGAATAATTATAAGAAGGGCCTCTTATAGGTGTACTTAACGTAAAATTTGGCAAATTATAACTTGAATGTGGTTGTATGGTAAATGTTAATGTGTTCATCATTATAGTATCGACTTTTGTTCTAGGTTCCAAAGGAATTGTACAATCGACAATCGAGAGCCATTACGCAAAGTGAAAAATAGAGGGAAGATATCTGATAAGGTAGGATTTTTGATATTAAGCATGTCGATTTATGTTTTTATGTCTCGTTTCCAACAAATCAAGCAAAGCTATAGATACAAATGAGTTTGATGACATTTTTCGATAAAGCCATTTATTGAAAATGTTGATTAAAATTTCTCCCGCGCCCCCAAATGTACCGTCTCTGCTAAAATCAAAAGTATTAGTTACTAATGTAATTGTTTATTTATTCGTATGTAATAATGGTGCTGCTACTTAATTACGCGTAAATAAACTTTAAGGCTCGCGTCTCAAGTTCTACAAGCATTTCAACGTTAACATCTCCAACGGTTTGAGAAATATTAAATAAAAACTCTCTTCAGGTAACCACCTTCTAAGGACTGTACATCCTTTAGGACTTTAGGAGATACCTTAGAAAAAAACTTTATTAAGCTTTTCGTCATAAACTGACTAAATCCACTAAAACGTTTCGTTTCAACTAAAAAACAATTCTTATAAAATGACCCAGTGACCCGATATACAAGATTTTGATACAAATTTTTGATAACACTTTTACAGTGGGACTCGGTCGTTTTAGTTAAGAAATTAGAAATGTGGCCTATAGTGCAGCGTCTTCTAATAAGAAAATCTAATATTACGTACTTTTTTCACGTATCTACCTATGACGTAAAACACTACACTGCCTTCATATTTAAAACAATTATTTTATTCTTTTTTTCTTTTTGCACGTTCTACTTTTAGACATTTTGAACGTTAGGTGTCACTTTTGCCAAATGCAGCCTTGTGCTAAACTGAGTACTGACTCGTTACAACATTCGTTACCGAGTACCAGTATCTGTAGGCTAATTTCCACTTTCTTTAGTAGTGAAAGTAACTAATCCAGCGGTGCTATTCTGTTTCTTTTTGACACCGGTGTGATCGTCGAATGGAGTGATACTGACACCAAAAACCGAAATCGGTATTCTGTTTCTTAAATAAGGGGCGTGAACGAAATAAGCGTCATAACAAAATCGTCAAGAATTGGTGTCATGTTAACATCGCCTCGGCAGGCGATGTGAAGGAAAAAATTGGCGCGAAGTGGTCAATTCTACGACTTTTTTTTAAGTTAAATTTAATTTTTGGGACACTATTACGCACAAAATGAGTTTAGTAAACCCTTTTCGGGCGAGGTTTATTTTTTAGAATATTTTTTATGTAGGGTTGGGGAAAATCTTGGCTTGTGTAATATTAGAGGTTATTAAATTTAATTTACTCGGTTATTTTTAGCTATTAATTTTATTAGAATCATAATTTTATAAGGTTTGTAAATTTTTACATTATCACTGAGGCAGAGGCTTTATTCTTTATGTTACACAAATCGGAAACGGGGGGCCCATTGCCATTCTCCCTACTAGAGGCGAAGTTTCTGTGCTCTTCCATGTACTTTCCGACAATTAACTCTAGTATTTTTTCCCACTAAAATACAAAGAGTAAAATAGCAAAATTATTCTTTACTCTTATTTTATTTCCATTTATGAAAAAAACAGTACTATTTTACTAACCCCACAATTTCGA
Organism: Malthinus flaveolus; assembly: GCA_950108345.1. Lineage (NCBI taxonomy): Eukaryota > Metazoa > Arthropoda > Insecta > Coleoptera > Cantharidae > Malthinus > Malthinus flaveolus. Next base: position 5,738,643 of record OX467285.1, read on the forward strand.
TCGTTTCCATAGTAATAACACGCTCTAAACAGCTGAATATAAACAAACAACTGCCAAAGTGGCCCGAGGTCAAAAAGTATACACCACGTGACATTGGTTACTACATGGTCACTACCACAAAAAATACCGTTTCCCCTAGATTTAATGACTCTTTTTTTACATCGAACGAACAAGCGTCTTGAGATCACGCCGAGTAGAAACAGAATACCAATTCGGTGTAAAAGCGTGATCTCTTCGCACTTTTTCTCTTCACACCGGTGTGAACAAATTCCGGGTGTCAGCTTGAAGCCAAAGAAACAGAATAGCACTGCAGAGGTAGCTTGAGATAAAGGTTGTTGTTTGCCTGTGGTGGGTTTTCCAAGAAGAAATATTTAAAAAGTTGACCTTTGTGGTGATTTCCTGATAGAAATTAAAAATGAAACCCCAAAAATTTGGTAGAATTTTACATAAATTTTAAAGGAAGATCGAAGATGTGTTTTTGTATGCGATAATGCGCCTGCAGATTATGCAAAATAAGCTGAAAACTAATTTAATAGTCCTGTCAGTCCAGTCAACACCTTCAAAAAATGCCAATAGTTTTGAAATTTCACATACTTATTGGGAGACATCTAGTGATGAATGAACCCAATGAATGAATGATGAGCTTTCGCGGCAATGGCCGAAGATATGTCACCCTTTTCGGTCGGAAATTTGGTCAGAGCTAAAATTTGAAAACGTGCAAAAGTAGGTTAAATTAAGAGTAACATCACTCGTAAATCTCAAAATGTCGATTGTGCGCACCTTTTTTTACGACTTAAAAGTTTGAACGTAAAAACGAACACCACTCTTATTGAGACAAATTTATTCTAACTCCTAAATGTGTGGTACTTATCTTCCTGCGGTGCTATTCTGTTTCTTTGGCGACAAGCTCTCGCCCGTAGTCTGTTCTCGCCGGCGACAAGAGAAAAAGTGACAAGAGATCTCGCTTTTACACCGAATTGGTATTCTGTTTCTACTCGGCGAGATCTCGAGACGCTTGTTCGTTCGATGTAAAAAAGGAGACAAGAATCTAGGGGAAACGGTATTTTTTGTGATAGTGACCATGTAGTAACCAATGTCACGTGGTGTATATTTTTTGACCTCGGGCCACTTTGACAGTTGTTTGTTTATATTCAGCTGTTTAGAGCGTGTTATTAATATGGAAACGATCGAAATTGTGGGGTTAGTAAGAGTAATTTTTTTTCATAAATGGAAATAAAATAAGAGTAAAGAATAATTTTGCTATTTTACTCTTTGTATTTTAGTGGGAAAAAATACTAGAGTTAATTGTCAGAAAGTGCATGGAAGAGCACAGAAACAGAAACTTGGCCTCTAGTAGGGTGAATGGCAATGGACCCCCATTCCCGATTTGTGTAACATAAATACATAAAGAATAAAACCTCTACCTCAGTGATAATGTGAAAATTTACAAACCTTATAAAATTATGATTCTAATAAAATTAATAACTAAATAACCGAGTAAATTAAATTTAATAACCTCTAATATTACACAAGCCACGATTACGATTTTCCCCAACCTACATAAAAATCAAAAAATGTTCTAAAAATAAACCTCGCCCGAAAAGGATTTACTAAAAACTCATTTTTTGCGTAATAGTGTCCCAAAAATTTAATTTAACTTAAAAAAAAGTCGTAGAATTGACTACTTGTCGCCGATTTTTTCCTTCTCATCGCCTACCGAGGCGATGTTAACTTGTCTCCAATTCTTGTCGCTTTTGTTATGTCGCTTATTTCGTTCTCGCCCCTTATTTAAGAAACAGAATACCGATTCGGGTTTTTGGCGACAAGATCTCTCCATTCGACGATCTCGCCGGCGACAAAAAGAAACAGAATAGCACCGCTGGAGCAAAATTACGTGGGCTTTACAATTTTGATGTGCTTTGTAAAATACTCCGACGGTATATGCATGCGCTCACTACGTTTAGGATGATCTAACTTCCACATTGTGTTTGCGCAATTTTTGTATTATAGCGCGTTAAATCTTCAAATGTGTCTATTTTGGTGGGAATTTTGATTTTTAATTAGTTACCTGACTTGTCGGGAACTGAGATATTGTAATTAATTACTTAACATTCGCTAAAAACACGTTTCCAATTTTGGTCAAACTTGCACTATTAATTTGAAATCAGTAATCTGCGCATCCACATCTGCTGAAGGAGTAATTTTGTAGCTCGTATTATGGCAGCAAGTCTCTGTGTTTGTTCCAGTTGAGTTTGTGTGGAGATGTTAATGTTTAGGCCATTCGATGAGAGTCCCTTAAAAAATTATAGGTCTTATGGTAGTGTAAAACTAGGATACTTTAGGAGTAAGACTGCATGTCTTGGCCACTGGACTGTCTTCACACACTGTTAGAATGCAGACTTAACCACTTTAATGTCGAAATGCTGCGCTCTGACAGAGTTTATTTCTGTCGTACGCAAAAAGAAAAACAACTGAGAAGTTTCGATTATTTATTCAATTTTAGGAAAAAAAAATGCAAAAGACTACTATAATAAACTACATTAAACAATAATTATATTGACAATCGCCCTCATACGTCACATGACTAAAATACACCAATAACAAGCTTGCATTGTTTTATTTACTGCCAATGAAATCTTGATTTTGCAACAATTTCATGTTTCCAAGAGCGACGAGAAATATTCGACAATTTCCCTAGACTAATATTCGACTACCGATTTTATTAAATAATTTAAAACTAGCAACTATAGAACAATGAATATAGTAATTTATTTTTCTATCAACGTTTATTAAAAAGAACTGTTTATTACCTATATAAAATGAATATTTGTACAATTTGTGAAATTTATAGTACAATTATTGTAAGTATTTGGAACATTGCCTTCAATAAGCGGCTTTTTATTTACATTATTAGAAACAGAAGAAGTAGATTGTTGCCGTATTTCTTGAACTACTTTGCTGTGGTGCTCTTCATCCAACTGCAAATAAGGCTTGATAGATGTACTACTGCTGTGCCCAGTCATCTTAATCAAAGTTTGTTCTTGAACACCAGCTTTACTTAAATGTGAAATTGTAGTAACTCTGTGCGAATGATTGGAAATTTTCATCTTCTTTGTATCGACACCTATAGCCTCAGCTGCGCTCTTTGTCCACTTAGATATAGTATTTTTTCCAATTGGAGAATTTATAAACCATAAAGAATTTGGATCATCTTTTTTCCAAGTACGATTAGCAGTTAAAAATAATCTATGAATTTGTATGTTTTGACCCCTTTTGGACAGCAATTTTCTCAGGATTCTAAAAAATAAATCCTAGTTATCCAAATTTTTAATTTTGACTTTATATTTTTATTTCTCACCTTACTGGACACACAGATTCAGCCACTTTATTTAAAATTAGCCACTTCGAATCAGTAAGTTTTTTAGATCCCCCTTGTGCCGTTTTTGATATAACTGGATTGTATTCAATACGCCCAGTATGTGCACCTTTATTGTCATATTCTTCTTTAAAAAAAGATACCAAACAATTTGTAGCTTCTCCTCCACGCCATGCTAATTCATGAGCCGCAAGATGAAAAAATTTTTTTTGTAAGCCATTTGGCGTATTTTCATCGTGTAATGTTATCATTTCATGTACTTCGGATTTTGAAAGCGCTGCGGAACTTATTTTTCTAAATTGAGGTAACAACTGTAATTTTCTTCTACGAGAATCACGGGCACTTCTTGCGTCTGCGAATGCAATATCTTGAAACGGATCAATTTTTATTTGAAACTTTTTGAAATATAATTCTTGAATTTGCTTTGCAACTGAGTTCCACATTTGTTTCACCACTAATTCTTTATAATCAATTCCATCAGTTTTTTTCATATTGAAACCCCAATCTTTTAAAATATCGTTGATTTTCTCAGAAGCTAAGGGCTCAGTTTCAACGTCATATTTTCTCTCTTTACAAAACTTATCAAATTGTTTCTACGGTGTTAATTGGCATGTTTTTTTTAATTTCGTCGTCAATATCTTTCAAAGTTTTGTTGCCAAACCTCGAACACATTTTTAACTACAAAATTGCGACTTTCTCTATGACAAGTATAATCTGACAACTAATTTCGCATAAACAAAAATCAAGGCAAACTTAATAATTTAAATTTAAGTTTTTAAATTTAAAATCAGGCGATTCTCTTATCAAATATAACGCGTTTGCGGGATATCTCCAGACAATTTTCCTTGCTATCAATACGCGTGCTTGTTGACACAGAAAACTACCCGCGCGCTGCGCGCTTGGGCAGTTTTCGAGGCAACAAGCACTTGTAAAAGATAGCGCGTAAAATTGTCGGATATATCCCGCTCCCTTGTTATATTGTATATGACAATTTACTCACTACGAACAGTTTTTGCGAGTATTTCTTCATGGCTATTGATTAAATATGTGATAGTAATATTCTTCTTCTTATCCATGTGTATGCCAAGGTAAATTTGATCTTCGACGCTTTTTTTGTCGAGTATAAAATAATATCTCTCGGCCAATATTTCTTTGAAAGCATCTACTGAATTTCCATTATCAAAAATTTTCAACTCCATCACTATTCCTGTTACATTGTTTACAACCAAAACAATATCGCATCGCTCACAAGTTTTTGGACGTGTAAATGGTAAACCTTGAGTATCTTGAAATGATTGATTTAACGAATAAAACATAAAAGCTTGAAACTCAAAATCATTCAGTGTCAATAAGTCTTCATTTATATACAAATTTCTTATACTATTTGCCAATTTAATAAACGATTCTTCATTTTTATTTTGTGATGCACTTCTTAACGATTCTCAAAATGTATCAATGGTTCTTTGATCAGTTCCGTAGTATCTTTTGAAGAAATCCAATGAAAATAGAGATCGACAAATTTCAGTATATACCTCTTGATTTGGTATCTTTAGTTCTAAAAATCCGTCAATTTCGTTTACTATGTTTAGGTAACCATTTTCATACAGTAATTGAATAAACAAAGAAGCATTCTCATTAGAGTATATTTTCTTTGACTTTAGTATAACCTTTAAATTCTTAATGTCTGTAATGCCCAATTTCTCGTGATACTTTATTGTAGTTTCATCCCAACGCATAAGAGATTTAACTTTGATCCAGTATTCGACTCCATATTCTATATCAAGTAATTTATTTAGACTTCCAGCAGGCCAAAAGTTTCTTATTTCATCTGTACGTAAATAATTTATGATTGACCAAGTATTGTACATTGCAACTTGATTACCAACACACAACTTCGAATTGTAGCCATAGTACCATAATTCGACCTTATTTATTTTTGCATCTAATCCTTTCTTCGTTAACAAGTGCTCCACTTCATCTTCCGTAAATCCATAAAAACTATTAAAAATCTTAGACTGCCCGAAAGAATGTTGTACAATATTGCTAGGAAATGAAGAGTCTCCAACATGAAGGCAGCCAGTCAAGAATGCCATTTCCACATTTGGGTTATCTTTGAGCAACCTCGAAATTATAGCACTAATTATGGTGATAGGCTTCCCTATCTCTAATTCAGGAAAACTTTGATTGAACATCGCATTAGAAATTGGAGCGTCGTAGTTATCTATAAATACGTAAACTTTTTTGTCGTATTTAAAGCGATCGCATAAAATCTCAGATAAACGTTTTAGGCCCCACTCTACTTCTTCTTCGCTTAATGTTTGATGTTGATCAATATATTTAGTAAATTCAGAATTAAGTTTTTATAGATAATGATGTTCCTGATACGACTTGCTTATAGCAGTTCTGAGTAAAACAAGGATTTCATCATACGTATTCCCTTCCACATTCTTAAAATCGACGTAAATGGTAGGATATCTGCCAAAATGATTAGTGAAAAATGTTTTATCGAATATTTGTTTTTCATCTTCTTCTATGGTGAAAATTTTCGAGTCTTTAAATAATGCGAAATTTTTCGAGAGTGGCTGCTCTTTCATTAAATAGCCGGCTTTGTCCTTTACCAACCTGACCCGCTGTCCATCGAGGTTCGTTTCTATTTCGAAGAATGTCTTCAACATGTTCAGGTTTGCTGATTTTCCGAAACGTCGTGGTGTGGTAATTAGTATCTTATCCATGTCTTTGAAGATTGCTTTGATCAACAAGGTCTTATCGACGCACTCGATAAGTAACTAACGAGGCACTAACTAACTAATTAGTTTTATTGCAAATTTTGCCTAATATTCTACTTAAAATTTGGAAGAAATGGAATTGTCAATGTGTATTTAACTACAACTATCTATAGCTACTTAAAATTGGTATAGTTACATCTGCTGCATGGATCAACCCTCTGACCCGGCGCAATACGCCATATTAGCTGAGGAGAAAATCACTCCAAATGAAAACTACGCTCATACATTTGTCCACGTGCACAATATGGGCATATTGGGCGAAATATGGGCATCATCTCCCCGTACATAATAAGAGATACTCGGAGATAAATCGTAAATCGCCTAATGCCATTTGTTCTCAAAAGGTACCTAAACATAAAACATGGTTTTCTAAGTATTTTATAAAAGTCGCCAACATGCTTTTTTAGGGTTTTTAAATTACTAATTAGAAGTAGATTAGATTAGATTAGATACGTACGAAGTACGAAGCTTTACGGTTTTAAAGACTCCCATCTATAATGTGCACTTTAAAAAATATACAATGAAACTTACCCTAAATGTTTCTTCGTTGCTACTCATTTTAATCGTATCTACGATCTATGCGCAATATTTGCTTGAAGCCTTGAAGTCCTTTAACTTTTACGTCACGTGGTCTTTGCAACTTTTATGGTGCAACCGAACGAAAGATCTTCATGTAAATTAAACGACATTAAAATCTTGTACCATCGTGCTTATACTATGTTATTTATTTTTGGTTAAAATTTGAATTTAAGCTATTGCAGCCGCGGTAATCAAACACAAATCAAAAATACCATTCGAGAACTCGTAAAGCGGTGTCAGCGCCATCTGGAATGAGACAGATTTTGGACGTAATAATTGGAAAGAACTGTCGGCAGGTGGTAGTTTTGAAGCACTACAGACCACGGCTCTACATTCTTTGGCTGATTTGTAAACCATGGTTATATTAGTTTAGCCACACGTGGATAGATGGCGCTGGCAGTGGTGGTTATTAATTTAATAATAATAATCAGTTTCATTTCTCTATGCATTTTCAACTTTTTAATCCTTTTAGTTAAAAAAAACATCCTTACTGCGGGGGTACTCGCGCAACACAATGGCATCCTTAATACCAATTTAAAGCTACTTACTTATAATAGGTAGTTTTTTAAAAATGAACAATTGTACAGTAAAAATTGAAAGCACCTGTACTTTATTGAAGTTATTTGAATCAAAATCAAGCGACTTTAATGACTAATGTGAAGGAAGCTTTGTTGTTTAAAAAGCATTTGATTAATTTTTTCACACTGACACAGCACATTTGTAATTTTCTTTTTTTGTTAAGAAATTAATAAATTATTTTTTCTTGTACAGGGTGTCCCCGAAAGGCTTGTGCAGTGTTGAGTGCTGTACCACATATTCCTGATTCCTGAGACCACAATAGGATTGAACCTAAATTAAAGGGTGCATCGAAAACCAAAAATACTTCAGTATAAAAATGTCCAATAAGAGTGGTTATATGGATTTTTTTGTGCGAGTCATAGTTTCCGAGTTATGCAGACTAATAGAGAATTTTCTCTTTTACTATTTCAGTTCTATACATTTTTATCGAAACCTACCTTATTCTTAGATATACAGTGTGTCCCAAATTAGTTAGTATTGCATGGGTATCTTTGTTATTAATGAAGATATAGATTCGGTTAAATGGGCAATGTTGTACAGTTTCTGATGCCGATTTAGATTCTGCTTAGAAATTTAAAAAATTCCGAGTACTTTCGAAGAAAATCGAAAAAAACCGAAAACTTCACTTTTTTTTATAAAGTCTATTATTTCCTTTAATATACAAGTTATAAAAAATTTCTTTAAACAAAAGTTGCTTGTTAGTTCAAGGCGAACTCAAGTATGTTTTGAAAAAAATTATCGCAACTACCCTTTTAGAGATAATGATAGCAACTTTACCCATGCAATACTAACTAATTTGGGACACACTATAGAGGCTTTATTGCCGTAGTATACATAAAAATTATTGTTTTCTGTCTGAACCCTGAAGTATGGCAAATAACGAAATCGAACAAGAGGTCAAAAAATGTCGTAAATTAGAATATCCTTGCATGTGGATGATCAACTTTTTACCACTTGCGTAAGACCCACGAGAAAAATAATGTAAAAATCGCATTTTTCAGTCCATACTCTCATTACAAATTTCATCCCAATCGCTAAAAGCAATCTTTTGTTATTTAAAAAAGTTTTTTCAGATCTTTAGCGTCCGATAGCGTTCTAAACGAAGTAGTTTTGCCTAGAGGTAAGTTGGGTTAAATCGCCCTATTTTGGTATCAGGAATATGTGGTAGAGCTCTATACAGGCCTTTCGGGGACACTCTGTAAAAAAATTAAAAACTGGCACACTAGCAGTCAGTAATGAAAGAGTCTTCGTTGCAGAAGCTATCTCAAATTTCGATTTAATTTTTGTCATCAAAACAGAAAAAAATAAACTTTTCTTTGACCATCCGTGGTCCGGTAAGATGGAGTAGTTGACCGAATTTTACAAATTTGCGATAACGGAACGCGAACTTGTTTATACCTCTTCACTATTCATTTAGATAATTTTGCGTTTTGTCATTCAAGCGGTAGTAGTTACTGTATAGTGATACGTGCATTTTTAAATTTTTATTCTTTCTTCTTCATTTTCGTGCCATGGATTATTAGTCCAGTCAAATGGAAGTAGATTTGCTGGGAAAAAAATATAGAAGTTTTTTTTCCCTCTCCGAATGATAATTTCAACTTTGCCACTTTTGCGTTTTAAAAAAATGTTGTCCATATTGCTTTTATTTTTAACTCTAAATTGCAAACGAACGATGTACACATGCCACGTGCGGCGATATCTGTAGGTGCGTAACACCACCTTTTGAAAAATTTTGATAAGTTTATGCATCTTATCTCTCATTTTACTAGGTATTTTGTATTTTAGTTCATTCAGTTTAAATGTAATGAAAGTTTCGCGTGTGCTACGAACAAGGGGAATGTGTATTTTTACTGCAAATTCGGTAAGTAGTACTTGAATTTGTACTGCAAAATAACAAAAAGACTGTAAGTTGTTGCATTTATAGGTACTTATATTTATTATAAAAAGAATAATTATAAGAAGGGCCTCTTATAGGTGTACTTAACGCAGTGGCGTAGCGAGCATAAACGGCGCCCGGGGCACGATACCTTTTTGGCGCCCCATCCTCCAAAAATCGGAATATAAAATATAGAATGTACTTTTTATAATTACAATACGTTCTAGAAAAGAATATATAGCGCCGCAGGCGAAAGTTTTGGTTTATTCAAGGTCAAACGGCCTAAAATGTTATTTCAGTTACACAAAAAATATTTTTGGAGAAACACAAATGTTTTAGCAGATGCAGTACGCATTGTAAATAGTTGTTGTTTATAACGCGTTGAAAGCTTTCGGTCGAAACCTTATGGTTATAGCACAGTATACCCATATAGCTTACGCATTAAGCTATATTGGTATACCCTCTTGCCCCCCCCCACCGCTTCGCCTCTGACTTAACGTTTAATTTGACAAATTATAACTTCAATGGGCGCGACTGTGGTTGTATGGTAAAAGTTAATGTGTTTTTTATTATAGTATCGACTTTTGTTCTAGGTTCCAAAGGAATTGAACAATCGACAATCGAGAGCCATTACGCAAAGTGAAAAATAGAGGGAAGATATCTGATAAGGTAGGATTTTTTATATTAAGCATGTCGATTTATGTTTTTATGTCTCGTTTCCAACAAATCAAGCAAAGCTATAGATACAAATGAGTTTGATGACATTTTTTGATAAGGCTATTTATCGAAAATGTTGATTAAAATTACTTCCGCGCCCCCCAAATCAACACTGCTAAAATCAACACTATTAGTTACTAATAATGTAATTATTTATTTCTTCGTATGTAATAATGGTGCTGCTACTTAATAACGTGTAAATAAACTTTAAGGCCCGCGTATCACGTTCTAATACAAACATTTTTTAACCCAAACCATCCAAAGTTAAAAATTTGCCTAAAAAATCATTTTTACTGCGTAACAGGGCTGTTTTAGTAAATTGTTGTTTATACAAAGTGATTCTAAAATGTGTTCTCAACGTTTCATTAACTGTTGAGCAAGGTGTCTCTCTGTCTCTTAGGGGAGGTATATCCCTTGGAAGGGGATCCTTGAAGAGAGTTGTATGCATCAAAAGTTGGTAGTTACGCCAAATTTCAACGTTAACATCTCCAGCGGTTGGAGAAATATTAAATAAAAACTCTCTTCAGGGAACCACTTTCCAAGGACTGTACATCTTTTAGGAGATACTAACGTAGTGTTATTATATACTCAACGGAGATACCTTAGAAAAAGCTTTATTAAGCTTTTCGTCATAATTTGACTAAATCCACTAAAACGTTTCGTTTCGGCTAGAAAACAATTCTTATAAAATGACCCAGTGACCCGATATACAGGATTTTGATACAAATTTTTGATAACACTTTTTACAGTGGGACTCGGTCGTTTTAGTTAAGAAATTAGAAATGGGGCCTATAGTGCAGCGTCTTCTAATAAGAAAATTGAATATTACGTACTTTTTTCACGTATCTACCTATGACGTAAAACACTTCACTGCCTTCATATTTAAAACAATTACTTTTATTCTTTTTGCACGTTCTACTTTTAGACATTTTGAACGTTAGGTGTCACTTTTACCAAATGTAGCCTTGTGCTAAACTGAGAACTGACTCCTTACAACGCTCGTTACCGAGTACCTGTATCTGTATGCTAATTTTCACTTTCTTTAGTTGTGAAAGTAGCTAATCCATGGGTAGATTGAGATAAAGGTTGTTGTTTACCTGTGGTGAGTTTTTCAAGAAGAACTATTTAGAAAGTCGATCTTTGCGGTTTGCGGTTATTTTTCAAGATAGAAATTAAAAATAAAACTAAAAAATTTGGTAGAATTTTACATAAATTTTTAACGAAGATGTGTTTTTGTATGTGATGAAGCGCCCGCAGATTATGCAAAATAGGTGCCTAATAAATAGTCCTGTCAGTCCAGTCAACTAAGGATTTCACCTTCAAAAAATGCCAATAGTTTTGAAATTTCACATACTCATTTGGAGATATCTAGTGATGAATGAATATACTAAACGTCCCAATGAATGGGTGATGACGTGATGAGCTTTCGCGGCAATGCCCGAATACATCATGTCACCCTTTTCGTTCGAAAACTTGGTCAGAGCTATGACTATAAAAGAATTGCTACAAAATCCATCATATTCGGCATAATATACATACATGAGAGTGTCCTGGGCTGGGATAAGTGGAACACAGACGATCTCGCTTATTAGTGATTTTATCAAGAAATGCTACTCTTTCTAAAAGTTTTTATTTGTTCCAAAATTCTTATTCATACTTTTATTTCTGCAGTTTTTTGTACAGGGTGGTTTTTATTAATTAATCTAAAAAATTTGTCTGGCCATTTCGTAAAGTTTTTTCTGACTTACGCTACCCGCAGAGAGGTTACAATAGTGAATAGAGACCTCCCTTAGAGAACTCAAGTTGATAGATAATTTATGCCTTTACTATTTTCTTGCATAAACGCACTACTATGGTATTATTTAGCGATTTTGGCGCGTACTTGCATCAAGTACGTTGATGTAATCATGTAATAAGTAATAAATGACATATTATGTTTTTGATTTTATATATGTCAGGTTCCTTTTATTTTCTGTATTTTACGAATTATGCCTGATAATGTATAATGACGCACACGCCAATAACGTTGAATAATACCACAGCAACCCATTGCGGATTTAGTTTTCGGAAATAGGTGGCAAAGGACCCTTAAAAGGTCTAACAAGATTTCAACAATTACCTATCGACTTGACTTCTCTAAGGGAGGCCTCTATTCACTATTATTGTAACCTCTCTGCTGGTGGCGTAAGTCAGAACAACTTTACGAAATGGCCAAATTATACACTATACAATACAGGGCTAACTTCGTTTTGAAAAAAACACAAAGTTTCAACGCCTTGTAACTTCGTAAACTTTGGGTACACAAAAAACTTGCAAATGTTCAATTTTGTAGAAAATTTTATTAGCTTTAATTTTATACTTAGCCATATTTTAGCTCTAGCCAATAGCTTTCGAGATATTAACTTAATCTGAAAAAGGTGACATGTCTTCGGCCATTGCCGCGAAAGCTTACCACCGATTTATCCGGACTTTTAGTATACTCATCCCTCGATATCTACAAATGAATTTTATAAAGGACGCCCATATATTTGGTTTTCATTTACTGGACTATAAAGCAAAACCCACTTGAACGAATTTTGAGTAATTTGTCCTGGTTTGTGAGACATTGCGTTTGAGCGACCGACTAAGGTTTCAACTTCCACTTTCCTTGGAAAATCACTGTCAAATAAAAGTTTCGAAAATAATTTATAAAAAGCAAACCAACGTGTACCTATAAAGGCCTTCTAGAAATCACATAGAGTATTTTTTATTTATTTAAATAATATGTAAATGAACGAAGTCGCAAATTTTCAATTAAAAGTCAATTTTTTTATTTATTGCGAAGAAATCAATCGTCGTTAAAGCTTTAAGAATTCGTTTCAGCTGTCTCGAAACGACGATCACTCATAAATGATAAACGATATAATAGATTTTGCTTTTTACCATTACAAAACTGATTCCATTTAAATGCTTTTTGGAGACCTTATACTATACACTACTCAAAAGTCTAATGAAGGCTTTTTCAAAAGAAGTTTATTATACTCGTATATATATTTTTTTGCCATTTTTGTGTGTGGGTTGGAAGTTCTTAACAGATGACTTGCATTAAAATTTCTAATGTGCCGTATTTATTAAAGGGACGCCTTTCGAAACTATCGATCTTCTTGCTATGCAAGTGGAGGGAAAAAAATTTCGTTCTATTTTTCTCTAGTGTCACTTAAAAGGGCTCATTTAAAAATTTTTCCGCCGACTTAAAATCGCCATTTTGTTTTTGAAATTGTAAAAAAATTCTTCTTGGGAACTCACATGGAACTCTTCAATTGTTTTGCATAAAACTATAATAGAATGGAATTTTGTTGAAATATTCAAAAATTTTGTCGTGTGTTCGTTTACAAAAGAACCATTTTCTAAACATTTTTCAACATTATACAAAAAAAGAGGGGCTTTTTATTCTTAATATAATGTTTCCCCTATATTATAGTTAAAAATAATATAAAAAGGGAAGTCGATGGGTTGTGCTTAGCGCGTGTAAACCACGTTCCAAAAAGATTCAAAAAGGGAGAATTTTTATAGAAAAAAGTCGAGGGAACGTTTTACGTGCGTTAGCATTTACATAAGGGTGACGCAGGATATATTATACCTAAGGGTAGATTTTTTTGTTAAAACTAAATTTGATAATGGTTTAAACATGATTTTTAGTGGTATTTTAAGTAAAAAACTTTTATCTAGATTTTTTTATAAGCGGAACTAAGGTGATTAAATAGGGGATGCTTTTTTATGCGTTTAGCAGGTTTGTTGATGTTTACAGGTGGATTTTTTTTAGCTTAAAGGCAAATTTTGCTTGCATTAAAAATTCCTTATCCTTTCAGGTGTAAAAAACGCCAGGAAAATGTGGGGTATTATGCGGTCTTTTTAAGTTAATCAATGGTCTTGGGTAGTAGCACCCTCGAAAGTAGCTCTCCACCACCTGCCTTCGCTGACCACTTAGTAGTAATTTTAGCAATTTTTAAAAACTTGTCAAAGAATTTAATAACTCAATCAATTTAAAAATTTCTTTTATTTTTTTTCCCAAACGCTCTCTGCTCCAAAAGTGCAGTAGTTTAAATTTGTGTCACTCTCACTAATCCTCCGGTATTAATTTTGAGATTTTTGCCCTATATTTAAAGCAAAAAAACGTTGACCACGCGTTTGAGGGTTCTTAGATCAACCACCTGGCCACTATTGCAACGTTTTTATATGATGTGGTCTTAACAAAAGCTCCGATCACGACAACCTGGCGAGTGTCATTGATATTTTATTTATTGGTTTTTCGGACACGAGCTACTTTATTCTCAACTTTTTACTAAGTAATATCTTTGGGCTTACTATGAAAGGTGGTCGAATTTCATCACGAACGAGAAAAAGTGAATCGGAAATTTAACTTACCCAAAAATTGCCATTAATCGAATCTTGCGAGTTGAAATCTTCATCGAGATTAGAACCTCAGCTGCTTTTTTTGACAAAATGGTTACAATCAGATAAACTTTTTTGAATTTGTGAATTTACTCGAATGATATGTTTATTTGTAAACTGACGGAATTTATAAATATGCAAGGTGTGACACACACTGTATCATCAATGGCAATGAGAATTTAGTGTAGTTATGAAGGGTTGAAATTAGGATTTTTTTAGTTTTGGTAGGGGTTTTAGATTACGCAAACTTTTCTTTCTTCGTGCCTCAATGAAAGGAAAGCTTTGTAACATCTATGATGATGATCTGATGATCAGTGATGATTTTGTTCTAGGCGATGTGACTGGAGCAAAGAAAGCAAAAGTTTATAGAAATTTAAGTTTATCACAAAAATTTTTTTCTAACAGAAATGCGAAGCTATGTATATCTTATAAATATAGGTACGAGTGGTCTGTAGTTCGTAGAGCAGTAAGAACTAATGTATTAAGAGTAACGTATACATCAGAATAATCTGGATCTCTTTATACAGTGTGACTCTAGAAAGTTCCAGAGCTTCTGATGCGTTTCTAAACATGTTCGGATACTACAATGAAATTTAGGGCAAATTGTACAAACTACGTTTAGGGCAGGTTTAAAGTTAAACTTGTCTTATCACTTATAATTGTTCAAAATGGGTGCGTTTAATGGATAAAGCTGCTTAAAGTAACCAGTCACCTCTGCTGAGTATGCCGACATTTTAGCTGCTTACAATCATCATACGATGATTGTCATCATATGATGATAGTTGCGCTGACCCTGAACATACGGTTTAGCGGATTGTAAGCATCTGAATGTCAGCATACTCAGCATAGATTACTGATTACTTTAAGGGTCGGTTGAACATTCGAAGCTTAAGCTTAAGTTCACTTAAACTTAAGTTCAACCTGCCTTATCATTGTTCATTAACAATCGTCGATTGACATTACATGACTTACAAATCGACCCTATAAGCAGCTTTATCCGCTAAACGCACCCAATGGTTTCTTTTGTTTAAGTTTGGTTCGCCATTGAACTTGCTTTGAGCGAGTAACTATGGGAGCAAAAAGCTGCCTTTTAAGGGTGGCGTAGTAGGAGTAGTCACATTACATTATTCATGAGACTAGGTGGTGAGTATATGACGAGAAGGTCAATTGACTCGTTTAGATCAAGTTATGACATCAAAGTGTAGAGTAGTCTCATCAATTTTCATCTAAAATGGCGACCATACAAGATTCGACTTTTAAAAAATAGGGGGGGGGGGCGCCACAAGTTCTAGCTAAATTTATAGTGAGCCGAGCTGAAGTTAAATATACAGCGTGTCTACGGATGGACCTAACTGTACTTGTTAACTACTTTATTTTTCATTTTTAGAGAAAATGTTATTCTTTATAAAGAGGTTTGCTTCTGCCAAAAAGCATCTTGTTATAATCAAAATGCCGATACAACATACAGGGTGGTTAAAAAGTAAGGAAATGTTAAATTGCGATAAGAGAACTGCCAGTTATGTGAGGGAAAAAAGTTGTTCCTAATATTAATGGAAGTTCTGTGTCCCAAAGTTAGTTTTTTTGACTTTAAAAAATTAATTCTTTTCCTTAAAGGGCAGGGGTCTCTAAACCTTTTGAGAAGATGGCCACATGATACATGGAGAACCGACTAAAAAAATAGACGTGTTGCGCCCGTCCCCCTTTTACAAATAGATATGCAGTGGCGGCTTTGAATTTTACTAGCAGAAAATGGCATCGCATTTGATAATTTTGGAATTTTTAGTAGTATACTTACAGTATAGGCATATATGGGGAAGGGTTGGATATGCTCACGGGCCGTAGTTCGGAGACTTGTGCTCTTTATAAGGTGAATTATATTTCATTTTCCCTATGGGATCTCGCTTATTGTAAGAGTTAGAGAATCGGTTAAAAGTTTTTAAAAAGTAATTCATTGATGCTTTTAAATGTTGGGTGCGATGTTCAGTTGTTTAAATATGGGCGAAAAACTAAAAAATGGGAAATTGTTTAAACTGCAAGTACTATTTTATTTATAAAGATATTGAAAAAAAAGTGTAAACGACATTGCCTTAATTCTTTGTCTAGAGTTTGAAAATAATAATAATATTTTTTTATTGATTAAAAATAACTCACCCTGTATAAATCGACCGTTAATTTATACTTATTTGCGACCAATCGCAATTAGGTATGATGAATTAAGCTGTTCGAAAAACATTTTTTAACATGAAGTACTGTCTACTATACAGGGTGAATTATTTTTCATTTTTTCTTTGGATAAAAATTCTTTAGCAGTTTAATGAATTTCTAATTTTATTAGTTTTTTGGCCATATTTAAATAACTGAACATGGCACCTAACGTTTAAAAGTATTAATGAATTACTCATTAAAAACTGCACTACTTTCCCCATTTAACCGATTCTGTAACTCTTGCAATAAGCGAGATCCCTATCATAGGGAAAATTAAATATAATTCACCCTGTAATAGTCATCATTATTAAAAAATGAATTTGACTATTTTTTGTGTTGTCATTTTTATTTTGAGTATACCTTATCATTGTTTATGCGGTAGTTTGATTAAGCATACCATTGCACATTGTAAAATTTTTGTAAATTACTCGAGCAACGAGAAACGAATTTAAATCCTCATTTCATTGTGTGCGAATTCGGAAGAATTTTTTGAGATTCTAACCGATATTTTTACTTCTGACAAAAGAGTTTATAATAATGGTTACCTTAAAAACCGACAATTGCCTTTCTTTTGCTTTTTTGAGTTGCCAAAAATGTGCATCGACTACTTCAGCGGCCAGACCTTTTTTTCATTCATGTGTTCGTATAAGTACCTCTTGCATACATAGGGATTAACTAAACACAATAGAAGGTGAAAATATTAACCCCCAACTTGCAGTTTTTGTTGAAATAACAAAAATGTTTTCGAGAAATTAAAAATTTTGTTTTGGCCCAGATTCTCAATTTTTTTATATCGAAGAGCGAACATTTTTTATTTGGCCGTTTTTTCCAAAATATTTACAATTTTTACAGCCTAATAATTTCGAACAGCGTACCGACCAATTAGAATTCAGAATTTAGCCGAAAGTACTTGAATAAAATCTAATTTGCCATTAAATGGGTATAGCATCACCTGTTAATTAAGCTTAAACTCGCCTTCCCTGCTTTTCGCCAGGGGCAAATCTAGAAATTCTGCAAGGAAAGCGCGTTTTGAAAATACGCGAGTCTTATCAGCAGTGTACCACGACAAATTGTACGGGTCGCGTCATCATGTCTCGCCTCTAGGATCGACCAGTGCCATTTTTAATCTAAAATACCTTTGGTCCTTTGGGCTCCCTATTTGAAATTAAGCATTTTTTAAATATTAAAATTGTATCAGTTGAATAAGTACGGACCCACTAGACCTGTCAAAAATATATCAAAACATGGCTGTCACCATACTCTGCTGTTGAAGTTTTTTTCCTTCGAATCATTGTTGACTTATTCTTCCTATTCGGTCTTTACTTATTATTCACAATTTTGTCCTTCCGTTTAGTTTAACTAACGCATACCAGTATAAAAATGCCACGAAGATGCGTAACAAAAAATACAATTATCCATTGAAAAAATAGTATATTAAATGGTGAAATGAATGACAATCCATCTATCAAAGAAACGTCCGCCTTCGTTTTAAATGAGACTGTGACTAGGCAACAATGAAATTTTATCTAGTTTAGTTAAATTCTAAGTACAAAGTAAATAGACGCATTTTTTCTACTATTATTGAGTATTTTGCAAAAAGCAACCACTTTTGCTTTTCGATTTAAGGTTATTTTTTTGTGTATGTGTAGAAATTTGGTGGCGTCAGACATATGGCACTGAAAGTTTATAATGTTAAGTCTTAACTTCCTTTTATTTTTTGGCCTGTGCGGTTCGCCAACTACTTTTTCTCTTTTTATTTTTTCAACTTAATAATATAGACGTTTCACGGTACTTACATACTCAGATTAATACCCCAGATATTGTTACCTTCTATTATGAGGATTCGGGAAGATTATTTTGAATTAGGATGAACGCTACATTTATTTTTATTATTAAACAATAATAATAAGCTAACAACTCCATTTGTTTCTGACTCTTTTTTATTAACAAAAAGAGTATCAAAATTATTTTGTTGTAGTCAAATAGTCGTTAATCGTTATGGAATGCAAAATATGATTACATCGAGCACTCTTTAATAGTAGATATTTATGTTTCAATGGGCAATAACGTACTTCTCAATTAAGTTCTCAGACGGTTCAGATAACAGACTACTATGGCGTAGTTAGCCAATAGAAGATCAGTATTTCATTCAACCGCCTGAGGGTTCAAATTTTAATTTGATCAGAAGATAGAAGGTAGAAAAAATCGACTACTGTGCCTCGTTCTGCAAATATCTAGATGGCGAGTTCTCTTCCTTACTCTTTTTCGCGAGGCCCGGTCGAACCCATTTCTTTGATTTCCGTGCCTCATCAATTACACGCAGAGTCAAATTTTGTGTTGGTGTGCGCTCACGATATCCATATCTGGACAAAGCAGTAAGTGGTAAGGGGGGAGGGGGGATATGTTGCCCCTTGATCTGTAAATCAGCGCATTATGTGAATTCGATGGTTCTTATGGGGAAATCGATAATTGAGGTATGGAAAAATGAATGGCGATCCCTTTTCTATTTTTTTCGCGTTCTTCTTTTATTTTACACCTATAAGCCAAAGTTCGATTTTTCAATTTTTTGCTCTTCGGTGATCTAAGTCGAGTCCATCATCACGATTTATTTGTCTGTTTTGGTGCTTGTCCGTTAGCAGAATCGATGTGCTAGAGACCGGACGTTGTAATATGAACTTTTACTCTTTGTGCCTATTGAACTTCTTGTATATTTCCAAGAGTTACTGAAGGGGTGAAAGGTGTAGTTCTAGTTCCGAGGTTTTTGAAACTGCAGCTGCAGGGTTCTACGAATGGCCATCTTGTACAAAGTGCCAATGATAGGTGCAGGTTTGTTCTTCAATAACAGCGACTGTTTTCCTGATTTATTTTCTATTTAGACTGGGCATCTTGTACTAGCCTTTGATTATATGATTATAATACCGGAGATATTCTTTCATTACTGGATGTGTTCTTCCACTCTTTTTGATATTTTCTTCCTGCTTACAGGAACGTGTCTGTGCGATCTCGCATGTAGGGCTGAGCGATTGTTAAATTTCACAATCTGCAACCGATTGTTTCCAAAATATCTCGATTAATCGATTATTTTCAAAACTTAATCTAAAACATCGATTAATCGTGTTTTTCTCAGCCCTACTTGCATGCCAATTCGGCACTCAAGACTGAAATAGTGGATCTTAGCCTAGCAGCTCGTCGATATTGGCAGCTTCTCTGTGAGCTGCTCTAGAATCCAAAGAAGCTTGATCTTGTTACGCTCTCCCTAATTTTTTAAGATTTTACATTATCTAATACTAATTTTAAATTTATTTTACAATTCTTTAAGGTTTTATTGGATGCTCCGTGCTTCAATATATGGATATGATTAGGTTTTTGTATCTTTGCCAGCAATTTATTTTGCGCTATCATTTCTGCTTGGGATAGTTCCTCAGTTTTAGAAAAACGTCTATAATCTATTGCAACATCCCAACTACACATCCTGGTTTTCGCCTAGGGCCGCTGTCGAAGCACCTTTTGTTGTCCCTACGATGCCAAGCTGGTACTTTGAATTGAAGAATTGTTAACTTTGGAGCAACGCGTTGCTTCTCTGCTTTTGGCCACACCAGTCGTTCGAACGGAATTATACGATAGCGCAGAAGGGCCACACGAGTTCCTTATTTTTTAAGACAAAAAGGAAACTTCAAATTAAGAAAATGAAACTCAGCGATTTGAGATCAAACTCCCAATTCCGAGATAAAAGTCAGAGTTTTAGTGAAAGCATTCCGAGATAACTCTATTTTTGGGCAAAAATGAAACTTCAAATTTTAAAACTGAAATTCAGAATTTTGAGTTTTATCTCAGAACTCCGACTTTTATCTCAGAATTCTGAGTTTCATCTTAAAATTCTGAGTTTTGTCGCAGAATTCTGAGTTTTGTCGCAGAATTTAGAGTTTTATCTCAAAATTCTTACTTTTCATCTCAAAATTCTGAGTTTTATCTAAGAATTCTGAGCTAACTCTATTTTTAGGCTAAAATAAAACTTCAAATTTCAAAAACAAAATTCGGAATTTTGAGTTTTATCTCAGAATTCTGAGTTTTATTTTTGCCCGTCTGCGCTTTCGTAGAATTCCTTGGAAGGTCTACCAGATCTATTGCCGAGATCTTTACAGCCTGAACCGAGCACGTTTTTGGCTCTACGCTTTTTTTTGTAGCTTAAGCTATTAATTTTTCCAATTTAATCGCTTCATTATCAAGAATCGAACGAAACGTCTAAATAAGGGCAAACAAAAAAGTTTTTAATAAGAAATTTTTTGCCCTATTTTGTAGTTTGAGGGCTCGTGTGTAGGTATTGATTCTAATATTGTTATACGTGACGCGACCTTACAAAAAAAGCACGCTTATACAAAAATTATACACCTGTCTATTATACATCAACATAAAAAACACCCCATACATACAAACCAGCCCTCCAATTTTTAACAAAAAAATGAGATATACCTTAGATAGACTTATTAGGCTGTTAATAGTCACAAATCCCTTTGCAATACGAGCTCCCTAAAAAAATCCTATTTACATTAGGGGGTAGTTTTTTCCCTCTCTATTAAATAGCGACTTTTTTAAGTGGAGTTCACAAGTGCACAACAAATTAAATGTCGCCGTTAAACTTTTCGTAAGCAATTTATCTTGTTAACTTAGCTATTCGTTCACTTGTTACGTTAGTTAATGAACTTTTTCCTTGTTTCTTACAAAAATAGCAAAACACGGAACACAACTCGTGAAATATGGAGGGCTGTCAGAGATTTAGTTTTATTGACCGCAGACGTCGATTTTTTTTCCTTCAGGCAGCTGCCACCGAGTTCCAAAACCGTTAAAATGTCTAAGAAAACCGAAATGAAGTCTATGGATTTGTTCGAATTCCCCTTCAAGACTTTAAACGAGATGTGTCGAATGTATATTATGTATTAGTAGAAAGATATACGTTTTATTGGTACAAAGAACATAAAGTATCTTTTTTTTTGTCAACAATTGACATTTGATATTAACAAATAGCGAATTTTCATTCATCTGCCTTTTTTTTCGTTTTTCACGAAATCGAATTCTTATTTAAATGCCAATTTCAAGCTACTTGGGCTGTGCGAGTTTTTTTAAGGAGTCGTGAAAAGTGTGCCTTTGTGGACTTTGTTCAGTTTTTAACTTTGATCTTATTTGGATGCCCCCATTCCTCCATTTAAAATGGCGGGCGTTGATTAGTTTCACTCAGAATTACATTAAGTCGTTAATAAGTCGGCTTTGTACGTTTCAGCGATTCGAAAACCTTGCTTTCTGCGCACACTTTGATCTTTTGATGAATGTAGATTCTGTAAGTGTAAAAAACGTAAAAACTGCATCGTTTGTGGCGACACAAGAGTTTTATTTTGGAAGTAAAACCATCAAGTTCATCAAACTTTGCTATAACTATAATTAACGTATTTCGCTATAACTGATACAGATCGTATAGTAGGTACGTTGGGTCTGATTTACCTACTCTATGTTTGTATCCGAAAATACGTAGTACGTTGGGTAAACGGCTAAAGAAACCAAAACACTTCACTTTTTCATAAAGTGGTCATAGTTGATGCCACAAGTTAACTTTCCAGATAGGGATGCACTTAAAAATCCGTGTAGAACACCTCAGCTGCTAATGGTCCGATATCGGATTTTTTTTTGAAAGCTCTGGTAAATAGGAAACTTTTTTGTTCTTATACTTTTATCTCTACACCTTAGGAGTTCTGCACAATTTTCAAAAACCTGAAAATTTCACTTTTTTCACGAATTGACAAAATGTGTTACTTTTGCAAGCTTTTGCACACTTGTATCCCGGACACCATTAGGTCTGCAAAGGCTATTCTGGTCTCAAATTGTAGAGAATTTAGTCTACTTTTAAAAAGTATCAAACTACCTTTGCCAAAAAATTAATCCTTTGGAGTCAAAATTGATAGAAACTGAAAAGAGGTAAAAAATTTCACCGTTTCTTGGGTTTTGAAATCCGGAGGTCTGCTGAGGTCGAAAACTTAGGTTTATCATATGTTGTCATTAACCCTAATTTTGCGTATATTTGCGAAATTAATCCTCTTGCCGCCATTTTGAAAAATGCGTTGTGGCCTATATCTCGCATTCTATCCATTGCAACAAGCCTTTTTTGACATATTATACGGAACCTCACAGACATAAACCGTTTTTAGTTGGGTAAATAGGGATATTTAGAGATAAATGTAATTATAGGGCCAAAAAATTTCGTCTTCGCAGGAGCTTACAATAAAAAAATCCTTTTGGCATCAACTATGACGACAGAAAGTAGCACATTCTAATCAAACAGTGCAGCTTTTATTGGTGTACCCTACGTACCGCATCCCTTGGAAAAAATGCAAGAACTTTGAAAGTTGTCATTGAAATTGAAATTAATTAATTAATCAAATAATCGAACAGACTATTAGGTCACCCGAAATTAGAAGAACTCTTAGAATAAGAACTCTAAAAATTAGAGAACCTCCGGATTTAGGACCCCTGAATTTTTTAAATTTGACTTTAAGTAATGGGCACGTCTGTAATGGCATAAGTGCTGTTTGGATGATTTTCCAACTCCTCAAAAGCCCATAGGATAAGTCCAATTATCAATTCTCACCAAAAATTTCAGTCGCGATTAAACTTGGTTTGGGTGATAAGGAGATCGATGGGTACTCAAATAGTGAAATTTTAAAAGAGTGTATTCTGACGAGTGTTTGAATTGAATATTATTCACTGCAGATGTGCAGACTCTAGTAATCTTTTGTTTCTACTCTTTTTAGTCTATAGGTAGGATTTCAGAATTTTTGTTGGGGGAGTGGGCAAAAAAAGGTACTGGTATATTTTTCGGAGAGGACCCTTTAGAAAAAAGTGTATCTATAGAAAATTAAATTCAATAAATTTCCTACAAATTAGGTACGTCTCTTAGATTTTTTCGTTAAACGAACGGTTGAGGCGCGAGAGTGCGTTGAAGTTGAACTGTGCGTTTTGGGGTCAAACTAAACCAAAAAGACACGAAAAACTAATACCTATGCCAAAAATTGCATTTTTGGTGTCCATTTTAAACATATTGTAACAGGCGGTTTGAGGTGCAGTCTTCGTGGTGGCAGACGCCTTTAAGTCCAAAGATCAAGATTATAAAACCAAAAAAAATTTCTTTTGTAGAGTTTTTAAATTTCTTTTAAACTTGAACGCGCTCTAGCGCCTAAACCGTTTGTCTGAGGAGAAAATATTTCAAATATCATTTGTAGGAAATTTAGTTTGCTTTACTTTTATATAGAAGAACTTTTCCAAAAAAGTGTGTAGTTTTAAAGTTATAAGCGAAAAACTTAAAAAGGAGCAAAAACCCACCCTTATCAGCCTCCTCCCTCAAGTTGATGCTGCCACTTAAAAATGGCAGACGGTTGGTTTTATTATTCCTTCGCAATGTTCTTTCAGCCTGCATCGTCAGTATCAAAAATTTTGAATTTTAGTTTATCTGCGCTCTGCCGCCCGGACACGTTACTCTCGAACTTCCACGCACTCTAGCATCTACACTGTACAATGTACATTTGACGAAAAAAATCTAAAAGACATAATTTACAGTAAATTGAATTTACTTTATTTTTGTATAGAAAGACTTTTCTCTGTAACCCCCAGTATTATCAACTTTTAAAACTGCCTTTAAGAATTTAAACTCCATTTATGTCAAATATTAACCAATGGCAGGACTAGATTTCGAATTAAAGGGAGTTTAAATTTTTAAAGGCGACTTAAAAAGTTGATAATACCGGGCGTAAGTGCGTAGTTTTTGAGTTACGAGCGATACAACAGTTTTTTGTCCGATTTTGGATTCTTCAATTCGCTCGCTTTTAATGCATTGCTCAAGTAATCTAATAGTATATCCCAATTATTTTCAGTGTTTTCATTTAGTTATAAGTGAAAAGTGAAATTGAAATTTCTAGTTAAAAATATTTTTAATTCTTTATTTTTGGTGTTATGTTGGAGTGGCAATTGTTCTTCCTGCCACCTCTAAATCCCGCCTCTGCTTTAGTCCATCAACAGCTTATCCTTCTGTTGAAGTTACGGGCTGGGCTGGGCCGTATTGTTAAATCACGAGTCGCTGTCACAGTATTACCAAAATTTCATGCGTTTTTATATGTTTCTTGTTCTAGCTGCTCCATTAAACGCCACATTTTTGGCGTATAGGCCCGTTTTAATGTTTATATCGCCAAGAGAACTACGTGGAGTTAACATTTTTAGTGAACTTGTACTTGTCCAGATATGCTAGAAACTGAAAAAAAATATGCCTAATATACCATACCATAAACCATACAAATAATACACTGGCGGTTTGACACTCGCAAAACCATTTTCTCTCTTCATCTAAACGACAATAAGATATTTTTTCTCGAATTATACAATTTCTTGCGTTCAGTCATTTAAGAGGTAGTCACCTCGATTTTATTTTTCTTCGTGTCGCTGCTCATCACTGGATTCTCTCCAAGCATCTTTTGCTCTTTCGTTCTATGTCTTTTTTAGCTTCAAAATCAACTTCAAAAACAACTGATTTGGGATCAATTACTATGTTTATTGATTTTCATCAAGTATCGGCCACATCCATGGAATTGCCAATTTTTTATTTGGAGCTCCAGTTCGTACCTAGTTATTAAAAACTTCTTAGATTTTTCGTTATGACAATCGTCATAACTTTCTTATTTTAAGGACCATTGGGAAAAATCAAAGGTTTTCAGAACTATTTTATGATTCTTTAAAATATTTGTACCCATTTACAACTATTTCGAATTTTTTTAATAACAAAATGGCGGCTCATTAAAAATTTCAAACAAAGATCTGGATCTGGATTATTTAAACAAAGATATTTTGATAACATGAAAATACAAATGTTTTAGTGAATTGAAAGATAATTCTGGAAACCTTTGATTTTTCTCAATGGTCCTTAAAATAAGGAAGTTATGACGATTGTTAGAACAACCTACAAATAAAAAATTGGCACCAACAGAAGTTGTATTTTGATGAGTTATAACTGCAATTTTTGGGTGTGACGACTTAGTAATTACACCCTGTATACTACTCTAAGCGCTACATAGCGATTTTATAGTAGCTTGCATAGGAAAGCAAATCGAAATTTCGGTTGTCGGAGTCATGCGATATTTCGGTATCCTCTGGATATCAATTCGACTTGTTTAATCTGTTACTTTGCAATAAAAACAACCTGATGAGTTTATAGTTTGAAGGAGAAACATTTTTGTCTCCGACTGCAATTCAGTGAAACTGAAGAGGAGAAGCATTTTTAAAGAAAATAAGTAAATTCTGAAGTCGATTTGAAGATTTCCTATTTATGTTTTGCCACAGTTAATGCACAATAATTTAAGAAATTATTTCGATAAATATAATAATACACAAAGACAAATTTTTCCTACTTCCGTTTCACATAAATACTTTTAATTTGATATTAGATTTAAGTGTCCACTCAGCACGTATATATGGGGAATAGTAATATCAAAAAGAGTACAATAGAAATGGGGTGGACATCGTCCATTATTTCCAATGTTACATTTATCACCGACAATTGTAAAGTAACCTTTTGACCAATTCGAAATTTGGACATTTAAAGAAACGTGCGTAAGCTGGGATTACGAACCAATTTAATGCCTTTAATGATACAACTTTATATTTAACACTTATAAGGGCTAGTTTTGTCCGAAATAAATGCAACATTTTTCAATTCTTTTCTTTGTACTTACACATTTATATGCGTGGGATGTTTGTTATAAAAGTGAAATAACTAACGGCAGTTGCAGGATTAAAAGTAATGGTCAACGAATAACCGTTTTCATTGTGTGGGAAAAACTTATAATTGACGAACTTTAGTTAGGGGTTTAATTTTTAAATGGGGACAAAAAATTACCTGATATAAAAAATGGCGTGTGCGACCCTAATTTTTTTAAATAAGAGGTTAAGTATTTTTAAAATTAGGGGAAAATTCAAGATTACACGATACTTTAGACGGATTTTTTTATTGAAAGCTAATAGTTGGTAGGTTGGGGTTGGTTCGCCCTATTTACTCGTTTGTCAGTTTCTTTTTTTAACTTATAAGTGGCTTAGGATAAAAAAATGTGTGAAGAGCGAATGGGGTTATTTGTTGAATGCGAGGGTTAAACTTATAGGGTGTTTTTTATCTACTTTTTTAACCACGCCCCTTGATTTTATAAAATGGCGATGTATTTATATAAAAGCGGTGCATTAGGTATTTAATTTGATTTCGTCTCGTGTAGGTAAATCCCCTAATAAAAAAATCTTCGCCGAGGGTTAGTTTTCCCTTGTATTGGGTACAAATTGCGTGAGTGAAGGAAAAGAAAAATGCGTGGTCAGTCCGAGAAAATTGAGCACAAAACAAAAGAATCGAATCGATATGACCGTATGTCCGGTCATTTTTGTCCACCCTTCATTTCACACCCCCCGAATAAATATCATTTATTTATCGTACTTACAACAAAGTGACCGCCATATTTCTTATTTTACTCTATATGGGATGAAGTATTGTTGAATTACTACAAAATTGTGTTTTGTTGTGAAAGGGAACTTAAGGGTAATTTTAGGGAGAAATTGGAATTTTTGTAATGAGAAAATAGTGAATGAGTCATATTGACCATTGGTCAGATGCGAGGGTGGTAGGGCAATTACACGTGCAAAGTAGGTACAGTATCGAAAATAAATTAAATTTTTTTGGCTTCTGCCGTTAATGAGACGCTTTTTTTCTCCTCAAAACAATACCAGGTGCTTGCGATAAATTTATAATTATAGGGAAGAAGCTGGGTAGCTTTGGCGGCATGGCGGGTATCACGCGCTCAGGTAACTTGCGATGATTGATTATTTTGCAAAATTTATTTTTTTCATAATTTTAAGGAAACGCACCAGGCGTGAATGTGAAAACAACTGCAACGATCCACGTGCTGTTAGGGGTCAAATGTCGTCAATTTTGTCATAAGCGGAAGTAACTAAGAGGTTTTAAGGGTAGTAACTCCCCAGATGCGTTTTTCAACTTGTTTTATTCAAAATAGGAAATATCATAAGAGACACACTTTGTTCGTATACGTGAGGGTATTTTTTCTAAGGTTTTTTTAAAGTCGAAAAATGTGGTACAAAAATAGGGGATGATGCACACTTTAAATATTAAAATAACATTTGGTTTTAATTTGCATCAGTAGTTTTTCCGCATACCTACTACCTAAAGATTATTGTTATTATTATTAGTTTTTCGAATTTTCATTTATTTATTCGATTTAAAACTAATTAACTGTTAATTCAGACTCACTTTCTACAGGGTGGCCCAACATAGCGCATTAGTCGGATTACGTTATTAAGGCTTGATTTTGTAATAATTAATTAATTACCTATTAGGTATAGACAACAAGAAAATGTATATTCAAAGACGTAGGTGTCCCTGGCATAGAAAAATTTAAAAGAAATTGAAGAGTTTGAATAAGTCCGTCTGTCGGTGCAGTGTCTGAGTTTAACCCTTTAAAACAAAAACTACTGAAGCGAATTTGATAAAATTTAGTTTTAGTCACTTTAAAAAAACTTCATTGACAAAATATATGCTTTTAAACAAAATCGATAGTGTGGCCTAAAATAAAGGGGTTATTTTGGTTTTTGGTAGCATTTTGAAAAATCTGGACTCACATTGTTTATACTTAGCTATTAGTTAGTACACGTCGGCTCTAATTAAAAATATATTTTTTAAAATGTTTATATTTACAATGGCGGCCAGTATAACGATCGACCCATTTGCTAATTTTTTTTTACGCCTTGCAGATAATTATTATTATAAAAATTGAAAAAGAACAATATTTTCACAAAATATGTATATCGTAAAACTTCAGTTTTGATTCAGTCGATTTTAAAAATAATTCACAAAAGTACTAGGTACTTTTAAAGGGCATAGTAAGTTAATGACAATAATTTTAAAAATGATTTTCTCAAAATCGGCCCCAGCTGATATGTTGTAGATATCGGAATTCTTAATCAAATGCCGTTTACTTGGTTCGTTTGCTATGTCCAGAATCGGAGTTATGATTTTTTTGAATGCCAAAATTTCAAAAAATTATAAATGTTTTAGTAAATTAAAATTTGTAATTGTAGTTGGCATTAGCACATTAATTTAATCTATAACTTTTTATTATTTATCACTATTTTTGTTTAAAAGTCAAACAAAAGGAGTTTTTAAAAACACCCCGTATATTAAGATTTTACTTTTCCGTCTGTGATAAAGATGGGTGGTATAGTATGTAACGTCGTCAAATAAAAACTACTAAAGCGATTGTGTTGAAATTTGGTTTCGGTAACTTTTATCGACAAAATTAGCTTTTGAACAAAATCGATACAGTGTGGTCCAGAATAAAGAGGTTATTTTGATCGCATTTTGGAAAATCTGGACCCCACATTATTCATACTCGGCTAATAAGTTAGTACACATCGGCTTTAATTAAAATAATATCTTTTCAAAATTTTAAATTTAAAATGGCGGCCAGTATAATGTTTAGCCCATTTTCTAATTTTTTTTATTACAACTTTAGAGATTATTATTATCCCAAAAATGTAAAAACAGGAATATATAGGCAATATATAGGGTTTTAGTTTGATTATAGTCGATTTTGATAAGAATTTCAAAATTGACTACTTTTAACAGACCAAAGTTGACTAAAATTTTAAAATTAAAACGGATTTTCTCGAAATCGGCTACGGCAATTTTGTCTATATTTTTATATGTTGTAGATATTGAAACTTTTAATTAAACACCGTTGTTTAGTTCATTAGCTATGAGCAGATCCGGAGCTATGATTTTTTCAAGATCAAAATTTCAAAAACTCATAACTTTTCTTCTAAGTAAAATTTGTAATTGCAAGTTAGTATATTAATTTATTGCCTAAATTTCTATTATTTTTTACAATTGTGGTTTAAATAGCACTACCTGTTAAACCGGAAATTCCTAAAGCACAATAAGTTTTTAGAAGCACCCTGTATATTTTATGATTTTTTAAAATATCGTAAGATTAGCTATCAAATGATACCAAAAATGTTAAATTTTAACTTCCGGTTTAACCGGAAATGTAGTTAGTTTCTCTATTTTAAATAGAACACCCTGTATATTTAAAGTGATATGGAAGATTGTAAAATTAGTTATCCAGTGATATTGGACATTTAATATTTTTACTTTCGGTTCAACCGGAAATGGAGATTTTTTGCTTCCTATTAATTTTCCCTTATAATTTTAGTTTTTTGTAATCAGGGAGAGGGAGAGCCACTGAGCTCCTTTTTCTAATATCACCCATTTTTTAATTATTTTCAGTTCAAAGCTTCAAAGTCATAACTTTTATAGAGTTATGTTAATCGGTAATGCTATTATTTTTTACAAGATGAGATATTATTTTGAAATACAGAGTGGCCCTAAGCTGTTACATTATTAATACAGTGTGTTTTGAGATGAAGCTGATAAGACAGGAAAAACTTCATTATATTCCGTTTTCTTTTTGGAAAAATCTGCTACTTAATTATTTTGTTTTTCTGTTTTGTCACTATCTACTTATATCCTAAATGAAAAACTACATATTTTACTCTTGCACCATATCGAATTTTTGACGTTTCACTTTTACTTGTTATTCGAGCTTTTTCAATGGTTTTCTTTATTTTTACAAATGAGAACGTGGACGTTTACAATTAAAATTTTCTTACTTTAGCCGAATCTGATGTAAACGAATTTTGTTGTAATTTTTATAAAGTCGATTGATTGATACAATTGTTTTTTTTTTAAATCTAGAGTGCTAGGCTAGAGTAAAATAGTTTTCAGATTTTTTCTAAAACGAAACCAAATAACCTTTATTATTGATTTTACGACAAATAGTTACTCTTTATGCAAAGAAAATTTTAAATTAATTAAACATGTGAAAGTAAAAACTTTTAAGGGTAGTTTTGCTTAAATTAAAAACTTAATTAAAAAATTAGTTTTTGTAAAATATTTTATTGTTATACCTAATACAATTTATTTATTACTAAATTTTGATTGATGCTCACAAAGCCTAAAAGTTACAATAAAATTAAAACTATCAGTCTCAATAATCATGTGGCCCCAATACAAAATTTCGAAACGCATACACAAAATTTAAAAAACAAACCAATCATACAGTTATATTTACATAATATATTAGATCACAATAACACAAGTTTGATTTTTCCAAATTCGACGAAATTTAAAAAAAATGTACATAGTAGCTAAATAAAATTATGTACCGACGTTGTAAATAAATTGCACTTGCATGCGTTTAATAAAATTACTATTCTAAAGTGACTAGAGGATTTTTTTTCAGTTACAAAAAAATCGGTATAAGCGAAAATTGAAAAAAAATTTTCTCAAAAACCAATTCCTTCATGAATTCCTACTACCTACCTACATACGTATTTGTTAATAATTTAAACTAAATTATGTGTGCGCGTTCCTAACAATGTGCAAGAAAAACGAAACTCGATCGTTGCTTTGCTCTCCACACATATTACATTTAAACGGGTCTTTATATCCGTGATAACCCATATGCATGGTATACATGACGATGTCCCCAAATCTAATATTACAATACTGGCAATAGCTAAGTGACTTATCGTTATTATTGTTATTATTTATACCTTCTTCTGCTTTAACTTTTCCGACGGTCGGAGTCGGAGTTGCGTGTCCATCGTCCTCCTCGTCCGAACTTTCGTTGAGACGTAAATTTTCCAACTTGTAAGCCGGACCTTTACGACGATTTGTCTTTATTGGAACCTGAGGTGTGTTGGACGCCTCGTTTTTACTCAAATCTAAAACTTGGGCTTCCTTCTCGTTTTCTGAAGTTGACGACATTTCTTCGGCTTGTTCTGTCTCTTGTTGTTCTTCGTCGTCGATGGAATCGTCGTTTTCGTTTTGTTTTTCCGATTGGGCAAATTGGTTTTGATTTTGTAAGCCGGCTAATAGATGATATGGGAATGGTAGTTGCATGGAATTCATCATTAGGTGAGATAGTGGGTTAGGCCACGGTGGTTGTTGTTGTTCTTGTTTTTCGCATTTTAGAGATGATTTTTGTTTTGGTCCGCGTCTCGTTCCGTATACGTCGATTATCGGTAGCGGATTAGGTGTGCCATCTGGGTTTAATACCATGGCAGGACTGTGATCGTACTTGCGTAAATGTAGTTTTAACGAGTGACAATATTTTGTCGCGTAACTACAGTCCGAACAACGATATTGGTAAACGTTCGAATGTGATTTCATGTGAGAACTGAGCATCGATTTGTTAACACAAGAGTAAGAACATTTGTTGCACTTGAACGGTTTGGATCCGTCGTGATTTCGTAAGTGATATTCGAGATGGTGTTTATATTCGGTGATGAATCCGCACATGTGACAATTTAAACGTTTGTCTTCTTTAATGTGTTCTTTGAGGTGCTCCCAATAGTCGTGTTTGGTGACCGTGACGTAAGTGCAGTACTTACATTTAAAAGTTTTAACTTTTCCGTGCGAGTTGATACGTGGCGTGTGGACGCCCAATTCGTCGAAATCTTTTCCATCGTCCGACTTTTTATCTTCGTCTCCCGAATGTTCGCTACTTGGAGGCGAAATTGATGGCGGTAGCAATCCTTTTTTTTCTAAACTAAACTGAAGGCGTTGTAAGGGATTGTCGGTTTCTTCTACGTCCTTGTTGTTTTCTGCAGGCACTTTCGCTTCGGTTGTTGGATGATCGTTCTGCTGGTAGGATGCCGGTAAGTTGAATCGTGGATACTGAGATGGAATTGTTTGTACCAATTGCTTGTAACACGCTTGTTGTGGAAGATGTGTCGAGGGTAGAGGGTACGAATTTGAGATAAAATCTTGACTATTTTCACTTCCTGGTGAAGATGAATGAAAACTACTTTCTGAATTGACTCCAGAGTCGTTTCTATCTTCTTCCATAGGCTCTTGCTTCTATGAGAGAAGATTTTGGTAAATAACTTGTTTAGATTAATTTAAGACTTTACTTACGATTTGTTGCATCTGAAACGCCGGAAGCGGAGAAGTCAATTTGGTGGGCCCGGGTAATCCATAGAGATGGTGATGGTAAACGCGTTGAACGCATGATGTAGGAGTAAGTTCTAAAGCGCCGTTACTTCCTCTCATTTCACCATTAATCGAATGATCTATCAGGAAAAAAAAGTTTAAATTATTAGCTAATAGAAAACAATTAATTTAAGTAAATATTGTTAAACTATCGTTTAGTAATAAAAACAAAATTTAATACATTAAGAACAATTAGTTAATTTTCGTAAGATAAGATAAATACCTAAAAACTTTTTTTTTTAGTTTATCCGAGAGTAAACACTTTAACTACAAGTCACTTTTTTTTATCGAGTTTTCAGAAGCTAATTCGAGCAAGAACTGCTTCTCTGACCACGCCAAATCACGTTCTATGTCCGGTAATCTTCCACCTCCTAACGTTATAGCTTTTCCCCCTCTTCCGTAAATTTGATCCCTCATCACGTGGCAGCTTTACAAGCTGAAGCTTTTCAGGACAAAAATTGACGAAGAATAAACTTTAAAAAAAAGGGAAGTTAAAAACAAAAGTTTAAAAGTTGCAGTACTCATTAAATGGTGAGACTGGAAGTGAACAAAATTTAAATAACGAGGTTCGATTTTTGTTAGCAAATTATCATAGAGAGACGAGGTTCAAATTTTTTGTACTTTTGAACTTTTAATTATTTTTAAATTACGCACATTCTTTGCTCAAAATAATATACTTTCAAAATTCTTATTTTCAACCCTATTGTAATATTTTATTTAAAACGTGGGCTTTACCAAAAATAGGAATAACTCGCATTAATATTTTACCCCTAATATAATACGAAAATAGAACACATTTTTCCATTGAGACACGAAACGAAAAAAAAATTTTCAAAATTTTTTTGTTCGCTTCGACTAATTTTTGATTTTTTGCCAAGTTTAACATAAAAACTGTTATTTTATCAACAAAAACGGTATTTACGGCTTATACCGACTATAGGATATAGGCACTATAATAAAGTAATTTTACAACCCTCTCGTAAAAAGAGTTATACACCCTCAATTTTAAAGCTAGATTGAAACGGTACAAGAGCGCCCGGGCCACAAAATTTAGTTAAGAAAAAAAATTGTTGGAAAAGTTTAAAAAATCACACTTTTAACGAGTATTAGAAAATTGATAACTAACTTACCCCTAAAAATGCTTTATCGTGCCCTTTCGTAATCGTAACTCGTAACTACTAAATGAGTTTTGGTATACTAGTACTTTAGCATTACTTTAATATGCCTACCCCCTCTAATTTTAATTTTTTAAGTACCCAATTCTAAACTGTACTGTTCCTAATTTTTTTCTAGAAAAATTCTTCATTGAGTGGTTATTATGTTATTAACGAATTTATTGTAAAAAGAGGATTTCGTTTTAGAAAGGCAGCGTTTACACAAGATCCTAGAGGCCTAAGAGGACATTTTAGAAGAGTTATATACCCTTTTCTATGGCGTCTGTTTAAAGAGCGCCTTTTCGGCTTAAGCGGACCGTTTAAATAAAAAACATTTTATACAAAAGTTGTTGTAAATTATATTTGCCACAAAGAAAGTTCATTTAGTGTTTGTTGTATTAGCAGCCCCAAAAGAGTTAAACTTTTTGAAAGGTTATGGTCATACTTTTCATTGAATTTTCTAAGAATCTGAACTTGATAACCTTGCAAGTGGTTCATTTTGAGTCAAAAAGTTATGGTTCAAACTGTTTCTAATTTGCACCCCTTTTCGGCAAGTACTGAATTATTTGGTAAAATACAATTTTTTGAATTAAGGAGAATTTGAAAATTGGCCAATAAAGTCAAAAATCTGAAATAGTTCACGCGATTTTCAATCAGAGAGTACTTAAGGAGGATGTTTTAGGTCTAGTGTTTTTATTTTATTTTAAATTAATTGGCTGAAATCTTCTGAGTTGACCTCTCCAGTTTTTGGAAAAGAATATAGAGACTACCTATCCACGAGCGTGTAATGATAGCTATTACTAATGACTAGTGAGGATGTATAAGATACACGAGCCACAGGCGAGTGCAGTAATATTGTAATACAGGGTGACAATTAAATACGTTGACACACATTTTCGGCTCTAAACCGGTGAATTTTCAACCAAATAAAAAGTAACTTCGTAATAACAAAAATTGAAGTCTTTATTATCTAAAATATAAATCATTAAGAATTTTTAAAGTGACCACCTTTAGCTTCTATACAGAGCCTCAATCGTGAGACAAAATTGTTAGCGATGGGCCGCAGTTCTTCCGATGATATTTTGTCCAATTCTGCTAACAAAGAGCGTTTTAGGGAGTCCAAACTTTTGTGAGGTTTAGAGCAGGCTCTTGCCTCTCAAATGGACCGCACACTGTAATCTATAGGATTAAAGTCCGGTGAGTATGGGGAGCATTCAGTAGACGTGATGAAATCGGGGAAATGGTCCCTACAGAACTGCCGGGTGGCAATTGCCCTGTGCGCCTGCTGGAGTATCCAATTTTGTCTGCCAAATTGCAATTGTGTCTAGGGCATTACTACGGCTTCCAAAATTTCACGTCGATACACTTCTTGATTAATTTTTGCCCCTTTTTCAATGAAAATGAGGGGCGTTGTGCCTGTTGAACAAATACCGGCCCAAACCATTACAGATTGGGAGTTTTGACGATGTTCGATTTTTGCAGCTTGTTTAGGGGGTCCTTTAGACCAAACTCTATCGTTTTGATGGTTGTGAGCCTGTTCAATTGTGACTAGTTTCTCATTAGAGAAAATGATATTCGCTCTCATTGGCCACCCGCGGCCCGATTGGTAAGCCGGCGGCATCTTTCAAGCCTCACACGCTTGTTGTCTTCAGT
Organism: Malthinus flaveolus; assembly: GCA_950108345.1. Lineage (NCBI taxonomy): Eukaryota > Metazoa > Arthropoda > Insecta > Coleoptera > Cantharidae > Malthinus > Malthinus flaveolus. Next base: position 5,774,134 of record OX467285.1, read on the forward strand.
CCGCATTTGAACTTTTTGAATTTTGAAAGGCTTTAGTCCCAAATTGCGTTTAGCAATAAGCCGAACAGTTTTCCTGTTAATTTGGACCTCTTTTGCCACTTTTTTTATGGAAATTCTTGGATTTCTTTGGATTCGTTTTTTGACGATTTTGTGGGTTTCGGAGGTGTTTTCAGAACGATTTCTTCCTCTTCCAGTACGGTCCCCTTCGTGGCCAAGCTCTTTGTACCGTTTTACGGTTTGGGAAACCAACTGCATTGATACAGAAAGCGTTCTAGCAATTTCACATTGCCGTTCTCCCGCTAGATGCATTGCGATAATGGCCGTTGTTGGATTTGACATTATTTTTGAGGTTAAAATATTAATTAATAAATAATAAAATTGGGTTTGTTTTTAAGCTTAACTCGTGTACCTTAAGGTTATGATGATTGTTTTTTTATCATGAACCTTTTCATTTGCTTAAAAAATATTATCAATTTTATCAACGTATTTTATTGTCACCTTGTATAATGTTCTCATTATTACGCTCTATAACTTTTTAGGGGTTGCTAATAGGACAAAAAGTAACTGAACCTTTTTGGTAGAAAATTTAATACAGAATATATTTCATATAAAGATGTTTGCAATCAAAAAGCGACCTTTAGTAACAACTGCCATTTTAAGGCAGAAAAATGTTTACTCCTAAACCATACATTGAAACGATAACATTTTAGACTCAGATTGTTCTGTAGAATCTTCTCTTGACGTTTTTCATATTGCTGTTAGAACACCCTGTATTTTATTTAAATAATTTAAGAGCACTTATGACTTTAGACTACGATTTAACGATTTTTTAATATGCAATGGCAGATGGTGTACCAAATTGTTAAAATTCAGCAGAATCGTTCGAAAAATTAAACGATCGCTGTTACACACAGACGGACAGACACGCATGTTTTAAAAAGTCCTTTAGATCTCTTCAGAAGGTCTTCAACGAATTTGCCCGATGTATTGGAACATCAGAATAATCATACGCGTACGCCAGATTTTTTTCTCTCCACACGTAATTCAACATTATTGTTTTGACAAGGCAAATACAATCGAAAGTGGAACATACGAGATTTTCAGTGGTTAGCTACGAAAGTAAAACTTTTATGAGGTGGACAAAAAGTAACTCTTGCTTTACGAAAATAAGGATTGTTTGTACCCCACTGCACTTTTTATATTTGGGCAGAAAACTTTAAAATTAAAATTTGACTCTCTTCCTGAAAAACAGCAGAGTTGTGAACCTAACCGTTCAAACTGGCGGAATTTTTAAAATATCACTCCCCTCTTAATGTTGTGTCGTTTTTATAATTTTTGTGCTTTTAATCGAGCCATGAATCGATTTTGATTTTTCTGTGGTAAGTTTACGAGATATTTTTCTCTTTTTCGGCAATAACAAAATAGTAATTGCACTTAGAAATTTGTCTCAAAGTTTAGTTACAAAATATATTTATTTATTTTCCATATCTTTTTCAATTAGTTATTTATAATTGTTTAATTTGTTTATTAAATGACTTAATAATTTATTTTTGGTATACAAAAAATATAATTTTCAGTGGCATAGCCACTCAGGAAGCAATTGAAATCGAATAATTGGGTACAAATTTTGCGAGTGACGTGGGGGCTTTTAAGGGCTTCAATTTTAAAAGTTGTTTAATTTAATTAAGGGCTAATTTAAAAAGGGTGGCAACGTAATCGTTTAATTGTTCATTTAACAAACATTCCAAAGACAAATTATTTTTTAACTTTTGACGCCTCCCTAAATTTTTAGTTCATTAATAAACAATCGAGGCCCACTATAATATTTTTTAATTCTAATCAGTAATTATGTAATCAATTTGGAATAGCTATGGTTTAAATTTAGAAAATAAATTTGTTTTTTTCTGTGCACTGTTTACAGTGATCTCGCACAAAAATGATAAAATACTCCAGTTTTGTACCTAAAAGTAAATACGGAATTATTGAAGTGTCAATCGACGTTAAAAATATCCGCCCTCACATACTGAACAATGAAAATTTCAGGTTTTTGCATGTACGCAGCTGCACAAAGATGTATAGAGTTACTCTTAAAAATACTTTTACCTAAAGGGATAAATGACCCTTTCGCATATTTTTTTTTCTCTCGGACACTATAACAATTTTTGGTTTGAAAAACAAGCGCTCGTTTTTACGTGGAGCAGAAGGCAGGTAATATTTACGCATATGAGAGATATATCCTTTTTACCTGAACTACAAAAAAATTTAACTGAGAAATTTCTTTGTCACATGAGGCGTATCTGTATAATATATTTTTTTCTTATTTAAACGTATTATCAAACATCCGCCACCCTTAAGATTACGTTATCGTTTATACTATTTATACATGCACAAAAATCACATAGTAGAGAAGAAAAAATGGTATTAAACGTTTTAATCGGTTAAGGGACAAATTTAATTGGTGCTTCGGAGGATGGATGTAAGCAGATGACGAAGCTTTTTTGACGTAAACAACAAAATAGCAAAGGGTAGAGTAGCGGCGACTTGAGGGTGGCTTCGTGTCCAGTGAGTATGGCCAATAGCTGCCAGCCGAGGGTGAATACTCATTTATTTTGCAGGGGTGAAAAAACGCAAAAATAGAAAACGAATAATACGAAAAGACTACAAAAATTTTAGGTACAGTTTCGAACAAAATTATCTTTTTTTAAGTCGATTTGTGCAGTATAAAATGAAAGGTTTTTTTCGAGCTTTCAAGTTCATATAAACGCAGCTTTCCGTATACATTTTCATTTATTTTTTGGTAAAATGGTAACCTTTTTTGGTAGTGAGTAGCCGAATCTGATTTTTTATGGAGTGGCGTCTATTTGCCTGACGATTCTACATGTGAAAGTTGCAAGAAAAGTTCTTTTTAGCGCGTAATATGTTCCCAATTGCCTCCTAAGCGATCTACGTCCCTCTGAAGGCGACTTCCAAAAAGTAGGTACATTTTATTCCATAGTTCACTATTTTATCAATAAATGATTTTCTGATAAATTTAAGTATCAGAAGAATGTGTGCAAACTACAAAATATTTGCTTGCACAACCGCACCCAGCTTCTGTGCGAAATTTTGTTCTAATGCCGTTTTCAGAATAAATTTACAACAAATTGCAATTTTTTATTTTTCCTATTTTATGTTCATTATATTGTTTTATTTTGATGTTGCATTAAAATCAAAATTTATTATGTAAATGTAAACTTTTTTTTGGTTTTTCACAAAAGTTTTATTTTTTGAGGACACTTGAGTTTTATGTGGCCGAAAATAGAAAAAATGCCTCTATTGAACGAGTATAACAACGACATACCTTGCCATTTAAATATCTTCAAGTGTTATTCGCTGTGCTTTTGTTTCTATCAAAAAAATCGAATTTATGAATGTAAGGTAGTAGATAATTACTTGATAAACAGCTTTTATTTAAAACTTTTTTGTCTAAAGTAGATATCTACTGAGCTCCAATATTTAATGTTGTATACCTTTTAGACACACTGTATACAGCTTTTTAAAAATAGTAGGTATCATTTTCACGTACAAATTATTATTGAGGAATCGTAAATATAAGTTGTAACAGTTAGTAGCCCTCTTGACATCAGTTTACACCTAACACCTGAAAGCGTTTCAGAAATATGGAATAGCATGCGATTTTGGAGGAGACACCTTTAAAATGGCGTAGCTTCTCGAGGAAACATTTATCGAAATACTCCTTCTCTCCTTCAGCCTGCTTGCTTTGTTTTTACTTTCTTATTTTTTGTAAGGTAAAAGAAGTAGTACCTACCTACTGTGAGCGGGCTACACAGATTTTAACAGTTGAGATAAATTCAGAGATAAAAGTAGCACGAATCGAGAGCCAACTAATAAGATATGGGTATTGGTTTATTTAACCAATTAAAATTACGTCATCAATGTTCACTAGGGTTAGTTGGAATAACTTTTGAACTGCTGAAACGTGAAGTTCCCATCGATTGAATTATTTTCAAAGAGTTATAACTCCTATAGACAAGTTTTATATGCCGGGTATCACTAAGGCCCAGTTGTATAAACGAGCTAATCTGGGAGTCAGAGTTAACTCCACGATCTGAATATAAAAGTTAAAACTTAGCGTAGATTAGGTTAGCTCGTAGGCACTTGGTCCAGGGTTAACCCATAAATTTTCTAGAGTCAAATATATTTCAATTTAACTCAGAATAAGTTGTTATTTATGTTGAATTTAGGTTAATCGCGGAGTTAACTCTCACTCCCAGAAACCTCATGACCCGTGCATTTAAAAAATTTAAACTTAAATTGGCTAACGCGACTAATTTAACTTTTAATTTCCTTTCAATAAATTCCGTAGATTTTTTGAAAGAGCTGATTTAATTTTAAACTTTTCAAGGGCACGGTGCAAAGGTTTTTGCACCACCTATACTGTTATTTAGAGGTAGGAGAACCTCCTCTTTGTGGCAATTTTTACGTTCTTCAGCCAATGGGGTTACACTGCGTCTTGATATTCTATTGTTCTATTATCTTCTCAATAATGAGCTCGACGAGTTGGTATTTACCTCTCCTGTACCTACACAGAGAGAGTCAGGTATCTACCACTATTTCAGGAAGTAAGGGGCGTTTTGTGACAATCCTTAGAATTATTGGTTTCAACAAGATGGCCCGACCAATCACAAGGCAAGTATTTTGGTGGAACTGATGCTACTAATGAAAATTAATTTCACGCTTAGTGAGATGTTTTGCTGTGGTTTAGGGTTTAGTAGATCGTGCGATTATAGGGTAGATACCAAATTTTTAATTTGGGACTATCTTAAACACAGACACAGGTTGAATAGAAACGAACTTGAAACTGCGGATGACGTCAAAGGGAATAGAGAGGATGAAGTTCTCTCAAAAGTGGAGCACCCTCTGCAGTGCTTAATTTTGTACGGCGTTTAGAAAAGTACCAAAAGTATAATGATGGGTCGCTGATTAGGTATACAGGGTGTTTAAAATATGCCAATTTATATAGATATATGCGCAAAAGGCAAAAGTGAGGTTATGATTCAACTTTTTGAATTAACTTTTGACTTCGTTACTTCTAATGTAACTGGCATAATTATTATTTGATTAATGTTTCGTTTTTAAGGGTTGTTTGTCTGTAAATAATTTGTTAAATTAAATAATTAGTTGATTTTTCTAAAATCAACTTTACACCTAACTTTTTTATCTTGTGGCTTCTGGGTTGTGTTCAAGAATTAAAATTTCTTATGGGGGTGGTGACTTTGTTAGTTTTGGAAATAGAACGTCGGGAAAAAATCTAACCTTTTGTAAGGTATCACACTATCTATGTATGTATATTAAAAAAAAAGTATACAAAACACCCCATCAATTAAAATTCAACAAAACACTTGACACTTCTTCACATGTTCCCCTAAAAAAATATCCAACAGGTATAATATAAAAAAGAACTTTTTTATACCCTCATATAAGACCATTTCTATTTCGGTATGCGAAACTTATTTTAAGGGTGAGAAACTACATAATAAAAAATGACTTTTAAGGGATCAAATCAATAAGTAGGTTACTAAACGTTTTACACACCACAAAAAAGGCTCCCCATAAAAAACAGGTTATTTCTGTACCTTTCAAAACTATTTCTTCCCTCTTTTTTTAACACTAGGCATTTTTGGTGAGTCCAACAGAGACAGGGGATGATTTTTTTGCAAATAATGGGAATTCTTGTGCAAATTGAAGATGCATTTTTAAAGTAAATGGGGTGTGGTGAATGGTGAATGATGATCTCGTAATAAATAAAATCAGAAGGTATCACTTTCGTTTTTTAAGTAAAATGTTGGATCTTTTTTTACAAAAACGGTGTCTTTTGTCCCTATTGCTTTTGACAAAAATGTTGTTCGAAATGCGGCTTAGATGAAACTTTATTTTAGTGTTGTAAAATAATATTTTTTTGGGATTAGTAAGAAAGAGTTAACCGTTATGATTTACGAGCGAGAATTCTTTTAAGGTTTCCCATGGGTCCTGAAGAGGAACGGAAAAAGGGTTGAATGACAACACATGCAGATTTCACGTTCCCTAGGATGGTGCCGAGAAATAAATTTTAATAGAAACCTAAAGAAGTGCGACAGCAAAGCGTACCCTCGACTATTTTGTGTTTTTGAACCAAAACGACTAACAATTAAATTTAATTTCGACTCTTCCAACATTTCTTTCATCTTTATCAATTAACCCTCACTCATGTGGTTCGTACTGTGAATAAGCACGTGCTATTGAGATATCGCAGCTTGACTGCATTCTCAGCTTTCAAATGCTCCCTAGACCTTATATTTGGTACTTTTAAGGGCGGTAATCGTATTTGTGTTAAATGAAAACGGTAGCGGTATAAGTTAAATGTGTATCTCATTAGGCACGCCCGATACTGACCTACGATCTCTTGTATTTCATAGTGCACTCGAGATGTTTACACGTCCATTCATAATATTTTGATATTATGTCACATACGATCAAATTGTCAAATACGTAATTTTGCAAATAAGCGGGTTATTTTGGGGACGGCCGTAATATTTTTTTCCCAACTACCGGTATTTTAACTTCCACGTTTTGTACAAGCCAAAAATTGTAGGAATTTCAAACTTCCGACACCTCACCATTACAAATGCACTAACAAGCAGAGTGCCTTTTAGAATTAAGTAGCTCCTAACGAGTACCAGACTCATGGGACACTATTTTAGGACATCCTGTTTTTAGCTGGACAATACGGTCCGGGATGAACTTTAAAAAAAAATTAATGATGATGAGGTCGTTTGTAAAAATGGATGGTGAGAAAATTTTGTTCGTGATGTGGTGGGAAGAGAGGAAATGCCTTTTGTGTCGGTTTTTTAAATATCTGGTTATGTGTACGTGCTAAGGCACTAAGACGAGATTTAATTTCTTGAGGATTTCATCAAACTTCTCTTTTAGAGGCGAATTTTTTTATGAGGCCACCCAATTAAAAATAAAGCCCTCTCGTGGTTGAATGAAACGCCGTTAATCAACTTGCTACTGTAGTTTGTTGATTGTGGGATGTGGGCGTATCGCACTTGTAGGGTTATCAGTTATCACAATCACCTGAGGACGAATTATAAATTGCCTTATTTTGAAAAATGACAAGCAACCGACTAACGTGTTGTCCTTTCAAATGAAAGTCTTTGAAATTTTAAAAGGCGATTAAAATTAGCGTCGAAGTAACACAAACCAATTGGTGTAGAAAAAATGTTAAAAATAAGGCGAGATTTGTAGCTACAAGTATATCGTTTAATAAATGTCGCTTAAGTCGAAAAGTGAAAAATTTGATGTCATTGTAATCCATTAAGATAATTGTTAGAAAAACACGAAAGTGTGCGGACACATTTTTCAAATCGGAAGTCGATTTCTAAGAAGTCGAAACTTATATTTGTTTTTTGTTATTTTTGGCTTTTCGGAACTCGAAATTTTTGCCTTTCGCTTTAACAAACTGTCAGTATGATGGAAATCTGGCAGATGTATTATTTTAAGCACATGTGCCCTTTTTCTTTAACATAAAGACACTAAACTTCGTTACCAATCGATTACAAATTGATACAAAAGTAGGTAGGTCGGTGATGGTTTGTGCTCGAATTTAAGCTTTGGCCGAGCTCTTATTGAATTTTGTCAAATTGGGCGTAATTGTAATGTAACAGATGTAATGCGTGCTTTTTTTCTAACATTACAATGACCAATTTATAAAATCTGTCATAAACATCGTGAGGCATATTATATTTTCTGTGTAGCACATCCTGTGTTTGAAGTGACCAATGTCCAGATTTAAAGAATAAATAATCGCCATAGTACTATTGTACGCACGTGGGGGTGTATCCGAGGTTATTATTTCACATTACAATTATTGTGAAAGGATGGGGTGTTTTGTATAATATTTTCAAGTTATTATTATTCCAAGGATAAAATAAAAATTTCTTACTCAGATACTCCTCCGCCATATCGCCACCACGATTTGATATCGAATAAATATTAAATACACAACTTGAAATTTTTGTTGCTTGTGTTTGGTGCACCACCTTTTCGATACTAAAGAATTAAATTTAGTCTATGGTCTATTTAACGATAGTAAGGGCGCAGTGTTTCATTAAAAATGACCTAATACTAATCGAATATATCGTAATGTCGGGTAAAATAAAGGGCCTTTCAGCTCTAGTGGGCTATGAAATGGGCAAAATCGTAGCTTAAGCTTGCCATCACATTTTTACATAATAAATACTAACTGACCCCCTTCCTCACCCACTTTGAAATTTTGGTAGTTCTCGTCAATTTTTGAAATTGATTTCAAGACTAGGGTTTCACCCCTCTCCCCCCGGTTGCCACAAATCTGACTGGAAGCTACTATTCTTCTGCATTTCGAGTAACTATTTAGGCTACTGATAAGTTTGATTCACGATCTTTCTCGTTCTATTTATTTTAGGGGTTGAATTTATCGATTAACTGGTGAGAGATTAACGAGCAATGTTTAAACGCATTAGTTTTGGGAGAGAAAATTTTCTCTAATTTGGCGTGCCAATATCAAAAAAATGTTGAATTTCTTTAAAAAATTACTAAATTACTCATAGAAATTGTAAAAGGGGGTACGTTTGCCTTAAATAGAAATAAACAGTTGGGTTGAATAAGTTAAAGTAGTCCATTTCAACTTCTTTTTTCGTGGCGTAATTAGTGGTCCAAATAACCCTCTTACGTAAATGCAGATTTCATGAAACTGAATTCAGTGTCTTTAGGATTCTCTTCACACACAACTGGAATTCTGGACAGCTGGATAACCAGTTCCAAGTCCTTGTTGATCTTTTATACTTCGTGTGAGTGTTTGGTTTTATACCTATAGAGATGTCGCTCCTTTTTAGTGTTAGTGACTTACGCCACTGACAGAGAGATTCAAGAGAATCATTAGAAGAAGAGAATCGAAGGAGCGAAAAAATTTCAAAAAACCTCCTCTTCTCTCCTCTTAATTAACGTTTGGAATGAGTGCTGCAGTTATGTAGTGTTCGATACCGCTCCATTTTGGTGCTACTAACTTACTCCATCCACAGAGAGACTTAACAGAATCAATAGAAGAAGAGAATCGACGGAACAAAAGAATTTCCACAAATTCCCCTCTTCCTTCCCTGACGACGAAAAGAAATATTTCATCAAAGTAGGCTTAATTAAGGTCTGGAATGAGTGCTGCAGTTATGTAGTGTTCGATACCGCTTCTTTTTGGTGCTGCTACCTTACGCTATTTACAGAGAGATTCAACAGAATCGTTAGAAGAACAGAATCGAAAAAGCAAAAAATTTCCCAAAATCTTTTTTCTGCTCTCCCCTAGACAAAAAGAAATACTTCAGCAAAGTAGGCTTAATTAAGGTCTGAAACGAATGCTGCAGTTATGTATATGTAGTGTTCGATACCGCTCCTTTTTGGTCGTCCACAGAGAGACTCAACAGAATCAATAGAAGAATAGAGTCGAAGGAGATGATTCATTTTTGTATTACCTATTACTGGTGGTAAAGTCATCAGCACCGGAATACCTATGTTCAAATTTCAGTCTGGTCACTGGCCAGTTTCACTGGGTTAAGCCTAGCAGCTTAGCCATATTTTTCCTGCAATGGGACGTGGATTCTCAAATGAATTTTTTCGACTTCTTCATTTAAATTTGTTTCTTTAGATTCATGGGTCTCTTATTTGTGTCGTCATCAAGGATTAGCAATTCACTTATGTTCATCGCCAGTTGCTCCCAGTTATATCTGACTCGCTTAATACCACCCGTTAATCCTATTTTGTGGCCTATCTCTTACTAATTCAGTAAGCAACGTATACATTATATTTTTTCTGCCTACATTCTATCTGTTCATTCTAAATGCCAGGAATATCTGACTAAAAAGACATAATTTAACCTGCCAAATGTTGCCCATATCAGCCCTATCATTCTTCAGGAGACTTCATAAATTGATTTCTACTTATCTGAACTTCATAGCTTGGTCTGTATAGAGAAGGTCTTGTCTAAGGCGAAAGAGAGTATCTCTCTTTTTCTCTCCTTCAACCACTAGGTATAAAGTAGTCATCGGCTAGCAATAATTTTTTAAATTTTGTTGCCGTGGGGGGTTATTTGAAATTTATCCCTTACAGACAACCAACTTCGACACGATTATTTATTTTTTATAAGTCGTCTCATCAATCCGGTGTCTACTTCCAGTAGGTACACCAGTGTTAGCATTGCTGGGTATTTGGACATATTGCTGGCGTATATAACAACGTTGATACGCTAGTTTTGCCAGAAATTTCCAAAAATGAGTTTTTCTAATTACGGAGTCGTCTTTTATATTTTACCGATTATTTAAACATCCACAATGAAGACTTTTTTGAGGGTTCCCTGCAAAAATACTAATTTATTATATTTTTTACCCACCCATTTCCTTGCCGTATTCTTTTTTCAGCTGGTGCAAGTCAAAGGTCTTTTAAGAAAAAACACATGTAAGCTACCGATGGTCACTTTCGAACAAAAAAGTGTTCACCCTTATTATTTACACACACGACGTTATATCTGAGGCGATTCAAAAAATTTCTTTGTGAAAAAAAACCATTTGTAGACGTAATTTTTTGTCCAGTTGGTCACTTAATCTTTTAAATGACAACTTTTAGGGAACTTCTTAGAAAAATGCTCTTTTTGGTTGGTGACTACTTTTTCAAATTAACAAAAATTTGAATCACTTCGATCTTCGATGCAGTTGGATTTACCACCGACGCAAGTTTAAACTTTAAAAAATTCGGCAATAGGAAGAAATTATCGAAAGGGACCCCATAAAGCAATTATTACAAAGGGCATTCAGTAGCGCAATAATTTACAAAAGTCGGACAAAGGGATAGTTTTTACGACTATTGTTAACAGGCGAGTTTCACTTTTTGGTTAAAAAGAATTTCTTTTGAAAGCACACAAAATCGTAATGAGGGTTGTTATATCCTAAGAGCGTATTGCGCAAAATTAGGCCAAGCCAATCAGCCCTCTCTAAAAAAAGATTCCTTTTCAAACGGTTTGGAATAGAAAGCGGGTGGTCGGTGGTCATTTGTTATGTGTCGAAATTTTAAAAAGAGATTTGTAATAAAAATGCCAAAAATTTGCATATTAACTTTCTATTTTTTTGGGGTAAAAAGAATTTTGTTTTCGTTTCGATTTTTTGTGAACACTAAGTGCGTGTTGTACTTCTCTCTATTTATGGCCCGGAAAAAGTTTGTATGTGAAGCCTAAAAAGACATTTAAAATTTCTTAAAGCAACGATCCAGGAAATAAGTCACACGATCTTTTTAAGATAAGTCATAAATCATATGTTAATTTCGCGCCAAAACATTCTCTTTGCAAAATTTTAGAATGCCGTATCGAAAAAACATTAATCTATTTCTCGAATGCAATGACCATGACGCCTTTAGTTTTGTGCAGATGCTTTTCATTTTTCTAATTAATGATATGTAAGGGCCTTTTTTGTTTTTTTCGATTGCTCTAAAAATTTAAAAAAATTGATATTTTCAAGTTCAGATAGTTTCGAACTCAGTTATAGGTGTTTTCGTCAGCTCATAAAAACTTACTCGATTCACTCTGCCAAATTTACGAACGTAAGGAAATAGGGCGGTGAGCCATTTTCAAAATAATTTTCTTATAGCGCCTCATTCCTGTATCCCGTCGCTCATCCGCGGGGTGAAGTTCACTGAGAGCGTAAAATAATTGTTCGTTACACGAAATGTTCAATTATTTGGTCCCCATTTTGAAAACGAGCTCATACAACATGATGAGGGCGCGTTTCGTGATCTGTGGGCATCATTTTCATCAAATGGACGATGGATTATTTGTCATGCTTTTCTATGCTAACACATTCGCTCATCTGATTGTCACCGCATCGAAATTCGAATTCGATTACTCGGCTTTCAAAAAAACTTTCGTTTTTGAAGAACAACATTTTTTTAAATTCCGACTTAGCAAACCAAAGAGCACTTAACCCAAAGCACTTTCTTTTAAAAAATTTGTGTAATTCTTTTTTCTTGTCGTTTATTTCCTGTTTAAATTTGGCATTAGTAAGTTAACCTTGAAGACTCATTTATTACCTAATAATTAACTAACGAACCAAAAAAACGCTTTTTTTGTATCTGCATATCTTCTTTGCAAAGCGTAGTAAAAGATCGAATTTCAAAATGCGGCAATAAAAAGCTATGTCCGTCCAAGAACATCCTCTTCCTATACATATTTACCAACATGTGGAACGCGACCCCTAATCTAAGTGTCTAAGGGTGAATTTCTAAATTTTTTTTTCGTAGTCGGTGACATTAGTACCGCTGCGTTGAGTTCTCTTATTTTTCACACTTTGAGAAAAACTCATCGCGTTTGTGAGGAAAGAAATTAACCGTAAAGTTTTGAATTTCACTTTGGCCAAATTACTCATCATTTTTTGTGTCATTTCTAAAACATTTCAATTATTTTGTTAAATTTTTGTCAAGTTAATGGCTTCCAGGTATTTCAAAAGACGCCCAAAGCTTTATGTCATTTTTTGGGATTATATTATTATTACACTTGTTGAAAAACTAAGTACCTACTTTATTTTGTTCATTTCTGAGGGTTGGTAACCAAAAACGTCATAAAGGGTTGTAAAAAAGTAACAGTTTGACGAAGTAAAACAATAGCGCGGCACTTAACCGTTACTATATTCAAAGTACAAATAGGTACAAACACGTGACAGCCGCTTTTTGAATTTGAAAGAAAGTCTAGCTCTATCTATGGGCCTAATAGCCTATAGACTAGACAGATAGGTTGTTTTGTATTCTGAAAGGTTATTGCTTATCGAATTTTACTTGGGGCACAATATGCTTTTCTCTCGAATTTCAATACTGATACTGACGTTTCGTATCTAAAAATTGACTGGACGCTGGACGTGCAAGCCCAGTGTCAGAGCCACGCTCATAGGTAAAGGCACGTGATCAGGTGATCACTTTGAATTTCAAAATTAACACCCAGTATATTTTTACATATTTTAAATCCAGAGAAGTTTTCGATTATAGAGAAACCACTCCTTTTTGGTACCGGTGACTTACGCTGCTCGTAGAGAGGTTCAATAGAATCAATAGAAGAAAAGAATCGAATGAGATTATTCATTATTGTACCTCTATGCTGGTGGTAAAGTCACCAGCGCTAGAACGGAGTGGTCTTTCTATAACATAACCCATATAGTTGCTGCACTATTTTATGAAATTTTGCACTTCCTCGGAGATCTTTAACTCAAATTTAAAGAAATTGTTTTTTAACAAGGTAACTACCTTTATTGCAAAAACAAAACGGTCAATGTGACCGTAATAGAACATTTTCGTACGCGTTGAAAATATCAGATAGATATCAGAAATAGTACCTAACAATAGTATGCTCAAAAACTCTCCCTGATAAAAAAAACTAAAGTTATAAGGGGCGTGCTATTTAAGGGAAGGTAATCTGATTTCCGGTTGAACAGAAAGTCAAACAATTCAATGTTTGGTATCACTAGATAGCTAATTTTACAATCTTCCAAAATACTTAAAATATACAGGGTGTTTTCTTTAAAATAGAAAAATTAATCTGATTTTCGGCTAACCCGGAAGTTTAAATTTAATATGTTTGATATTATTGGACAGCCAAGCTTACGGTATTTTTAAAAATTATAAAATATACAGGGTGTTTTCAAAACTCATTTTGCTTGCCTACCGGCAAGTGTTAACCGGAAGTGTTTTTTAAACTAAAATGGTAAGAAATAATAGAAATTTATGGAATAAATTAATATACTGGTCGCGTCACAAGACATGAACCAGAGTTAGCGCATCCCGATAAGCGACGCCGAATTCCGATTACAGATCAAGCCACTGCCACACCACTGCTTTTAATTTTACTTCACTTTCGGGTATGAGGGCGGTACTTAAACAGCTATTGCGCACCCAAGTCCTCTCTAATTTTGGCTCATGTCCTGTGACGCGACCTGTACCAACTTGCAATTACAAAAGAAATTATACCTTTTTGAAATTTTGACTTCAAAAAATCAAAACTTTTGATCTGCTCATAACAAATGAACCAAACAACGGTGGGTAACTAAGAACTACGATATCTACGACACATCAAAATATAGAAAAAACGGCCGAAGCCGATTTTGAGAAAATCCGTTTTAAAATTTTAGCCAACTGTGGTCTTTTAAAAGTAGTCTATTTTAAAAATCGACTATATCGAAACGAAAGCCCATATTTTGCCTATGTATTCCTGTTTTTAGATTTTTTAAATTATAATTATCTCCAAAGTTATAATAAAAAAACTAGAAAATGGGCCAGTGGTTCTACTAACCGCCATTTTGAATTTAAAAATTTGAAAAGATATTTTTTTAATTAGGGCCGATGTGTACTAACTGTTGCCTAAGTATAAATAATGTGACTCTAGATTTTCCGAAATGCGACCAAAATAACCTCTTTATTTTGGGTCGCCCTGTATCGATTTTGTTTAAAAGCATTTACTGTCAATGAAATTTTGTTTAAGTGACTGAAACCAAATTTCAACAAAATCGCTTTAGTAGTTTTGTATCATGCATCATGATTTTATTGAATGATGCGGAAATATGTATACTGGGTGTTAAATTTAAAATTCAAAAGATATTAGGATCACTTTATAAATTGATGTGCCTTCTTGGGCACTTACCAAGGTTCATTATCAGAGAATCATTAGGTACATAGTTAGATAATCAAAAGGGGGCATATAAGCGACGAATCTAAAGGGCGCATAAATAACTTTTTGGATGAAAATTTATTAAATTCGCATCAGAAGCAATTTTAAAATCATTTATTAATTTCGTGGATGAAATGGGGGATCTCTCGTGTGCGGAACTAAATAAAAATGTCGTTAACTTAAAAATGTGTTGTTTAAAAAACCATTAGCGGCCGTTTTCGAAATGGGAACAACTTAAAGTGAAAAAATTAAATTTTTCGAATATTTTCTACCCTTAATTTGTCTCTTTTCAATTTTTGAATTTTAATGGTATAGTAATTTAGCTCTTTGAATAGTTGTCGTCGAAGCCCTCTTGTGACTTTTTCCGAAATAATTTATGTAAATTAATGCGAAATTGTGTATTGTTACAATTTTGGATTTAGGTACACTTCTATTAACAATAAAAATGGGAGCGGTTGTGAAGATTTTTGTAAAGTATTGAAAAATTACCGATGTGTTTATCTACGCTACAATTGTCACGGAACAAACATTTAACCCTAGGTCGTTTGGTAACAATGAAGAATGGCGAAGAGAACAAGAGAAAGGGCAAAAATAAAATTTTGCATGATAAAGTTTACGTTTAAAACTTTTGTCATTATTGACCAAGGGTCAGTTTTTCAATAAAATAAGGCGGTATAAATCAAGTATTGGCTTTTGTATTTTTGACCTGTGCGGTTGACTTTTGGCCTACATCTGTTCTTGCCTACGGTAATAAATTGGCTTCGCTCTTAAATGTTAGAGTTAGGATAATCCCGTTTTAAATTGTTCCATTGTATGTTTTAATGTGCAAATCTTACACATACTACGTTTTGAAATTTTTTCCCCAGTCCGATGGAAAACCAAACCTATTCAGTTTCTCACAAAAACGGTCGCCTTTAATTCCAATTACAAATTTCTACATTAATCAGTTCTTCTCATAAATTACAATGAATGTCACCAAAAGTTTTTGGACGACAATATTATATGGGTATCGTTTGTAAATAAATCTTATCGTCAATTTATTATTAACATCAACCAGTTGTTTTTATCTGGACATCTTATTATTACATTGTTTTGTACGAAAAACCAATGAAAACTGTCTAAAAACTACCCCTATCTATTTCAAGTGCACACATGCTGGGGTTTAATAATTATTTTATTTATTTTAGTTGCCAGTTGGTCATCTCTCTTTTTTTTCTCATAATGGACGAAACGATACTTGGCAAAAAGAGGGTTGACGTTTGTTTATTATTTTTCACGAAATATTTGTGCAAGGGACACCTTCTAGGGGCGGGAAACGACGTGTGAATAGTAAAGAGATATGATAATTTGACGTGATTCACCACAAATATTTTCCACTGCTTAAAACAATTGCTAATAGGTGCTTGGGAAAATGTGACAAAAGTAGTGATCTGGCTTGAGTGCTAAAAACAAATGACGAATACTTTATGTTTGTTTTTGGACTCGCTTACGAAGTCCAGATCAAAAGAACGTAAAAGGTTCTAATATACATTTTTACAGACACCCTGTAGATTTAAAAATGTTTTTATGTCAGAACAAAGAAGTTCTATAAAGGCCTTTTTTGTAGATATTATAAAACTCGATGAACCTAATTCCAATGGCCCGTGGATTGACACTCATCCTGTACTTGTTACTTTCATCTGTTACCCACCCAAAAAGTGATGTAATTTCCATCGCGGTTTAAAGAGGCACCATTTATTGCGCTATTTAGGATTAGGAATGTACGAAGAAATAAAACGTGTTCAAAAACACGACGGCCGCTTAAATATTTATTCAAATTTTTTTGCTTCGAGTTTCCAACCCTTCACCGAACCCCAAAAGAGTTTTTTTCTCTTATCCTGTTGTAAAGTTTTTGCTCTACTTTTTATAAAATTTTCTCGACTCGACTAAAAGCAATTTTAGAAAGTCGAAACGATTTAATTTTTAGGGGATAAATATATAAATCTCTTACACGGAGAAAATTTTTTGTTTCTCGTGCAAAAAAAAAATAAAATAGAAAAGAGATGAGTAATTTAATAGAAAACTGCCAAAAAAGTTGATGATTTATGAACGTGTTATTCTAAGTCTACGAACAAAAGAAAAAACAACCCCATCGCAATATAACTCAAAGTCGGCCACCCTCCAATATCAAATGACAGTCTCCGATATGTTTTAGTATCGAACGGTAATAAAATCTAAAATGGCTGCGAGATGCGAGGGTTGTACATCTCACCCCCAGCATCCCGCTTTCCCTGCACGTTTTTCTCACCCCGTGCTTAAACTATACTGCCCATGACTCATTGCGGGGGTGGATTCTTAGATTTAGAGCTTGACAGATGTATTGGTTTGCAGTAAATTAAGTTTTGTTCAGGTATTGGATTAATTTATAAATGCGCCTTAAAATATTGATAATTTTTTTCGTTGTCGCTTAATAATTAATTTTTTGTCATTTTTACGTTTCTTAACTTTCGTTTCTATTTCAATTTGAAGACTATTTCCACTGGGTAATAAACGACACGAAGCGAGTATGATGATAAAAAAACTTTCAAAGCGTATTTGCTATACAAAGTTCAAATATGGCTTCAACAATATTATATATTTATGGTCGAGTACAGTGTACATGATGAAGATGATGTACGTGAAAATTTTTAAAGCATACCTACTTATACAATTTTTCTAGCTCTGGTTTTTTGAAACTCTAAATTATTGGTGGCGAAATCGATATTTCTATCTTATTAGTCTCCAAGCGGATATTCATACCAAAAAAATCGTTTGTAAAGAGTGTGTAGGCGAGAAACTTAGATAAGCAGAATGAGGTAAATTCGCAAATTTAGAAAAAAATATAAAAGTTTACTTCTCTATCGTTATTTACGTTTTTTTGGGGTGCTGAATCCGAATTTCGACTTTCCACCTCGTAAAAGTGATGCGTCTGAAAAAGCTGCAAAAAATGCTCATAACTTGCAAACTATGCACTTTTTGAGTGAAGTGTCTCTGTGAAAGAATAACGTACCTACTTACCGCAAATTGATAAAGAAGGATAGGTACATTGTGAAAAGAGCTCACCACGAGAAATGAGAGAGTTGTTCTTGGCACCCTCTACATCCGATACCTATATATTGAACTTTAAAGCATTCTAGCGCTTCAAGCTTTTGCCTGACCTAAAAAACCTAAGAGATATGATTGGTAGTAAATTTAATTTAATTTATTTTTCTAAAGGCATACTTTTCTTTAAAAATGGGCAGTTTTCAAGTTGAAAGCGAAAAACTAGAATAATGTTTCTTTGGCCGATTTTGAAATTTTTGTTCAACTTAAATGCGCTCTCGCGCCTAAACCATTCATCTGAAGAAAATTTTCTGTGCAATATAATAATTTATAGACAATTTGATGTAGTTTATTTTAGTATAGAAGGGAAACTGCGTAGTTTTCACGTGATAAGTGAAAAACAAAAAAAAACAGAATTGTGGCATATTTTGGAATTTCTGTCAAATTTGAATGCGCTCTAGCGTCCACACCATTCGTCTGAAGAAAAATATTTTAGAAACATAATTTATAGAAAATTTGATGTAGTTTATTTTTGTATAGAAGAATTTTTATCAGAAAGTGCGTAGTTTTCAAGTTATTAGTGAAAAACTAAAAGAAAGTGTTTTTTGATATTTTTCTCAAGCTTTAACGGGCTCCAGCGCCTAAACCATTGATTGAACGAAAAATATCGCAGAAACATAATTTATAAAAAATTTGATTTTGTTTATTTTCGTATAGAAGGACTTTTCTCAAAAAGTGCGTAGTTTTTACGTTATAAGCGAGAAACCAAAAAAAACAGTTTTGTTGCGTATTTTGGAATTTTTGTCAAACTTTAACGCGCTCTAACGCCGAACCCGTTTGTCTAAAGACAAAAAACTAAGAGACATAATTTGTAAAGATTTTTATGTAGTATATTTTAGTATAGAAGCACTTTTTTCAGGAAACGCGTGGTTTTTAAGTTATTAGCGCAAGACTTAAAAACGAGCGTTTTGTCGCAGTTTTCTCTGAAAGAGATGGCAAAGTTGAAATTCTGACTTGGCATCCCAAAAAACATACCGAATAATCAATAAAAAGCTTCCATAGTTTTCCCCATCCAGTCTACCATTTGATTTGATTGTACGATGTACATTGCACATTAAAGGCAATAGGACTTGTTCAATGCCATTTTCTTCATTCTTCTTTCTACACTCTACACTTACTATAACACGCAGAGTGAAATCTTTTTAAACGCTCACTTTAATAATTTAAGCTCATATTATTAAGTAGCTACTAGCAGCTATTAATATCTCTATAATCATCGTTTGAATCTAACTTTTTTCTTTATAACACAATAAAATTTTTATTACAGCCCAGCATCAATCGATACCTCAATGAGCTCTGATTAACTTTATATATATTTTTGCTTCTTTTCGTTCATTTTCGTAAACTTGGTTTTGTTTGAATTTTTATATTTCTCTTAAAATTGCCGAATAACAATGTGGTTACATCTTACAGCTTAAATAATAAGCTTTAGAGTTCGTTTAATCAAGTTATCGATCTCATTGTTTCAGGTTGATTGTGCCGCACGGTCGGACCTCTGATTAAAGCCTTCGATGAACTTGACCTACGTTATCTGTACTAAAAAGGTTGAACCGAAACGTAAGTAGTACATATTTAATATTGTTAAATAATTGTTGATTTACTAATCTATGCATGTATGATGTATGAGTATGTATCAAACATTGAAAGAGGGGTTTTCGTTAAAATCCTTATGCTCACGATAGTGCAAGGTTTGTACATTAAATTAAATTTATCTATTTAATTTCACTCTTTAGTTATCATAATAATTCGATCGACTGATGGCCATTCTCCTATTCAAAATTGTTGAACTTCTACAGCTTGACGTCCGCCTACCTATAAATAGGCACGTGGTTTGCTCCGAATATCTAATAAATTAAAAAACATTTTGTAGCATTTTATGTTTTTTTGATGCCTTATTATCTTACATATTTATAAGATATGAAGATAATTATCATTATTTTATTGATACACCCTCCAAATTTCTAGTCAATATCGGTTCATTAGTTGGCAAGAAATATATACTCGAACTCGTATGTTTCGAACTCAAGTTTTCATAGGCAACTTCAAATTTTTTTATCGTCTAATCAAGACTACCAATCGTGATCAAATTTTGTGACGGTACTTACTATTATTTTATTGATGCACTGTCCAAATTTCAAGTCAATCGGTTCATTCGTTTTCAAGAAATATCCACTCGAACTCTTTTGTTTTGAGTTTGTTTAGAATTCAAGTTTTCATAGGCAACTTTAAATTTTTCTATCGTCCAATCTAGACTACCAATCGTGATCAAATTTTGTAACGGTACTTACCATTATTTTATTGATGCACTTTCCAAATTTCAAGTCAATCGGTTCATTAGTTGTCAAGAAATATCCACTCGAACTCTTTTGTTTTGAGTTTGTATAGAATTCAAGTTTTTATAGGCAACTTTAAATTTTTCTATCGTCCAATTTAGACTACCAATCGTGATAAAACTTTATGAAAGTTATTACCATTATTTTATTGATGCACTTTCCAAATTTCAAGTCAATCGGTTCATTCGTTTTCAAGAAATATCTACTCGAACTCGTTTGTTTCGAGTTTGTATAGAATTCAAGTTTTTATAGGCAACTTTAAATTTTTCTATCGTCCAATCTAGACTACCAATCGTGATCAAACTTTATGAAAGTTATTACCATTATTTTATTGATGCACTTTCCAAATTTCAAGTCAATCGGTTCATTCGATTTCAAGAAATATCTACTCGAACTCGTTTGTTTCGAGTTTGTATAGAATTCAAGTTTTTATAGGCAACTTTAAATTTTTCTATCGTCCAATCTAGACTACCAATCGTGATCAAACTTTATGAAAGTTATTACCATTATTTTATTGATGCACTTTCCAAATTTCAAGTCAATCGGTTCATTCGTTTTCAAGAAATATCTACTCGAACTCGTTTGTTTCGAGTTTGTATAGAATTCAAGTTTTTATAGGCAACTTTAAATTTTTCTATCGTCTAATCAAGACTACCAATCGTGATCAAATTTTGTGACGGTACTTACTATTATTTTATTGATGCACTGTCCAAATTTCAAGTCAATCGGTTCATTCGTTTTCAAGAAATATCCACTCGAACTCTTTTGTTTTGAGTTTGTATAAAATTCAAGTTTTTATAGGCAACTTTAAATTTTTCTATCGTCCAATCTAGACTACCAATCGTGATCAAACTTTATGAAAGTTATTACCATTATTTTATTGATGCACTTTCCAAATTTCAAGTCAATCGGTTCATTCGTTTTCAAGAAATATCTACTCGAACTCGTTTGTTTCGAGTTTGTATAGAATTCAAGTTTTTATAGGCAACTTTAAATTTTTCTATCGTCCAATCTAGACTACCAATCGTGATCAAACTTTATGAAAGTTATTACCATTATTTTATTGATGCACTTTCCAAATTTCAAGTCAATCGGTTCATTCGTTTTCAAGAAATATCTACTCGAACTCGTTTGTTTCGAGTTTGTATAGAATTCAAGTTTTTATAGGCAACTTTAAATTTTTCTATCGTCCAATCTAGACTACCAATCGTGATCAAACTTTATGAAAGTTATTACCATTATTTTATTGATGCACTTTCCAAATTTCAAGTCAATCGGTTCATTCGTTTTCAAGAAATATCTACTCGAACTCGTTTGTTTCGAGTTTGTATAGAATTCAAGTTTTTATAGGCAACTTTAAATTTTTCTATCGTCCAATCTAGACTACCAATCGTGATCAAACTTTATGAAAGTTATTACCATTATTTTATTGATGCACTTTCCAAATTTCAAGTCAATCGGTTCATTCGTTTTCAAGAAATATCTACTCGAACTCGTTTGTTTCGAGTTTGTATAGAATTCAAGTTTTTATAGGCAACTTTAAATTTTTCTATCGTCCAATCTAGACTACCAATCGTGATCAAACTTTATGAAAGTTATTACCATTATTTTATTGATGCACTTTCCAAATTTCAAGTCAATCGGTTCATTCGTTTTCAAGAAATATCTACTCGAACTCGTTTGTTTCGAGTTTGTATAGAATTCAAGTTTTTATAGGCAACTTTAAATTTTTCTATCGTCCAATCTAGACTACCAATCGTGATCAAACTTTATGAAAGTTATTACCATTATTTTATTGATGCACTTTCCAAATTTCAAGTCAATCGGTTCATTCGTTTTCAAGAAATATCTACTCGAACTCGTTTGTTTCGAGTTTGTATAGAATTCAAGTTTTTATAGGCAACTTTAAATTTTTCTATCGTCCAATCTAGACTACCAATCGTGATCAAATTTTATGAAAGTTATTACCATTATTTTATTGATGCACTTTCCAAATTTCAAGTCAATCGGTTCATTCGTTTTCAAGAAATATCTACTCGAACTCGTTTGTTTCGAGTTTGTATAAAATTCAAGTTTTTATAGGCAACTTTAAATTTTTCTATCGTCCAATCTAGACTACCAATCGTGATCAAACTTTATGAAAGTTATTACCATTATTTTATTGATGCACTTTCCAAATTTCAAGTCAATCGGTTCATTCGTTTTCAAGAAATATCTACTCGAACTCGTTTGTTTCGAGTTTGTATAGAATTCAAGTTTTTATAGGCAACTTTAAATTTTTCTATCGTCCAATCTAGACTACCAATCGTGATCAAACTTTATGAAAGTTATTACCATTATTTTATTGATGCACTTTCCAAATTTCAAGTCAATCGGTTCATTCGTTTTCAAGAAATATCTACTCGAACTCGTTTGTTTCGAGTTTGTATAGAATTCAAGTTTTTATAGGCAACTTTAAATTTTTCTATCGTCCAATCTAGACTACCAATCGTGATCAAATTTTATGAAAGTTATTACCATTATTTTATTGATGCACTTTCCAAATTTCAAGTCAATCGGTTCATTCGTTTTCAAGAAATATCTACTCGAACTCGTTTGTTTCGAGTTTGTATAAAATTCAAGTTTTTATAGGCAACTTTAAATTTTTCTATCGTCCAATCTAGACTACCAATCGTGATCAAACTTTATGAAAGTTATTACCATTATTTTATTGATGCACTTTCCAAATTTCAAGTCAATCGGTTCATTCGTTTTCAAGAAATATCTACTCGAACTCGTTTGTTTCGAGTTTGTATAGAATTCAAGTTTTTATAGGCAACTTTAAATTTTTCTATCGTCCAATCTAGACTACCAATCGTGATCAAACTTTATGAAAGTTATTACCATTATTTTATTGATGCACTTTCCAAATTTCAAGTCAATCGGTTCATTCGTTTTCAAGAAATATCTACTCGAACTCGTTTGTTTCGAGTTTGTATAGAATTCAAGTTTTTATAGGCAACTTTAAATTTTTCTATCGTCCAATCTAGACTACCAATCGTGATCAAACTTTATGAAAGTTATTACCATTATTTTATTGATGCACTTTCCAAATTTCAAGTCAATCGGTTCATTCGTTTTCAAGAAATATCTACTCGAACTCGTTTGTTTCGAGTTTGTTTAGAATTCAAGTTTTCATAGGCAACTTTAAATTTTTTATCGTCTAATCAAGACTACCAATCGTGATGAAATTTTGTGACGGTACTTACTATTGTTTTATTGACATTTCCAAATACTCTGCACTTCTGCAGAAGGTCCGACGAAGAATGCTCGAAATGGAAACTTTGTCTACGCCCTTAGTTATGGCAAAAAGTAGGGAAAACTGCTTTTGAAAAGGTTTTTAACTGTTTGTTAAATTAAACTCGAGATAATGACGCGTAATGCTTCCAAGATGACTTGAGAGCTAGCGCAAATGGTTTATTTTTTGAAGTATACAGCAACTGGTGAAAAACCATTTAAGCAACTTTACCAAAATAATCGCCTTGTGAGATTGTGATTCTTTGAATTAAACATTAATTGATTAGGAAAAAATCTCAAACAAATAATATTTGGATATTAAATAAAAATTTGATATTGACGCCACTTTTCTAATCTTTTTTTTAAATTACAAAAATAAATTGGTTTAAACTTTATTTAGTTAGGACAACTTTTTTTAAGAGATAAACAATCTGCGGAAATGTTTGTTAATGTTGATATGAGTAAGTTAACAAACGTTTAGTTGGGTAGGTCACGATTGTTTTCTTTATTTAAAAATGATAAACTTATCGAGAAATGTTTAAAGTTGAAGTATTTTTAGGAATTTCGAATTATGTATAAGCAAAAATCGTGCGAGTATAACCAATAACATAACTATCGTGTAACAACGTGGGGGCCAGTTTGTTAATAATCAACTACTGATAAATGTTTTGGATTATTCGTTAAAAATTAATTAAACTCAAAACTCAAATTTATTTCAAAAATATCGAAGATTTGGAATGCCGTTAAATTTCGGGCTGCTCTTTTTGTGTCTCCTAGTATGGGCTGTAAGTTGTAAATTCAAATTATTTACGGTAGTTTTGAAAAATAATTTGAAAAAGGTTAAACTTTTATGAATATTTATATACGACGCCAATAATAGTGTTGTAAAATCGATCAGCCCCCTTTAGAAAGGCAATTGCGAAATTACGAAAATGCTTGGTTACTGATGCTAAAAATTTCTTAGAAAATAAATTTGAATGCCTTCTAAAAATACAGTTATTTTTCAATTTATCTTAGCCAATAACTCTCTTTTGAACAAAAATTCTCACAGTATCCTAAAAATACATAAAAGAAACTTAAAACCCTTTCTACTCCCAAGAGATAAATGCATCGGAATACTTTTATAACCCTTTTACTTCTTTTAACAAAATTTTTTTTGAATTTCTTTGGCACGTTTACAGTTAACATTATACCTAAGTATTTTTAAACGCGTCACAACTAAAATTACAAAATTAGTTAATATTTGAACAGCCCTTAAATTGACTTGATTGCTGGTAATTGAAAAATAAATTTCTCCTTGCGCGCCGCGCGTCAAACAAAGTAAACTTAAAGGTGAAATCAATCATAAAATATTTTGAATTGACATGGCCTTTAGGGATAAATCAAGTTAGAAAAGGTTAATGTGCGAGCATTTTTATTATTTTGTTTGAATTTTTTATTAGGGGTTGTTGTTATAATTGAAGTGCATGTTTAGAACAAATAATGACGAGCTCGATTTGACTAAAAATAGTTCGATTATAAAGGGTAGTTAAACATTAATTCACAATTTATGTTGATGGACAGGCACACTGATATATTTTAAATTTTAATGCTGCTGAGTAGCCTTACCTGTGCTCTTTGTACCACTTGAAGCATAAGGGACCCCGCATATTTCTTACATCATTCGAATTTGAAACTATAGTAATTATACAGAGTGTCTCGTTAACAATGGGATGGTAAAGTGACATGGATACTTGTTATTTGATAATTGCATGTCGTAACGGCTACTCAAAACTTCAATTGGCCATTTACGGCTAACGGTTGAACTAAGGAATATATATGATGACTATACGGCGTCCCATTGTTAATGAAACACCACGTAAATAGTGAAAGTAGTCAATTCGGAAACTTTAATCATAGATATCTAGCTGTGGGAATTTTTGGAACTTGATTAGATGCCATCACAGCCTGGAGACTCCGGTAGAACCTACAACTCGGAAAATATTGTTAATTGAAATCCAAAATCTCAACTCAAACGCTTCTTCATTATTAGTGTGTCACTTGTCAGTTTTTATTTTGCCTCTTTGCTAGTTATGAAAGTTGTAACAACCCATGTTGTCGATATACACCTGTAAGACTTATAGATATATTTACTACACACTCATAGAAAAAATTAGGAAAAAATAAAAATACCGCTATTCGTTGGCTACTTGTGTTAAAATTCGATTATTTCGAAGCTAGCGGTATTCTTCTATTAGATTTAAGCCTTTTGTTACTTCCAAACTTAATATGTTCAACTAAAGCTAAAGAAACTTGCTACTGTATTGAATTTACAGTTATTTTCAAAATTTTGTAATTTGAAATAACGGGTCTTTGGATATCTTATGAAAGGGTATTTTTATTGCATTTTATTTACCTAAACGGTCGTCGTAGCAGCAGAGCGTAGAGCCAATAATACCCAAGTGATAACATGGCAAGTATCGCGAACGGAGCGAAAATCATCTGCAACATAAAATTAAAACTTGCACACTTTGATTTTATTGATTTTTAAATTACGTCAGAAACTTGAAACACCGAAACAACGTCTCTAAAAGAAATTCAACAGTAATAAGGAAACGACGACTTTACCGGAATTTATGCAAGTTTTTTGTCACGTGGTACTAAAAAATAGTACCGAAATCAACGCTAGTCGGCGCATTCAAATTTTCGAGAGGGCAAGGGTGAGAAGGGTATACACTCTTTCAAAAAGTATACCTACTCAAAAAGCTTAATTTTAGCTTCAATCATGAAGTGACAAGTTTTTAAACAACAAAAATAAATTGATTTTACTCTGCGCGTCTGTCCGTCGGTAGCAGGGTTGGTACGATGTAAATCATGTGGATATTAACCACTACTACACTACATATAAAAAAAAGAAGGAATCCTGAGGCACTTGTTGAAACATTTTTACGATAAACGACGAAGTAAAGCACTTGTAGTTCAAGAGTTCGCAAACATTATAGCACTTCTTGATGTTATTCCAAAGATTTATTATTTTTGATGTCCAATATAAAATCGGTCGTTTACCTGGCTAGATTGGCCGCGTTACAGTAGGACACGCGCGCGTCTGACAAAAAGCTTAAGATATTGTATAATTTGTAGGAAATTTAATGTAGGTACCTACTTTATTTTTCTATAAGAACACTTCTCTAAAAGTGCGTAGTTTTCGATATACTATAAGCGATAAACTAAAAAAAATTGTTTTTTGTCCGATTTTAAAATTTTTGCCAAATTTTAACGCGCTCTAGGAATTAAACCGCCCATCCTACGAAAAAACTTAAGAAATCTCATTCGTAGGAAATTTGATGCAGTACATTTTTTTATAGAAAGACTTCTCAAAAAGTGCGTAGTATTGCCGTTATAAACGAGAAACTAAAAAAAATAGTTTTTGGCCGAATTTGAAATTTTGGTAAACTTTTATCGCGCTCTAGCACCTTAACCGCTTAGCTGAAGGAAAAAACCTATGGAATATTATTCGTAGGAAATTCGATGTAGTTTATTTTTGTGTAAAAAGACTTCTCAAAAAGTGCGTAGTATTGCCGTTATAAACGAGAGACAAAAAAATAGTTTTTGGCCGGTTTTGAAATTTTAGTCATCTTTAATCGCGCTCTCGCACCTAAACCGCTCATCCTGAGGAAAAAACCTAAGGAATATCATTCGTAGAAAATTCTATGTAGTTAATTTTTGTATAGAAAGACTTCTCAAAGAGTGCGCAGTATTGCCGTTATAAACGAGAAACAGAAAAAATAGTTTTTTGGCCGAATTTGAAATTTTTGTTAACCTCTATCGCGCTCTCGCATCTAAACCGCTCATCCTGAGGAAAAAACCTAAGGAATGTCATTCGTAGGAAATTCTATGTAGTTAATTTTTGTATAGAAAGACTTCTCAAAAAGTGCGTAGTATTGACGTTGTAAACGAGAAACAAAAAAATAGTTTTTTGGCCGAATTTAAAATTTTTGTCAACCTTTATCGCGCTCTCGCACCTAAACCGCTCATCCTGAGGAAAAAACCTAAGGAATGTCATTCGTAGGAAATTCTATGTAGTTAATTTTTGTATAGAAAGACTTCTCAAAAAGTGCGTAGTATTGACGTTGTAAACGAGAAACAAAAAAATAGTTTTTTGGCCGAATTTAAAATTTTTGTCAACCTTTATCGCGCTCTCGCACCTAAACCGCTCATCCTGAGGAAAAAACCTAAGGAATATCATTCGTAGAAAATTCTATGTAGTTAATTTTTGTATAGAAAGACTTCTCAAAGAGTGCGCAGTATTGCCGTTATAAACGAGAAACAGAAAAAATAGTTTTTTGGCCGAATTTGAAATTTTTTTTAACCTCTATCGCGCTCTCGCATCTAAACCGCTCATCCTGAGGAAAAAACCTAAGGAATGTCATTCGTAGGAAATTCTATGTAGTTAATTTTTGTATAGAAAGACTTCTCAAAAAGTGCGTAGTATTGACGTTGTAAACGAGAAACAAAAAAATAGTTTTTTGGCCGAATTTAAAATTTTTGTCAACCTTTATCGCGCTCTCGCACCTAAACCGCTCATCCTGAGGAAAAAACCTAAGGAATATCATTCGTAGGAAATTCTATGTAGTTAATTTTTGTATAGAAAGACTTCTCAAAAAGTGCGCAGTATTGCCGTTATAAACGAAAGACAAGAAAATAGTATTTTATGGCGTTTTTTAGAACTTTCGTCAAACTTAAACTCTCTCTAGCGCCTAAAGCGTCCGTATGAAGACAAACAACTAAGAAACATAAGTTGTAGAGCATTTTATGTAGTTTCTTTAAGTGTAAATGTATTTTTTTCAGAAAGTGCGTAGTTTTCAAGTTATAAAAGGAAAACTGAAAAAAGAACAAAACCCACCTGTCACTCTTTAACAACGTCTGCAGGGCAAACTCTGTCGTCTGTCCAAATTCTGTTTCAACAGAACGATTCACTATTTTTTTCTATTTTAAAATTATAATTTCAATCTGGAACGAATGACGTAATTTTACTTTTTTGGGGGAAATTTGAGTGCTTGCCCTATTACTGTAACGCGGACAATATAGTGACTTTAATTTGCTAAATCTTTGGAATAATACGGGTGTCAAGTGGTATAATGAATACTTGCTCGTTTCTAAACTTTTGGTGTTACGTTTAATTAATTTGGACTAAAACAAACCGTTCTCGAGATATTGACACTTTAAGTATGTTTCCAACTACTA
Source organism: Malthinus flaveolus (assembly GCA_950108345.1). Lineage (NCBI taxonomy): Eukaryota > Metazoa > Arthropoda > Insecta > Coleoptera > Cantharidae > Malthinus > Malthinus flaveolus. Next base: position 5,802,844 of record OX467285.1, read on the forward strand.
GATAGTTCTTCTTCAGAGCTTACTCAATAAATTTACTAGGTTAGGCTAATGATAAGGTTTCATCAGAACTGAATGTCAAAGTTTTTGCAATTTTACTGAAAGTACTTTTCGTACAAAGTGTGCTTGTGGTTTTCCTTCTTTCGTTCTTCTTTCCTTATTCTGCAACCTTCACTTATTTAAAAGTTTAAAAAAAGATATTTTGCAGATGCTTGAACTCGTTTTGCAATTTCACTTTTATTGTTATAAATTTATTTCAACAAGGTTGGTTGTCGACAAAGGGTTCTTGGCAGACCCAAGTTGACACTTTTACAATTATGGTTAAAAAGAGTAAAAGGGGGATGCAAATTTGTTCGGTTTTGCCATATATTTTAAACATATTCACAATGAAAGCAAAAGTCAAACGAAAGCTAAGGTGCATTTATTTTTATTGCTTTTATAAACTTTTATTGCCCTAAAATGGTTAAAATTGTAAGAAAGGAGTCTGAACATTTTTGCTTTAAACGTGCAAAACGCATCTTACCGTTCCGAGAAAAAATTCTTAAAGTGTCGAGTTTTAATGGGCTGGTTAATATTAAAATTTTTTTTGATTAATTTTCTACATTGATGGTAATTGATAATCCACTCGATAATTTGTTAGACATATCCATGTATCGCCACCATGAATATTTGCTAATATCAATCGATATAAAATTTCCAGTATCCTCAATCTTTCACCCCAACGGAAGTGATTCGGGTGTGCAAAAAAGCAAAGGCTCTACTATAGTTCTCTTCTCTCTACTCTCCTATAGGCAGTTTAAAAGACATACACATACAGCTTTCAATTAAACAAACCGTTATTTTTATTAAAATATCTAATATTATGTCATTAATTTATTTACAATCCGTGTTGTCCAATAGGTTGGAGCACACAAGCGGTTGATTGCGAAGCAGCAACGCACAAATCGTCACTTTTAGGTTCCTTACAATTTTTTGTTATCGTATCAATTACGAGAGGATTTTTAATTTCCATACTTTTTATTACAACATCAATATTTGCAAATCCCTTATCGTCGAGGAAATTATTTTTCGTTAAAACACATTTGAGGTAACATTGTAATTTAGAATCGTCGGTTAATTCGCCAACGGTTATTACTTTTATTACAAGCGATTCATCAACTGACGATTCCTTAATGCATCCTTCTTCATACTGTTCACCGGTGTTGCGAAAATTGCTGATAGCCTTAATTATTGCCTAAAAATTGAAATTAATTAAAATTAGTAAGTACTCTATAGTAAATCGTTAGAGGGTTAGAGTGATGGAAATGAGATTATTTGGTGCTCGAGAAGTTTTTGTTACTTTTGCAATTTTTGCATAGCAAAACGAGTTTTTGAAAACACCCTCTATATTTGATGAGTTTTTAAAATATCACAAAATCAGCTGTCAAATGATACCAAACATGCTAAATTTTTACTTTCAGTTGAACCGAAAACGGAGTTAGCTTTTCAATTTAAAATACAACACCCTGTATATTTTAAGTGGTTTGGAAGATTGTAAAATTGGCTATCTAGAGATACCAAAAATTTAATATTTTGACTTTCGCTTCAACCTATTTCAAATACGCCTCGTATAATTTTAGTCTAGTCAAATTAGACAAAAAATCGTGGAAAGTTTGGAAAAATTTGCATAGAGCTGAAAATTGGTGTAGACCTTAAATACACTATTACAAAAGAAATGTCAAAAGTTCCCATCGATCCGACTTGTGCTAAAAAAGTTTGTTCAAAGACAAAAGGCGAAAAATCGGTTTTTGTCAATATTAATCCAGCCAAATTAGATAAATGGATACTACTTGAGGGAAAAACATTCAGGAGTTTTGAAAATTGGTGTACTTGTTTATTAGAACCGGCAGTACAACATACTAAAAGTCCCGGTGAGTGGGGGTGCAAGAGGGGGAGGGGGAGCTGTTTAAAAGCAACTTTTTCTATTTAGCGCAAATAACTCGCCTTCTACAGATTCTACATTAACTGCTCCTGGATAATCCGGTACTAGATGAGGTAGAATAAAGATGTAATTAGAGAAGTCAGAAAACAAAAGTCGTATTGCGTTTCGTCTTCACCTATTGTGAAAAAATTAAAGAATTTTTTTTGGAAATTGTAACACTTATGAGAGTATATCGAACTTCAAAAGCGTCTTATTCACAACTTGGAGGTACTATAAAGATTTTCTATATTACGTCTAATAGAAAAAGGACGTAGCTAAAGATATTTTTAAGCAAAAATTGTGCCAGGTTTTGTCTTCCCCTTTCTTGAAGAGATAAAGAAAACTTTTTTCGAAATTGTAACATTTGTGAGAGTGCTATTGAACTTCAAAAGCTTCTTCTTCTCAACTTGGAGGTACTACGAGGTGTGACAATTAAGTAATGAGACTGGTTTTATTGCCGCACTTGTGGTAAATCTGCGACTTTGAATTTTCCTTCCCCTTCCCCGGCATCCTTCCCCTTTCTATTGATATATTTATCATCCCTCTAGCTTGTTTAATTCGCCTGCTGTGTCGTGTTGAATAGACGTGTGTTGGTGGTGCTCGTCACGAAAATGGAGAAACGAAATCAAGAGCAACGCGTCGCGATAAAATTTTGCGCCAGAATGGGCGAAACAGCTTCGGAAACGTACGCTAAAATTGTAAAAATTCCAATACGACCCGGAAACCAAACGCCAAAGCTCACAATGGTTGTCTCCGCACGCCCCCTGTCCGAAAAAAGCTCGCATGAGCAAGTCGAAGGTGAAAACGATGATTATTGCCTTTTTTGATAACCGTGGAATCGTCCACAAAGAATTTTTTCCATCGGGGCAAACCGTAAATCAAGTCTACTATCGCCAAGTACTCGAAAGATTGCGAAAACGAGTCAACAGGGTGCGCCCAGACATCGCTCGTAACTGAATGTTTCATCACGACAACGCGCCGTGCCACACCGCCCTCAGCGTGTCCCAGTATTTGGCCTCTAAAGGTCTAAAGGGATCGCCGTGTTGCAACAGCCGCCTTATTCGCCCGATATGTCACCCTGTAACTTTTTTTTCTTCCCTAGAACAAAATCGGTGGTCAAAGGAACCCATTTTAAGTCGATTACGGACATCCAGGCGGACGTGACGAGGGTACTCGCAGACATCCCAGTCGAAGCGTTCCAGAAATGTTACGAAGCATGGAAAACGCGCTGGAATCGTTGTATAGCTGCCCAAGGGGACTACTTTGAAGGGGATGGCAGAGTTGTAGAATAATTTTTAAATATTAGGTTTTTATGGAATCAGTCTCATTACTTAATTGTCAAACCTCGTATAAAGATTTACTTATCAAATCACGTAGAATAAAGATTTAGTAAAATATTTTTTTAACTAAAATCTTTATCACATTTCCTAGTTGTGAATAAGAAGCTTTTGAAGTTTAATAGCACTCTCACAAATGTTACAATTTCAAAAACAAGTTTTCTTTAACCTCTTCACGAAAGGGGAAGACAAAACCCAATACGATTTTTGTTTTCAGACTTCTTTAATGACATCTTTATTCTACCTCATCTAGGGCCGGATTATTCAGAAGTGGTTAACTTTGGTGGCTAATTTCTTTCGTAAAACTTACGCGTCTTACTCTGCAGTTTATACAGCGTCATCTCGTAAACAAATTCACTGTAATTCTCCGCGCTATATCTCAAAAAGGGTCAAACGTACGGCAAAAATGCGTATGACCAATCTTGTAGCTAATAATGTTTTCTATAACTTTTATAAGAAGTTTCATCAACGTAGGGTCTGTAGAAGGCGAGTTATCTGCACGAAATAGAAAAGGTCGCATTTAAGCACCTCCCCCCTCTTGCACCCCGCCATCCGGGAATTTTCGTATGTTGTACTGCAGGCTATAAAAAGTAACCAAACTAATTTTCAAAGCTCCTGGATGGTTTTTCATCAAATGCCATCCATTTATCTAATTTGATTGGACTAATTTTGAGAGATATTTGCGAAAAACCGACTTTTCGACCTTTGACTTTGAATAAAATTTTTAGCACAAGTGGGATCGATAGGGACTTTGGGCATTTCATTTAAAATGAAGTCTTTAAGGTCTGTAGCAATTTTCAGCTCAATGCAAGTTTTTGTGAAGTTGATGAATGTCTATTTTGACTGGACTATTTTAGTTTTTTGAAATGAGGGAGAGCTTCTGAGCATACTATTGTTAGGTATTATTTCTGATATCTTTTTAAATATTCTTAACGCGTTTATTTAATTGTTTACGCACTTTTCATTGTATCTCGCCAGTCCGGCTTGCGGCAGCGGCTTGCAGTAAATTGCAAAAGTACCTATTCGATACTGAAGAATTCTTATCGGTTCCAAAACTTTTTTTTAAATACTTAGAGGGTTATCAGTTCTATTTTTATGCACATAACAAATTTGCGCCGCCCTGTGTGCTTGTGGAACCTCTATATTATCTTCAGGGAAACCCTGGTACTTTTGAGTGCCCTTTGAATGATGTGTATATCACTCTATTTATTTTATTGTAATTAAATTGGTAACAAACTTGGGGAAGAGCACAAAGAATTAGGGACCTGATATAGAAAGAATATTGAGAATAGTAAAACTAATTTTCACCGCGAATTTTCCAGATACAGGGGGTAGTTTTTGACCAGTCTCTAGTTTCTACACTCCACATGCATAAGAACCTAAACCTTCTCGATATAATCTGATTTCTATCGCGTTATCTATAAAATTAACGTATATCTACGTATATACTCACTTCGTTTTCGGCGTGTGAGTACACCACAGCACTTAAAAAAATTAAAACAATGGTAACCTTCATCTTAACAATTTCTACTTGACTATTAAGTAAATGTACAACTTGGTCCTTTTTATATACGCAAATGCAAATTCGTATTAAAATCAACAATTATTAAACTTGAATCACCTTGTTTTTAGAATACATAACTAATTTTTTATATTTTTTTGTAATTACCAGTTTTTGAGCGCGGCCTATGTTTTTAGTCTATAGTCTATACCTATCGAACACGTTTTTAGGCATTTTTTGGGTTGGGTCAGTCTCAAAAAAGAGTGTGTTCCCTATTGGGTAAACCCAGCCTTATAAATAAAACTTAAAATGTCGGGGAATGGGGAAATAGGAAATGTACATTAAAATATCAGAGACTCTCTATACGACTCTTCAACCCTTCTAAAGCAGTTGAGACGAAACCAAGTGAAGAAGGTGTAATAAGCTTTCCATTAAACAAAACGTTATTTTTATTTAAATGTTTTATTTTACAAATTTACAATCCATATGTTGGCCAAAAATTAGAAACTCATGGAAGTAATTCCTAACATTTAAAAAACAGCTAATGTAGTCTTTACTTCCCCTAAGCTCAGATTATACCTATGCAGTTTTGAAATAAAGTGAAGAGGGAGTTTTTAAAAAAACGTTATATTACATTACAATCCGTATTCTGCGTAAATTTGGTACCCACATTGAACTGTTAGAACAGCAGCAAGGCACAAATCGTCACTTTGAGGCTCTTTACAATTTTTCGTGAACAAATCAATTACGAGGGGATTTTTAAGATCCATACCTTTTGCCACAACATCTACATTTGCAACTCCCTTATCATCGATGTAATCAGTTTTGTTAAAAATACATTTAAGGTAACAATAAAAATTGGGATCCTCGTTTAATTGACCCGTGCTTATTAGCTTAGCTATGAGCCGTTCATCAACTGACGATTCATCAATGCATCCCTCTATAAACTGCTCGCCGCTCCTTAAGAAATTGGAAACCGCTCTAAGTGCGTCCTAAAAATATATAATTAGAATTTACATTTTAGTTGTGAGAGCCGTCGAAATTGGACCCTTTATTAGAGATCCAGAAGTTTACAACCTTCCCTCGACTCTTTCGTGATATACTTTTTTTGATAGCTCTACTGTAGCTATCTATACTCTTATAATATATATTTACGTTTTGATCAGCTTGTGAGTATATCACAGCGTTTAAAAAAATGACAACGCACAGAGTTTTCATCTTAAATTATTTTTGTTCAACTGTGTTAAGTAAATGTAAAGTCTATTGCTTTTATATATAAAGCTCAAGTAATATATTCGTAGTAATTAATTACTTATGCAACGAATTGCTTTGTCTTTTGCATTGTCCCCTTATTATCGTATTATATTCAATTATCTGTGGGAATTCGATATCGGTCAGAAAACGATATGTCCACAATTCGATACAACACCTATTAAAAAATCATAATCTGCACGTATCTGAAGAAAAAACTACGACGTTCAAATAAAAAAGTGTACAATTTTTTGGAAAAGTACTTACTGGTGTACGTTATATTCATCTTTAGTTAATGATCTTGAGACATAGAAACTTTTTGCAACACTTTTTGTTATAAAACCTTTGCTAATTGTCTTGTTAGCCTCGAGCTGGTGGCGTTCGAAAACATCAACTAATCAACTATTATTTTACCATAGAGTCTGTCGGCACAATTTAAAAAAGTGGAAAACCAAATTTATTATGTAATTTTAATTAATATATTTTTTATTATTTTACATTGACCAAGCACCAAGGTACTGTTTACTACTAGTTTTTAGATTACACTATTGCATTTATAATTTTCACCTATTTACGTCAATGTTTTAGGAACAAATTTTCACCGCATCTACCACAAAAAGTCGAAGATTCATTTTCGTACCTATTATTACGACTGATATATTTTTCGGTATATTAGCTATAGAGGGGGATCCTTGTTCAAAATCCACGGTGGCCTTTTATATAGATTATTTTCTCACAACGTCTTCTTTTGGAGTTACATCTTTCCACAGGTGAACGGTAAAATTAAGTTTATTCAACAATAAATTTTACAACTTTAACAACTAATCATCTTTTGCTATTCAAGAGCATTTGTTGGACTTAGAGACTCTAATTACTTTGCACTAAATTCATTTTGTCATATTTTCTTCTAATTTCATGAAACAAATTAATTTTTAACTAAAAAACTGTCGGTTTTGCGGGAAACTTTAAGGGGCTAAAAAAGTCTCTAAACAAGCCGAGTTTTTAAATAAATGTTGATAAAGTCCAACATTTATACCGTCCTGGAAGTTCTGACAAGAAAATCCCCAGGGATCGTACTTTTCAACCATTGCCATAAATATTGTAACAAATGCGCCTTGCCTATAGGCAACCAACATTGCGCTACATATGAATATACTCGTAGACTACACATTGGGTTTTTGTACAGTATTCGTTTATTAGTTGTCATTTGATTGAAAATCGTTAGTTTTGATACCAAGATCTTCAATAGTAGGCATATATATATTTTGTCAATATTATCTAAAATAGTCAATATTAAGAAAAATATCGATAATTTGCTTCTTCCTATTTTCATGTCGTTCGTTAATTGCACTATACACTATACCGTCCTTTAAATAGTGGTTCGTGGTTATAGGTACATTGCATTTTACTTTCTTCGTTCCGTGTTTCGTGGCAGAGCCGGATTGGCAACAAATGACCGGCCCGGAAAATCTTTGACGCGGCCTAACTTTATTTTACTACTCAGGATAACCAGTGGCGGAAGATGAATTTTTTTATGGGGGACCAAGTTTAATTTATATTGATTTTATTTTAAAAAAATGAAAAGTGCCGTAGGCTAAAATTTTGGGATTGTTCAAGGTCAAACGGCTTAAAATGAAGTTCATAAATTTTAGTAGCGATTGATACTGCCTTCAAAGTAGGTGTTTAACGAAACAAAGTAAGGACTCAGTAACTCAGTATACTTAGCAAAACGCTATTCTTCGCCAATTTTTCTATAACTTGTTTGTAAAACAAGGACTTTCCCCTGTTTTCACTGGCGAATTAAATTAAAAGTATTTTTACTATTTTTCGTCGGAACGCATACACATTTTTTTAGATGAACCCCAGAAAGACCAGCCCACCGGGAATCTTCCCGGTGTCCCGGTGGTCCAGTCCGCTCCTGTTCCGTGGAACGAATCATTACCTGAAGATAGATCTACACTTGGGTAGGTACCTGGTACCAGCGTCATTTGTAGATTATGGGATCCGTCTGATTTAGATGAGACAACGACGAGCGTTATAGTTTGTATTAGTTCAACGACAGTTCGATGTTTTTTCGAGTGATCGGTCTTCTTAAAGAAAACCTCAGAAAATCATTCTCTCATTAATTTACTCCTAGGAATTTCCACTTTAGTAAAGTTTCTTTATCAATGCTCCAATAGTTTCTCTAATAGATTTTGATCGATGAGGCAAAAGTACGCACCCTGCGACCCTGCTAAGCAGGTTTAGAGCCTTCGGCTATCACATTACTCTTATTAGTTGACTCATTATCATTACCTACTGTTAATTAATTAATTTATTAGTCATACTGCACGAAATCCAATGTTTACCTGTTTTCGACTCGATGACACTAGTCTTTAGCTCTCCTAAGCAGTTTTAGTTTGGAGGAAATAAGTTTTAGAAGGATAAGGTATAATTTAATTAAACTAAACGTTATTTTTATTGAAACGTCTTAAATTTACAATCCGTGTTGGGAGATAATTTGGAACACACAAGAGACTGCACGATAAGCAGCAACGCACAAATCATCACTTTGAGGTGCTTTACAATTTTCCAACATTGTTTTTACGGCGGGATTTTTAACGTTCACGCCTTCTGCCACAACGTCTACATTTACTACTCCATTATCGTCTACAAAATTAGTTTTGTTTAATACACATTTAAGGTAACATTGAAAATCATGATCATCGCTTAATTGACCAGTGGTTTTTAACTTTTCTATGAACTTCATATCGACTGACGTCTCTTTAATACATCCATCTCTAAAAGGTTGAACGACTTTTTGGAAATCTGTCACCGCTTGAATTACATGCTAAAAATAATTATAAATTAAAATTGGTATTCGAATTAATTGTCGAGACTATTTTGGGAAAGTATAGGACTTTTTAGTACTACTTTCAGAATTTTAAACTAAATTTACGAAATACTCCAAGGATAAAGGGCCTACTGGGAAAGAAATTTTGATACTACCCGATTTGTTACTTTCTCCGCTAAACTCACTACGTCTCGCACTGAGACCGAAACTCGCAGCAAGCCGTAAGTAGAAAACTTGAATATAATAGATGAGTAGCTTTCGAGATTCACCAGTGACGGTGATCGTGTGCCCTGAATCACCTTTATCCTACAAAAGGTCGGATAGTTCTGATTTTTTGACATGTTGTATACAGGGTGTCAATTGTAACTTGGCCAAGAATGCCAGGGTAGGTAGAGGACCGATAGGCAAGTATTTTAAAGATAGGAACGGAAAGATAGGATGTCCGGAAATGCACCCGTTCGGAGCTACGGCCGTTTTTAACTTGTGGTTTTGCACCCGATGTACACGCTACATGTCGTGTTTTAAAATAATTGTCTGCCTGGCAACCTATCGTTGCCTAGGAAATACAATGTTGTCGCTCAGGTGTACCTGTGGCGCTGTGCTCCAAGTGCGTTGCAATTCATAGCCCTATACGCCAGATGCACGTCGGCGAGCTCCTGAAAGGTTAACCTGTTCATTGTTCAGCACACGTTTTATTGGCACAATGTTTCTGAGCTGACATTCAATGTATTTCCTAGGCAACGATGAGTTGCCAGGCGAAGATGAGTTGCCAGGCAAACAATTGTTAGACACGCGACATGCTGCCTGCAGTGCCTGCATATCGGACTATCAAACGTAAAGTTAAAAACGGCCGTAGCTCCGTACAGGTGCATTTCCGGACATGGGTTCCTATCGTTAAAATACTTGCCTATCGGTCCTCTACCTACCCTGGCATTCTTGGCCAAGTTACAGTTGACACCCTGTATACTGTATACATATCTATCCTTTGATTGAAATCTCAAGTTATAGACCTCGTCGCACCTCGGCTAGCTCCGCAGCACTAAAGAAAGCACAAAAATTTACGGCTTTAACCTAAAATTGCTGAATATCTCTTCATCAATTGGTTTTATCGAAAAAGTTGTTATATTCTTTTTTGTAGAGCACTAAAATTACTACAATTTAGACCTGATACATTTTTCTCTAAACCCTACAGTTAGCGAGATACAACGCCGTAAAAGCACGTCAATTTTCAAAACGGCATTTCAGAAAAAATCGAGACCAGGAACGGGCTTTTCAAGATTTAAGTTTTCGGGTTTAGGCCTAGATACGTCAAGTATCATGAATCATGAGTTAGAAATCAAATAAAATATCGCCCCAGGAAAAACTTTTTGATTTTCATGGTCAAGTGGCTTAAATTTTCATCAAGTGTTCAGAAATTTTACTAGCGATTGATGTGTCTCCAAAAAAGAGGCTTCACAAGAACAAAGTAGAAAAATTAGGAATTAAATTGCCATATTATTTCTGATAAACAAAAAATATAGTTGGAGGACTACGGGGCCCCTGAATTTGACCATTGAATTTTTTCTACTCGTTCTAATTTCTGTCTGCGTTCCCCCTTTTTTCCTCTAACCTATTGAGTTGCCAAGTTGAAGCCCCTATTATTACGAGGTCCGGGGCGATATGTTCTATCTGTACTTACACTTTTATAAGCTTGTGAGTATACCACAGCACTTAAAACAATTACCAGAATTAGAATTCTCATTTTAACAATATCTGTTCGACTATTAGAAAAATGGAAAGTCCGCTACTTATATAGGTATAGAACCTGTAATGAAAATTTATTCATTTCAAAAGTGATTAACGATAACTATTATAATTTTGTTTTATAAAACTTGAATTAAATTGGTATTTAGTATTTAGATTACGGACTTTGTATTTGTTTTTTGTAGAAATCACGTTTTTACACATTTCTTGCTGATATTCTTATATTACGCCAATCTAAAACAATTTAATCACTTTTGGGATGAAAAAGAGTAGACTTTTTAACAGAAATCTTTCCTAGACCTCGAGAACATTTTCCCATCAAATCAAGGGAGAATTTGAGTTGCAGTAGTTATCTGTGGGCAGTGGTGATTCTGGTTGAGCAAATATATTATCAGTACTCCTATCAACATGTAGACTGTAGACAACATTAATTTGTGCATGCGGTATACATACGGTCGACTAAAAATATTTTTAATCTGAAAAAGGTATTTGGAATGTAGTTCTACTTGGTTGGAAGGAAATGTTTAGTCGATTTTCGGTTTTAAGAATTGAAGCCGAACTTGCAGTGCTCTGGTCTGGTACTACTTCTTGTATAGTTTGTTTCACTTTCTTCCGATTTAGCTTTTCGACTTTACCTACTGAAGTGTCTTCTAATCCGTTCCCAAACGAACCATAAATCTGCATAAATTCACAAAGCCGCCTTTTCCATTTATTTAGGGTTTAAAATTTTACCTGCAAGCATTTATATTATATAAAAGAGGCAAAACCTTCAAGAAATGGACAAGGCGGCTTTGTAAGTTTAATTTATGGTTCTTTTGGAAACGGATTAGAAGACACTACAATAGGTAAAGTCAAAAAGCTAAATCGGAAGAGGGTGAAACAAACTATATCTTTCGTCACCTGTATTTCCATACTTATCATCTTACATGGATCAAATAGGTGACGAGAGGAGGGAGGTAATTAAAGGAGGCTTTTTCTCGTTTTTTTAAAAATAATTCGCATCATATACATCGTACGTTGATGAAGTTTATTATGAAAGTTATAGAAAACATTATTAGCTACAAGATTGGTTATGAAAAGGAATTACAGGGAAATCGTTTAGGAGCTGATGCTGTACAAACAGCGGAGTATAGGCGAATTCTCATGTATTTGAAATCCGATTTGGATTAATTGCATCGTATGATGCATTTTTTATGTTATTTTTTTATGTCAAGGTTGGTGAGTTGACGGTAGTGAAGCTTTTAACCACGGAAGTACGAAATCGTTTAGGGGCTGATGCTGTACAAACAGCGGAGTATAGGCAAATTCTCATGTATCTGAAATCCGATTTGGATTAATTGCATCGTATGATGCATTTTTTATGTTATTTTTTTATGTCAAGGTTGGTGAGTTGGCGGTAGTGAAGCTTTTAACCACGGAACTACAAAATATTTTCTAGTTTCATGCTTTTAATCCATCAATACCAACAGTAACCCATAACCTTCGTTTTTCACGCCATAACCTAACATTCGCATTAAACGTACATTAGATTTATTATTACAAGGAACAATGCAGATAAAAGTATCTTATATTAGTTTTACCCTTTGGATCATCTTGTTTTTTGAATTCATAACTAATTATTATGTATAGCTATATACTTTTTTTATAATTAATTGTTTTTGAGCACGACCTACGTGTTTAGTCTATACCTGTCCAACACGTTATTAATTAGTAATTTTTTACATGCATTTATTATATTTAGATGCAAACCTAGAGTCGTAATAATTAGCTGTATAGTTTATATAGGTAAATTCGCGAAGTAAACCTTGGACGAGTCTCAAAAATGAGAGTGTGTCCCTGTTGCGTAAACCCAGTCGGATTTGCCTTATAAATAAACTTAAAATGTCGTAGAAATGCGCGGCGCTTAAAAAAGGGTTTGTGTGCCAACTGTGACCACCTTGTATAAATAATTCTATACAGGGCGTTTACGGTCTTTTCTGTAATATTTTAAGAGGTGATAGTACATGTCAAAAGAAGTCGATAAACATTAAAACGCCTTAGTAAGAGTTGCCTCGTAAGCGAGATATGAATTCTTTTAATTTTCACAATAAACGATTTAAAAATGTAGCAATATACTTGTTAATCCCCTGGTGTCCTCGATTTCTGTACCTAACACCGTTGGACTTTTATTTGTGGGGTAATACGAAGACCATGGTTTACACCGAAATTTGCGGCATCCAGAGAGCTAGGTATGTGGGATGTGGAGCCGTGGAAACACCGAGCCCGTTGTTGTTTACAACAACGTGGTGATAATTTGGAACAGCTTTTGGAGAAATACAAGTAAACAGTAAAAAAATCACAATTGGAGTGGACAGTGTAGTCATTGAGTAATAAGATCATTGGTGTAGTAGATTACTAGATTTTAAACAAATTGATCATTTATTTTGTGAAAACGAAAAGAACTGTTATCTCGCTTAGGAGGAAACTTTTACCAAGGTGTTTTAAGGTTTATGCCAAATTTTAACATTAATATCTCTACCGGTTTGGGAGATATTAAATAAAAACTCTCTTCAGGGAACCACCTTCTAAGGGCTGTATCTCCCTTAGGAGACATTTTAGAAAAAAACTTTATTAAGCTTTTCGTCATTAATTGACTTGCTCTATATCCACTAAACCGTTGCGTGCACATTTTAGAATCACCTTGTATATCTACATTCGTATTAAGGGCCTTTCAGAAAAAATGTGAGACCCGGAACGGGCTTTTCAAAATTTAAGTTTTCAAGTTTAGGCGTAGATACTTGAAAATAGTGGTCAAATATGATGAGTTCGAAGTCATATAAAATAGCGCCTCAGGCGAAAATTGTTGATTTTTTAAGGTCAATAGACTTAAAATGAAATTTTACTAGCGGTTGTTATATGGTCTCCAAAAAATAGGCTTCACAAAACCAAAGTAGAAAAATTAGGAATTAAATTTCAGATAAACAAAAAATATTATTAGAGAATTACGGGGCCTTTGAATTTGACCATTGCATTTTTTCTGCTCGTTCTAATTTCCGTCTTTGCCTTCCCCCTTTTTTTCCCTAACCGCTTAACCTATTGAGTTGCTATTAAGTTGAGACAACTATAGGCCAACAGTCCGTCTGATAGGTTCAGTCTATACTTACACTTTTATCAGCTTGTGAGTATACCACAGCACTTAATAAAATTACAACGACAAGAATTCTCATCTTGACAATTTCTGTTCGACTGTCAGAAAAGTGGAAAGTCCGCTACTTATATAGGTATAGAACCTGTAATGAAAATTGATTCATCATAAGTGATTATCGACAATTGCTATAATTTTGTTTTATAAAACTTGATTTAAATTGGTATTTAGGAATTACATTAAGTACGTACTTTGTATTTGTTTTTTTTTGTAAAAATCACGTTTTTACACATTTCTTGCTGATATTCTTATATTACGCCAATCTAAAACAATTTAATCACTTTTGGGATGAAAAAGAGTATACTTTTTAACATAAATCTGTCCTAGAACTTTAGAACATTTTCCCATCTAATTAAAGGAGAATTTGAGTTGCAGTAATTATCCGTGGGCAGTGGTAATTCTGGTTGAGCAAATATATCAATACTCCTATTAACATGTAGAACATTTGTGCATGCGGTATACATACGGTCGACTAAAAATGTTTTTAATCTGAAAAAGGTATTTGGAATGTAGCTCTGCTTGGTTGTAAGGGAATTTTTAGTAGATTTTTAGTTTTCAAAATAGAAGCCGAACTTGCAGTGCTCTAGTACTGAATCTCTTGTCACCTGTATTTCCATACATATCATCTTACATGGATCAAATACGTGGCGAGAGGGGGGGGGGTATTTAAAGGTGGCTTTTTCTCGTTTTTGCCAAATAACTCGCCTCCTATAGATCGTACGTTGATGAAGGTACTAGAATTCGTTTAGGGGATGGTGCTGTACAAACTGCGCAGTAAAGGTTCTCACGTATCTTTTTTTTTGTTTATTAATGGAAGGCGCTTTAACATCTAAGGTCATAGCACCCGTACACAATAACTTAACTAATAAGTAATAAAATTAAATTCAATTTTGTTTATCAAATTAGTGATTTGTAAGTAACTAAATAGTTTCCGAAGTTCTTCTTAATTATCTCCAAGAAATCCTGGCAGATTATTTGGAAGTTTTGTGGCGATTCTCTCCATTTCGAAATTTCGACATTGGGCGAGGACATGTTCAACAGTCAACTACAGTTACAACTATCGCATTGAGGCGGAGGATCTTTTTTCAAAAGGTGTTCATGATGTGATATTTTGGTGTGGCCTAGGCGCAGACGAGCCAATATTACTTCATCCTTTCTGTGTTCTTGATTTGCTGTTTTCCAGTTTTCGAATTTTCGTTTTATTAGGTAAAGTTTACTGCTGTTATTTAAATTCCATTTAGTTTCGCACTCTTCATACATTATACTTTTGTAAAACAGTTTAACTTCTTCCCTTCTTCGTGGTTTATATTTTTGTATTCTTCGCCACATCTGCGTGCGCGACATTGGCCAGTTTATCGGCTATTTCGTTTCCCTGGATTTCCTTGTGGCTAGGAACCCATAGGAAAGTAGCGTTTATTTTGTTAATTCTGGCTTCTGCAACAAGGTTTTGAGTTTGGCGTATTATTGGTGTTCTTGCTCGGTCATTTTCTATGGCAGATAGTACGCTGAATGAATCTGTTGTAATACAAGCGTTTGTTGCGAGATGTTCGTAAGTTATTATTTGAATAGCTTTTAGTATCGCAATGGCTTCTGACGTGAAGACGGAATTTATAGAACCTAGTTTAAATTTCGCGATATAATTTTTAGACACTACCGCGCAAGCACTTGAGTCTCTTATTTTTGAACCGTCGGTGTAATAAAACTTGTAACCTTTATACTTTGTTTTTATCTCATTAAAATATTGCACACACATTGTGTTATTAGTTTCCGGGGTTATTATTTGTTTAAGGGATTTATCAATTTTTATTCGAAGCTCTTCCCACGGTTTTTTTCTTAATTTTGGTTGTTTTATTACTGCGTTAAACTTTACTGAAAGTTCATTTTCGATAGTTTTGAGAAGGATAGATATTGGTTTAAGGCTATATTTTTTCTTTTTGTAACTAGTTGCATAAGTAGTGGATAGGATGCAATTGTAGGCTGGATTGTCTCGATCTGTGAGAGTTTTGGTGGCATAATTCAGTAATAGTACTTTTCTTCGTTGGTTTAGGGTCTACTCATTTGCTTCGCAGAGAATGCTCTGTATTGGACCCGTTCTGTACGCCCCGGTTGCAATTCGCAACCCAAGGTTTAAAATATGGTTTAAGAGTCCTCAATACTAATATCTTTAGCAATGTTAAATTGCTCTAACATTTTAAACTTTTTTTTTGCTTATTTAAACAGTTGAAATAGCGCTTGACGTCTCTATCAATTGCTTACAGTATTCTACAGATTTGTACTGGCGCAAATTTTTGATTAAACTTTTCATTTCTTCTTAATTAACTAAAGATATAATTTTGTATTTAAAGTTTTTTTAGCGTAAATATTGTTTGTTTATCCCGTTATTAGTTTCATTGGAAAGGTTAGATAAAACTGTAGAATTGTATTGGCTTAATTTTTTTAATTAAGCTTTTGTTTTGTTTATAATTATAAAAAAAGATATGAAAAGCAGGCAACACATCGTACACATTTTCTAAAATTTGTAAAATAAATTGAAAATGCCTCTAGCTCTAGCTTGACACAAATTTTAACATCTGTCATCCCTTTAGCTCATAATACAAATTTTTGTACAAAGGTGGGTCATAATGCAATTACGATAGACCAAACACTTTTGTAATCCTTTTGCTAGGTACCTGCCACAATAAGGTGTCGAAGTGAAATTATCTTTCTTATTTTCGACGACTTCGAGAAAAATTATTTTTTGTAAAATTTAATTTCTTCACGTTTCTGGTCCCTCTAAATTCAAAAATGAAAAAAATGAATTACTTAGAAAAATTCTGCCGGGCTGTGGATGGATGGACGTGTTGTATGTGTAACGCTATGAAACAAAAACTAATTAAAGCGATTTTGATGAAATTAGCTTAGCTTTTAAACAAAATGGATACAGGGTGGTTCAAGATGCGGAGGTTATTTTGGTGGTTATTTGGAAAATTTTTACCCATAATAGTTATACTAGGCTATAGAAGTTAGTTGACATAATCCCTAATCAAAAAAATATCCTTTCTGTCGTTCTCTTTTGTATTAGTTTTTGTATTGTAACTTTACAGATAATTAATATTATAAAAATTTATAAACAGAAATATACAGTGTGTATCGACTCGACTTAGACAAGACATAAGGCTTGCAGCTCTTTCAAAAACAAACATTTATTTTATTTAAACTTTTCCGATTTAGGCCCAGTTGTATAAACAAGCTAATCTCGAAGTCAGAGTTAACTTCACGATCAACCTAAATCAACAACTAATTCTAAGTTAAATAGAAATATATTTGACTCTAGAAAATGGACGGGTTAACTCTGAACCAAGTACCTAAGGGCTAACCAAATCTAATCCCCGCTAAGATCTAACCTTATATTCAAATCGTGGAGTTAACTCTGACTCTGAGATTATTTCGTTTTATACAACTGGGCCTTAGAGTATCGTATCCGCAATTTTTTAGAATTGCTCTTTTATTTTAGAACTTCCAGTAACGCGGAAAAAATTTTTGAGAACTGTGTATTTTTTTATGCAACTCTTACATTAAGGGCCGCAAAACTGAAAAATTTGATTTTCGAAACCGCACCGCGATTTTTAAAAGAACCAAAAATGTCAGTTTGTCCAATACCGTTGTAGCAATCAATATTTATCACTTAGATCAAGAAAGTTAGTGGAGACTTCTTCTTGTTTAACCGCTAGAAGAAGTTGATTCTAAAAAATGTTGTAATCAAATTCTATTCCTATCAACTATTATTTTTTCATTGACTTCGTCTACTTTTGATGTGGAATGTGCGAATGTGGCCATAATAGGACTTTTTTGTACGCGTTGAAAATATAAGGAAAAATATTTTCCAATTAAACCGGAAGTTAAACTTTTATGTTTGGTAGCATTTGGCAGCCAATCGTCGGTATTTAGTCAACTTTGGTGCTTTAAAAGTAGTCAATTTAGAAATTATTTTAAAAATCGACTATATCAAAACTAAAGCTCTCCATTTTGCTTATATGTAGGTACATTCCTATTTTTAGATTTTTATAATATAGTCTAATGATTATCTCCAAGAAGTTATAATAAAAAACTAGAAAACGAGCCAATCGTTATACTGGTATTATACGGGTAGGCTGGCAGTAAAAATTTGAAAAGGTATTTTTTAAATTAGGGCCCATGTGTACTAACTTATAACCGAGTATAAATACTGTGGGTCAAAATTTTCCGAAATGCGTCCAAAATAACCCCCTTATTTTGGGCCTCTTTATATTGAATTCGTTTAAAAGTTTATTTTGTTGATGAAATTTTGTCAAAGTGGCCGAAACCAAATTTCAACAAAATCGTTTTAGTAGTTTTTATTTGACGGAGTTAGGTACATACACACTCATCCTCCCCGACAGACATTTTCTAAGAGTTTTGATTTTTTAGCGTTTTGGATTCGGGGGGGGGCATTTTGTCAAGAAATTACATTTATAAAAAATTTTTTTTTCGATCATAATATAAATGCAATAAGACTAAAATATTGCTGTAATAGGTCACTACTTTCGAATATTTATATTTCATTTACCTAACACAAAAATATTTTTTCCAAAGTATAAGTTTTTGGTTCATAATTCTAAACTAAAACGTAAAATCGTAAAATTCTGTTTTTATTTACTAAAATTTAAATACCTGCAGAATACAATAGAAACCCGAGAAGTGTGCCAGGTATATTATCTAGCAAGAGCAAAAATTGCCAGAGGGTTAAAATGTTACTCAGGTTGCTCGAAATTAGGCGTATTTTAAAATTCCGTATTATGGTCAAAATATAAATATAAATTGAGTGCAGTAGAACCTTAATATTTTTAGTAAGCTTGGTTTAGCTGTTATGTAGATGGGGCTTCCGTAGTCAAGTATTGGTCGTACTAGCGTATTAAAGAGTTTAGTTAAGGTGGTTCTATCCGGTCCATAATATCTATTATTTATCATTTTTAAAACGTTTGTTGCTGCTAGACATTTTGTTTTGACTTCTTGAATATGCGGCACGAGGCCCAAAAATTTTGCGTTTGTTACCTGTTGGAGAGTTTGTCTATTGAATTTGAGATTTATTTGTTCGAGTCTACGTCTTTTATTAAATATCATTAATTTAGTTTTTTGAAATCCGATTTGGATTAATTGCATCGTATGATGTAAGATTCTCATGAATCCGATTATCGTGCCTGACATCCGAAAAGTTTGAGTTATTTTTTAATGTCAAGGTTGGTGAGTTGGCGGTAGTGAAGCTAACCACGGAACTACAAAATATTTTCTAGTTTCAGGCTCTTAACCCATCAATCCCAACAGTAACCCAAAACCTTCGTTTTTCGTTTTTAGATTAGATTTATTATTACAAGGAATAATGCAGATAAAAGTATCTCATTAGTTTTACCCTTTGGATCATCTAGTTTTTAGAATCCATAACTAATTATGTATAGCTAGGTATACTTTTTTATAATTAATTGTTTTTGAGCACGACCTACGTGTTTAGTCTATACCTGTAGAACACGTTATTAATTAGTAATTTATTACATGCATTTAAGATGCAAACCTATAGTCGTAATAATTAGCTGTATAGTGTATATAGGTAAATTCACGAAGTAAACCTTGGACGAGTCTCAAAAAGGAGAGTGTGTCCCTGTTGCGTAAACCCAGTCGTATTTGCTTTATAAATAAACGTAACATGTCGTAGCAATGCGCGGCACTTAAAAAAGGGTTTGTGTGCCAACTGTGACCACCTTGTATAAATAATTCTTTACAGGGCGTTTACGGTCTTCTCTGTGCTATTTTAAGAGGTGATAGTACATGTCAAAAGAAGTCGATAAACCTTAAAACGCCTTAGTAAGAGTTGCCTCGTATAAGCGAGATATGAATTCTTTTAATTTTCACAATAAACGAATTAAAAATGTAGCAATATATTTGTTAATCCCCTGGTGTCTTCGATTTCCGTACCTAGCACCGTTAGACTTTTATTTGTGGGGTTGTACGAAGACCATGGTTTACACCGAAATTTGCGGCATCCAGAGAACTAGGTATGTGGAGCCGTGGGAACACCGAGCCCGTTGTTGTTTACAATAACGTGGTGATAATTTGGAACAGCTTTTGGAGAAATACAAGTAAACAGTAAAAGAATCACAATTGGAGTGGACAGTGTAGTCATTGAGTAATAAGATCATTGGTGTAGTAGATTACTAGATTTTAAACAAATTGATCATTTATTTGGTGAAAACGAAAAGAACTGTTATCTCGCTTAGGAGGAAACTTTTACCAAGGTGTTTTAAGGTTTAGTATCGGTTTTACCCCTTAAAATATTACAGAGAAAACCGTAAACACCCTGTATGTCTATCGATACCTACATAATCTGTTAAATATCGATATGCATAAATAATTTATTCGGGAACCGGAAACATTAAAATATCAGAGACTCTCTATACGACTATTTAGATGTAATTTCTAAAAATAAAATACGATTAACCTTTGTAGACACGCACCTGAGGAAGGATTACACATAATCCGAAACAAGTTGTGATGATCTAAATTAAAACAATACGAAACATTACTCGTTTGTAAATTTATTTAACCAAAATATGTCTTACATTTGAAATTCAAGTCCTATAGAAAATCGAGTAATTTACATTTTCGCCAATTATCACTTTAACTAACAATCATTGACCCATGACAAAAATTAGAAACTCACGGAACTGATTCCCAACATTAAAATAGCATACACTGTAGTCTTTACCTCCCCTAAGCTCATATTACACCAATGCAGTTTTGAAATAAAGTGAAGAAGGAATATTTAAAAAAACGTTCTACGAGCCGTTTATCAATTGACGATTCTTTAATGCACCCCTCTACAAACGGCTCGCCGCTTCTTAAAAAATTTGAAATCGCTTTAAGACCACCCTAAAAATATATAATTTAAATTATATAATGTAGTTTGGAATTTTATTTACTGCAAAAATGTTCTAAGCCCTAAATATAAACCCTGTTTAGACAATAAAACACGAAGTTATCGTTCATTGAGCCATTTTATTTAAATGGCGAGTCTTTTATTGCTTAACGTTTCGCTGTACTTGTATTTTTCGGGCTTCTGCAGAAGAAATCTTTTTAACAATTTGTAACGATGTGGATTTTTTATACGGCTCAGAGTGATATGAATCCCAAGATTCTAGCTCTGAGCTGGTCCAAATCCGCATCCGTTTTGGTTGTCAACTTACTACCCCTAAACCACGACCAATTGTTTCTTTGCATTATTTTTTAAATAATTATTAAGTAAAATTTTTTGGGTTTTTGCTTGTATTTCTCTGATTTAAAACCAAAATGTGAATGAAAGTGCAAAATTTCAAATATTTTTAACCAGCAGTGTGTTCAATTTTTAAATGATATGACGCGAATAAATAGAAAATGGAAACTATTTTTGAAATGGTGGGTGATTTTTATGAAAAGTCAATTTGAGAATTTTATTTAATTTTCTTTTTGGATTAAGCTGTTGTAGATTGAGTTCAAATTTTCGATGTCTGATCTGATGTAATCTATTGCTGTGGGTTTTTTTTATTTCTAAAATTTCTAGGATCAATATTTTTTTAAATTTGTTTTTTTGTGTCAAATTTTTGCTTCTAGGAATTGAATGTGTGGAGTCTTAAATTGACTTTTTATAAAAATCACCCACCATTTAAAAAATAGTTTCCTTTTTCTATTTATTCGCATCGGATCAATTAAAAATTAAAGAAATTTTACTAAAGTAAAAGTAAAGTATTGTTAGGAGTAAATTAATGAAAGAATGATTATCTGAGTTTTCATGTACGATGGCCGACCACTCGGAAAAAACATCGAACTGCCGTTAAACTAATACAAACTATAACGCTCGTCGTGGTCTCATCTAAATCAGACGGATCCCATAATCTACAATAGACGCTGGTACCTACCCAAGTGTAGATCTAGCATCAGGTAATGATTCGTTCCACGGAACGAAGAAAGTAAAATTCAATGTATAACCACGAACCACCAAAAGGATGGTGTAGTGCAATTAACGAACGACATGAAAATAGGAGGAAGCAAATTATCGATATTTTTCTTAATATTGACTATTTTAGATATTATTGAAACAATACATGCCTACTATTAAAGATATTAGTATCAAAACCAACGATTTTAAATAGAATGATAACTAATAAACGAATAGTACTGTACGAAAAGGAAAGTGTAGAGTGTAGTCATATTTATAAGTAGTGCAATGTTGGTTGCCTATAGGCAAGGCGCATTTGTTACCATATTTATGGCAAATGGTTGAAAAGTACTTGGAAAAGTACGACCTCTGTTGTTGATTCTCTTATCAGAACTTCCAGGGCGGTATAAATGTTGCAATTTATCAACATTTATTTCAAAACTGGGTTTGTTTAGAGGCTTTTTTGACACTTCAAAGTTTCACAAATGAGCGACCTACGGTTTATTTCTTGTATCGATGCTCAAATAGTTTCAGTTTAATGATTTTGATCATGTACGCACCCTGCGACCCTGCTAAGCAATTGTGGGATCTTCGGCTATCACACTACTCTTATTAGTTTACTCGCTACCATTACCTACTGTTAGCTCAATAATTTATTTAGTCATACATAACGAAATCCAATGTTTACCTGTTTTCGACTCGACGACTAGTCTTAAAGCAGTCCTAAGCAGTTTTTCTTTTATAGGAAATAAATTTTAGAAAGAGAAGGTAATTTAATTAAACTAAACGTTATTTTTATTGAAACATCTTAAATTTACAATCCGTGTTGGGAGAAGATTTGGAACATACAAGCGACTGTACGATAAGCAGCAACGCACAAATCGTCACTTCGAGGTGCTTTACAATTTTCTATCATCTTTTTTACGGCAGGATTTTTAATGTCCACGCCTGCCACCACAACATCAACATCTCCTACTCCTTCATCGTCAACAAAATTAGTTTTGTTTAATACACATTTAAGGTAACATTGAAAATCATGATCATCGCTTAATTGACCAGTGGTTCTTAGCTTTTCTACGAGCTTTACATCGACTGACGTCTCTTTAATACATCCCTCTTTAAAAGGTTGAACGACTCTTTGAAAATTTGTCAGCGATTGAATTACATCCTAAAAATTGTTATCAATTAAAATTGACTATTTTGGTAAAGGATAAGACTTTTTTAGTACTACTTTCGGAATTTTGGACAAAGTTTGCGAAAAACCCAACGGATAAAGGACCAACTGGGAGAAAAATTTTGATAATACCCGATTGTTACTTTCTCCGCTAAATTTACTAGGTCTCACACTGAGATCGAAACTCGTAACAAGCCCCAAGTGGAAAACTTGAATATAATAGATAAGTAGCTTTCGAGATCCACCAGTGACGGTGATCGTGTGCTGAATCGCCTAAGGCCTTCTTGCCTTCTTAGAAAAATTTTATAAAGATGGCCCTATATCTATATTCGTATTAAGGGCCTGTGAGACCCGGGACAATTAACATTTTAGGGGCTTTTCGGGTTTAGGTGTAGATATTTTAAAGTAGTGGTCAAATATCAGGAGTTAGAAATCAAATAAAATAGCGCCCCAGGAGAAACTTTTTGAATTTCAAGGTCAATAGGCTTAAAATGAAGTTTAGAAATTTTACTAGCGATGAATAGTGTCTCCCAAAAAAGAAGCTTCACAAAAACAAAGTAGAAAAATTAGGAATTAAATTGCCGTATTAATTCTGATAAACAAAAAATATTGTTGGAGGATTACGGGGCCCCTGAATTTGACCATTTAATTTTTTCTACTCATTCTAATTTCTGTCTTTGCCTTCCTTCTTTTTCCCTTAACCCATCGAGTTGCCAAGTTGAGGGCCCTATTATTACGAGGTCCGGGGTGCCAGGCCCTCTTGATAGGTTCTGTCTATACTTACACTTTTATCAGCTTGTGAGTATACCACAGCACTTAAAAAAATTACAACAATTAGAATTCTCATTTTAACAATATCTGTTCGACTATTAGAAAAATGGAAAGTCCGCTATTTATATAATAGAACCTGTAATGAAAATTTATTCATAAGTGATTCATAATAATTATGTTTTTGTTTTACAAAACTTGAATTAAATTGCTTTTAGGATTTAGATTACTTACTTTGTATTTGTTTTTGCTGATATTCTTATATTTTATATTACGCCGAATCTAAAACAATTTAATCACTTTTGGGATGAAAAGAGTAGACTTTTTAACATAAATCTTTCCTAGAACTTTAGAACATTTTCCCATCAAATTAAGGGAGAATTTGAGTTGCAGTAGTTATCCGTGCGCAGTGGTGATTATAATAATTGTCTTAATAATAATTGTCTTTATTCTCTGCAAATTAAATTACTATAACAATTTACAACAAAAAGAATGACAAACAATACCGCAAACTATATAGCAAAAGAAATATGAATAAATAAAAAACAAAAAAGAGATGTGCAGAGAATCACAAGGTGAAGTTCAGCACATTGCTGTTCTTCCACTTAAACCTTGGCAAATCAGTGAAGGAAAAATTTCTATTCACCTCATTATTCGAACTAACAAAACCAAACTAATGATCCGCAAACCGACCCCCAGTCAGGCCAACCCCGGCCACACCCAAACATAAACACGGGCACTGCAGAAGGCATCACGACGTCAACCGCAAAAACAGCTGCTTCTTAAACTGGTTCCAGGGTAGAACTTTCAGAGATGCACTTAGGTTATTGTATACCATGGCTATTTGGTAGCTGAAACATCTTCTGAGCATCTCAGAGTTGCGCATAGGAGGCGTTAAAGTCCCCCTGAACCTAATGTTAAGACTATGCACATCAGTCCTAAAAGTTATCTTGTTGTACAAATAAGGTGGATTTTTAAAAATAATAATTTTATGATATAAGCACGCCGAATGATAATAGCGCCTTCCCGACATGTTTAACCACCCTATTTCCGAAAGCTTATAAGATATTCTGTCGTACTTGCGGATGCCATAGACGAGCCTCAAGCAGCTATTCTGCATCAGTTGTATCCTTCGCTGATTTTGGGAATCGAGAAACGGTCCGTAGACGCTATCGCAATGATTAAAGTGCGACAAGACTAAGGAATTGCACAATGTGGCTTTAATTCTTATGGATAAGTATCTTCTATTCGAGTAGACAACCCTGAGCGAGGAGTACGCTTTCTGCAGACACTTATTCACATGCACGTTAAAGCTAAGGTTATCATCTATTACAAGTCCCAAATTCCTTGCATGTGGAACATACGATAAAGACTTACCATCAAGACTTATAATCAAACAATAACAATTCGATCTTATCTGGGTTAAGAACAAGACCATGGCGACGCGAGAAGTCAAGTAGTGCAGCTAGATCCGCATTTAAGTTGCTTGTGGCAGTATAGAAATCGCTCTCACCGAAAGACAGATACATCTGCGTATCATCCGCGTAAAAATGGGACGAACAAAAGATTACTACTTTTTGCAGGGCAAAGGTATAAATCGAGTATAAAAGAGGCCCCAGGACTGAACCCTGGGGGACACCTGAAGTAAGTTGTAGCGGCTCCGAAACACAGCCATCAACCCTGACACTCTGGGTTCGCCCACAAAGATAGCTTTTATACAGCTCACACGACAAACGATCCAAACCAACGTAACGTATAGTTAGCATAACTTTCTAGAAATTTGCACGCACGTATCTGAAGCAAAAACTACGACGTCTACTAAATCAACTAAATTCTTTTTAATTTGAAAAGGATATTGGAATGTAGCTCTGCTTGGTTGGAAGAGAATTTTTAGTCAATTTTCGGTTTTAAGAGTTCAAGTCAAACTTGAGCTTAAGCTTGATTGGCTTGAACAAAGTGAATGTAAGATATGCATGTATGTATGTTAGGTTGCATAGCGCTCCGAAATAAGGTCTTCAGTCTTTACGAAATATGATCGAGTTATAGACTCATTAGCTCATTACAGTGAAGAAGGAGTTAGCAATAATTACTAAAAAATGCTAATTTTATTATAGTATTTTAATTTACAATCCGTATTTTCCGAAAATTTGGAACCCACATTTAGCTGTTTGAATTGCAGCAACGCACAAATCGTCACTTTGAGGTTCTTTACAATTTGTTGTCATCAAATCAATTACGAGAGGACTTTTAATCTCCATCCCTTTTACCATAACAGGAATATTTCCAACTCCCTTGTCGTCGATGTAATTAGTTTTCTTTAAAATACATTTGAGGTAACAAAAAAATTTAGGATCTTCGTTTAATTCACCGGTGCTTATTAGTTTATCTACGAGCCGTTTATCAACTGTCGATTCCTTAATGCATCCCTCTACAAACGGTTGGCCGCCTTTTAGAAAATTTGCAATCGCTTTAATCACATCCTAAAAATATATATCAGTTAAATTTACATTTCGGTTTTGAGAGCGATTAAAATAAAAATCAAATTTGAGGTCGTGAACCGCCAACCAGGTCGCAAGCACTAAGCACAGCCTTAGTTTACAACTTATACGTATAGGTTAGTCAGGCCATTTTGTAAAGTTCTTTTTAACTTACGCCACACGCCACCCTTAGAGAGGTTACAATAGTGAATAGAGGCCTCTCTTAGAGAAGTCAAGTAGGTAGGTAATTATTGAAATCTGCGTAGGCCTGCATTGAAAGCTGGGGTTTTAACCAAATTAAATTTTTGTCAACAAAATTTGTACCTATTTAAATATAAAATGTGGTTGTATTTGAAAAGACAACATCTGGGGGTGTCAGGCAGGTAAATATTTTCTGTAGGCCATGCCATTATATTTTCTTGCATGAATGCACTACCAGCGGCCTCATAGCGGATTTAGTTTTCGTAAATAAGCGGCAAATATCCTTAAAAGGTCTAACCAGATTTCAACAATTACCTACCTACTTGACTTCTCTAAGGGAGGCATCTATTCACTGTTGTAACCTTTCTGCTGGTGGCGTAAGTCAATAAGAACTTTAAGTCACAATTCACTTTGGTTTTGTTATTTTTTGGAGTTTTAGTTGTAGTCACTTTGTAAACACCACGTCCGGTTAATTTACAACGGATGATCACTTCATCCCTCTAATGTATCTCGAGAACCATTAAATCCAAAACAATCTATATACAGGGTGTTTTTTTAAAATAAAGTTTATAAATCATATTTGCTAGTTAGATGAAAACTAACAAAGTTTTTGGTTTAAGTCTTGTGACGATCATTTTTAGAACCATGTGATTGACGATTGACGATTTTCGAGCATATTTCGATTGATCGAATAAATACTTGGGATCCCCGATTTGTTTAGATATTTAAATAGTTTATATCGTCTAATTTAGCAAAAGTGAGGTATAATTTTGAGGTATAAAAGTGGTGGTCAAGTGTCCTGAATTAGTCTGCGAGTCTGTATAGGTACTTAAGTAGGTTAATTCTTCTTGATATAATTTTATTTTGATGACTCAATAATATTATGTGTAGTATAGGTGGGTACTTACATTTTGATCAGCTTGCGAGTACGCCAGCACACTTAAAAAAATTACAATGCCGAGAGTTTTCATCTTAACGATTTCTGCTGAACTGTTCAATAAATATAAAATTACTTGCTTTTATATTTATATACCATCGGCAATGCAAATTTATTCCTATTAAGTAAATTATTACTTATCAGTAATTTTCTGCATTTAATCAATCAATCAGTTTGCTATTTACCTTAGGCAACAATTATGTATTTATAGTACCTAGTTGAAAAAATAATTTTCTCATAAATTCTTTTTTTATTGAAATTATAGGTGGGCATTAGGGCATTTCAAAAAATACCTATTTTTTTGTTTTTGTAAATATCTAGAGTGTTATTGAATTTCTTCCAAATGTAAAAATATAGAGTGAATTTTACAGTTTAGGAAAAATATGGCACGTCTCGCCTCGGAGACACACTATACAGGGTGTCAATTTGAAAACTTCCCTCCTCAAATATCGATTTCGTTTTCGAATAATTAAGTTTTATTTTACATAATTTTTGTCGCTGCAATTCAGCTATACTTTGCTATTTAATTGTCTTATTAACGCCAAGGTGGCGTTATTACATTTTAACTGTTAATTATTTATTCATTAATAATTATATCCAATTAATAACTTAAAAAGTGGAAAATTTTGTGTAATAATTTTGAACTATTTTGCATTATTTTAACGATGTGTACTAGTTTTTTCTATTGTTTATAATTTTAAGTTAGTTAATTATTCTATTGTTTTTTCTAGATCAAATCTTCATCGCTGAGTGTGCAGAACGCAGGATCCAAGAATTTTTGCGCGTGTAAAACGTAACGTTTACAAAATTTGATAAAAGCATAGAGTAAATAATCTGGTTACTTAATAATAATAATTGGTTACTTTATGATAAAAGTAAGTAAAAAAAAAGTAAACATTATCAGGGGCCGTTGGGGGGTTGGCACCCCGGATCTCGCGATATTATTTATTATTAACTTGCGGCTAACAGGCTAAAGCCTAATTACAAGCTGCAATAATACAAAAAACAAAATATAAATACACATGTGCGCGTGTCGACCACAACGCAAAAAAAAATAAACAAATATAAATACATGCAACGCATGAATACACATGCGAAAAATCTAAGGCTAATGCCCGGTTGCAGAAACAAAAAATAACACCGTCAGAATGATGTGACGACAAGTCTGACGATAAATGTGACGGATAGTTAGCTAGCTAGCGAACTGTCACATTTTTGAATTTTGACATATTATTGACTTTAATTATTTGTAAATCAGCATTTACCAACTTATTCCTTGTTAATTGCAATAATTGTAATTAATTTAATACATTTTATTAAATTCCACTACATTTCGCACCATCATATCGTGATTAATTTGTAGACGTCCGTCATATTCGTACGCACCTATCTAATTTTTCGTTGGCATTCAACAAAACCAAAAACAAGGCTCCGATTCTCAAATTAGGTTCATTCGGGATCGAAACGATTTGTTTGAGATGCCGAATGAAGCCGAATTTAACCAACTGTTCCAATTCACTAAAATTACAGGAATGGAGTTTTTAAAGCACTTTACGAGACAAAATAACACCTGTTACGGTCCACAACAATGACCAATTTTTAACAACTTTGTTTCATGTCAGTGGTGTAACAAGACATGACCTGTTTGTGACAAAGCAGCTTCATTATGTTTGGGTGCTATTAATTCCTCGGGTATTTCATGGAATCGAATGCACAAATGTCCTTCGAGGCCAAAAATGCTGAACTCTTTTGGGTCTTCGCTGGTGTTTTGCCTACAATAAGTAATAAAATTTCAACTAACTACATTATCGTAAAGATTTTGGAGTACTTTACCTCTTTTATGAAATTTGTCGATGAATCAAAAACTTACCATCTTACCAATAATTCTTCCTCAATTTTGGTGAAATCTTTTCGACCTTTTGTGTTTATAGGTAGCATTAGTAACCTCCATAATGCAAAAATAAGTTATGTACATTACAAACAACAGCTACAATAATAATTATTTAAACTAAACACTTGTTGGTCATGTTCACAATTTGGCTTTGACAATTGACGAAAGCGGGGAATCCCCGCAAATACATCTTTGAATCCTTTGCAGTGTCGTCACATTGATATTTCATTAACAGTCGATTACGTGATGTGGATATGAGAATTAAATATCACAAAATAGTTTTGTGCAAAGCAAATAATAATTATATGACGCAATTATATGACCCAATTTATTAATTGCGTTGCACAAAACTATTTTGTGATATTTAATTCTCACATCCACATCACGTAATCGACTGTTAATGAAATATCAATGTGACGACACTGCACTTAACACTGGGTTAAAAGATGTATTTACGGGGAATCCCCGCCAAACTATCGTCAATTCGTCAATTGTCAAAGCCAAATTGTGAACATGATCAACAAGTGTTTATTTTAAGTTTAAATAATTATTATTGTAGCTGTTGTTTGTAATGTACATAACTTATTTTTGCATTATGGAGGTTACTAATAAATGCTACCTATAAACACAAAAGGTCGAAAAGATTTCACCAAAATTGAGGAAGAATTATTGGTAAGATGGTAAGTTTTTGATTCATCGACAAATTTCATAAAAGAGGTAAAGTACTCCAAAATCTTTACGATAATGTAGTTAGTTGAAATTTTATTACTTATTGTAGGCAAAACACCAGCGAAGACCCAAAAGAGTTCAGCATTATAGTTCAGTCTATAATATTATGCACAACCTTATATATAAACGTTATAGAGGCCATGGCACGTCTATCCAATAGAGAGTCAAAATTAAATTCCCTGAGAAGGCTGGTATATTCCATAAACCGCGGATAAACACCATGCTTTTTTAAATATAAATAGCGCAAAAATCGCTTTTGAACCCTCTCAATTTGCGATATGTACAATTTGTAATGCGGCGACCATATGATGGACCCATACTCAAGAACAGAACGAATAAATGATTCATATAATTTGACGTACGATTTAATGTTTCTAAAATCACATGAGTTTCTAATGATAAAACCAAGAGTTCGATTTGCCTTTTTAGTTATTTGCAAAATGTGCTCATTGAATGTTAATTTACTGTCATAAGTTATTCCCAAGTCCCTCGCACTAGAAACACTCTTTAATTCCTCCCCCCGCATGTCATACTTAAAATCAACAAAGCTAAACTTTCTTGTATACCTCATGAAGTAACATTTTTTTATATTGAAACTAAACAGATTTTGAGCCCCCCACTCCAAAATATTTTCGATATCACTTTGCAAAAGCAGACAGTAATATCTCTGATCTCTCTGTACATTTTGAAATCATCTGCAAACAGCTCTGTCTTTGAAAATCGTACAACATCAGGAAGATCATTCATTACACATAAAAACAGAAGAGGCCCCAAATTGGATCCCGGAGGCACCCCGGAGTAGACCCTAAACTCGGCAGATTTATGACCATTAAATACAACATACTGGGATCGGTCTTTCAGATAAGATATAAATAATTCCAGTAGCGGTCGGGACAAACCAAATCTACAAAGTTTCCTTAACAACACGTCATGATGGACCCTGTCAAAAGCCTTTGCCATGTCCGCATACACAACATCCACCTGGGAGTCATCATTGATCGCGAGTGATAAGTTTTGCGTGAAACACGCAAGGTTAGTGCAAACTGACCTGCGCGGCACAAACCCGTGCTGGCGGACAGACAATGTCGGAGCCACATGTGCGAACACTCTAGCATGAAGAACCATCTCAAAAACTTTACTTGGTACAGACAGAAGCGCCACAGGTCTGTAATTGGTTATGTCATTCTTGTCACCCGATTTGTAGATAGGACATACTTTAGTTAATTTCCAAACAGTTGGGAATCTGGAATCTCGTATAATAAAATTAAAAATCATTGTAAGAGGCTCAACAAAAAACTCAGATAAAGCTTTAAAAATATACGCCGGTATGCCGTCCGGACCAGTGGATCTTTTAGGCTTCAGTGTTTTAAGCACAACTTCAACTTCCTCACTTGTGACAGAACCTATACTCAACATCCGATTACCGTAAGCTACCGAATCACCATCGATACGGTAAGAAGCACCCTCCCGCCTGTACACAGAACGAAAATGCTCAGAATAAGCATCCACAATCTCCGAATCCGTCCCCAAAACCGAGTCGCCATACGACATGTGGCAATTATTAGAAGCAGAGTGACGCCGATTAGACTTAACATATGACCAAAATTGAGATGGATCCATCTGTAAACCGCTTTCCACCCCCCGAACATATTCAACATACGCGTCTCTTATACTGTTCTTAACTCTGTTCCGAAGCAGGGTATAATTAAGAACATCATTTACATTTTTGGTAGCTTTACATTTTAAACGATATCTATGCTTTTTTCTAATATCCAAAATTATACCCCGCGTAAACCATGGCGGATAGAGCCTCCTCCGACAAGATGTCTTGGGCACCGAATTCCGCAAAGCGGCATTCACCAACCTATAAAAAACATCTACAGCCTCGTCAGAATTCGAAGTCACACCAACCTCCCCCCAGTTCGTCCCACGCAAATCAGCGTACAACTTCAAGAAATCTGCCCTTCTAAAGTTAAACTGAGGCTCTTATTCGGTTCGGTATTCTTAACGGTTCTTATTCTGTATACACTGCTTTTATCGGAGGCTCTCATAAAAATCTTCCCGTCTCTCGTCCACAGGTGTTTTATATTTTTAGACCGCCTGAACTCTCGGGCTTTGAAAAACAAATAGCGGTTAGCCCGACTGAGGGATTCATTGACATATATCGGCTCTTCCAGCGCAGTGAGTGAAGCCAAACTGGCATCTAAACTTTTAGTTGACAGTGTACGCCTGGCTCTCACCGCCTTCAACATGTTGTTCTTATCAGACCTACGGACAAACTTGACCATAATTGCACTGGGTCGTGATGCATCCCTGGCCTTCAGACGATGACAAGCGTCGATGGATGTTGCATCGAACTGAATCCCAACTGCCTGAGTGATGAGCTGAACCGTCGTCAAGACATTCTCTTGCTGGGGCTCAGGAACTCCATTTATTTCCAAACAGTTCACAAGAGAGTACTGCTCACAGTCATTCAGTCTCGACTTCAGATCTTCGTTCTCTTTAGCCAAACAATCATTTTTCGACGCCAACTCAGCGACCACGCCCTCACTGTCTTTCACCTTCTTATCCTGCTTAGTTATGAGATCTTTAGTTCCTTGATTTCCTCAAGATATGACGGTAAGGAATCTCGGAAGGAGCCCTGTTCATTGCGTAGCTCCTTAATTTCGGATAGAATTCTCTCCAACATTGGTGTAAAGAGCTTCAACTTAGCAACTCAATATTATGTTTGAAAAAAATAAAGGAAAAGGCAAAGACAGAAAGAAAGAAATTCAGTGGTCAAATTCAGGGGCCCCGAAATCCTCCAACAATATTTTTTGTTTATCTGAAATTTAATTCCTAATTTTTTTACTTTGGTTTTGTGAAACATCTGTTTTGAGGACTCATTTTATTTCTAGAACCCCCTCAAAAATAAATGCGAACTTGTTTGTTCACAATTTTCTTTTAAATTATGAAGAGAAGGGGGTCTAAAATATTAGTTACCCCAGGTCTCGTATTTTCTCTGAAAGGCCCTAATCAATGCTAATTAATAGTTATGACTGGTATATCTAAACTGGTATACAAGGCGTTTTAAATGAACTCTCAACTCGGCACCATTGCTAACTTCCTTATTATTGGAACTACAAAGTTGGTTACATTATAGCAAATAAGCGCAACTTTTACCGCTGATTACGATAGTCCGTTCAAAAAAATAATTGAACATCGCATTTTTAAGATATTGATCTAGACGCTTGTTTTTTAATGAAACACCTGGTATATTTTACTAGTATTTCCGTTTGGAATACTTTTTTTCCCACCCTCTTTACATGGACGTTTCTATGCTCAACGCTCAAGCTCAATAGGTTGGTTTATTTGCCTACTTCGATCCTGGTACCTAAGTGTGATGTCAATAGAGCAGCAAGAGCAGAAAAAGTAGACAAAATTAGTGCAGGAGCGCAGGACGCAGGGCAACCAAACGCTTTAAGTTTGCTCGTTTTACTCCGAGCAGACAAATAAACAAGACATTAAGGTATTTGTCAAATGACGAACATTTGCTATTAGGAATTCGTCAAAATTCACATGTCTGTAGCCGACTTTTAGGTTATTAGATAGGTAGATTTTAAATAGCCATTTGAGTGCATTTATAACCTTGATATACCTACAATAATTAAAAATCTATTATATTTATTTTATTTTAATATATACATATTTGCACATAAGATATTATACTGCACATTTAATGAGTAATTTTGTAATTGTAATTACCATTTTAGTACGAGACCATTAATGATTAATGTGTGTATCTCGTATCTATATGATAAACCATACTAATATACTTTAATTAGTTCATTAAACATTCCCTACCTATACTTTAATGATATCCATTGCGACACAAATTTTCCATTATGATACAAATTTATAACTAATAGAAACGCGACTTTCAGCAATAAACTTTCAATGTCAACCATTACCATGAGCATCTGACAGACCTAAAATGTATTTTTTAGTTTTGCCAAGTCATAGTTATAATGATATGATGATACTGGGTGTAAGGTGGTTGTGTGGATAGTAGATACTGTTTACCTAGCTAATTTTTAAACTTTGTAGAAAAAATTGTGTACGCAATTCACATTTAATGGCTATTAAGACACTCACATTCATTATGACTTTTGCCTAGGGCCCATGTCATAATTATTATGCTCGTGTCTTAATAGCCATCATTAACCCTTTAACGACGAGTGACGTATATATTCGACAGAGCTTACATTGCCATAAGGACGAGTGTCGGATATATACGCCTTAAGGTTTTCTATGCTACCAAGGCTATTGTCGTAGCTTTCGAGTTTCTCTACAATGTACAAATGTACATGGCTTTAAAAGTAGTTTTGCTCGCTTGATACGCGTGCGCAGAGCTCCAAAAGTCGACAAGCGCCAATATTGGGGCCTCTTAACTTTTGTCGCCTTCTGTATTCGTGCCAAGCGTGCAAAAGAAATTTTGGACATATACCTATCGTCAAGAAACTCAAAAGCTACAACTTCTGTCATAACCAGTTTTCGTCCACCATTGATCGTTTTGTTGTAAAATCGAAAAAGCCGATTCCATCCCCAGAAGTGTCATTTTTGAAAATTTATAACTTTAGAACGTTTCTACGTCTCTGATAAGAAACTTCAATTTTAGTACTTTTACGTAGCAATTTTCAATTTTAATTGGAGATTAATACATGTCCATATGATACATGAGCACTATTAATTAGCAAATCGAAATATAACTCGTATATCGTATACGTCGTATACCCTTGCGAGTTGAGGTGATGATTTGTGCGTACCTCCATAAAAATGGATGTTTTAATTATGAAAAGAGCTAATAGTCCGGTCAATTTAGATATTCGAAGGTGCATAAAGTCCCAACAAGCTGAAAATCAGTAAAATTGTTCAAAACATAATTATAAATAAAATTTAAAAGTTCCCCATCATTCCCGTGTATGGAAAAAGTTTTATTCGAGGTCAAAGATATAAAAAATGAGTTTTTCGCGATTTTCAGCAAAACGGTAAGTATTATCATAAAAGTATTTTAGACAAAAATTGTAGATCATGAAATTATATATAAAAAGTGTATCAATACTTTTTTTCCTACGAGCCACCGTTTCTGAGATATAACGATTCAAAAAGCTGTTATCGTCCACTACCTCGTAGGTGGCGTGGAAACGTGTTAAATGAGTAAATCTGCGGCTACAAAAACGTCCTTAAAAAAATTGCACTGAAAACAATTACAATTTTAAAAATACGATTACAAAGATAAAGGACCACTTCTCCTTATACTATAATTTGAAATAATTCGTATGAGCCGTTTAATAGTTATTCGCCGTCAAACTCGAAGAACGCATTGCGAGTTAAATGAGTAAATCTACGGCTTCAAAAACGTCGCTTAAAAAAATTGCACTGAAATGATTGCAATTTTAAAAACACGATTACAAAGATAAAGGACCACTTCTCCTTGTGCTATAATTTGTAATTTGAAATAATTCGTATGAGCTGTTTAAAAGTCATTCGCCGTCAAACTCGAAGAACGCATTTCGAGTTAAATGAGTAAATTTGCGGCTACAAAAACGTCGCTTAAAAAAATTGCACTGAAACGATTGCAATTTTAAAAACACGGTTACAAAGATATAGAACCAGTTCTCCTTTTACTAAAATTTGAAATAATTCGCATGAGCCGTTTAAAAATTATTCGCCGTCAAACACGAAGAACCCATTTCGAGTTAAATGAGTAAATCTGCGGCTTCTAAAACGTCGCTTAAAGAAATTGCAATGAAACGATTATAATTTAAAAAACACGGTTACAAAGATAAACGACCACTTCTCCTTGTACCAAAATTTGAACTAATTCGTATCAGCCCTTTAAAAGTTATTACATAATATGCACACGTCTCCCCGCCACCTATGAGGTAGTGTACTGATGTATAATTTTAGAGAAACGCTAATAAAAACCCCCCTGTACAAAAATCTGCAGAAATGAATATGTGAATATTAATTTTGGAACAAGCAAAAACTTTTACAAAGAGTAACATTTTTTGATAAAATCACTAATAAGCAAAATCGCCCGTGTTCCACCTATCCCCGGACACACTGTATATAATATATAAATTAATATTTACTGCAATTTTACGCTCATCTTAGGTATTGCACTTAGGGGTTGATATTCCACCCTTGTAATTAAGATATCGGAAAACTGCTTTGGGCGCTTTGTTTAGACCATGAATTAGTATTTTTGTTCTAATTATGAAAGGTGTACATGAATAATTACTGCGTCTCTTTTCACGTTTCTGGTTCCGCACTGAAGAGTTGGAAATCCACCCTTGTAATTAAGATATCGCAAATTGCTTCTGGCATTTCATTTAGACCGTGGACTAGTATCTGTGTGCTAAATTTGAATATCGCAGATTAATATTTACTGCAATTTTACGCTTTTCTTAGGTATTGCACTTAGGGCTTGATATTCCACCCTTGTAATTAAGATATCGGAAAACTGCTTTGGGCGCTTTGTTAAGACCATGAATTGGAAAGATGGAAAATAGATTAAAAGCTTAAAAGATTGTAATTTTTTCATTTCTTTAAATATTTGCAGCACTAAGCACCATCTATTAGGAACTGAAACAACTAACTAAAATTTATTTTATTCTTTGGAATAGAAACCTGTAATTTTTAACTCTTAGTTTCTAATAAATGGCGCTGCAACATTGCAAGTTTTTATAAATTTTGATATTAATTTCTAACCTATTTGTTTTTAGAATTTGTTCCTATTAAAAAATCGAATAATACGGCTAAAGAAAGCCGAAAAATTAAGAACAAGTGGAATTAATGTACGACTTTGGTGTTAACACTCTAAGAAGGTCTAACCGTATCACTCGAGAAATGTAAAAGACGTATTTATTTCATTGTAAACATCTCTTTGAAAGGAAGAATAATATGAAGAACAGGTTAGCTCTAAGAACAGTATGAAGATTTTAAAGGTTGGTTTATTTGCTTTTCCGTGTAATCAATTTGGTTAAGAAGAACCGGGAGATGCAAGACGCAGATAAAATTTGTACTTTTGCCTAAAGGAAAAATGTAAAATTCGACGTGTTTGAAAAAATTAGCTTTACGCTCATCACTCATCTAAGTGTTTCTAAGTTGGTTATCGATCAGAATAGAACATCTCTATGTGATTTACTTCTATTAACGAGTTTTAAAGACTTTGTTACAACTTACAACTTTGGAAAAGTATTGGTTAGGTATTTTAAGTTTTTAAGTGTTTTATTATAATTATAATTTTGTAAATTAAAGTTCTTTCAGTTCGGTTCTTTAATAAATGCAAGAAGGTTGGTTTCTCAGTTTATACGAATGAGGAGAATAAATTTCCAAATTCCAATATGCGAGACATAAAATTGAACAGAAAATGAGGACTTTGCTAGTTAACTCCGCGATTAACCTAAATTCAACATAAATAACAACTAATTCTAAAATAAATTGAAATATATTTGACTCTAGAAAATTGATGGCTTAACTTGGACCAAGTGCCTACGAGCTAACCTAATTTAATCTACGCTAAGATTTAATCTTATATTCAGATCGTGGAGTTAACTCTGACTCCGCGATTATCTCGTTTATACAACTGCGCCTTGTTTAATTCCATTTATTTAGTAGTAAAAGTAAGAAATCTCTTAAGTTTAGACAGAAGAATTGAGAATATCCCAACAAGCTACGAAGCTACGTGAAGATTAACAACTATAGTTATGATTTAAACACACCTACACAAATACAGATGTTGAAGATGTTTTACAAGATAGTTTCGTTTTGAATTAATAGGAGACGAGCTTATTTGGAATATACCATAAAACAAGATTTCTGTTTGAAGATTTGTTAGTAGAAGATATTTGCTACTTGCATTACGTTTATATAGAATTCTATTTTTTTGTGTGTTAAAACTGAAAGCAAATATTTATTTGCTTTATTACTGGGTATCTAGCTGTTTAATGATAAATATCCTAAATTTCCAGATGAAGTGATAAATCAGAGGTTAGCTTTAGCGGCAGTGGTCAAAAAGATGTCACTTTTTTGGTTTTTGCCACAAAATTGAATAGTATATAGGTAGTTGTTTTAGGTACTAATACAAAATTGTGTGTATTTTCAATTTTGTAGCAAATTTTATCAGCTTTAATTTTGTACTGTCCGAATTTTAAGAGATGAGGTGACGTTCGATGTGCACTAGCTGTTTTAAACTCCACTCTAGCCAAAACAGCTGATGCCAGTGGCATATCGAAAGAGAAGGGGTACATTGTATAAGGCAGCTAAAGTTGGCACGGCTTTGACAGGCAATTTTTACCACCTCTTCTGTTACAATACTGCCAAAACCGTACCTCATCTCTTTAAATTCGGACAATATGTAGTCACGTTTCAGCTCTAACCCAGAGTTTCAAGATATTAGCGAAAAACCTAACACACTATTTGGCAACTGCTGCTAAAGCTCATTTCTGTTTTATCAGAATTTTTGGGATATTCATCAGAAGACACGTACAAAGAATTATGTGAAATTTCGAAACTATTGGATTTTTTCTTGAAGGTGCAACCCTTTAGAATATGACTATCAACTATAAATATTTTGTCCTGCACTTTTGATTGTTCTACAGGCGAGCCAATAGTTATAATGCAATGATCTTAATAATAATTGTTAAATCTTTGTAAGTAAATATGTAATACCTATAATATGATTTACTGTTAAACTACCCCTCTTATGAACAACTTGATTAGTAATTATTAATATTGTCAATTACAGGAGTAACAGTTTTGGTTTCAATGTTTTTCCTTTGTTATTGGTGACCAAATTGTTTATACATTAAAATTTATAAGTACAATAGTTTATTAATTAGTTAAAACTATTGTGCATTTTTTGTGCCATATTGGCCACTTTCTAAGCTTAAATAATGTGCAAGTGAACAATTTGTTAAAATTACTACTTTTTACGCCTAACACATAGGCACCACTTTGCACACTTCTCCCACTGCATACAAATTTTGTATTTTTGATAGAAATGTGCAGAGTGGGGTGGTCACATGATCAACAAAAGTTAATATAAGGCCGAGTTTCGGCAGTCGCTTAAAAGCTTATCAACGGTTGAAATCAGCTGCGAAGAGAAAATTTTATCTTTATTCGTGTGAAAAACGAACTTGCGTTTTTGAATTTTTTTTTGTTTGGAAGTTGTTTCTCGTATTACTCTCAACACTTCTACCAAATTTTAAGTCGATCACTTATTATTTAAATGCAACAGATTAAATTTAGTAATTAAGTTTCGCTTGTAATTTCTTTCAGAGGAATAATTGTAATTAATTTGTACTTAATTAAGTTTAATATTATTTTATAGAAATATTTTGATCTACGCCTATATTTGTTGTAGGTACCTACATATTTTACTGCTTAACGTTCAACATATTAATTACTGTAGATATCGAATATGAAATAAAAACTAATTAACTCGTGTATTTGATTTTTAATTAAAACCTTTAACCCTAATGAGCATAGCAGAACAAGAAGCTGTAGACCAAGAGTCGAGAAGTAATACCCAATAATTCTCCAAACTACCCCTAAATTTACGTTATACGTTCTTAAAGTTACACACTTTAAGAAAGACTTATTTTTGAGGGGTAGGGGTAATTTTAATTAGTGGGTCTTATTTATCGAACCTTGGACTACCCTCATGTAAAATTTCAACTCTTTATGTCCTCCGGTTCAAAAGTAGGATGCTAAAATCGCCTTATTTTGCCATAAAAAACGTAAACAAACTACTAAAAGTCGATACAAATTGGTGTACGATCCAAATGATACATTAGGAGAGCAGAAGGTCTATAAGATCGTCGAAATAAATTTAGATTGCTAAATTTTACGTAACGTTATTGCATATACGATAAGCGAATACGATGTTAAATTTATTTACTTATTTTTCTACTAATTTAAATTTATTTCGACGATCTTATAGACCTTCTGCTCTCCTAATGCATCATTTGGATCGTACACCAATTTGTATCGACTTTTAGTAGTTTGTTTACGTTTTTTATGGCAAAATAAGTAGATTTTGCCATCGTACTTTTGAA
Organism: Malthinus flaveolus; assembly: GCA_950108345.1. Taxonomy (NCBI): domain Eukaryota; kingdom Metazoa; phylum Arthropoda; class Insecta; order Coleoptera; family Cantharidae; genus Malthinus; species Malthinus flaveolus. Next base: position 5,842,890 of record OX467285.1, read on the forward strand.
CCGCAGGAAATAGAGGGTTGAAATTTTACATGAGGGTAGTCCAAGGGTCGACAAATAATACCCTTTAATCAAAATTTCCCCATCTACCCTTAAAGTGACAGTACTCTTTCTTAAAGTACAGCACTTTAAAATTACTTTTTAATTTGCTTTTATTTATAATTTAGGGGTAGTTTTGAGAATTTTAATTAGTGGGTATTATTTGTTGACCCTTGGACTACCCTCATGTAAAATTTCAACCCTCTATGTCCTCTGGTTCAAAAGTACTATTCCAAAATCGCCTTATTTTGCCATAAAAAACGTAAACAAACTACTAAAAGTCGATAAAAATTGGTGTACGATCCAAATGATACATTAGGAGAGCAGAAGGTCTATAAGATCGCCGAAATAAATTTAAATTAATAGAAAAATAAGTAAATAAATTTAACATCGTATTCGCTTATCGTATATGCAATAACGTTACGTAAAATTTAGCAATTTAAATTTATTTCGTCGATCTTATAGACCTTCTGCTCTCCTAATACATCAATTGGTTTGCACACCAATTTTGATCGACTTTTAGTAGTTTGTTTACGTTTTTTATGGCAAAATAATGAGATTTTGGCATCGTACTTTTAAACCGGAGGACATAGAGGGTTGAAATTTTACATGAGGGTAGTCCTTGGGTCAACAAATAATACCCTCTAATCAAAATGTTACCATCTACCCTTAAAGTGGCAGTACTCCTTCTTAAAGTACAGCACTTTAAAATTACTTTTTAATTTGCTTTTATTTATAATTTAGGGGTAGTTTTGAGAATTTTAATTAGTGGGTATTATTTGTTGACCCTTGGACTACCCTCATGTAAAATTTCAACCCTCTAAGTCCTCTGGTTCAAAAGTACTATGTCAAAATCGCCTTATTTTGCCATAAAAACGTAAACAAACTACTAAAAGTCGATAAAAATCGGTGTGCAAACCAATTGATGTATTAGGAGAGCAGAAGGTCTATAAGATCGCCGAAATAAAGTTAAATTAATACAAAAATAAATAAATAAATTTAACATCGTATTCGCTTATCGTATATGCAATAACGTTACGTAAAATTTAGCAATTTAAAATTATTTCGACGATCTTATAGACCTTCTGCTCTCCTAATACATCAATTGGTTTGCACACCGATTTTTATCGACTTTTAGTAGTTTGTTTACGTTTTTTATGGCAAAATAAGGCGATTTTGGCATCGTACTTTTGAACCAGAAGACATAGAGGGTTGAAATTTTACATGAGGGTAGTCCAAGAGTCAACAAATAATACCCACTAATTAATATTCTAAAAACTACTCCTAAATTATAAATAAAAGCAAAATAAAAAGTAATTTTAAAGTGCTGTACTTTAAGAAGGAGTACTGTCACTTTAAGGGTAGATGGGAAAATTTTGATTAAAGGGTATTATTTGTTGACTCAAGGACTACCCTCATATAAAATTTCAACCCTCTATGTCCCCCGGTTCAAAAGTATGATGCCAAAATCTCCTTATTTTGTCACAAAAAACGTAAACAAACTACTAAAAGTTTCGACGATATTTTTCTATGCTCATTACTCATTAGGGTTAAAGGTTTTAATTAAAAATCAAATACACGAGTTAATTAGTTTTTATTTCATATTCGATATCTACAGTAATTAATATGTTGAACGTTAAGCAGTAAAATATGTAGGTACCTACAACAAATATAGGCGTAGATCAAAATATTTCTATAAAATAATATTAAACTTAATTAAGTACAAATTAATTACAATTATTCCTCTGAAAGAAATTACAAGCGAAACTTAATTACTAAATTTAATCTGTTGCATTTAAATAATAAGCGATTGACTTAAAATTTGGTAGAAGTGTTGAGAGTAGTACGAGAAACAACTTCCAATCAAAAAAAAATTTCAAAAACGCAAGTTCGTTTTTCACACGAGTAAAGATAAAATTTTCTCTTCGAAGCTGATTCGAAGCGTTGATAAGCTTTTAAGCGACTGCCGAAACTCGGCCTTATATTAACTTTTGTTGATCATGTGACCCCCCCACTCTGCACATTTCTATCAAAAATACAAAATTTGTATGCAGTGGGAGAAGTGTGCAAAGTGGTGCCTATGTGTTAGGCGTAAAAAGTAGTAATTTTACCAAATTGTTCACTTGCACATTATTTAAGCTTAGAAAGTGGCCAATATGGCACAAAAAAAATGCACAATAGTTTTAACTAATTAATAAACTATTGTACTTATAAATTTTAATGTATAAACAATTTGGTCACCAATAACAAAGGAAAAACATTGAAACCAAAACTGTTACTCCTGTAATTGACAATATTAATAATTACTAATAAAGTTGTTCATAAGAGGGGTAGTTTAACAGTAAATTATATTATAGGTATTACATATTTACTTACAAAGATTTAACAATTATTATTAAGATCATTGCATTATAACTATTGGCTCGCCTGTAGAACAATTAAAAGTGCAGGACAAAATATTTATAGTTGATAGTCATATTTTAAAGGGTTGCACCTTCAAGAAAAAATCCAATAGTTTCGAAATTTCACATAATTCTTTGTAGGTGTCTAAAATCCTATCCTATCCTAAAAATTCTGATAAAACAGAAATGAGCTTTAGCGGCAGTTGCCAAATAGAGTGTTAGGTTTTTCGCTAATATCTTGAAACTCTGGGTTAGAGCTGAAACGTGACTGCGTACAAAATTAAAGCTGATAAAATTTGCTACAAAATTGAAAATACACATAATTTTGTATTAGTACCTAAAACAACTACCTACGACTATTCAATTTTGTGGCAAAAACCAAAAAAGTGACATCTCTTTGGCCACTGCCGCTAAAGCTAACCTGTGATTTATTACTTCATCGGGTAATTTAGGATATTTATCATTAAACAGCTAGATACCCAGTAATAAAGCAAATAAATATTTGCTTTCAGTTTTAACACACAAAAAAATAGAATTCTATATAAACGTAATGCAAGTAGCAAATATCTTCTACTAACAAATCTTCAAACAGAAATCTTGTTTTACGGTATATTCCAAATAAGCTCTCCTTTTTATACTGCATATTATCCTTAATCGCATTGTTAGGATCCAAACCAGTTTTTCCAATGCTCTTTAGCGAATTAGGAAAATTTCAAGTAAACATTCCTACATTTAGGACATAAAGGATTCCAGTTTGTTGTTACAAACGTAATCTAAAAAGCGCAATTAAAATACATTCTTTTTTAAAATAACTTTTCTTACCATTTCTAATTATTGCCAGCAAATAATTAAAGTAAACGTTCTTCGGTAAGTCACAACCATTAATATTCAAATAGTCACATCATTTAGAATTCTTATTTCCAAAACAAGAAAAGCATACGATATTATAGTGAACTCAAATGGCCACATTGCTTTAGACCCAAACAAGAGTCGGCGGTCATAAATTAAAATAACTCTTCGATAAATTGCTATAATTTAACACTTTCGCGGCCAGGGCGGTCACTACCGACCGCTGCTATGATGTTCCGTACAGGCCACTGGACACAGGCCACAGGTCACTGGTGACCGCCATCGCCTGTACGGGTAGTAGGGTAATAGTAGATGTAGGGTAGGGTTTGAGCATTTTTTCAAATTGTAGCTTGGCCGCGAAAGTGTTAACTTTTGTACATTTTCGGATTATTAAAAAAATTTGAGATTATATTTACCCCTTTAAATAAAAGTCGTCTCCTATTAATTCTAAACAAAACTATCTTGTAAAACATCTTCAACATCTGTATTTGCGTAGGTGTGTTTAAATCATAACTATAGTTGTTAATCTTCAGGTAGCTTCGTAGCTTGTTGAGATATTCTCAATTCTTCTGTCTAAACTTAGAGATTTCTTACTTTTACTACTAAATTAACTAAGTTGTATAAACGAGATAATCGCGGAGTCAGAGTTAACTCCACGATCTGAATAAAAGATTAAATCTTAGCGTAGATTAAATTAGGTTAGCTCGTAGGCACTTGGTCCAATTCTGTTCAATTTTACGTCTCGCATATTGGAATTTCAAAATTTATTCTCCTCGTTCGTACAAACTGAGAAACCAACCTTCTTGCATTTATTAAAGAACCGAACTGAAAGAACTTTAATTTACAAAATTATAATTATAATAAAACACTTAAAAAACCTTACCAATCCTTTTCCAAAGTTGTATGTTGTAACAAAGTCTTTAAAACTCTTTAATAAAAGTAAATCGCATAGAGATGTTCTATTCTGATCAATAACCAACTTAGAAACACTTAGATGAGTGATGAGCAATAAGATCGTAAAGGTAATTTTTTCAAACACGTCGAATTTTACATTTTTCCTTTAGGCGAAAGTACAAATTTTATCTGCGTCTCGCATCTCCCGATTCTTCTTAACCGAATTGATTACACGGAAAAGCTAATAAACCAACCTTTAAAATCTTCATACTGTTCTTAGAGCTAACCTGTTCTGCATAATTATTATTCGTCCTTTCGAAGAGATGTTTACAATGAAATAAATACGTCTTTTACATTTCTCGAGTGATACGGTTAGACCTTCTTAGAGTGTTAACACCAAAGTCGTACATTAATTCCACTTCTTTTTAATTTTTGGGCTTTCTTTAGCCGTATTATTCGATTTTTTAATAGGAAAAAATTTTGGAAACAAATAGGTTAGAAATATCGAAATTTGTAAAAACTTGCAATGTGGCAGCGCCATCTATTAGGAACTGAAGCAACTGTTTTAAAGAATAAAATAAATTTTAGTTAGTTGCTTCAGTTCCTAATAGATGGTGCTTGGTGATGCAAATATTTAAAGAAATGAAAAAATTACAATCTTTTATATTCCATCCATAGGTATGGATACGACCACCTTATTATTAAAATAATTATAACCTAAATAATGCATTCTAACTACCATATCAGTGTCGGTTCTAAATTCATAAATGAAACATAATGCCTCGCAGAAATATATAAGATTTAGTTTCGTATTTCTCTCAGATTTGATCCTCTAAGGTCGAAAACTTGGATTTATCATTATGTCTTCATCCTATACAACATAACAAAACAATCATATCTACCCCATTTGAGGCTAGGTGACAAAATTACTAAACTCGTATCTCGATTTATCGAGAAAGCAGGATAGAATTTGGCAATGAGAACCTATGAGCTAACTCTTAAGATAAGGCGAGATTAGTAGCGTAGTAGTGATTAGTTAACATCATCTCAATCCACTCAGTCCGTAAGTTCCTGCTTTCAGAAAATATGAGGAGACGGGAAATAGAACGAGACAATAAAAGACGCTTTAAGGGAACACTATTTATTTTTAAATTGAAATAAACAAAGTTTTTAAACAGAGTTAGTGTTACAAGTATGCCAATAATATGTTTGAAGATTTTAGATTTTCTCAAGATTAAATATAAAATCTGTCACGATACCATAAGCAATTCTTCATAATTAAGCAACTGTTTCGAGCTTTTATTTTTTAAAGAAAAAACACTGTTACAAGTTACGAATGTACCAACAACTCGACAGGATCAACATCGCACATTTTTTCATTAAATTTACCGAATTCATAATTTTTAAACATTAAGGCATTAAAGCAATTTTTTGGACTGTGCACTAAATAAAAATTATAAAAATTTGATACGTTCAACATTAATATAATCCACAAATCCTGAGCTAAAATACCTGAGCTACATTCTTCTCTTTTTTTTTTCTCTGAAAGAATTACAAGACGTTGCAAAAATTATGAAATTAATTTATGGGCTAGTAAATGAAGTTGGGTTTGGTCCTCGAACGGCTCTCGTAAGTGAATAATTTAAAAATTGAAGGCGCACATTCGAGGGCCAACTAACTTTAATTTCTAGCGATTAATGAACAAACAGAAAATAATGGCACACTTACACAAGAATTTTGCCTATTACTATTAGAAAATCTATAGTACTGTTATACAAATAGCATTCTCGAGGTAAATTTTAAACTTAAATTACTGGTACCCAAAAAAATGAACAACAAATTTTTTTTTTTTTATAGAAACATATTTAATTATTGAGGTAGTTTATTCTCGGATCGGATAACAAGACACGCACCGAGGCGGTTTTGTGGGGTTATCCGATGCCAAGGTGTTAAATCTACTACGGCTGGTTTGCACGTCAGTCTCCATCCAGCAACGTGTGTGCATTCTAAACTATACGTTCGAAAAAGAAAATACACAAATACAAATAAAAAACACAGTAATAATAATTTTACCAGTTGAATTTAACATGTACTATAACTATTGATATAATTTTTTTTGATTTCATGTACACCCATTATAACATTATTTAAGCTATTGTAATAATTACAAATTTGCATTTATGGTTTTCTTTTTTTTTGTTTTGAATAATAATATTTTTCTACCAACTTATATTGAATTAACCACCAAATGCAATTTTAACTATAACTATTTTTTTTTAATATTTCCCCGTATTGTGAATATATTTGAAATGGCGGCGGCGATTAAAATAAACACGCGAGCGGCAGATTTAAACAAAAAGCGGTCAACAATAATTTACAGGCGGCTCGGGGGGAATTCGACACGAAAAAAGCGCGCGCCACTTTAAATGGAAAAAAGCAGCGCCCTCAGGCGCTTAACTAAGCCGACGTTTAAATAGTAAACATTTTGTTTTTTTTTTAAGAAAAAGCGCTAATAGATTGTTACCGCAAAATAATTTTTTCCTCAAAAAATACGCGACGCATATTTTTGACTCAAATAATGCCCATAAATTTTGAATTGGTACAAATCTATCGTTCGAAATTTCAAAAGTTATTCACAACAACAGGTATCGGTTAGGCACTATTTATAAGATTAACATATGCAATTATGTAGTATCTGGGAAGATACAAAAAAGTTTTTTTAGCAGCAGTTACCTAACAACCAACGTAAGTACGTTTTGAAGTGTCGTGGTTGAGGATTGGCTCTAAATTTGTTTTTTTTCAAATTAACGTTCGACCTGTACCCTCATATCTGTGCTTACAGAATTACAAAAGTGCGTGGGGCGGGGCGGGGTCAGGTTCTAACATACGGGATAAGCTCTGTACACTGTTGTAGATGATTAGTGGTCGCTAAGATTTAAAAAAATGGAATCGAAATTATGTTGAAGGACCAAGAACGGAGCATAGATAGTTTAGAATTTCGTTTAAATCGGTTTACATTGTAGCGGGGAAGGGGGAGTCGATTTACAATCGATATGGATTATTTTAGATGTCGAGTCTAGAAATTCCAAATAGGTTGTTTTTTTTGATAGTTTTAAAATGTGGATTTAGCCAAAATCTCATAGGGCGTAAGAATCTTCGCTTATACCTACGGTCTATGGTAAGTTGACTAGTGTTAGATTTTTGTTGGTCAAAATTTTAGACACTTATGTGAAATAAATGGATTGTTCTAAGCTTATCATATGATTACGAGTTTCTCTTTTTTGGTTGAATTTAGAACTATCTTTTTGTACTTGTCGATTCTTTTAAATTTGTACGATATTTGAGTGATTAGTGTCCGAAATAAAGTACAATTTGTTTGCGTGTAAACGAGTTTCTGTGTGTACGTTGTTAGTAAGTGCTATAATGTTGACGTCAGCGCAGTCTGCCCGGTGTATAAATACATGTACCCTTGAAAAATTTTTTTAAATTTTTTCTACAAATAAATGCAGCTCTCTGGTAACATTTCGCACTTTGGCACACGTTAAAAAATCTGTACAAATAATTTAATCCTTTTTTTATAAATAAATATATATTATAATATAATACGGGGTGATTAGCTTAAGCGCTATAGGCCAGTTTAGTTTACAAGACTCAAAAGGTTAACTAACCTTCATCGCTACTCCCCACCGACACAAAATTGTCTAAAAAATCTCCAACTTCTTTGTTATAGATAACACAAAAAAATGTTTAGTATAACAATTGTAGAACACTAAACGGCCTACATTATAGAATTAATTTGAACTATACAGAGTGTCTCAGAAAAACGAGACACGACGTAAAGAGCATTTTACTAACACTCTCCACCTTGTATATTTTTAGCCATTTCCAACCGGCAGTAAATTTGCTTTACAATAGTACAAAATTTTTAATGCGACGTTGCCGAATTATTCGCCAAATTGTAAATTTAAAAAAACAGGTGGTGGTGGTGGTATAATGCCATTGCTAATTAAATAGTTCTGATTATTAAAAGCTAATGTTTTTTGTGGATGGACTACAGCAAATACTGATGATCACATAGCAAAATCAAAAGTGGTATTAATCAGTATCACAATTGTACGGAATGGCGTAATAAAATACAGGGTGTTCCATTTGAAAAAGTGACGTAGAAAACTGTTAAGTTGACACTCGCTTCGCAAACACTCTGTATAATGAAACAAAGTTTTGCTAGGTGTAGTCTGTATAAACACTCATTGACATTGCAACCACAAAGTTCTAAATCGTAACCTGTTTTTTCGAAATTTTGTGAATAATTTGGCAACGCTGCTTTCGAACTTTATGCTTCTTCAGAGCAAATTTTCTACGCAACTAAATTAGCTAAGAATATACAGTGGTATAGTTAAACAAAATTACTTTACACCTTCTTGTTTTAAAAAAGTATCTTGAATAGCGTAGTCGTCTAGTATTCTGTGACTTTTATACATAATATTTTCTTGCGCTATCTATAAAGAAGGACTAATCTGACAGACGCCGTATAAAAGAAAACCGTTGAAACTTTCCCTTTCCGATAAATAAAAAATTGACTAAGAAAGATCTAAAGCGCTTAAATAAATGACCCGGTATATCCATTTTTTTCACAATCTCTAAATAGCAACAATTTTGCTACTTAAGTTTTAAATTTTTTTAAAAATCTAACAAAAAATATCCTCCCCAACAAACAATTTTATCAAAAATAATTTTTTTACAAGATGCCGGCATACTCCCGGCCGATCCGTTAAGCCGGATCCTATCTATACCTCCCGATTTTGTACTATCAGGGCACGACCAACCTTGACACAAGGTAGGAAGGCCAAGTAAGGCTACGCCTTACACGTCTTATCTGGTAGTATTTTGTAACAATCACAGCTCTTTGTAGACACGTCGCGTACGCCTTGTAAACAAATAATAATTAGTCAAAGCGAGGTGTCTACAAAAATGAAACATTTTTTTAACAATCTCCTAACAAATAATGTAATAGTTAAAAAATGTCTTCTTCACATTCACACCGTCGACGACGTAACAACTAAAGTCGCACTGCAAATTTGTAATAGTCTCTCCGTTTAAGATGCAGTTAACTGTCGTTTTAACGAAAGTTTTTGTTTTCTTTTAATTTATACACATTCACACTCGATAAGTTAACAACAGCCACATTAATTCAAGTATGAGAAGCAGAAAGCCTAACTCCTGTCCATGTCGTCTGAGCTTCCGCTAGAGCTTTGTGTGTCGTCTGTAAATTATTTATTAAAGGTGACCTAAGAAATAACGAATTGTAAATAAACCGTCTTCTCTTCTTCTTACAAATCCATTACATCTTTGGTTTGGTTCTATCAGATTAAAAATTATGCACCATAAGATTGTGTAATATAAAATCTGTTTAAAAAAACTGAGGTTCTATGGTTGGTTTCTGTATACATACGGAAATTTATCTATGGTAATTTTTTTAATGTGTATTTTGATTTCATGAGGTAGATTTGTAGTGTAGCACGTTATAGTTTAAGATACCCATTATTATTACAGTCCCGTCTCTTAACTTTCCACTATATTTTAACAAATTTAAAGATTCTATCGATACCGAAAAAATCAAACAAAAAATTTAACAACACTTTCCTTTAAATCTTAATTAAACGATAATAAATATTTATTAAAAATTCCCCTTCTCGTTCTTCTTCTTCTTTAACGAAACGAAATTGAAACATTATTATTATTACTACTTAATATTTTTAAAAAAACCTTTGCTTTAAAAAAATGCACTTATCCGAGGTATATATTTAATTGGCTTGATGAGGTAAATGCGGTACGCTCAGAGAATTTTAACGCTCACACTTGATAACGGCCGCAAAAACGTTGATACTGCACTAGTGGAAGGCCTCGAGATGTTATATACAATAATAAGGTACGCAAAAACGCTTGTATGAGGCAGTGGACAGTTTGGTTCCGTTATGGTTGAGGTTGTGGAGGTGCTTCTGATTGTTCTCCATGTTCTTTCGACGATGGTCTAGTACGTTGTCTACCTTGTGGAGGAGCCACCGATTGAAGCACCATCGCACGGATACGACGTTGTGCAGACTAAAATAACAACAACATAATTAATTACTCAAATCGGAACTATACACCTATACAGGGTGTGTTTAGATCTCTGAGTCGTTATAATTAGTATATCGAATTCTGTTCGAAATACAAAAAAATGTCTGTAACGAAACTTTCTCATCTCAAAATATTTTTGAATGTACAGTGTGTACTGCTGAAGCGCTACAATAACCTGGATGTGCCCACCCATGAGGCATACGAACGCTTAGAGTCTGATTTACAGCAGTAGTAGTGATCAGCCTTAGGGTTGGGAGCGAAAATTTATGGCACATAGCCCTGTATTAGCAGAACTAAGTTTAGCACTTGGCATATATCCATCAGCCTTCCATCACCTAAGTAACGCTTTTACAGTACACCCTCTATATTTATTATTTTTTACTAGGCCATCTCGAGATAAGAAAGTTTTATTGAGGACTAGTATTGAGTATTATCCACAGAACTCAATGTAACTATAAAGGTTCATCAATCTCAAGTTCTTCTGTACCTACAACCAGACAACCAGTACAACCTACACATCACAAAATCCAGTGTCTAAAAAGCTTTTCCATAATTTAAACAAAATTTGATACAATAAAAGTCCAGGTAGTTTTGCTCATTTTTATTAGCAGAATCTTAACTAAGCTAAGAGCATAAAGAACCTCATTGGATGGGCGATTTACTCGTTGCAGAGAGGTATGGAAGTTCAGTGCATAAACTCGTGGTCGAGCACCTTTTAATGCATCGAGGACCTTTCTGTGGTTTGTTTTTCCCTTCCGGGAAGTCACACCTTACATTATAATCCAATAACAATTTTACTTTATTATCTAGCTCTTCTTATACCACGAGCACCAAAAAGCTAATGATCGGCTGAAAATTTTGAAACTTATCAGCGTCCTCTGGGCAACACAAAAATATTCTCTCAAGTCTCGTATTCGTGTTTTTGGGACACAAAGTACGAATTACAATATACGATAATTTAAGCCTATCGTGCAATAGAAGAAGTAAATCAATTATGCTGAGGTTATGGTCAGAAATAGAAGTCGAGAGTAGTATGTTATGAAGTTACGTTAGCTCTACGTTTACTACGAGATGCCCCAATTTGTGTATAAAACGTCGTGAAGCACTCATGAGATTTTTCTGAACTATCATCTTTCATTTGAGACTAACTTACGACGGATAAAACGTTCATGTTGTAAGGGGGGTCTAAGCCTAAAAGTAGTCCGAACGTGAGAATGTTATTCAAGGGTTCTTATGGAATTAATGGGGAAATTTTCAACAGCACCTACTTAGGAAAAATCCAAAATATTTAAGCTAAGTCGTCTTTCGAGAAAGCTCCTGCCCGAATGCAAGAGACTTTACTATAGTTTTTAATATATTATAATACAAAGCCTTAACACTCATTGATACAGTCAACAACTCTAATAGAAGGAGAAACCACGAAAGATGGGGTGGGGCTTCATATGAGCCTAAATAATATTCTGGATAAGCTTAAAAATATAGCATAGAGACAACTTTAAATTGATGCGTTCCATTTACAACTAAGAAAGAGCTCTGCCCACCAGTCTCAATTATTAACAAACTCGGAGTGACTCGAACTAAAGGAGCATTATGTTTTGGTGTTCATTTGGATAGAAGGCTCACGTGTCCAAGCAATTTAACCAGATATATTGGGTTGTAGCGACTCAAGACTAACGTCAGCACGCATTAAATACAAGGAAATTTCAAGGATCGAGATAATTTAGTGGCGCGACTCAGTGGAGACTCGTGCTCGATCTCTATTCGAGGCCCGTTTCCCTTGGATAATCAGCGCATCTCGGGCGTCTACTGTCTACGACCACCTAACGCGTGTAAAGGAGTCATTGATTCATAGCATGACCAACCACCCTGTACACGGCGCCCAACTATGTAAATGCCTCCATCAAGAACTAAATATTCGCCTTTAGATGCAAATCTTGTATAAACTGGCTAAGCCTTATAAATAGGTTTTAGAAGATGAGTTATTTCTAGTCTCTTTCACACACACTGTATAATCGATAAATAAATAAATATGTATTAGTACTTACTTGAACACTAAAAAAGGGTCCAATGATATGAACTGTAGTTTCATCTTCCTGAGAAGAAGCACCTTGTTCGGGTAATTTTATAACACTTCCTGTAACTCTCTGTAATTCACGCACATTTTGTCCGCCTTTTCCAATAATACGACCAACTTGCGAACTAGGAACCATGATTTCTACAGTCAGTCTTACGTCATCCGCACCTGCCACAAAACCTTCCTCACGCATTTTTTCAAATATTAAATACTGAGCCTAAAAGTTTTAAAAAATTACTCACGGGAAGTTAACAAAAAAAATTAAATTACCTTCCACTGCGCTTCGGGCGATCCTACAATAGTTACTTTACGTTCTGTTTGAGTGTCTTGTGGTTTGGTTTCGTCTAATGGAGCGATTTTGACTGAAGCACCCGAGAAGCGTATGATATTGCGTATGTGCGAACCTTTAGTACCGATGATGGCTCCCACCGCGTTGTTTGGAATATACAGGAAAGTCGTCTCTTGAGTATCGCCAGCGTTCGACGGTGCTCCGGCAGGATACATTCCGGGGTAGGGCGCCTGACCTACAGGTGGATACACACTTCTTGAACCATATCCGATTCCTATAATATACAACAACTCGTGTATTGTATATAATGGGATTTCGAAATTTTATACACAAAGCGAGACGTTTTAAAAAAAATTTATTGACTTTAGGTGCAATTTGTGCACTTTGAAAATTGAAGTCTCCCAATGCATATTTTATACAATTTGAAGAAAATTAAAATGAGCTCACCTGCAGTAGCCATCATTGCCATGGGATGTAATCCGGGGAACATCATTGTTTGAGGAGCCATAGCTTGTAAGTCGTTTTCGTAACTTTGTCTTAATTTCGAACTAATTTGAGCTTCGGCTTTGCTCATATTTTCGATTGTACCCTTAACAGTAATAATACGTTCCAAATTAAATGAATTGATGTCGTTGATGCTCGATACGGTAATTTTTGTTTCAGTTTCTTGCATGATTCGTTTGATTGTGTTGCCTCCTTTTCCAATTATGCGGCCGATTAAATTATTGTGAGCAAGTATTTTTAATGATATTTCGCTAAAAACGCAAAGGAAAATAATAACCAATTATTATTTCGAAAGGTGAGAAACTAACCCTTTATTAGTGTTATTGGCCTCTTGCTGCATGACTTCTAAAATGCGCTTACAAGCGTTCGTGCAATTTTCGGGATTGCCATAAATTGTAATTGCCTTTTCTAAGGATCCTACGTTATCTTTACGATGTACGTCTACTCGCGCTCTCGTTTGTTGTGTAATCTGTCTAATCGTCGAGCCCTGACGTCCAATTATGGCTCCCACCTGTTGGTAGAAATTATTTTAATTAAAAAAAAATTAATTTACCAAAAAAAACTAACCATATCGCTTTGTACAAGAATGCGTAAAGGAAAATCTGTTTGGCGATTCTGGCCGGGAAGGTTACCGAAGGGAGCACCGCCGGGCAATCTGGGACCCCGTCGGTTTCCCCTTTTTTCGGATAACTCCACTTTGATTTGATTGCCATCCACATGAAGTCCATTCAGATGACCTACAGCCCTAAAAAATAAAATTCATCAATAAATCGAACATCATAAATTGGTTTAAATTATTATAAAAGAGGAGGGGAAAATTATTAGGAACAGTCAATATTACACTCCTTCGGTCCCTACTCCCTACAAGTTGGCTTCTGATGTCAGATTTCAGGAATATAGGATTACATTATAGGACATTCCTTCAAGAAATCGACATAAAGACTCAAGAACAGATTTCACTAATGAAAAAGTATAAATCTCCTCTGCAAAATTTTTTTAAGTGTTTAAGCGACTTAAACACAAAGCTTGTTAGCTTCCTCTTTTCGACAAGAAGTCTCTTTGGAGATGAAATAGTTTACACATTTACTAATAAAGATTATTTGGGGCGGAATCTATTTGAGAGATTCAAATTGTTTCGGAAATCAAACATCCGTGAAACGGCGGTTCAAATTGAAATTTTGCACGAGCAATTTTAAATCCTAAATTAAACGCACAATTCAAAACATTTATGAGTTTTGCGAACTGCCTTAGTGTAGAAAATCGAGAGATCAACGCCAATGCAACTTTTTTCGATTAAATTTAAAATAATGAAATTATTAGTACTTTGTATACATGTACGAAATTTAGATGAAATCGGTATCTGGTGGTAAATTTAAAATAATGGACTTTGGAAAAGACTACAAGCAATTCTGAAACTTCCTGTATACATTCAAAGCATTTTAAATATTAAGGACTATTTTAACCATTTGATAAAGCAGATTTAATTTCGAGTACAAAAAGAATGTATGCACTCAGCTAATCAATTTTTTTTCGATTTTTTCGTAATTTTTGGTCGCCTTTGACACCTAACTATGTAATTTAAAAAAGAAGGGTTTAATTAGTTCGAATCCAATTATTACAGTTTTATGGAGCTGCACCTATATGTTAAGTACTACTAACTATTACATACAGCTCTGACCTCTACTACACTTAACAAGCCTTTTTTGGTTGCAAAAAGGATTAAAAGTATTTTTTTGGCCAATAATTCAAACTATTGTAAACTAAATTATTATTTATAAGCTGCAGTAATCAGGATTAAAAAGTGTCGATATACCGCACATTTTAGCATAAATATTTCGATTGATCAGTGAATTTATAGATTAGTTGCAATACGTGAATACGAAGTCTAACGTTTTTAATGATACATTCATTTAAGTTTTCTCACGTAAATAAACAGGAGCAGGAAGCGCCCAGTATAATTTGTAATAAAACCATTCGCAATCAAAAAATATCGATAATCCCAACACATTCGATGGGAATAAAATCGAATTCATTATCCACTAGCTACTAAACGAAAAATACGATTTTTCTCGTTTTTTATAAATAACGCCCCGCTTTGGCATATTTCGATTCCTCACATAGGAAGCTTCAAAACAAGTAAAGCCTTTAGCGAGACTTGTTTTGATGTTGGGCCTTTGTAACCTTAATAAGAATTATATATTTAAATCTCTCGGATTTCCCTGATTTTGGTACATTATTCCTTGATATTTCCTCTCTCATCACTACTTCCAGTTGGTTAGTACCCTTCCATGGCCCAGAGAGCCAATTACGCGGACATGGGAATCGTTTGGATAGTTAGTCTATTTTGAAATCCCATAGAGATACCGAGACTATGCTAAAACTATAAAACATGGAACGATGAGTAGGTAATGCAACTCGTCCCTATACAATACGTTCGATACTTCTGACTGATATATTTTTCCACCACAACTGAGACGTCAAATGCCTAAAAAACTGCTCTCCTACGTCCTCACTTTGCAAGGCATACCTCGCGTGAATATTATCTGCTAGCCTCTAAACTAGACAGAAGGGAACTAGACTATTAGTAATTGCAGGGACACTCACGAAACACTTACAAACTAAATAAACACCTCTAAGCACTGGGAATAGTAGACGATTGCAAATGCCGTGGAAACGACTTAGTAGGCAAGAAAGTTGAATATACGCTCCGCGACTATCCAGCCTTTCCGTCAACAAGAATATTCTTATTCAAGAACTTTGGGCTTGAGTTGGGCCAGAATTAGCGCCACCCCTCCCGTATAAGAGTTCTGTAGTTCATCCTGCTCGCGGAATGACTCTAGACCTAATGTGTACGAAGAGCCCTGCTTTGAGGAAGTTACAACGAAACCGAATAGTGGCTCAAATATTGGAGTTTAATAACCCAGGTGAACTCAACCCAACTCTATTATAGATTCTAAAGAGATTTCTGCCGTAGCGTTTCTTGTTATAAGACAGCTAATGGAAAACTCTCCAAGCAGTTACCTCGTTACCTGTGCTGTAAGCGTTCACCGTTTGTTAGAAGGTGATACGATTTGTATGAATGTAAGGCCCTGTTATATTTCGATAATGGTGCTACAGCTAAGCCACGCTACAACGTATCTATTTTTGTTCGAAAAACAAAAGAAACTCGATCTTTAATGTTTTACGAAACTGTTGTCAACTTATACTAAATGTAAAACGAATTTCAAACAGTTCAAATCGATAATTCGATCAGAATCGATTAAGCAAAACAAATTGGCAATAACACGCCACCTCCAAATCTGAAGATTTTGCGAACTTAAAACTGAAACCAGTCAGTTGTTTACAAACACTCAACACGCGAACGCTTTTACGAATTAAAATAAATTATTCCCAGGCTTTTTTGAATTAAAATTAAAATGACAAAATTGAACTTACTGGTGTGCTTGATCGGCAGTTTCATAAGTAATCTGTACGGTTTGACTATTAGGATCCTTAGAAGTGAGCTTATCACAGGACACTACCCTTCCATGTTGTCCGAGTAAATTCTCAATATCCTCAAATCTTACAGTGGGAGGAAGATTTGAAATTATAATTTTGGACGTTAACCTGCAATGAAAAATAATAATTTAATAATTATAAGTAAAAAAAAAGACAAAATTAGATAACATACTACTACGACTATGACGGCTAAGGTTATTTTTTCTCATTTTCATTTGAAACTCATCCAAAAGTGGTCTCTGATTAAATTGTAGAAACAATCGAGTTGTCCTGAATTTACATGTTAAGGAAATTAGGACGAAAAGGCTGTGCTAAGCAAGTACTACTACACGTCATTTAATTAAAATACTAAAAAAGTTGCTTAGAATAGAACTAAATTCGAACTACGGCCACCATCTTGGAAAATTGATTCGAAAACCATAAAACCATCTACGAAATTCTACATTTTTTGAAAAACGCTCGCTATCAAATTAACGCCAACTTTTCTTCTTCGCACTATTTCGGTTAAAAGTTACCGTTGAATCGGAAAATTAGGTTTTTTTAAAGACAAATATGGATTTTCTGTCCCCATTTCAAGGATCGAGGTGGTAGGTTGTATCATGTTTTTATTTCAAGTGAGACAATGAAATAAACACCATATCTAAATGATACATTTTAGAAGAAATGAGGGGTTGCATTTATCTAAATAAGAAAACTCGCACGTTGCATTAAAAATTTTTTATGGTCACGTGCTAACGATGGTAGGTAGCACTAAATGGAACAATAAATCAAGAAAGATCAGGTCGTACCTTCAAGCCCACAAAAGGGTTGCATTTATAAGAAGATGCTCTACATCAAATGATAACAAAAGGATGTAAGCTACTTAGCTATAAAATACCAAAGGGGAATATATCTCCTTTTTTTTGCTCAATTGTCCATTTAATATTCAAAGCTCTTAATGTTTGTATACAGAAATCGTCATTTAACTTATTTTGTTGAGTGTTTAAATCGACGAAAGGTTAAATGAAAATATCAACTATCTTTTGTGAAAGATGAATTTATAGATTAGTTGCAATACGTGAATACGAAGTCTAACGTTTTTAATGACACATTAATTTAAGTTTTCTCACGTAAATAAACGGCAGCAGGAAGCACCCAGTATAATTTGTCATAAAACCATTCGCAATCAAAAAATATCGATAGATTTCAACACATTCGATGGGAATAAAATCGAATTCATTATCCACTAGCTACTGAATGAAAAATACGAATTTCCCGATTTTTATAAATGTAACGCTCCGTATATTTTGGCATCTTTTGATTCCTCACCCAGTGAGCTTAAAAATAAGTAAAGCCTTTAGAGAGGCGAAATTCAACCGTTTTCGGGATATTGCCACTTTTGTCGGAATTCGAATCTAGTCATCGTCTACTATATGAAAAATACAATTTTTCTCGATTTTTATAATAATAACACCCCGCATATTTTGGCATATTTCGATTCCTCACCCAGTGAGCTTAAAAATAAGTAAAGCCTTTAGAGAGGCGAAATTCAACCGTTTTCGGGATATTGCCACTTTTGTCGGAATTCGAATCTAGTCATCGTCTACTATATGAAAAATACGATTTTTCTCGATTTTTATAATAGTGACACCCCGTATATTTTGACATATTCCGATTCCTCACACAGTACGCTTCAAAATAAGTAAAGCCTTTAGCGAGACTAAACCCAACCGTTTTCGAGATATTGCCACTTTTGTCTGATTTTCGAATCTAGTTCATCGTCTACTAAATGAAAAATACGATTTTTCTCGATTTTTATAATAGTAACACGCCGTATATTTTGACATATTCCGATTCCTCACACAGTAAGCTTCAAAATAAGTAAAGCCTTTAGCGAGACTAAACCCAACCGTTTTCGGGATATTGCCACTTTTGTCTGATTTTCGAATCTAGTTCATCGTCTACTAAATGAAAAATACGATTTTTCTCGATTTTTATAATAGTAACACCCCGTATATTTTGACATATTCCGATTCCTCACACAGTAAGCTTCAAAATAAGTAAAGCCTTTAGCGAGACTAAACCCAACCGTTTTCGGGATATTGCCACTTTTGTCTGATTTTCGAATCTAGTTCATCGTCTACTAAATGAAAAATACGATTTTTCTCGATTTTTATAATAGTAACACCCCGTATATTTTGACATATTCCGATTCCTCACACAGTAAGCTTCAAAATAAGTAAAGCCTTTAGCGAGACTAAACCCAACCGTTTTCGGGATATTGCCACTTTTGTCTGATTTTCGAATCTAGTTCATCGTCTACTATATGAAAAATACGATTTTTCTCGATTTTTATAATAGTAACACCCCGTATATTTTGACATATTCCGATTCCTCACACAGTAAGCTTCAAAATAAGTAAAGCCTTTAGCGAGACTAAACCCAACCGTTTTCGGGATATTGCCACTTTTGTCTGATTTTCGAATCTAGTTCATCGTCTACTATATAAAAAATACGATTTTTCTCCATTTTTATAACAGTAACACCCCGTATATTTTGACATATTCCGATTCTTCACACAGTAAGCTTCAAAATAAGTAAAGCCTTTAGAGAGGCGAAATTCAACCGTTTTCGGGATATTGCCACTTTTGTCTGATTTTCGAATCTAGTTCATCGTCTACTATATGAAAAATACGATTTTTCTCGATTTTTATAATAGTAACACCCCGTATATTTTGACATATTCCGATTCCTCACACAGTAAGCTTCAAAATAAGTAAAGCCTTTAGCGAGACTAAATCCAACCGTTTTCGGGATATTGCCACTTTTGTCGGAATTCGAATCTAGTCCATATACATAATGCAAAAATGCAAAAATACAATTTCTCTCGATTTTTATAATAATAACACCCCGTATATTTTGACATATTCCGATTCCTCACACAGTAAGCTTCAAAATAAGTAAAGCCTTTAGTGAGACTAAACCCAACTGTTTTCGGGGTATTGCCACTTTTGTCTGATTTTCGAATCTAGTTCATCGTCTACTATATGAAAAATACGATTTTTCTCGATTTTTATAATAGTAACACCCCGCATATTTTGGCATATTTCGATTCCTCACCCAGTGAGCTTAAAAATAAGTAAAGCCTTTAGAGAGGCGAAATTCAACCGTTTTCGGGATATTGCCACTTTTGTCGGAATTCGAATCTAGTCATCGTCTACTATATGAAAAATACGATTTTTCTCGATTTTTATAATAGTGACACCCCGTATATTTTGACATATTTCGATTCCTCACACAGTACGCTTCAAAATAAGTAAAGCCTTTAGCGAGACTAAACCCAACCGTTTTCGGGATATTGCCACTTTTGTCTGATTTTCGAATCTAGTTCATCGTCTACTAAATGAAAAATACGATTTTTCTCGATTTTTATAATAGTAACACGCCGTATATTTTGACATATTCCGATTCCTCACACAGTAAGCTTCAAAATAAGTAAAGCCTTTAGCGAGACTAAACCCAACCGTTTTCGGGATATTGCCACTTTTGTCTGATTTTCGAATCTAGTTCATCGTCTACTAAATGAAAAATACGATTTTTCTCGATTTTTATAATAGTAACACCCCGTATATTTTGACATATTCCGATTCCTCACACAGTAAGCTTCAAAATAAGTAAAGCCTTTAGCGAGACTAAACCCAACCGTTTTCGGGATATTGCCACTTTTGTCTGATTTTCGAATTTAGTTCATCGTCTACTAAATGAAAAATACGATTTTTCTCGATTTTTATAATAGTAACACCCCGTATATTTTGACATATTCCGATTCCTCACACAGTAAGCTTCAAAATAAGTAAAGCCTTTAGCGAGACTAAACCCAACCGTTTTCGGGATATTGCCACTTTTGTCTGATTTTCGAATCTAGTTCATCGTCTACTATATGAAAAATACGATTTTTCTCGATTTTTATAATAGTAACACCCCGTATATTTTGACATATTCCGATTCCTCACACAGTAAGCTTCAAAATAAGTAAAGCCTTTAGCGAGACTAAACCCAACCGTTTTCGGGATATTGCCACTTTTGTCTGATTTTCGAATCTAGTTCATCGTCTACTATATAAAAAATACGATTTTTCTCCATTTTTATAACAGTAACACCCCGTATATTTTGACATATTCCGATTCTTCACACAGTAAGCTTCAAAATAAGTAAAGCCTTTAGAGAGGCGAAATTCAACCGTTTTCGGGATATTGCCACTTTTGTCTGATTTTCGAATCTAGTTCATCGTCTACTATATGAAAAATACGATTTTTCTCGATTTTTATAATAGTAACACCCCGTATATTTTGACATATTCCGATTCCTCACACAGTAAGCTTCAAAATAAGTAAAGCCTTTAGCGAGACTAAATCCAACCGTTTTCGGGATATTGCCACTTTTGTCGGAATTCGAATCTAGTCCATATACATAATGCAAAAATGCAAAAATACAATTTCTCTCGATTTTTATAATAATAACACCCCGTATATTTTGACATATTCCGATTCCTCACACAGTAAGCTTCAAAATAAGTAAAGCCTTTAGTGAGACTAAACCCAACTGTTTTCGGGGTATTGCCACTTTTGTCTGATTTTCGAATCTAGTTCATCGTCTACTATATGAAAAATACGATTTTTCTCGATTTTTATAATAGTAACACCCCGTATATTTTGACATATTCCGATTCCTCACACAGTAAGCTTCAAAATAAGTAAAGCCTTTAGCGAGACTAAATCCAACCGTTTTCGGGATATTGCCACTTTTGTCGGAATTCGAATCTAGTCCATATACATAATGCAAAAATGCAAAAATACAATTTCTCTCGATTTTTATAATAATAACACCCCGTATATTTTGACATATTCCGATTCCTCACACAGTAAGCTTCAAAATAAGTAAAGCCTTTAGTGAGACTAAACCCAACTGTTTTCGGGATATTGCCACTTTTGTCGGAATTCGAATCTAGTCCATATACATAATGCAAAAATGCAAAAATACAATTTCTCTCGATTTTTATAATAATAACACCCCGTATATTTTGACATATTCCGATTCCTCACACAGTAAGCTTCAAAATAAGTAAAGCCTTTAGTGAGACTAAACCCAACTGTTTTCGGGATATTGCCACTTTTGTCGGAATTCGAATCTAGTCCATATACATAATGCAAAAATGCAAAAATACAATTTCTCTCGATTTTTATAATAATAACACCCCGTATATTTTGACATATTCCGATTCCTCACACAGTAAGCTTCAAAATAAGTAAAGCCTTTAGCGAGACTAAACCCAACTGTTTTCGGGGTATTGCCACTTTTGTCGGAATTCGAATCTAGTCCATATACATAATGCAAAAATGCAAAAATACAATTTCTCTCGATTTTTATAATAATAACACCCCGTATATTTTGACATATTCCGATTCCTCACACAGTAAGCTTCAAAATAAGTAAAGCCTTTAGTGAGACTAAACCCAACTGTTTTCGGGATATTGCCACTTTTGTCGGAATTCGAATCTAGTCCATATACATAATGCAAAAATGCAAAAATACAATTTCTCTCGATTTTTATAATAATAACACCCCGTATATTTTGACATATTCCGATTCCTCACACAGTAAGCTTCAAAATAAGTAAAGCCTTTAGTGAGACTAAACCCAACTGTTTTCGGGGTATTGCCACTTTTGTCTGATTTTCGAATCTAGTTCATCGTCTACTATATGAAAAATACAATTTTTCTCGATTTTTATAATAGTAACACCCCGTATATTTTGACATATTCCGATTCCTCACACAGTAAGCTTCAAAATAAATAAAGCCTTTAGGGAGACTAAATCCAACCGTTTTCGGGATATTGCCACTTTTGTCGGAATTCGAATCTAGTCCATATACATAATGCAAAAATGCAAAAATACAATTTCTCTCGATTTTTATAATAATAACACCCCGTATATTTTGACATATTCCGATTCCTCACACAGTGAGCTTCAAAATAAGTAAAGCCTTTAGGGAGACTAAATCCAACCGTTTTCGGGATATTGCCACTTTTGTCGGAATTCGAATCTAGTCCATATACATAATGCAAAAATACAATTTCTCTCGATTTTTATAATAATAACACCCCGTATATTTTGACATATTCCGATTCCTCACACAGTACGCTTCAAAATAAGTAAAGCCTTTAGCGAGACTAAACCCAACCGTTTTCGGGATATTGCCACTTTTGTCTGATTTTCGAATCTAGTTCATCGTCTACTATATGAAAAATACGATTTTTCTCGATTTTTATAATAGTAACACCCCGTATATTTTGACATATTCCGATTCCTCACACAGTGAGCTTCAAAATAAGTAAAGCCTTTAGCGAGACTAAACCCAACCGTTTTCGGGATATTGCCACTTTTGTCTGATTTTCGAATCTAGTTCATCGTCTACTATATGAAAAATACAATTTTTCTCGATTTTTATAATAGTAACACCCCGTATATTTTGACATATTCCGATTCCTCACACAGTAAGCTTCAAAATAAGTAAAGCCTTTAGTGAGACTAAACCCAACTGTTTTCGGGGTATTGCCACTTTTGTCTGATTTTCGAATCTAGTTCATCGTCTACTATATGAAAAATACTGTAACAAGAATGGTGAATCATCTTATCGACCTTCCGGAATACGCGAGAATATTCTACTCAGCTCTAGACGCCTCGAGAATGTGCCGATCAACAGAAATAAATACGCTACGGCCAGCTGGGAGTTTTAGTTTCAATGAAGAGTTCGAGTTCGTCATTAATTCGTATCGTAAACGTGTTAAAAGTGTTTAAAAGAATTCGCGTTCGTATTTAACGGATTTTTACTTATTATAGTGCATAAACATTTTTAAATAAATTAGGCAGTAGTTATAAATAAATTAGATAAGTTAAGTGTAATTTTTAAGTCTAAATAAAATAATTATAAACAATTATAAAAATAAATATTCGTTACAATACGATTTTTCTCGATTTTTATAATAGTAACACCCCGTATATTTTGACATATTCCGATTCCTCACACAGTAAGCTTCAAAATAAATAAAGCCTTTAGGGAGACTAAATCCAACCGTTTTCGGGATATTGCCACTTTTGTCGGAATTCGAATCTAGTCATCGTCTACTATATGAAAAATACAATTTCTCTCGATTTTTATAATAATAACACCCCGTATATTTTGACATATTCCGATTCCTCACACAGTACGCTTCAAAATAAGTAAAGCCTTTAGCGAGACTAAACCCAACCGTTTTCGGGATATTGCCACTTTTGTCTGATTTTCGAATCTAGTTCATCGTCTACTATATGAAAAATACGATTTTTCTCGATTTTTATAATAGTAACACCCCGTATATTTTGACAAATTCCGATTCCTCACACAGAAAGATCAAAATAAGTAAAGCCTTTAGTGAGACTAAACCCAACCGTTTTCGAGATATTGCCACTTTTGTCTGATTTTCGAATCTAGTTCATCGTCTACTAAATGAAAAATACGATTTTTCTCGATTTTTATAACGCCCCGTGTATTTTGACATATTTCGATTCCTCAGATCACGTGCCTCAAAATAAGCATAATACAGGTAGTGAGACAATGCGGGGGCTAGACCAATTTGCATACTCCGCGGTTGTTCATGTCGTGGAAATCCGCGGATTAAACTGAACAACTAATTTGTACCACCAAACTTTCAGGTGTTGAAAAAGAAATTTGATACGATACGCTAAAGAGGGCTTAGCATTGCGAGTTGGGTGTTGAGAAAAAGCAAATTGACAAGTTAGAACCCTTGGCCTCTTCAGGATAAGCCAAACTAGTAGTATGTAGTGCCATTGAGTATATATCGTAATAACACTGCTGTATATATAACATAGTGATCTTATTACTCAATGGTAGTGCTATCGAAAATAATTATTATTGGTAAGGTTGGGTGATTGTGTAGAAACGACAAAAAGGGTAATTTAATGGATAAAAGTGGCGCGAGGGCGTGGCTGCTACCTTCGAGTTTGGCATTTCTTGTGTTGGTTTCTGAAATGCAAGTCTAAATAATTGTAGTTAATAAATAACTCAAATGAAATTAGAAGAGGTCAAGAAAAGTGAGAGTAAACCCACGAAGGTGTGGATATAATTGTTATGTGTGGTGGAGTACGAGTGGGTATAGTAATAAAAACGGAAATGTATAATTATTAGTCACGTTTACTCATTAACATCGTTAAAGATGTAATAAATTGACCATTCACCTTATAATGAAAAGTTGGAACTTGCATTTCCATTTTATACTAAATATAGGTGAGTAGTGGGTAATTAAATTCCAAATACTACATTATTTGGTTTGAAAGTTTGACAAAAAAGCTTTTTTTAAACAATGATCGAACTTAAAACCTGAGATAAAGTCGAGCATACACCTATAAACTTCTCCATTAATTTAAAACTTGCTTAATTGGCAAATCCATTATATAAAAGCTCGTTTTAATTATACCTCGAATTGTATATTTTGGACAAAAATTGAAACGAATCATCCAATAATATTAAAATGCGAAAATAAGGAATTTTTGCGGTTGTTAATCCACTCTTTTTTTTTGAAATAATGAAAACCAATTATTAATTTAAACATTTCGCTTTAAGCTAATTAGACGGTTTTATATTTTTCACCGCGTCAAATTGACACAAAAATATTTAATCTCCGTTTGAATTATTCAGATAAATTGTTATGTAGTCGTGATGTGTTGTTTTTAATTTGGAAAAACTTTTTTTTTCATTTTTAAATATCAATTTTAAGATGTGAAATGTTCAAATGTTAATAACGCCCTTTAACAACATAAAAGGGCCCCGTTTAGCGTTTACCGTCGAGATCTTGAAGAAAAAAAACGAAAAGCAAATGTCCCTCATTGATGCCACTTTCTGTGAGAGATCAAATCGCAGGTTACCTGGATCGACGGCTTAATGTGCCCATCGAAGAACTTGACTAGCGTCGCTTGGGTGTTTAATCATAAATTTATAACTAAGATGAAGTTCTCTCACAACAGCGGAATATTGTTATTTCGCTGATCGATATTACAAGATGCCTTTCTAAACTCTAATTGACTCCCTCAACGCAACGATTCCTTAAGCATCTCTCAAGTGCTCTCAATATACTTGTGCTTAATCCCCTTATCAATGATATGGGTATCAGGAATACGTATTAAAAAGATTTGATAGGATTAGTTTAATTAATTGTATAAGTAGTACGACGTTTGTATACAACATTTTCATCAACTTACCTACTTATCCTTATCGCTCGTTAACGCTATAAGACGTTATACGGTTACACCACAATTTTCTCAAACATACGCCAGTGTATTTTATATCCTTTCATTCTCTCAAAATGGTATATTGCTATTATATCTTCCGCGTTCTTAGAATGTCTCATTAAAGTAAAATCGTAAAGTTCAACAGTTCAACAGCGAGATTTGGGGGCTGTGCTCGAGATAAATTCAAAAATGTAAAAACAAAAGAATGATGAAATGTGAAATTAAAAACAATGGCCGTTAATAATATAAAGTAATTTGTAAAACAACGAAAAACGAGACAAGAATGTTTATAGCGCATCTCGGATCTCGACCATTTCTTTTAATTCGAAAGTATGCGTGTACGATGTGTTGCCTACCCTCCAGGCGTTACTAATAAAAATTGGTGTTTATATCTTTAACTTTTTTTTAAAGCATCGCTTCTCAATATTTTAGAATATCTCGATATCCGTTGGTGTTTTGTCAATACTCCTCTACACACATATTATGTTATTTAGTCTTAAGAGTTCAGCAACATATTTTAAGACAACTCAAGTTGCTTGTGCGCTAGAGATCTATCCGCTACTAAAAAATTTCCCTGAAAGCACGTTGTAGAAGAAGTAATAGAACAATTAATAATACTCAAGGGTCGTCCGAATAAAGTATAAAATGGAGCAAATATGTAAAAAAAACCGCCAAGTGTGGGATTTGTCTACCGAGTTCTGTTCGGCAAGTTTTAAAGCGTTGGGTAACAGCAAATTTCTTTACACAAACCGAAATAAATTATTTAGCCACTCCTAGCACGCGGTTTTGAACAAAATTGTTCGTTGGTGCAAATAAAATTAATAAAAGAAACAATGCATTTAATTAAAAAATGTTCAAAAAATTGCTGTGAGCAACATTGTTACTCTGTTACCCTCGTAATCAAATAAAAGGTTTTCATAGATAAACGAGTCGATTTGACCGGCACACTTGAAGTACGAAATTGTAAAATTCCAAAAACACGAGCAATAAATTGAATTTGGAAAAATGAACTAAAATGCGCCTATAAGCCGCTAAATCAAGTTTGTGTGATGAAATGGCTTTAAGCAGCACTTAACTAAAAAATCTCGCTGATTATGTCAAATATAAAAAATTGACCGCAATTTTAAATGATCTATAACGCCTCGTTATTTTACAGCCCCATTTAAACCTATTCCTTTCAGTGTAAAAGATGCGTGTACGATGTGTTGCCTATCTTAAGAAAAACGCCATCAAGAAAACAGTCGAAACCTTCTACAAATCGTCCCTTATTTGGCAGTGCCATTTCAGTAGATCAGAGGCTCGTCATCATTTGATTAAACGAGGGTATTTGTTTACAACAGATACATTTGAAGGTGATAAAATCCCCTTACCATCCATGCCACGTTCTCCGTGAAACTTGCGCATATTGGGCGTCTAAAGTAGTTCGTACTTTGGAGTTTTTAAATATTTTCCTAGGCCCTTTGAACTAAGCCCGATGCCAAAAGCTTCGAAATGGTCTACAGAACCGGACCAAGATTCGATAGTGCGCAATAAGAGGAAGATGGGCGAGTTGAAAACTCGAGTGACGAAGTAGAAAATACCTGGTATAGATATAGATAAACAGTAAATTTAAGATTTGCCAGTAATCATTCATTACGAGCTTCCTGCCATTATAATTACTCACTTTTCCCACTCTCTTATAAGTGCACTTACTAATTACACAAATGAAACTTAAATAAAATTATAATAAATTAAGAAACTCTTCACAATTTTAGTTTCCAAAGTGTAAGGTAAACTTCTCCAGGGAGCGATCGAGTCGAAAGCGCCTTAGAGGAGAAACTTGGAGAACTTCTTCAGTAATTGCTTTTGTTTGTTTCGCGGTAGTTAACCTAATGGGTATAACAAAATTTATTTGTTTACGATTAAGAAGATTGTTATTGGTAACCACGACAGATAACCAGTCTTGTAGGTCGTTCGTAAATGTGGAGTGGAAGGTGACGGCAAACCCCGATCGGCCACAATTCACAACCTCCACAAACTAACAGAGTAATAGGTATGTGTTTAGAAACTTGGTGCTCAAAACTCACGACAATAGCACCAATCTACATGGCTACTACCAGAAAAGCATCTTTTGGCCTTTTTGGGGGAAAAAATGTTTTTGAAAGTTTTCTGATCTTCAAATTACCGACTGAACCGCTTTAATAGTTGTTGGTATGTTAAAAATTGGAGAATTTCCGTTTTGAATGTTGGAACTGAAGTTAGAGTAACGAAGGCAAAGATGTTCATCTCAAATCGTATTAGCCGTGAACAAATGAGCAAAATAGTAATTAAAATTGCCAAAAAAACGATTTTAATTGCCATGGAAGAAATAAATAAAAGAAGAGAGGAAGAGAAAAGAAAAACTTCAAACAACAAAAAGACAAAAAAGGACCGGAAACCAACAGCTCGTTAGTAACTAAATATTCGACAATGTTCCACATTAGAACTCGCG
Source organism: Malthinus flaveolus (assembly GCA_950108345.1). Taxonomy (NCBI): domain Eukaryota; kingdom Metazoa; phylum Arthropoda; class Insecta; order Coleoptera; family Cantharidae; genus Malthinus; species Malthinus flaveolus. The sequence continues at coordinate 5,871,350 of OX467285.1, forward strand.
TTTTGATCACATAAAGAAGCAACAAGAAGCTCGATAACCAGTTTTGCAAGGGGTCCTTTCTGCTTGCCAATTGTCACATCGTCAACATAGCGTGAAGGAATATGTCTTAATTATGAATGCGGTTTTTATATCGCGTTTTTGTGAGAAAACGACACTACATACAAATATTATGAATGTGTACGTCCAAAAAGATGAACGCACTCCTCCGACAGAAATTGCATTTATTCCCTCCCAGGTGCAAAAAGTCCCCATTACGTCCCTAAATCGTAATAATTGTCCACACGTTGTTGCTATATTGCCCAAAAATAATTTATCTATTTGAACGATCAAGGAAGAGAAAAAAAAGAGAGGTAATGTTATGGTGAATATTTTACCTACCAATTTCGAGAGCGATTAATATCGAATTAAAATTATAAAAGCAAAAGTACATCGTGCATAAAACGAATTACCAAAACTCGTTTTCATTCATATTAAATGAATACAGATTATCGTGATTCTGTTATGATTTGTAAATTATAATTCCCCCTATACTTGAAAATTACATCAAGCATTTGCTATAATTTGATTCAAAATTATATTTTTTTGCATAATTTATTTTTGTTTTTTTTTGTTACGTTTTCATTATTAATTTAAACTCGTTGACTTTTTTGAAAAAGAGGCCGGTTGAGTTGCAATAGCTTTTGGCTTCACAAAGAGCATCAAATGATGGGAAATTTGAAGCTATCGCTATCTATCGATTTATTTTTTGGTGTTGGGTGACTTGAACGAAATCTCTTACTACGCCACTGCCAGCACACGTATATAGTATTTGAAAAACAAAAATGAAACGCGAATACTAAAAACATATAACACCAAAAAATAACACAACTCGAGAGAATTGGAAAGGAAATCGAAAAGTTTCATATTTATCATAAATTCCATCAGTTCATTTACTTATCCCAAGGAGACTCCAATTAATTTCATCGCGCATTGTGACCTTACAGTTGGCACATGAGAATTATTGTGGAATCTCCATTACAAACACTTGGTAACAATTACAAAAAAATCCTCAAGTTCGATAAGAAATGGAGAAATGAAGCTGGGAGGTCACAATTTGGGTGAAAAAACAAAAACCTATGTTGGGTAGCCAATCAAAACGTTAGCCTGTAGGTAATGGGTAAAAATATATATTACTATAGCAGACGAACCAATCAATCATCCTAGCAAAGATGTAGAATGTTCAATGATAAAATGAATTGAAGAATGCCAAAAGTGGAAGTTACAGCTTCACCTAAAGAAATTGAGAAAACCAGAAAATCGAACCATACAAGATAATCAAGTAGTAATTAACATTCTTCTACAATCAAAAGTATTTGAAGAGGAATTTTATTAAAATTGGAAATCCAAATATGAAGGGTAAAGAACGACAGGATCACATACTGTAGGGCGGCATACTTAATCGGATGCAAGCCTGTCAAAGATGCACATCAGTTGGCAAAAGAAGCCTTCGTAGCAAAATTTCAATTGAAGCCCTCCGAGGTTTCTGAAAAATCGTTGCTGATTCAGCAATAATCGTCACGCGCTTGGTGCAGTAGACAACCCTAGGTACTGAAGTTGTTACTGGTAGATGAGAAATAGATGTTTTGGAAAACTTACGATTAGAATGGATTGAAGCAGCCCTACGACTGCGGGGATGGGGACTATAGTCAATCAGATATGAAATTTACGGGCACGCGAAAATCCCCGAGAAGTGCTCCAAGAAGCTACCTCTCCTAGATATGGATGCAGGCCGTATCTTCCCAAAATATACATTTAACAAAGACTTTCAAACTCTAATGGATTCAACTGAGAACATCGAAGCAGACATAACTGTCTTTACCGATGGATCTAAAAACCAAAATGGAGCTTGAGCAGGTGTGCACTAACCTGGGCTAGTTCTCCACAGTAGACTACCGCTGGGGAAATATGCATCAGTTTTTCAAACTGAACGCATGGGGACATTACAAAGTGCCAAAGAAATCCTAAACAGAAAAACCTTAAACAAAAAATAGTGATATCGACACCGCTTAAACACCTTCAAGGTAACCTCTTGTCTTCTGTCGGAGTGCATAGAGCTGCTAGAGCAGATATCAAAAAAAATGTTCTTATACTCGGTTGGGTCATTGGATATCAAGCAAACGAGGGAAACGATAAAGCATACGAGTTGGCCAAGACAGGTTCAAACAGCCTTCCCTGTGGCCCTGAGCCAATCATCAGCCCAGCCATATCTACTGGTAATACCCTCATTAAAAATAATGCCAAACCAAAGAGCTACACGGGCCCCTTCTATCCTGAAGTACATCCAACAAGTAGGATGACTCGAGATCTGCTGGGAACGAGGAGATGCGTGCATTACGGGCATTACGAAAAGCCCAGTACACCGCGTTTAACTGAGACAAGGCCCACCTCATTTCTGGGGTTTTGTTTAATCATACAAAAACTTCGTTTAACGTTTGAAGACGACCCTAAATGTTTTTGGACAACTCTTTTGTAAACTTTTAACTATCCTAACTTATCCAAAACTTCTTAATTCGACTGGAAATACAAGACGATAGATTTAATGCAGTGTGAGGTAAACAAAAGCGTGATGATCTGAGAGATACAAGTATCAAGTGTTTTAGTTTTAACTCCTTGTCTATAAATAATGGTATACGAAGCCCCCAAAACCCCAAAAAATATTTAAATAACTGCAGAATGTTTTTTTGTTGCTGCAGAAAGGCAAAAAGGAGCAATGCCAAAAGTATTCTGACGCTTCAGTATCTAAAGAGAGAATTCTTCGAAATGACTGTCAAAGTCATGGCTTAACTTAACACTTCACGTGTTAATCTCTTGTATCTACAACCTATACAAGGAAATCGCTTATAGCTCGAGGACAGAGAACCGCTTTAGCTAGAAGAGCAGGCGTGGTATGATACTCCATAACTTTGTTTAAGTGGTCTGCACACTCTTACCATTTTGGATTGAAGCTCGCGACTTTACCATCAGCAGAGAGGTACAATAATGAATAATCTTCTATTCGATTCTTACATTGATTCTATTCAACCTTTCACGAGTCACGAGCTTCAATACAGAACGGTAAGAGTATACCGTCAAGTGATTAGTGGAGCCAATATTTGGCAAAATATGTTTTTACGTGCGAGAATTCTATTATGAAGTTTTCAGGTGTTGTGTGACGTGTTTCGCAAATTAATCTGAACAATTTCTGACTAGTGGAGAAAAAATCTTAGTTTCGTACCTCGGTACTACATAAATAACTAATGCGTATTAACTTTCTCACTCGCCAATTTGTTACTACTGAGATTATTAATACTACTTTACTGACAAGGGCCGATGGCTTAACGTTCCCTCTGAAGTGCGGAAAACTGCTACATTAGCACTACTTAGATCTTTAAAGTTATGTCAAGAATTACTTACAATTACATAATATATTATCTTTATTCTTAAAGAAACCTACATGGCGCCATCTATAAGGTATCTAAACTAAACCAGCAATAACCTCCATAAAAGATTGTCAAATATACACAGAGAAGACAAAACAGCAATTTTTCTAAAAACAAAAAAACACAACAAACCTAAGAGTACAGTCTACAGTATCATTATACCTAGCTAATACGTGCAGTTTAAATATTTACATATTAATAACTACAAACGAGCCAAGTATTCAACACACAAATTGGCGTAACGAAGATCGATTGTTGTAGTCTTCTTATCAAAATTTGCATCCGCGCGAAAATCAGATTACCGAAAGACTCACAAAATCGCATTAAAGTGTAAGAAATTTTGCACAAACCGTGGTCACACTAATAAGATTAAACTGGAATAGTTCCAATAGAAGGGAGTAAAATTAATTGCCTTCGTTTAGGACACACGAGGGTGGATTACAAATCTATTGACTCTCAATTTCCCCACATTCATAAATTTCATACGCAAGTACTTATTTCTTATTTTAACTAAACACATAACTGAAAGGATTTTATTTTTTTATTTTGACACAAACATCAGGGTCATTCGCAAGAGTAGGATACTGGATACCCATACTAATGTAAAAATGAGCAGAACTACATTTTAACGTTGATCCACAAATATTGAATTGAAACTAATGGGATCACCTATCATTCGGAAAAAAAATCTTAGGAATCTAGTAACATGCTCTGGGTTGGTATATTCAGCTCCATTTTAAATAGATGCAATAATAGTATTATATTATATTATATATATAATAGTATATTAAAGTACAAGTTTCATAAGGCACCTTGTTAACGTACGAGTCCAAGTTTTGAAAACGAGCCGCTTGCGGTGAGTTTTAAAAAGGACGAGTACTTAACACGGCTTATGAAACGTGTAATTTATACTATTTTTTCTATTTCACATTTTAATAAAATAATTTGTTAAAATATTTAAATAATTTACATCATGGAGATTTTCTTTTTATAATAATTGTGGTGGCACCGACTGACATGTCACCATCTTTCGTTCAATGATTCATAGATGTCGCAAGTTGATTTTTTTAAATTTAAATAATGCACCTACTCCTGTCTGTATAATTTAAATTTTAACAAATAAAAATGAATGAACTATGTCAAAACATTATTCTTTATTACATTTCAATTCTAATAAGCTCTAAAAATAAACATTTTAATAAATGATATTTGACATTTGTAAACGTCAGTTCAACTTGACGCAAACTTAGCAGAAGAAAATCCCCCAGAAACAGTACGTTAAGAGAGCTTCTTAACGCACTGTTTTAAGACCAAAACAGTACGTTAAGGAGTGGATTAAAGTACCGAAATAGAAAAATATTTTTAAAAGAGGACAAAAATTAATATTTTTCTGAGCACTGATAAAGAGGAATGGTAAAATGGGATATTAAATCTTTTGAACGATACCCTCAGTAATGTTAAAATCCCCGACAACAAGTGAAAACCGTTTTCTTCGACACATTCTGGCTTTAGTCGGCAGAATTCATCAACTCTTTGGCAACTGTACTACCACAGGGAGTTCAGAATTCAAAAGGAATGGTATTAGTTCAGTCAAATAGTAGTTTGTGGGGAGGGGGGTGTTGTTTCTCTATCTTTGTTAAACTGCGTCGAAGAACTTCATTTTTATGGGATAAGATGGGATTATAGAGAGTGTTTCTCTAATAAAAACTGAAAAAAATCTTATTTTGATTATTAGGATTCATATAAATGCGAGATGAAAGTGACTATCTCGATACTGCTTGGATTAGTAGGATTATTGATAATCAAATATCATAATAGCATACAGGGTGTTGTATTTAAAAAAATGGGAATTAACGTATTTTCTTTTGTAATGCTAGATTTCATTTAAATGTGAAATTAAAGTGATATATCCCGAGACCTACTGTCGTATTTCAAAGCTATCGAAAGAGAAGGTTACTACGTAATTTTGAAAGGAAAGTGAAGTAGTAGTAATACAATAACATACAGAATGTTATGTTTAAAAAATTGATAGTCAACGTATTTTCTATGGACTTTATCTGGATGTGAAATTAAAGTGGCAATCTTTCGAGAACTCCTCGTTTCAGACGTGTCAAAGCTTATGGGATGGGAGCTGAGATGGAAATTTATTTGAGAAACAAAAAATAAAATAACTTACAGGGTGTTTGTTATATGTAAAATACCCGAGTGTTGTATAAACAAACCGGTGTCTCTGAGTACTGAAAAGTACTAGACAAACTAAGTTTGCTGCATCTCATTAGGTTATCAAACAACAAATATCTTTAAAAATTTGGCCTTAAATATGAATAATCGATAAAATACAAGTAAAGGAGCACCATGAATGAAATTTACGTTTTTCCGGTCGGAAGTTAACTTTTGTGAATGATAGTTGAAGTTGTATTATCAACGCAAGTTTTCGACCCGGTCGACGACCCACAGACAAAAATATTAACAAAATTTTAACAACACAAAAGTAAACAGATAAAAATTCATAAAACGCTTTGTTAATGACCTCGTACAACTTCTCGAAAATAAAAAAGAAACGTTATATAAATAACAAATAATAATTTCAACAATTAATTAAAGGGATCTTTAAAAAAGAATCGAAAACAAATGAGAAAATGTTTGTCGGTAAACTTTAAAGTAATCTTCGACAATGCAACCGAGTTATTGTATCATTTTAACGAAACAACACTTGAGTTAACAAGTGGGTTCCCATTCTTGTGTCATTGCACGACACTTTATCAGCTCTTTCCAAAGTACAATGTACCGACAACTGCGCTTGCATTCGGGATTAAATTGCGTTGTACTTGCAAATTCGCTTTTATTGCACTCGCAAGATATGTTTATATATTTTAATAGGAAGTTCTCGCACAGTTACTTTTGACGTTTAAATTTACTCGACGCTTCGACGGTGGAGGACGCACTGTAGCACGTTTTTTCAAATTTGAGTTTATACAGAGTGGTTTATGAACAACTAGAGTATCGGTAAGCCAAAAAATCGTCTCCGGCTTTCTAATTTTTTACAATAGGCCCGCCACTCGTTGAACCACATTTGGCGGTAGTTGGGAACCCCACGAAAATGAGAACGTTTCAAAAATGTGTAAGTAGTTACTTTAAATTTCCAAAAAGTGGGCGTTTCAAAATAACCAGCAACTGCATCTTATCTCACGATTTTCGAATTTTGTATAAAAGAAGTCTTCTAGTGATTTTTGATTAAATTTGCGCACAACTGCAGCCTTGTACGTCTTTGCAATATTTTGTTATTGTTACTACCAAGTGCAGCTTGCGTTTATAGTAAAAATGTCTTATCTCTGACTGATATTTTTGAAAGACATATTACACTTTCCAACAACAATGCAAGTAGTTCTTAACTGAATATAATTACATTTTTCATCCCACGTTATAGAGGAAGTGTAATCTAAAGCTAAACAACTTTTATCAAGCTGAGTTCGTTGTTACTGGTTGTTACACACGACATTTTTTATTTTTTTTGATAATAAGGTAAAAAGAAAGACGAGTCTCTTGTGTTTAAAAAGATTGGTGTTTAAACAACCGATAAAAAATATTTTCGAAAAATTTGTTCAAATATATATGACAATTGTGGAAATGAAATGAAAGGATAGGAAGTAGAAGAGATAAGTAAACTGCTAAAAGTTTTTTACTAAAATAATACCAAGATTTGATGGTAAAGTATCGATAAGTAAACGGATTCCATTGAAATTTTTTATTCCGTAAACAAATTAAGCGTCTGGTGGGAGTTTCGGCCTGGAAGATCAGATTGATCGGAAACGTTTTGAACTTTTAGTTTTTAAAAATTACTACGCAATTCATTTTAATTTGGATTTTTAATATACCGGGTGTAAATGCTGGATCAACCCCACAACTAGTTTTTCTTATAGATATGAATCTGGAATTCCACGATGGGTCTGAGGGGCTTTTGGTAGCTTTAGATTATTGAAGAGTGAAAGGTGAGGGATCGAAACCCCTTCATTATGAATGGAATACCTTGTAAATTTTACTCTTTTGGACTCTGGAAGCCGTGTTGAATACGAGGATGTTACCATAGCAACGAACAATAACTTATTAGAAGTGTCAGTGTAAAGTTTGACGTCAAAAAAGTAAACCAGAGTTAAGCAATAAATTAAAAGAAAAAAGATGTCCACCGAAATTGTGAAAATCGAAAAATTGGAGTATCGAGCCATCATCAAGTACCTGTATTGAAAAGGGTTAAGAGGTAAGCAGATTTACGAAGATATGGTTAATTACCCTTGGTGATCAATGTCCTTCGTATGCGACCGTGAAAAATTGGACTGCAAGCTTCAAAAGAGGTAAATTTTCAATTGAAGATGATGACCGATCGAAAAGTTCTTGCTTCAGTTTTTTGGGATTGCCATGGAGTAATCATGATTGATTTTTTGGATAAGGGTAGAACAATAACTGGAGATTACTATTCGACATTACTGACCACTCTACGGGAAAAAATTAAAGAGAAAAGACGCGGAGAGCTATCCAAAGGTGTTTTGCTTTTGCAGGACAACGCCCCTGCACACAAATCTCATGTTGCCATGCAAAAAATTCGTGATTTAGGATTTGAATTACTAGAACACCCCCCTTATTCTCCAGATTTGGCTCCGTCCGACTATCATCTCTTTCCTCAACTGAAAAAAAGTTTAAAAGGTCGTAAATTTTCTTCCAATGAGGAGGTAATAAAAGCTGTGGACGTCTGGTTTGCAGAGCAAGAAGAAACATTTTTTTTTGAAAGGTCTAGCGACGTTGCAGGTTCGCTGTAATAAATGTATCCAATTAAGAGGAGAATATGTTGAGTAATAAAATATTTTGACATTGAAATTTTGTTTGGTTCTATAGTAGGCTAAGAATTTTTCAATATAGCCTCGTATATACTGTACCGTTTTGAAAACGATTAATAAAATAACTCCTTAGCATTTAGGTAGTCATGGCCCCTAAAAAATGTCCCTTATAGATGCTTTCAGACCACCACTAATTAATTTGTGTTCTGTGAGCCATTTCGTAACAATTTCTTCGGGAATATTTCTTTCAAGTGGCGCTTTTGTGGATCGTTATAATGCTCCACTCGAAGAATTTTTTAACGATGTAAGTTTGTTACCAAATATTCCTTAATCCGTTTAGAAATGACCGACAGATGGACAATGACAAGTGACAACGTTAAACGATTTTTCCTGTGCGACGAAGGTTTTGTCTTGACGATTTCTATTGGACCCTGCTTCAATAAGTTATTTTCCGAGGATATCTTAAAGTTGGAAGCTATTCTGATCCTGACTTATATGGTTATGTCCGTTTGCATGTTCCCAATGAACAACTATTACGTCCCAGACTAAAGAGCTGCAATTTGAAACAATTGCATAGCTCGGCTAGTCGGCCAATTAAAATTCGGGTTCGTGGGTTCTTCGGCCCACGTGCCCGTTGGTGTTGATATCTTTTAAATATCAATTCCAGCTGCCGCGACTCGCACAGAACAAGCATAAATGCCTAATAAAAAGTACAAGTTCATAGTAGAAACCCATAGGCATACCTCGCAGCATACCTAGCAAACTGCTGATAAGCATTTAATATATCAAAATTTTAGTGAACAAAATTTGTCCACGTAGGCGCTCAAGGCATACTTTGGTTTTTCAATTCTTTCCCCATTATGGCAACACCTTTCAGTAGTTGGAGCTGCTCATTAGTGATCATTAGCGCCATTAATTGGATTGTGAGGAAATATGCTGTTCTTGTGAGTCGCAATCCTTCGTTTTCTAAAATACTCTCCGTAGTCGGTAGTCCCCCCCCCCCCTAAAACACACAGAAAACTTCTCTTTTCGTTTTTTATGTTTTTGGGATGCCGAATCGGAGTTTCCAATGATGCGTTCTTAGAAAATTGCGATAAACCTCGAAAATTTCTCTTTTTTTCAGTTTTTCGCTTTTAACTTCAAAACTACGCACTTTTCAGAAAACTGTTTTAATCCAAAAATAAACTACATCGAAATTGCTACAAATTATGTTTCTTAGATTTTTTCTTTCAGGCTAACGGTTTAGGCGCTACAGCGCGTTAAAGATTGACGAAAATTCCAGCTCACCACGAGAACTGTATGGATTGTTCTTGGCTTAGTTCATAGAACTTTAAAATAAGTGGAATGGTTATAAACATGGAACTAGAAAATAAGTTGAAGGGTTGAGCTGGCGAAGAACATGAAGCTCTTGGCGCAGAACAAGCTGTCAGTTGCGTAAAGAAGACCCGATAATTTCGTAGTAGGGAAAAGGGAGAGTAAAAGGAAAAGTTTTCTAGTTTCATGGTTTTGAGCTAGTTTTGGGGTATCTAAGAGTGAAACATCAGTATATCAGTAACGAAAAGTGGTGTTACACAGTAAGCGCGCGCGTCCGAATACGCCAAGGTACTCTCGCTATTCACTAGGTACTACGAACTTCTCGAAATTTCTTTATGCAACTGACATCTTGTTCGTAACCATCTCTCAGGCCTTCCACTTATTTTATAGCTCTATAGCTTAGCGGCTTAGCCGCTACGTCTAATATGCATCACTAAACTTCAACGCGTTCTAGGGTCTACGTCGCACTTATACGAATTCTAACACTATCATACAGAAAAATGATTTTCTTAATTTTTGTGGCAGGACATCCCGTATATTAATCAGGTTATTGATTTCCCAAATAAAGTAGCTCCAGATATTGTGCAAGGGTCAATATCAAAACAAAAACTTTTCGAAATTTAATCGCATTTAGACGAATTCTAAGACTGAAGAGGCAAATTACGCTTTTCTCCTTATTTTTAACAGAACATCCTGTATATTATGGTTTTTCAAATCTCCACTAAATTAGTTACAAAAATGATGTAGCTTCAATAGCTCGAAAACAAACAGCTTTCGTGATATTGTCACTTTCATCTCGTATATTTAGTTGAATCGGGCAATCGGGCCAGGTAATGCTAAATCAAACGTTTATTGAGAACAACTCTCTTGGAGAAGCGATGAAATTCTGCAAGGCATATATCTGTATTTGTTACTCAATAAAAAAGTCCCAAAACTATTTGCCTATCCCTAAAAATTCCCTTCTAGTTGAATAGAAAAAAGGTATTGTTCTCTACGAAATCATTCATCTCCCAACACTAATATTTAGACAAAAAACGCCATGTTTTTTTGTTTGAGACAAAAAATATGTGATAACACCGACGCTGTCTTGTTATTTTTATTTAAGATTTAATAATAGAGCGTGTGACGATCTAACTAACTACTCCAGTCTATTTTTGCATACTGAGCGGACAAGAGGAGATGATCAAACTGCACCAGGAATAGATCAGACAGTCTGCGTTTTCTGTCTGGTGCAATTTTTTTAGTAAATATCCGTTTTTATATTTTTTAATAAAACAATTATGAATACCACGTGCCAAAAACGTACACACAAAAAAAAGAGTATTTTAGGAAGACGCCCAGTGGTGCTTTTTTTGAAAAGTTATGAATCATTTTACAAATTGGCTTAGGTTATGGTTTTTAATATGGATATACAATATGTCTTACCCATGACATTTACGTCGATAGAATAACGAGGTCCTCGTGTGAGTACTCACCTGAAACAAATAAAATCAATTAGTAAAATTAAGTATTAATAGTTGAAGGCTTACATTAGCGTATTTACAATAACTACTACGCTTACTACTACAACAGGTATTTAATTAACTACGAAATCTTAATGCCTTAGCTTTTACAACCTATTAAAGAGCTTTAATGTCTTCAGTACAAGTACGGTAAAACTAAAAATAAACAAAATACATCGCCTTAATAGAGAAGATAGACATGGAATGCGCGATTTAAGGATTTAAACAAAAACAATTAGAATTTTCGAAGAGGAAGTCTTTGATAACCTAATGGAGAAGAGAGAAGACGTAGACCCTTTCTGCGTCTCGGTCTTGTTCAATGACGTCAAAAATTCTTTCGAACAACTTCGAAACGTCTCCCACCCAATTAAACTAAAACTGCATCTGAAAAAATAAGTTCAAGGGTCATTGTGCAAACGTCATCGCTTAACTCTAAATAATAAATTAATTTTTAAACCAAAATTAAGCCACTTTTTCGGATATAATAAGAATTAAGAAATCCAAAAACTAATTACTACGAGACAGCGAAAAAAACTTTTAGTCGTTAATTAAAGAAAGAATGTCGAGAAAACGTAAAAACGGTATCGTTAATAAAACGTTTCTCATCTCCAATTAACTCGACTTAATGAAACTTGTACAACTAATTAATGAAAAACTAAAAAAAAACGTTTTAAACGTACCCTTCCATATTAATATCCGTTCTTTTCGACAACAAATTGCAAGAGCACCACTGGAAACGAACAGATGGAAGAGATAACGCATGCACTTCGACAGGAATGACGATTCCACTCTATTGACAATATTGTTATCTTGTTTTAAGATAACACTATTTGTTAGTAGAACAGAAATTTAAATAAGCATTAATGTTAACGCACGTACAAAGAAGGTTTTTACTTTTTTCCAATCTGTTGAATTTGTTATCGTTCGACTGTACGTACTTTGTTCCAAATCGTAAAATTGAAAGTAAACACGAACATCCAAAAAGCTTTTCAGCTACCTACACCAATTCAGCAGCCCTGCGTGCGAGCTCAAGCTCAGTAGTTTCGGCTCACCAGCGTAGAGGCCGAGTATTTTCCGTAATGTGCAATCGAATGTTTCAAGGTTCACAAGTCAAAGTTTCCTTTGGACAATTCAACGATGAAATGTGTAGTTGCATCTTAGATATGCACCCAGCAAAAAAGGCCATGCATTACGGCTGGACAGTTCTTACACACTCCATAATCCAGCTTTCAGGAAAAGAATAGTAGACAATACGAATCCCTTGTTTGCCTTACATACCTCAAGAGGACAGACTCGTATCAGTTCAACTAAGGCTGGGACTGATACTTCTACCTGCTAGGACTGTGTTCTGTTCACTATCGAGAACAGGCCTGAGACTCGTAACGAGTATGGAACGGTTAGCATAAAGCATCTTAAGAATAGAATATGAATTCTTAAGCAGATAAGTGAAACAACACCAAGATTTCGAGCCTCGTCCGATAAGGATACGTTAGACTGTCCGCGATGTACACGAATTTGAGGAAGCACTGTCAGTCTCGCACAGCGACCACCGAAAAGAAGAACCGACGATTTAGAGGGGTTTAAGACGAGATTAGGTTCATTGGAGAAGCTAAGCAGGCTTGCAAGATCGGAATTTAGTGAACTAATCGCATTAATGACGTTATCAGGAGGAAAGGAAAGGTAGAGCTGAGTATCGTCAGCATAAAAGTGTTACTTACGATGGTTAAAAGATGTATACAAGTTGAAAGAAAGATCTGTCCGAAAGATAGTTCTTAAAAAAGGCGATAGATATAGAGCTCAGTCCGATGTAATGAAGAATAGAAAGAAGTAGACATCAAAGACACACGAGTAATCCAACAAAACCAACACAGTGAGATTTCCTTCGTCTAACTAAAACCCTTTCAAAACCCCGACTGTACATCAGGGAGAATATTGTACAGTAGATACGTCCAAATAAGATGTAAGTTGTCTGATTAGGATTTTTTCTAATACCTTAGACAGGACAGGACACTAATGGGTCTTAAATTGCTAATGGATTGCGGAGTCTAAACGCGTGCATAAAAAGAGAAATTCGCAAACAAGAAAGTATTGTGAAGCCAGTCCGTAAAGTAGTTGGTGACTTTACCACCAGCAGAGAGTTATAATAATGAATAATCTCCTTCTATTCTGTTCTTCTGTTATATTGAACCTCTCTGAGGGTGGTATAAGTCATCAACACCGTCTCAAAGCGATTCTGAAGCCGAGAAGACTCGTCTTAGGTCCGCGCTCAAAGTCTCCGTATTAGGTGCAACGTAAATAAAATAAAATTTTGGCTGACGACAAAAGTGGTAGTTTACGTAATGTTAACCCCCTTGCGGAACAATAAAATTCACAACAAAACAGTTTTAAGAGCATCTATTACGGATAGCACCGTGCATTAGTTTAGGTCAATTTACCACTTCCTTGCTGTTTAATTTTACGAGGAAAACCAAACCAAACGCGGTCCGGAAGAATTAATTAGAATCACGAAATGGGTTATCATTAGCTTCCCACATTTCAGATAAATATTAATGAAACTGTTTTCACTTCAATTGATACGTAAAAATTTTTTTTCCGAATGACAAACACTGTCATAAACAGTAAATTTCAATCTTCTTAAAGCCATTGTAAAGTTGCAGAGCTTAACGACTGTACAATTTGCATAAATTTACTATGCAATTTTCTTAATGAGTAAATCCATTAAGAACGGCACATTCTATTACCTTTTAACTCAAATTTCTTAGTTAAATGTGTACGGAGAAATAATAATTAAGTCAAATTAATTTTAACGTTAATAAGAATAATTGTAATAAAAGTACCTTGAACTTATAGAAATTTTTGTACAAGTTACATTTAGAAAGTAACGTACCTATTTACTTTAGGAAATTGACCATAAAATTTGAACGAACTGGCTCTTTACAGTGATTCTCCAACTTCCTCCCGATTGTCAGGATGTCAATTATATCGTTCAGTCACTCGTGAGTCATTCGTGTCTCTCTTGAAACGAACGCAAAGTTCAAAATAATCAAAAGATTGTTTCTGCAAAAATATTTTCAAATCTTTTGGAGTGGGAGAAAAATTGCAGTTTCATGGCATGGTTTACTGCACCAACGAGAATCCATCTGGCGAGAATTGAAAAGTGACAGAACTTATTAAGCGCATAAATGAGGCTCACAATTTTGAGTGCGGAGGGGTGCTCAAAATCAGATGACACGATTTATAAAAATAAAGTGTAAATATCCTGCGATAGTAAAGTCCCCTACACACGACCTGACGCGGTCGGCCTGACAGTCAGTCCGACTAAATCATGTGTTGCCTACACATGACCCAACAAAGTCCCCTACACATGGCCTGACAGTCGGTCCGATCAAATCAGGTGTTGCCTATACGCTAAATCGTCTGACAACGCTCCACACGACCTGATTTGGTCAGGCGGTTGGGTAGTCAGGTGGACGGGCCATCTGAAACACCCGACGACCCGACACAAAAAATGTCAGACAAGCCTACACACGACCTGATATTCCACCTGATCTGACCAAATCGGCCCGACCGCCTGACCAAATCAGGTCGTGTGTAGGGGACTTAAGTCTAGTAATATGATAAATATTATGTTCATGGAAAAATAATGGAACTACTTGACGACTCTCTCTGATAGACTACTCTTATGAAGACTTTTGTTCAGCATAGCTGCCATGTACGGAAGAATGGGATTCCAACGGGAAGGCTATATTACATATTGCGGGGTGATTCTCAATAGGAAACATATCTGATATCTGGTAGTAGAATAGATGGGTACGGCTCAACAAAGTAATGGGAACAATAATTATTCCAAGCCGAAGGACCGGCTCCAAATTCGAAACTTGAGACAGCCCAACCAGCCATCAATTCAAAACCTCTTCAGACATTTTACGTTAAACACCGACCTTCTATTGCTATAAGCTATAAAGACGATGTCGTGGTCATCGTGCACTTGTGACATGTTTAAGTCACTTCAATATTACAGTTTTAGCATCGGAACAGCACTTATTTACGGAAGATATGGAGATCTCTAAACGCGTCTGTCCGCTTTACTTTTCAGTACTTGTATCGTTGAACACGGGGTCTGTTTGAAGTGACTGGCAAACTAAGTCGGCAGTTCTGGAAAGTGACTCAGCAAAGAAACACCACTCAATAAGTACAGTTACGTATATTATACGTAGATACCAAACGTTACTAACTAGTATATTTAATTTCGGTTAAAAAACGGAGCTGATGTCGCACCTTATAACGTAGTTTTAGACCGTTATTTTTCGGTTTTTATCTGGTATAAAAATACTACAAATAAATGAAGATTTTAAGTTCAAAAAGTGGTAGCAGTTTTTTTAAATAAATACGTAAATAAGAAGAATTTTTATTAAGGATTGTAGAAAAAAACTTTTGTTATGCTATTCTTGAGAAGGATGCAGTTAACGTGGTTTACTGGCGGGCGGTCTGGCGGATTCTTAAGCACGTAGGTGGGTACGAATCAGCCAGTGTGCGCTATGAGTAGCGCCATCTACATGTACCTGTTAATATTGTACGATATTTACTCTTTGCAAAATATGTAGCTTAACATGCGTTTATTTTGTGTTTCCAAAATTACAATTTGACGTACTTCAGACGTATATTATAGGTACTTAAAATCTAGTTATTTCAAGTATAAATTTAGACGTTAAATATACGTATATTTTTTTAGTTTAATATACGTTTTCGTAAAGACGTGTAAGAACTGTATGTAGAAAGCCTCCTACGTCATCTGGGCACTGGACACGGTCACAGTATAACAACCACACTCATGTATTTTTTGTGCAGTTGTGCTATAACTATCACCAAGTTCTGGGCGCATATGACGTGGTGGGTTCTTCTCCAATTACTCGAGCTCTAGTGATAGATGACGAGACAAAGTCTACCTAACTACGGGGTAATACGATTTAAAACTAAAAGACTAAAAAGGCACAATATAATATAATCGCATGATAGACATATAAGCACAAGATTAAGACACTAGGCAAGAGACAAGGATTCAAATCGAGAAATCACGAAGTACATCATCCAATTGCGAAAGATACGGACTTCTCAAGTAGGTACGTAGGTACGTGCTCAAAGAAGAGATTAGACACTGAGGGCTTTTAAGTAGCAGTGTGCTTACGACCCTCCCCCCCCCCCACACACACATACAATTACAATCTTATCTCAAATACTCCGTCTATTCCATTAAACAAAATGACTTCATTTACAAGAATTTATACATTGAAAGTCGGTTCCTTGGAATAATTAAGAATTAGTGCGATCATCGGCGTTGTCAAAAACATCCCCTTCGTAGTTTAATGAGAAATTCTTGTTTCAACTTAATTCTTATTAAAAGTTCACCTTGTTAATTTAATTGTATAAATTTATATAATTTTAAATAAATTAGCAAAATAATTGCAATTTCGTAAAATCCATAAATTTGAATTCAGTTTTATGTTTGAAAATTGTAGGCGTCGTGTATAAACGGTTCCTAAAATGGAAAATGCATCCACATATTACCCACAATTACCTACAAGCTTCAAAATTGGGATTGAAAAAAAAATAATAATTAAACTTATGAATAGGCGTTATACTTCAAACAAACTCAGTTCCTTATTCACTCGAGTTGGTACTTCAACATCTATGCAAATTTCCGGAATGAAATTGCGGTATGTTGTGTACGTCCTTGAAAGCGGTTACTACATACAACATTCCACGAGAACACCTTAGTATATCCTCATGTTAACCAAATTTCTTCCACCAACCATTAAAATTAACATCCAAAAACTTGAAATTTGAAATAAAAGAGAGAGAAAAAAATCCTCCAACTTTTCTTGTTTTTACAACAAATTGTTTATTTCCGAGCAAATCAATTTTTTCAGATAAACTCTCCATTTATTTATTTAGGTAAGAATAAACGAAAACAAATGAAATTCTAAACGACAAAAGCAAATAAAATCAAAAACCACGATACAAAATATCCAGGCCGTTCTCTCCCTTGTCTCTTAACGCAACGCACGCGAAAAAATAGCCCCGAAAGAGAATTAATTTCAATCAAACCTCATATATTGAAATTGCGCTGGTTTGTTTTAAAAGCGCCACGTTACAAAAAATTCAGACAAAAAAAATAGAACGAAAAGATAACATTTTTTTTACTTTTTTAACAGATGGGAAAGTTGTTCGGGAAAATGTCACTATACGATGTCAATTTTTAAATTGAAAAAGTAGAGTTGATCGGCTAAATCGGATGTGGGTGTTTCGGTTTATTTAAAATTAAAGGTTTTAGCGCAGAGTTAAAGAAGGGGTGCTTTTCAATGCAAATTTTAAGGTGCTCATTGCTCATATGGGAAGTATTGGCGCCGGTGCTTCCCCGACTAATAAGTCTAACTATAAAATGTATAATTTTCTACTTGTGGTTATTATCTCCCTGGAGAAAATTGTATTTTCAGTAACGAGACAAATTCGGCTATAAAATAAAGTTTTTTAAAAATCACCCTTAAAGAATTGTAGTGGGGGTAAGTTAATTCTCTTTGTGCTGAACTTTTTAAGCCTTTATACTAAGTTGATATGGTAAATTGAAACTTTTCCTAAGTATATTTTCACAATATCAAACTTCTGAGTTTATACCGCTTTAAAATTTTCCGCCCTTATTTTCACCTCCTTTAAGTAGGTCAATTTTTTCGGATATCATCCAAACCTTTGTCGCATTACACTGAACAAGTATGCAAAATTAGAAACCAATTAGGAAGTTATCGTCATCACACCCGAGTTCGCTTGTCGGATAAGCAATTGATTTCTAGCTGAGGATTATCAGGAATGGAGCGGTTTTCTGTATTTAGAGAGAAAACTTTCGATAAATTCATTATTCGTACGATAAATTCATTTTTCGACCTTCCAAAAGATATTTGCCGAAAGAAGGTATAGCGAAGCACGACATTGTGTTACGGTAATTACAAAGTTACAATTTCGAATTGGTGTAACTTGTTAGGGGTTGTAAATTTGGCTATTAACCATCGGACACTTTTTGTGTCAAATTTCACGCACAGTAAATTTTACTTGGATGATTTTTGCATTCGAGTCCAAATTTTTCCTAAAAATAGAATTTTTCCTTAGGTACTACAATTTGCATCTTCGAACATTTTTTCATAATCAATAGTCCCCAAAATATGAATGGATAAGGGTTTTATATGTAGGTTCACGTCAAGATTTAGTACAGTATCAAGAGTGGGCCCCTTATATAATAGGTATTTCATGTTTTTCCTTCTTTACGCCGACTGCTTTTCTACAATTGTGAGAAACGTACGCAGAGCAAAAAGTTGGAGTAAAGTTGTATAAAAGTGAGTTTATAGTAGCTTTAAAAGGCAAAAAGAAAGTAGGAAACGTATCCAAAGTGGCATTTCCTTTAATTGTGACAATAACAAAGATATCTACTTTCTCACACCGCATGTACACACATAATGACAAAATAAAAACACAAAACACACATGTCTTCTCTATATAGCGATAAAAAGATCTGAGAATGGATAGAGCAACGACCCTGTTCGTAATTATAGTATCGTTGGTATCGTATAAAATATTTTCACGTCATAAATCCATTACGGCGCCACACTCGTCATATCCGCGACGCGTAAACCTTTGTGAACGAGCGTACATATATACATTTAAAACATAGAGGATAGTATTGTTATGCATCTCCACAAAAACGGGGAGAGTAAAAACTGAATTTCAATGAGTGGGAAACCTCCGGATCTATATTTTTGTTTTGTTGTCCGGATTTTCGCTTAATGACAACAAAAATTCAAGTTCATCGCTTTTTTAATTTTAATGGGAAAAATAATTTCTAAAAATTGTCGTTCGTCATTAAAGTCATCTAATTATAATTCTCATTATTCCACGAAAATATTACGAAAAAGTGTTTTTTAATTAATTTTAGAGTTATTATTTAAATAGGCACGCAATTAAAATTTCAATTAACGAAAGAGGCTGATTTTCGTAATTTCTGAATTATAGGGAATTAGGGAAAACTCGGCTGGTAAATCGAGGCGAATATTGGAAATCGCGAATTGAGGAAGTTCACTATAAATCGCGAGTAAAAAAAGTACAACACGTTTACGAGAAGGCGCAAATCTTTAATTTATTCAAATGGGAGGAAATTAAAGCGCGCGGAAATTCGTTAAAATCGGGATAAATCCTAGCAAGCACTTTCAATATTCCAGAAATTTCATAAGATGTCAATTTTACTGTTAAAAGAAAAAAGAACAGAGACAAATCTCAAATCCCATATATTACTTCAAAGAAAATACATTTTCTTATTTAAATTTCCGGAAGTGGATGAGGAAATGTAGATGTATAGTAAAAGCAAATTTTCGTGAAAACTTCGTAAACTGATTTTAGAGCACATAAAAGTAAAACAAATTCAATAATCGTTCGATATTGTATTAGAAATGGAAATGCACCAATATACATCGAATCAAAGAGAGAATCTGAATGCCTCTATCCAGGAAGCTAATCTCATTTTCAGTTGAACCGGAAGTCAAAATATTAAAGCTAATTAAACAATCTTCCAAACCACCTAAAATATACGTATTGTATTTAAAGTATAAAAGCCAACCCCAATTGACAAAATGACTCCAACAGATTTTGAGAAAATCCATTTTAAAATTTTAGTCAACTTTGATCTTATATTTTGAAATTTTTTTAAAAATCGACTATATCAAAACTAAAGCCCTATATTTTGTCTATAATATATTCCTGTTTTTTTAATTTCTATTATAATAATTACCTCCAGTTATAATTAAAAAAATAGAAAATGAGCCGATCGTTATTATACTGACCGCCATTTTAAATTTAAAAATGTGAAAAGGTATTTCGTTAAATTAGGGCCGATGTGAGCTAACTTATAGTAGTCAACAAAAAAGTAAAAATAAGTATATAAAGGCACGTTGAGTAAAAGATACGTTTTAGAAAATGTGATTTATTTTGTACGTTCGTTCAGAAATTATGTACTTGGTACTTGCACGTTTGCTTTGGATTTTTGGAAGGGCGAAAAAAGAACAAAGTTGAGGTTAAAAGGGGCAAACATTCTTGCAATTCCACTTAGTAGTAAATTGTTGATCAAAATTATATAAACTAAATAATAAAAAGCTGGAAATTAACAGGAAAACAACAAAGTCCCAACAGAAGATCGATTTCGAGCAGGGCCAGCTTTTCAGACGAGGCGAAGAAAGCTCATCCTCCCTAACCAAAAACAGAAGAAGTCAGAGAAAACAGAAAATTTACAGTTAGCAGTGTTGTTTGAAAATAAAAACCAATTTGAGCGACGCGCTCTTGGTCTCGCCCCGCTTGGCGATTTTTCTGTAGCCTTCTCGGTTTTGAAATTGATAAGCCGCCACTGATTTCGGGATAGGTTAGCAGTTAGTAGGGGGGTTTCATATGTAAGACGAAAGTATCTACTATCTACTGCAAAAAACGACTCATCAGGCTGCTTAGAGGTATTACTCCAATAGGCCCGACTCCCTAAACAATGCAGATCAGAGAGCGAGGCTCATCTGGCAACCTTTTTCAGAGCAAAACTGTAATAAAGTAGTTGTAGGATTTCATAGCCTAACCCGGGGATCACCAAACTTCATGAGAAACGTACCGGATTGAAATTTTGAAAGAGATAGGAGACCGGACAAAAAACACTTTTATTGAATATTAAAATGTACGCCTATATAAAGATTTTTCAACGCCTCAGAAGTAAATTTTTGAAGTTTTCAAGATCAACAAAGCTTAGATCAACTTTAGGAATTTTTTAACTGTGAAATTAAGCAGCTTTTTTAAACCTACCGAAAAAACCTTTATTTAATAATTTTACTAGGTATTTGATAACAAAAATTTGTTGGCATCATCTGAAAGAACAGGAAAAGTTCCCATAACAACGTCTCTTCAGTTCCTAAAAGCCTCTCCAAATAACGATTTTAGAGCCAAAACTAAAAACGCCAATTTATATTTAGAAATAAAATTCTTTGGAGGACCGGATCCGGCCCACGACCGTAGTTTGGTGACCACTGACCGCTAACTAGTTAAATTTACCTATTATTGGACCAACTTTTCCTCTATTTCCGCAAGAGCATGAAAAATCTACAGTTTCGTTCTCAACTAATCGAGAGTTAATGGAGCAATAGCGTGTTTGATCTTCTTTTTTATGCGCTAACGCAGCTATATTTTACCTCAGGTAACTTACTTACTACGCTCTATACTTACTACTAGTTTAAACGTCTTTAATCCTAGTCGAAGAAACTTCTATCATAGTTGAAATGCGGATTAGAAAAAGAAATAAACGTAGCTCACTGTAATTTCACTGACAACGAGGGTAGTCCAGTCAAGTAAATTTCAATAAGAGCGACGTATTTTGAATTCGGAGTTGTGTTGATATGTGTGTAGTGTCTTGTTTTGTTTCCACTGAAATTTGTGTTTGTCAAAGTCTACCATTTAATTATGGAGCAGTACGTGCTTCCACAACGATTACAGATTATTGAGACGTATTATGAAAAGCGTGCTTCAGCCGCGGCACCTTTCGTGGGCTAATAGTAATTTTCGGTTGCTATAAATAATTGGCCAACTCAAAGAACTATCGATGGTGGACAAATTCGAGTCAACATCAAGTCTCCGTAATGCCCCTATGCCAATTAAGACGAAGAAATGCGCAGAGCGAAGAAAATAGAGCTGCTGTACGAGAGAAGGTTAAAGCAGGCAAAAATGTATCGATTCCTCGTCGTGCTCAACAATTGGGTCTCGATTTCTAGAGACCCAATTGTTGAGCACGACTTTGTGGCGAATTTTGCAAAAAGATCTTAGTCTACGTCTTTACAAAATTGCTTTGGCAGAAGAACTTGAGCCACACTGCCAATGCAACGATATTTCTTGAAAGAAACTCGGCGAGTCGATTATTTCAAGAAATGAACCAGTCGATTGGCACCTCGACCATGCGCCTTAACACCCATAGACTCTTTATTGTGGGACTACGTTAAGTCGATCGTTTCCAG
This sequence comes from Malthinus flaveolus, assembly GCA_950108345.1. Lineage (NCBI taxonomy): Eukaryota > Metazoa > Arthropoda > Insecta > Coleoptera > Cantharidae > Malthinus > Malthinus flaveolus. The sequence continues at coordinate 5,893,525 of OX467285.1, forward strand.
TAACAAATCAGCAAAATTAGTTGCCTCGAGGATGAACATTGAACGCGTATTGGCTGATACTTAGTTGAACCGAATTGTGTCTAAGTCATGGAAAATTGGCTTAAAAGGATTAATTCATGCAGGCGCTTTCGTGAAGGACATTTGAACGATGTTGTGTTCCACAAATAATGACGTAGGTACTATACTTACGATCAAAATACATAAATGAGCTGACATCGATCAGTCTTTGTTTTATTCAGATTTAAATACCCCGCTCTTATTGAAAAACCCTGAAGATGCCAAACAATGAACAAAAAATCATACGTAAAATACGTAATCAAAAAACTACGGGGGCCTGAGGTGGCCTGGATCCCATGAAAATCCTTCTGGCTCCGGACTGGTCACCCCACTACAAAACCATAATCATTACAATATGTGATGGGTAAGATTTATCCAACTCCGTATAGCTCCTTGCACTTAGTCTTGTCTTTTAAAAGACTTTAAAAGCGAAGCATAACTCAGTGTAGACTCTCTAAATGCCGCAAAACTAGGCTAGGCATATCCTTATAATGTTGAAAAAATCCATTCTTTACCCCGCAGTCATCAGTCTCTACTCTCTACATACAGGATCCTCTTGAACACTTACGATCATCAGACGAGCTTCTCTCTATGGAGCCCTCATAGCTTGAGCTTATTCTACGATCCTACTAGTCTCCAAGAAAAGATAGGACGGATGGCAGAAAAATCTCAGGATGAGTTTAAGCCACGTTGATCCCCTAACCCCGACTACAGCCCTGATATAAAGTAATACGGTTAAACCGAGCTTCTATGAAAACTTGACACGATGGACTGGAAATGCATAATTTTTGCAAATGGAACCATTATGAGTCATGATGATTTTCCAATAGATGGGTTTTTCTTTACTGTATGATGTATTATGTACAAATAGTACATTATCAATTTACAAAAAATAAGAAACGGAGATAATAAAACATAAATTACATTTCTGTCTGCTACGCAGTATTTGGTATAAAATATAAAATTGTCAAGAAAAACTCCCTATTGTAATAGTCTAATAATCCATCCATAATAGGAGTACTATCGGAAGAAAATTGATTATTTTCAAATAAAATCTTAGCCTAGCAGGCAAAACAGTTATAGGGACGATTCTTAGTTGGTTTCCACTCGAACTATCCAAAGAATAAGAAGAACTAGCCTCGATGTTTTTCTTTGCAAGTTAACTCAAGCTCTAGGATGTTAATTTAACTCTACTTCAACTGAGAATTGCCTCAATCAAAAAATGAACCTGATATATTATGGAAAACTGTAAAGGTATAAGAAACGATACAGCACAAAAGTACCCAAAAAAATTCCGAAAGGTTCATTTTGAAGTACACAGACGAATAAAATTACATTATAATGATTCACTATAATGTCTTTTTTATAAGTTTCTAAATAATACAAAAATTGTTAGATATAACTCACAGACAGCGTTAGTAAAAAGTGTAAATGGTAAAAGTGTAAAAAGTGTATAGGTATTATATTCCAATAATCTAAATCCAACATCATTGGCGATTATTAAATAAATAATTTTACATTTACATCGCCACCTGAATTAGAGGGCTCAAAGCACCCAAAAGCCTTATTGCGTTCTATGGTTCTATAGAATTACCCACAACAAATTTTTTTCATTACTCATCCCTGATGCATAACAACCCAAATTTCAAAGCAAAAAAATTTACTATTAGATAGGTACGAACATGGAAGTAAAAAATTCTAGAACCTGAAGAGAAAACAACAAAATAACGCTTTTTATAAATATTCTAACAATTCTTCGTAAACAATTACTTTACAACAATAATCTTAGGATAAAGTATATGTCTAGTTTGTGTATTTTTATATTAAACTTTGTGTAATTTAGTGTGACCAACGATAAGCACAGAAAAGATAATAGTAAAATTAATCGTATTTTAAGTTCATTTTAAACAATATCTTTCTAGAAACGTATAATTTTAAAAAGCGTAAAATCGACCTAAAATATACAACCACCCAATAAACACACATACGTTTAAAAAACGTTGTAATAGCGTACATTTAGTTTTAAATACGTTTATTGTTGAAAATAAAACGTTTTTTATACTCTAATTTCAAAACGCTATACAAACGTTATCGTAACAACGTTAAAAGAACGTTTGATATTGGTACAATAAACGTTTATAATTTACTTCTGAACGTTTTATTATAAACGTTATTAAAACGTTTTCATTTAACGTTTAAAAACCGTTATAAGTACGTTTCTTAAAAGTCCGAATAATTCCTTCGGTTAAATTCGACAAAAAATGAATCGTGCTTCCTGGGCACTGTGTGATGTGATGTGACTAAGTTTATTAGTTTATATTAATTTAGCACGTGGTGACGCCATAATTATTAATGTGATTCGTTTACTTAAAATTGGTAAGTTAACGCTGTCTTAATATTTATACTTTTTAGTGTTAGGTATATGGAAGTTTGTGAGTTTTCTTTTTAAATTAATAAATTAACAAATTTTAAGTTTTTCCAAGTTTTTGTGCTTGTTCACAATAAACGTTAACATAAGACAAACTTTAGTGGATATTTCAATCAAAATTATCAACAAAAATTCTTAAAAAGTATACAATAATTTTCTAAACAGAAATTAAAGCTGAAGTTTTACCTTTTGCACAAAAATGATTATTAGTTTAAAGCTAGGGGAATCCCTGGTTGTGAAACGTAAAACTGGTTATGAGGTGCGTTCGGGGAGCTCGCTTTCAGCGCTTTCTGACGTCACGGTTCGAGTACGTAAACTAGATCTATCTCGTTCTAGTTTATGTACTGTGCTTATGCGTCCAGCTTCCTCGATAGCACAGTGATACGTCATGAAAGCGTGAAAGCGTGCTCCCCGAACGCACCTCTTTGATTGTCAGGAATTTATTATAAATTTAATTTAATCAGCTTTATCATTTTTTTAGCATATATATACAAATTTCTTATATATTTTTGTAAGTATATTTAGTTTGGTTGTTAATAAGGTATATTTATAACATTTTTACCAAAATTTAAATAATGGAAAAAAAACGTATAGTATCAAAGCGGCAAATTCAAAGGAGAATTAAAAAAACATTGAACACTTAAAACAAGAAATTTTAAATTCAAGTCATCCTATTGCCTCCACTTCTAATAACAGGTTATCTCCACCAATTGTGAATGAAAATCCCAGAAATTGTACGTCAGATTTTGAGCCTTGTAACAGTAATGAGCAAAATCACAGTTCTAATGTTGATGAGCAGGAACCATACTCGTTTAGCTCGAATAGCAGTACTAGCTCTAGTAGCGACAACGATAATTATTTTGAAAATATAACGACCAAAAATAATTTGGAAGGAAAACAATTAGTATTAACAGATCAGCTTCAAGAGTGGGCGTTAAAGAATAATATTACAACGACAGCAACAACTGCTTTACTAAATATTTTATATCCGCACTTCAATTTTTTGCCACGGGATGCAAGGACTTTATTAAAAACTCCTCGAACTAGGAGTACTATTAAACTATGTAATGGCGAAATGTATTATTTCGGTATTAAAAGCAAATTGATATCAAAATTAGAAAATGGATACAAAGGCAATAATAAAAATATTCTATTACAAATTAACATTGATGGAATTCCATTATTTAAAAGTAGTTCTACAGAATTTTGGCCTATTCGTGCTTTGTCTAATGATTTCGTAGATAAATCTCCATTTACTATTGCAATTTTTTGTGGTTCTGGCAAGCCAACTCCCCTACAGGAGTATTTGAAACATTTTATTGCAGAAGTTATAAATTTGCGCGATGAGAGAATTATTCATAATAACATTCAGTATAATTTTGATTTGCATTTTTTTATTTGTGACGCTCCGGCTAGATCTTATTTAAAACAAACATTGGGCCATAATAGTAAGATGGGTTGTGAAAAATGTAATATCAAAGGGCAATATGAGAAGCACTGTAATAATTTTGCTCAAGTAGCGCCAACAACGCCGCATTCAAAAAAATTAGATTCAGATTTTTATTCTTCAGAATTAAAACCTTACATAAAGGAAAAGACTCCGCTTACTCAATTGAATATTAAGCTTATTAAACAATTTCCGTTAGATCCTATGCACCTAATATTTTTAGGTGTTGCAAAACGGTTAATTATAAACTATTATTTAGAAGGTGAAAGACCTTACAGGTTGTCACAAAAAATTATTCAGCATATGAACGAGAAAATATCTCGCATTAAACAACACGTGCCATCTGAATTTCCAAGAAAACCAAGAACTTTTAGAGAAATTAAAAGGTGGAAGGCTACAGAATTTCGGCTTTTTGTAATGTATACTGGTATTGTAATTCTCCACGATGAAATTAGTTGTGACCTATTTTCACATTTTAAATATTTGCATTGTGCAGTTTTTATTCTTTCAAATTCTCAATTTATATCTAAATATATAGTAGTTGCTGAAAACTGTTTGAAACTTTTTGTATCAAAATCGTCAGAGCTGTTTGGCAATAACTTTGTTGTTTTTAATGTACACAGTTTACTACATTTAATTGACGACATTAAAATGTATGGTACTTTAAATGAATTTACGTGTTTCCCGTTTGAAAATTATTTAAATATATTGAAACGGAAAGTTAGGGGCAAAAATCGTCCACTCCAGCAAATATGCAACAGAATAGAAGAACATGATTCCAACTTTCCACGAATAAGATTGACTTCACTACAAAAATGCACTCCAAAAAAGATTTATGACGAAATGTACGATTGTAATGGTAAAATTATATCATATAAATGTAGAAAGCTATACTTTCCAGACTTCGTTATTTCTACTTCTCGGCCAGATAATTGTATTTTCTTGAAATCCAAAAAAGTTGTAATTTTGAAGACTATAATATTCAACAACAATCAATTTTTGTTCGAAGGGTTATCTTTTTCTTATCACAATAACTTATACACTAGCCCTATTGAATCTTCAAAAATGTACATATTTCACGTAAGGAAACTTAATGAAATGAATGTCGTAGTTTTTGAAAAGGCAGATATTTTGTATAAATGTATTTTAATTCCCAAAGAAGATGGATTTGCCTCTTTACCGTTAAATCATATTGTATAAATGCTATTTTTTTTCTTTTTACTAAAATAATTATAAGTAATTTTTAAATATTTCAAATAAAATAATTCATTGATTATACCTTATTAAAACTGAAATTAAAAATCTACATATATTTATAAGAAATTTGGGTGTGAGCCGTTATTCATCACATTCATCACTATGTTTGCTGTGGTGGAGTTTCAAAATATGGAGTTGTCGATTATCCCATTAATATGGCTACATAAAAATGACAAAAAGGCGTTTTGGCCTACGAGTACAAATAAAATTAGTTTTGAAAATTTCGTAAAAAATCAAACGCCGTATAAAAAGTCTTGGCCTTCTTATAAGATAGAAAAAATCCATTTTAAAACTGGTAATAAAGAACATATTGTATATTTCGGAACGATCTCTAAAGTTACCTGTTTCTATATTATATTCTAGAATCCTACGTTACTGCTGAGGAAAAATTAAACTTGTTAATGCGAGAGGCGTCTGAATCAAGTCATCAAACAGGACAGTCAGGCGCGTCCTATTCCTTAAAATCGAATAATACTGGAAACTCCGACTCAGATTCGTCTATCTCATGCGTCATGCAATCGTCATCTCAATCACTTACATCGACTACTAGTTTTTACAATTCAGGTGCAAAATAATTCTTTACATTTGTATATTACAAAGAGGTTAAAAAAACTTTAACTGTTTACAGCTTTTGAAGAAAAAGTAATTCAACATCTAGCCGCACTGAAAGCAAAAGTAGAACAAAATTTTGTTATCGTAAACCACCTTTACAAAACAATTAAAAATAAAGACGTTAGTGGAAATTTAATAGCGCCCGAAAACTTGCCTGATTTTCCAATGCATGTTCTCGAAGATTTTGTGTCTTTTAATCAAGAATTGACACGAGATAATGTTTTGCGCCAGTATATGGTAAGATACACTTTTTTACAATGTAGGTGTCAAGTTATAATATTTATTTTGTAGATAGATAGAATGGCTTCATTAGGTGGAAGCACTCCAGAAAAATCTACCAGGAGAATTTTGAAATACCTAATGAAATTAAATTTGGCTTCGCTTTATAACTGGAGAGGCCAGGGAAATAAATATTCCTTTAAGGAAACGAATATAATAGAAGTTATTTATGGTAATATATAAAAAATTGCTGTATGTTTAGTTCTCTTATGTCTTATTTTTTATAATACCATAGAAGCAATCAAAACTAATTTTAAAGACTCAAACCGACTAGTAGTAGAAGAAGCCACAAAAAATTGGCTAAAGCAATGTCCTTTCCAAAGCAAGAAACGAAAGGCCGCCGAATAATTATTATTTTTCATTTGTTTTACAGTGGAGTTCGGTTATAACGAACCAGTAAAATGCACCAAAAAGCGTTCGTTATATCCGAGGTTCGTTATAATCGCCGAAATAAAACACAGGATATATGTAGGTATGTGAGAAACGGGTCCGTTATAGCCGAAATCCACTGTATTAACTTAGAATGTTCATTGAGTTACATCCATTTATTTTATTAATAGTTTAAAGAAAATACTTTTTGATTTTTAATAAATAAGCTTATAAATTATTTTCTCTTTTATTGAAAAAAAATAACATCTAAAAATGACGTTTTGATATAATTTAATTCACGTTTAAGTTAGACTGCAATAATTCATAATAAAACGTTAAATAACTATTTTAAAAATTATTAAAAAACGAATACTTAACATTTTAAAAACGTTTTATTAACGTATATATATATATTATAAATGAACGTAAAAGCAGCACATTTTAACGTTTTTAATTCGCGTAATTCGCGTTTCAGCAACGTTTCTGTAATTGGTAATAAATCGTTTAAAATAGACTTTAAAAACGGTTATTAGGCTTAACTTAAACTATTTTTAAACGACTTCATAAACGAATGTATAACTATAAATAAACATCCAAAAAACGATTATTATAACGTTTTTAAATCATTAAATTCACGTTTAAATAGTCTTTTACTGATCGTTAATAAAACGTTAATAAAATGGGTGAACAAAACGTTTAATGTCGCGACATGCAAACGATTTAATAAACGTATATATTAGGTAGTTTTTACGTTTGGTTTATTTTTTATTTTAACGTTTTTTAAACGTATGTGTGTTTATTGGGCACTTTCTCAGGTAGAATTCAATGGGAGCGCAGCGAGCCATCATCGTTGATCGTTGCAGTTAATTGCAGTCTTGACTTGGACCACTTGGGAGGTTAAATAAACCCGAGAAGAGCTTAGAATTTTCAGTTTATATCCGTAAAGACGAAAATGTTAGGCGAGGTAAAAGTGAGGTGGAAATAAGAGAGAATTAGGACATGAAGAGTTATTGAAAATTAAGGAAATGACTTTTCAACAATTTCGTTTTCGAATATTCGATTTATTTGAATTATTTAGATTATACCAATTATTCTCGAATTATTCGAATGATGGGGAGAGTGGTAATGAATCGGACAGTTTTTCTCAAATAGTGGTAATTTCTGAACAAAACATAAATTTGACATACTTTTGCGTGGCATACTAGTATGTTCTTTCTTAATGCCACATCGATAAGTAAAATTAATTTTTGCATCAACTGAAAAGTTCGATTTTTCACAGAGATCGGAAAATGTCCATTTCAGGACACCAGAGTTTGAATCGGACACATCGTGTTATGTAATTTGTTACGGACCTAATATTTACTAGATCATCAACGCCAAGACTTTTAGGGATGATAAGAATAAGTCAATACCATCATTTTTCGCGAATTTTTCGTTATATATTATATTATATAACGTCGACGACGCTTCGTAGTCCCGTAATTCCTTTTAAAAGTTTAGGGGAGAAATAAGGTTTCTTGCAAATCTTTAAAAAACGTTTTACCGAATTAAATAAAAATTTTGATTTTTGAGACATCATTTGTACCGTTTCAAAATATAAAATACACTGTTATAGATTTCATGGATTCAATGGATTTTGCGTGTCCGTTTCTGTACACAGAGACATTTTCAAAGGAAATTTGATAAAAACTAAAACGAGAAACCCCAATTTATTTTTAATAGTCGCCAAGATAAATAAATTCTTTGATAAGCATTTTTTCGTAATACGTAGTAAAATAAGTGAATACAACCTTACCTTGAAGCACCCAAAACGTGCAAATAATAAATACTTTATTTGTCGCTTATTAAAAGACCGATTCATGCCAAAATCATAGTTGGCTGGTAAATATGCAAAAAGTTGCATTTCTGAAAATATCAAAGTGAAATACATTTTAGTTCTTAAGATAATGAGAGTGTCCATTTCATAAAACGTCCGATTCATTGCCACTCAGCTGCGTCTCTCTTAATATCGTTATTAGATAGGCTTCAAATTTAAAAAAACAAATGAGGTCCACTATTAGGTGTAAAATAAACGGAGAAATAGATCTAGGAACGTTATTATTCGAAAAAAATTGAACGTTTGGAATATTCCAATACTTGATTAATTCGAATTATTCAATTTATTTGAATTATTCGAATGAACTGTTTTAAAATTATTCGAATTTTAACTACTCTTCGAATACAAATCGCAGCAATATTCAAAATATAAAACATGCATTAAAGATAGAAAGGAGTAGGCCCGAGTAAGCCCTTTAATTTTCAATTGTTTGCTGGAACAAGATAAAGAATATTGTACCCTTAGCTTGGATAAGGCTTGGAGGCACTTGGCTAATACTGTTCGAGCGCCTACCGAGGCGTACCTAGAGATTTTGCCACCGTTACCCTATGAGAGACGTAACTTCGAAAGAAGACGTTGTATGAAAATAATTTAATAAAGCCCCCCCCCTTAATTTTGGACAAATAATCACTATTCTCCAATGTCAAACGAAGAGAGCTACGGTATATAAACTAACACGCTTCAGAAGAGCCCGCATTCAGAGGCTTATCATATTATTTACGAATAAATTGTGCAAAATCTATTTTTCTTTCATTTTTAATTTAAAAATTTTTTTGTACCGCTGCAAAGGGGTCCTATGATTGGACGGAGCCATAAAGCACGTGCCTAAATCTGCCCCTGGATAAGGCAAAAATCAAGAATACGAACTGAATAACCAAAAACACACGATTTTAGGTGAATGGAATGAAAGTTCTACGTCGACTGATGACGTTATACAGAAGAAGAGTGACATTTTGACAGGTAAGAGTAAGGTACTTCTATAATATGATAATGACGTAATAACGTTACATTGTGTAAAAATTTCAAGTTAATACCTATACGAATTTAAGATATTACGAGTAAACAAAATTTAATTTAAAAAAGTGGCAGCAAGGTCCGATTTATTGGGATTTTAAATTCTGAAATTAAGGCCACTTTGTATCTAAACCGCTGATTGATATTGTGAATAATAATAGTGGGGTGGACACGCGGTATTAAATTGTGATTTCTGTTTTAACTTCGAGATTAAAAGCTGAAACCTTTTCTGGGGTATCAAAATCCGATGGTCGTCAAAATGTCCTGTATACTTTACCTTTTTTCAGTTTTTGTTAATTTTGACTTACAAGGACTAATTTTTCTACAATTTGAGACTAGAATGGTCTCGGTAGAGTTATTGGCATCTGAGATACAAGTGTACAAAAGTTTGCAGAAATAACACGATTTATTTGAGAATTTAAGCTTTCACGGCCGGCGTCATTAGTGCGAGTGGTTGCTGAGCTAATGGGCCGTGGTCGAGAGGTTCTTTGAGAAACTCCTGACGTTTCGCTGGTTACTGTGGCGTAGTAAACATCTTCTCCTGAACCTTTACCACACAGGTCACAGCAGCCAACGAAACGTCAGAAATCTCTCAAAGAACCTCTCGACCACGGTCCATTATCCCAGAAACCAGAAATCCAGAAACTCATATCACCCTAACACACGATTTAAGTTTGAATTTTTGACCAAGACCGTATTAAATTAAAGTTTTTGTCTTCGGTGGACCTCCGGATTTGTAAACTTTGGTACGCTTATATCTCGGATATCATTAGGTCCATAGAAACCATTCTGGTCTCAAATTGTAGAAAATTGAGTCCACTTTTAAAAAGTATACTACTATCTTTGCCGAAAAATTAGTACTTCTGGGTAAAAATTAATACAAAGGTAAACTTTTTTGGATTTTTGAGCTACCCCGTACACGGACAGTGCAACATCGGATTTTGGTATCCCAGAAGGTAAGGAATCGTTTGAAAAAGGTTCCAGCTTTTAACCTCGAAGTGAAAACAGAAATCATTTCTAAGCGACTTTGATGCAGCACCGGCTGTGCACTACACTGTCAAAATTTCCATAACTGTTCAAAACTTTTTTACTCTTTCAGTAAAAGTCAGTTGAAATGTAACACCTTTATCATTTCCAATTTTGAATTCCGCATCATTTTTGTCTCTTGAATTTTTGATCTAAAACAATTAGGAAAGCGGCAAATTATAAAAACGTGATTCCACGGGTTATTTCCCTAGGTACGTGTAAGCAAATCAACAGAGGGTATGTATACATGATTAACATTAAAAACTTCAGATTTGGCATTTTTGTTTTAAATAGTTCCAAGAACACCTAAGACCGCAAAATGTTAGTTGAGTCGAAAGAGAATCAACCAACAGAATTTTTTCAATTCGATTACCGAAATATGACCTCATTGTCCTGACTAACGTTCTATCGAATGCCACAGATTAAAAAATACGACATAATAATATTTATAATACACATCATTAACACGTGGACAGTTTCTTAAATAGTAGGTGATTATGTGATTATTAGAATAGAAGCGAGTCGACTGATTTCAAATTTCAGGATGATGCTTTGATGATCGTGGTGTTGTGTAAATTTATTGTCTAGTTAGTTATCTTATGCTAATTTGAAGCTCTTCGTGTCGTTGAGTGTCATTCTTGAGACTTATAGTTCCAGTGGTTCTATAGTTCCCCTTATTAAGAACCACCAGCTCATCCGAACGATAATAGATAATAGCTCTCTGGAGTATACATCTTGCAATTTCTGGAGATCATTGCACTACCGGCATATTCCATAGATAATTATTTTGATCCATTTTCTTACTCAGTGTGAGGTTGACTCAGTTGACTGTTCTTTTGTGCAAAATTCAAAGTTATTTTTTAACAACTGAGTGGGTTTTATCACAATCAAAATTAGACTAGTAAAATGCTACACTTTTTCGGTACTATTGTACGGTTTTGGACCCCGAACGTCGACCGAATCATCTTTTAAGCCTTTGAAGTGCAGTTATACCGACGTCGTAAGTTAAAAATCTCTTATGCAGGCCATGTCACCAATCAGCCTCTCCTAGGAAGAGTCAATAAAGAAAAAGAGCTCCTAGTAAAAGAGAAAACTCATAGCTTGGACATTATGAGAAATGTCAAGCAAAACGAGTTATGACACTAATACAGGAAAAAATCGACGGCAAGAGAGGACCCGGAAGAAGAACCTCGCAGTTCAAGAACCAACCTAAAGATATTGTTTAACACAACAACGGTAGGTCATCTTTTAGGGCTACACCACACAGCAGGCAAAGTACAAATTGTCATAATGATCAGATGATCACCAACATACGAGATGGGTAGGTGCCATAAAAAGTAGGGTTGTCCCAGTACGGAGTCTTGTTAAGTGCATCTAAATATACAAGATGTACGATAAATGGGAAAGTGGCAATATAATATTTCACTCAAAACGCACGAATTCAAAATTGTTCGTTATTTCCCCTCCTGAAATTTCAGATTCGCGTACGAGACGTTATGGGGGCCACCTGATATGGTTTACACGCAAATATAGTTAGCGGCGTAAGAGGGAAAAATGATTCCGAATTAAAAAGACAGACTCTTCGTGACGGAAGTGATAAGCAAACTCCAGGTGAGGTGGTTCCCGAGTTAATCTACACCTAACTGTCTAATCAGGATTTGATAAGCGATAACAACACCGTAAGTCTGGACTATTGGGTAGGTATAATTTGGAATATATCTTCATTATTTTAGGTACTAAAGCTATGGATGAGACTCGTCGGAAACTTCTTACATCATAGGGTTGGCAAAAATTCGTTTTTGAGATTTTTGTGGCGTCATGTAAGGGCGGACAGTTCCTCGTTCCCGACTTTGGACTCTGGTCAAAAACCCAAGTTCACAGGTTACTTACCCTACCCTAGCTTCGGCTCAAAAATCTATTGCGTAGTGACATGTAGTACCTACAAGAGCTACCAACTATCATCATATGTCATCAACATCAACCACTAGTAGACGGTAGACGATGCCCCTACAATCTACAATCCTTCATCTCGGATGAAATTAGATGTGCGATGCACCAGAATGGAAAATTTCCATAATGAAGAAAACGTGAAGACAATTGATTGCACTTTCGACTCAAATATTTTTTCATAAAACGTGTTAATCAAATAAGCCATGATTCATATATTTATTTATTTATCTCGATTTGATAGTGGGTGGTCCAAAGAGCAGTAACTGGTTTACAAAAAATATCTTAAAATTCTTAATTGCCCCGAAATTTAAAATTCAAACGAAGCTCTCATTTAAACAGTGTAGTTAAGCCCTTATTAAACCAAATATAGTCGTGCGTGCCAATGTAAATCGCAAATTTGGCAAATTGATAAGAAAATCGACAACACAATAAATTATCTTTAAAAAAATTAAAACTCACATGTTTGTCTCCTATTGGATTTCGATAAGTGGAATTCCAATGGATACGAAAATCCTTTTAATTTTCGACACTGAACGACGAAACGGAAAAAATTCGAGACTTATAAAAACATTAAAGCAACAGGCGTCAATTAGTTTATAATACGTTCACGTGATTAGATTTTCGATAACACACTGTTCATTCCGAAAAGTTTGTAACTTTGTGACCAATATAAAGCATAATCGAGCAATTAGTCAAGATAAGCTCTTTTTGAAACCAACACACCCAATTTACACAATTTACAAATCAAATTTTATAAAAACAACATCCCCACCACGTAATAGATAACTTTTTAGATAAAACAAAAATTGAGCAAAACTTAAACCGCGAATCGTAAAGTCTGCCAATTCGGCTAATTTTCATAAAAGTCAAAATATCATATAGGTAACACAAAATTATATAAAATGAACACAAACGTTTCACCATCTAGTACAAACACATACTGATGATTAAGCGCCAATGTAGAAAACAAGTTCACATTTTCGCGATTCGAGTTCACCCGTTGGCGATTCGCAAATTCTATAGCGCAGGTCGCAAAGTTTAATGCACGAGAAATGCAACAATAAATGTCACCCAAAGATACGCCGACATCATTGATAAACGACGCCGTTACGCCCGTTACACGTGGAATTTTACTACACCCAATACTCGACTACTATTATTATCATCGATAAAAAAAACTTGATATACCAAAAGTTTATTTTTCGACTAAATATCCCAAGTTTCGCAAAAATGATTTGGCAACTCATCTATTAACGTACATACTTTGTACGCGAAGTGCATTTTAGCTCAAATTCCAATGCGCCATTGATATGCAATTCGTGCTAGATCCTCCCACATCCACATATTATATATTCCAGGTGAAGCCAGATTCATCCGGAAAATATTCTATTTACGAAGTACGAAAGCGCTAAAATATTCAAATCTATACAAAACGCGAATTACCATGATGAGTATTTCAGAAATTTATATTGAGAGTCCTTCAAACTGTCGGATGCTCAAGAAAAGGAGATGGGAATCTTCCAAAACTTTTTAAATAACGGAATACGTTTCTCGCAAGCACTTGATGTATTTACGGCCACCCTTATTTAGCAACGCGTAAGAGCGAAAAATGTTTTAACTTTTAACCATCATCGTCCAATAATTTTTCACAGTGCAGTAGGCTTTACAGGCGCCCTTCGAAGGTGGATCCTGTCTTGAAAAACAATTTAATATCGCGGCTTTCTTCTGTAACGTGGAGATGAAAAAACCGGGAATGGCAAATGATAATGTGACTATTAGCTATACTCCATAAACATCCAATATATAAGTGGCTTAAGCATTTGATGGCCAAAAATTATACAAGAGCTCGAAAAAATCACGCACTGAACACCAGGAGAACACACCAACGACAAACCTGAAAAGAGTGCCCGATGAGTCTCTGTTACCTTTAGATGAAGTAGTAAGAGGTTAGGAACGTCTGAGAGCTAATAGGCTAGTCTGCAACCATGAGTGGAGTACCTACTACCACAGATATAATCAACTGAGAGACTGTAAACTGTGCACCTTGAATAGCTTCCTTTCCCATAACCAATGAGAGCAACAACTAAACCACGATAGCTCAAAAACACGAGAGAAGGAACTGGCGCTGAATACAAAGAGTAACAACCAGATACAACATTAGTTGGGCGCTAAGAAAACATCCCACATATACCTATGTAGTGCTTCAGTTTAAAACTGACGTAACACTAGCAATCGTATAAGAGAACTGGTCGGATACCAGATACAAAACCAATAAATCCATAATTTTTCTGAGAACCAAACGCTTGCTGTCAACCACGTAAAATCAAAACTCGCGTAGTACTTCTGACAAAACAGTCACCTTGTGGCGGACGCCTAATGGGTACAAAAGAATTGCCAGTAATGAATGAATGAAACACTGTTCTTTATACTCTGTTGGGTCAAAGGACTTCAAAGAAATGAGAGTAATGATAGAGCAGACGAGCTGGCTAAAAAAGGTTCAAACAGCCTTCCCTGGAGCCTGAGACAATCATCAAACCAGACGTAACTAACTGTTAATAACCTCCTGAAAAATAATACCCAATACAGACTGGAAGATGGACAATAAACGTAAGCAAAAGAGCTTTACCGGTTCCTTCTAAAAAGCAGGCAAAATACTGCATATAGCAAGCTGTGCCGAGCTAATCTACGACCATACATTGGGTTTGGTAGATAATCCCATAAGTCGTAGACGCAAACTAGCGACGAAACGGTTGAGCAGTACTTTGTCACTGTCCACTGTCCAGCCCTAACGCGGTAAGGAACTTCTGACTCGAATAAGTACCACCCCTTCCGCCAGACTCCTGGAGTTCATCCTACAAGTAAGATCTGATGAGCATGGAGAGGCCGTTTGGAGGAAGCACAGTAGGCCCAATTAAGTGGCCTAAGTGCAGGGAGCTCCTCCATAAATTATAATCCATAAATTATTTAGATCCAGAGTCACTTTCTGCCGAGCGCCTAATGGGTAGAAAGAAATTGCCAGTAATAAATTTGCAGACTTCTTTAAAAAATATCAAGAGACTCTTCAAGGTGCCAAAATCTAAGTTTAGAAGTAACGAAAAGATCAGGAAGGGAAGCAGCAAGGAAGTGAATCCAGAATGAACACACGGATCCTTTTGATGTTAGCGACACAAAGATTCTCAATAAAGGGGCGATTTCGCTTTTATGAGCTTGAAGTGGGGGAAACGTTCGTTACACTTAAAAAATTATAGAGAGCCACCTAAACAGAGTTGGAGAAGATCTCTAGGGATATTAGCTCTCCCTGTATATTAAGTGAGACTCAAATCGCGTGTCTTAGTACGAGATTATTTTTTCAGAATTCTTCCAGAACTAACCTGCCAAGCTCAACTACCCACAACAGAGCTGGTTAAACTACGGAACCTTTCCCAAAACTGTTACAAGTCACATTTCACATTTGCTCACGCCAAACTTTGATCATATAGGCACGGCCAAAAGGCTCATTTTAAGATGACTGATTTGATAATCAAAAGCAGGAGAAACTATTCAGTTGAAGTTTATAAATGATACAAATAGCCACCCTATTCCGTTAAGCGAAAAAAAGACTTGAAAACGTCTCTTAATTGGGTTTATAATTAATTTTTGTTCTCTAGATTTTATCTTCCTTTTCTTAAATCTGCAAAGGAGGCTCTCAGTTCTTTAATGAAATTAATATTGCCAGTTATCGATCTTAATGTTCGTGTAAAGATTGATGATCAAAACTATTTGATTCATCCAATTTCAATTGCAAAACTACTTTGATCTATTAAGTCCATGCTAGGCAATACACTTTAAGCAATAAGACGGTGGCAGGTGTGGTTAAAAAACGGATACTAAATTAATCAGTTTTGAGGCCTAACTTCACTCCAACCTTGTGGATAAATACAGATCAAAATAAGTCGTTTGAGTACTTATCGAGTTAGCCCTTACACAGCTAATAATTACTATCGCCAGAGCAACAAACCTAGGAAATAACTTGTACAAAATAGAATTTTTTTTACTTACCCATAAAATTTTCTACTGAAATGTAAGTAAAAGAGCTGCAAAGCTGCATGCTTTTCACGCTTTTCGATTTCAAAACAAACGATATCAGTTTTCCATAAAACTCGCTTCGCGCTTAAAAACAATTTCATTTCCATCGAAATTAGTGTTATTGTAATCCCTGACCTTTCACCTTCCCGAGATGAGCGCAAAAACTTACGAAAGGAGTAACAAGCGCAAATGGAAAAATCAATGACTGTAAACAAAGTTTTTTTGACACTGACGACGTCTGGAATTTTTAGTCTCGCCCTGCAGACTTTGTAACTCCGTAAAAAAACATCCTAAATTTCGTCATATCTTTTTTATGGATCTGCAGTATCAATGATGAAGTTGAAGCGTGATTTTCATACTAATAGGTGGCAACGTATAAAAGGGAGTGTGACATGCCTCAATTTGAGAACGAAAAACTCTTCTTTACGTCATAGAGGAGCGCAGGAGACCATTTTTTTCTAAACTAACAAGATTGCGTAGTAAGGGTGGGTATTTCGGCTTGTGGTATAAATTATCTAGGGTAGAATTACATTTTGCATTATCTGGTTTTTGTATTGCGTTTAAGGCGAAACCGGAGTTAGTCTATTTCTCGCACGGTAGATGGCGCTGAAACTAATTAGCTATTTGTATCTCAAGAGGCGTGGGTCATTAGATAAAATCATCGATTCAAAAAATATTATCGGTAGTCCAATATCAAATGATTGGTATATCGATATTTTTCCCATCAACTACTCAAATCCTTTTCAGCAGATAATCAACTAACTCGTTCCATCAATTCTATCGTCAAAAATTTTAAGAATTAAATCCCGACACTCGATTGAAGTGCATCGTCTAAAGATAATCTCCAAACAATAGTAGTTACCAGTTTCACGAAGAAGAGCACGAGTGGGACAATCCTTCAGACATCATAAGTGGTGTAAAAAAATTAACTTTTTCAGATTAAACAAAAAATCTCATTCGCGTCTGGAAACGAATTTCAGTGACGAGAAAGCAAAAGCAAAAGTATTACAAAGAAAATAAATTTTAATAAAATAGTTGAGCTTCAATAAGAACTTATCATTTACTACCCTTAAAGCTTTTAACGTCGTTGATGAGCTCTGGGTAAAAAAGTTTTTGTACTTTCTGCTTGCTTATAGAGTTTTTCATCAACTGCTCAAATTTAATATTCCTCTTATATGAATCTTTAAGGTACAAGCTTAGTATATTAATAAATTAGAAACGTGAAGTACCTACAAAAAAATAACGCTAAAAAAGGGATTTAAATTTAAGGACCAAGCACGCCCTATAATAGTTGAGAATATTCCAAAAACGATACGTTTAGAATGCCAAATTCATTTGTAACATACAAACGTTTTCGTGCGACCAAAAAAGTGTCACTAGGGCGCTTCTAGAAACAGCAGCGGTTACTGATTCGTTTAGCGTTGAATATTATCAGCTTCACAAGTCGGAACTAAAGTTTCCTCTCAACTTGGTGCTTTATCAAATCTTTACTGCGTGCTTCTTGCAAATGTTGGTTTGGAATAAAAATGTTAAAACAACGAGAATTTATTATTCAAAGCTCAAACGGCTTAACATTATTTGAGAACTTAAAACGACAGGCATAGTTAGTTAGTAGTTGTTGGTGTGTGGCATAAAGGGGATTATTTCTCTCATTTTGCAAATAATTGATGCTAACGTATCAGCTTTCGATACAGAGAAAATTGCACGACCATGAAAACAATTTCCAATTTAAATTCCATTAGAAATACCTTGATGTGAGCTTCGGAAACATTCAACGACGATGAAAGGAGTTTCTCAAGCTAATGATTGTAAATTAGATTCAATTCTAAATGAACATTAATGTCATTAGTTGGTAGTCCATAGAAATAGAATTTATCCTTATTAAAGCTTCCTCAAATATTCTCAGAAGTTTTAAAGATTATAAAAGGTTTTAGAAGTTCACAATGTTTAAAAAAGTTTCTCGTTGCACTCAAGCTTTTAGACACTGTTTGAAATTGTTTCAGGTGACAAAAGGATTACACGAGGTATTAAAAGCATCAATTTAAAGAACCTTAGAGCTTCTTAAAATGACTCAATGAGTTCTAAAATGTTCTACAGATGTTATAAAAAACATTGAAAACACTTT
The DNA here is from genome assembly GCA_950108345.1 of Malthinus flaveolus. Lineage (NCBI taxonomy): Eukaryota > Metazoa > Arthropoda > Insecta > Coleoptera > Cantharidae > Malthinus > Malthinus flaveolus. Next base: position 5,912,030 of record OX467285.1, read on the forward strand.
AAAAAGTCTTATAGCTTCTAAAAAGGACGTAGACAGTTCCAAAAGGTTCTAAAATTCAATAGGAAAATCTCATAAATATTTTTAATGAAGCGCAAAAGCTCCCAATCTTCTTACAAAAACGTCCTTCTTGTTTAAGATCGTTCCAGGCTCTAAAAAAGGCACTGAAAAGACATTTAAACAACCTTAAAGCTTCTATAAAGACCGTATAGAGTTCTAAGAAGTTCTAAGAAGTTCTAAAATTTCTTAAAGGAACCTCAAATGTTTCTATGTGGCTTAAGAAACTTCAGCCTTCTTAAAGATGCTCTAACAGGTCTAACATACTGTTTTAAGGCCCCTTTAAGCTCTAAAAAAGACGTTCACTGTTATAAGACGTATCCAAAGTAATTTAAAAACCTAAAAAGGTTCTAGAGAGTTCCAAAAGATGTCAAAGTTTCTTAGAAGATCTCGAATATTTCTATTGAAACTCGAAAAGCTCTCGATCTTCTTAGATGCTGTTAAATATTGTTAAAGGTCAATCCATCAAGTTCTGAAAAGGACGTTCACTGTTATAAGAGGTATCCAAAGTAATTTAAAAACCTAAAAAGGTTCTAGAGAGTTCCAAAGGATGTCAAAGTTTCTTAGAAGATTTCGAATATTTGTATTGAAACTCGAAAAGCTTTCGATTTTCTTAGATGCTGTTAAATATTGTTAAAGGTCATTCCATCAAGTTCTGAAAAGGACTTGCACTATTATATGAGGTGCCTATTTAAAATAATTTAAAAATCTAAAAAAGGCTCTAAAGGGTTCCAAAAGGTGCCAAAGTTTCTCAGAAGATCTCGAATATTTTTATTGAAACTAAAAAAACTCCCAATCTCGATCTTCTTAGATGCTGTTAAATATTACTAAAGGTCGTTCCATCAAGTTCCATCAAGTAAAAAAGGCTTTCTTTAAAGAGTTCCAAGAGGTGCCAAAGTTTCTTAGAAGACCTCTATTTTTTTATAGAAACTCGAAAAGCTCTTAATCTTCTTAGGCGCTTTTACAATATTGTTAAATATCGTTTCAAGATCTAAAAGGGACTTACACTGTTATGTGAGGTATTTAAACTAATATAAAACCTAAAAAGGCTCTAAGCAGTTCCAAAAGGTGCCAACGTTTTTTAAAAGATTTTGTATTTTAATTTAAGCTAAAAAAAGTTCTTAATCTTCTTAGACGCTCTATTGCATATTTTTAAAGATCGTTCCAAGTTCTAAAAAGGATCTACACTGTTAAAAAATGTATTAAAAGCAATTTAATAAACTAAAGGCTTCTAAAAGTGATCTAAATAGTTCCAAATGTTTTACAAAAGATTTTAAGGCTCAAAATAGGACCAAAAAGCTTAAAATATTTTTAGACGCTCTTAAGCATGATTGATGAAGGTCTAAATAGCCCTAAAGTAATTTCCTGCAACGTTTTTATTGTCTTCATACGACTTCTTAAAAACAATATTCTAAATTTACCGAGCGTTTAAGTGTTTAAATGGCTTTAAAGCTATTTTGGAAGTGCTCACGTTTTCAAAAGAAGCCCTATCCGGCTTAAAAGACCCCATAGTTCCTAAAAATACCTCTAATATGCTTAGGAAACTAAAATCTCTAACAAATGTTGATGGCTACTCCTTAAAAACACTTAAAACTTATAATTTACAGCGGGAAGATCCATAACGAAATTTGAGAATTTTTTCGTGGGTAGATTTTACGTTTAAATAATGAAGTCTTTAGAGAACTTCATTAATAAAAAAGATTCATTTTGAAGTGTGCCATTAATTTATGAAGCTAGTCTTTAGAGATTATCTAATGGCTCTTATTAATTTTACAGTTTTTGCAAATCAAGTAGGCGCTCACAATAGAAAAATACTGCGATCACGTATATTGTACAACAAAATTGCATTAAAAAATGAATGTTTTAGTGTCGTTGTAAAGAATTGTCACTAAAGGGACACTATCTATTTGATTTAAAACAAAATGTGTCCCCACAAACTTTAAAGCAAAACTAGTTGGGTTAACAATCTGGATCTGAGAGCCTTCTATGCGTAGAAGGTACCTCAGAACTCCATTTTGCGTAGATTATTAAATGCAGGACATACTTAAAATTATTTGTTGCTATTAGTTAATGTTTAGAGGCGCTTGGGGTTGACTATAACTATTGTAAACATCAAGATGGCGAATCCAAAATGGCGGACGGTAAACTTGAAGTAAGTAGCTATTTAAGGCGAGTAAATCAAAATATTGCATTAGCTTCTCCTTTAAACATAAATTCCTGCTATTTACGGTTTGCGTTTATAAAAATAATGACGAAAACTTTTTCATAAAATATTTTCGGCTTAATAGTCGTAATCAAGGCTTTCGCGAAAAAGTCACTTTTTCATAATTTCATAAACGACAACTTATTTGCCAAATTTAACGTTTTTTAAGTTGAAGCTTTAAGAGAGTAGTGAGAAAGAGAAGGGAACGGAAATTAAATTTTCAAATAAAATTAGTAAAATTTAGAGCTCAGTTTAAAATTGCTATTAAAAATAAATTCAATTTAAAAAATGCCAAAAGCAAATGGCTTTTCAAAGCAAACCGAAACAGACAATTTCTGTATAAAAGTGAATCAAAGCATTTTCTGATTGTAATCGAATAGAACAAATAGAAAACTAAACGTGATGTTTTATCAAGAGAAAAATAACTTTTAAAGAAAATCCTTTTATCTTGTACACCAATAAGAAGGGGGAAAAAGTTAACTAAACAATGCGATTACTTAAACTTTGTAAAATTTTTAAATTGAATTTTGAGTCCAACTTTATCGCTTCTCTAAATAAAATTTTCTTACCACGTTTTGAAAAATAATTATCCCTGCTAAATTCTAATATCGTTCCTTCGGGACACTCACCTAAAACAAAAAAAAATCATTAGAATCTTTCAAATAGAAAAAGAAGGGCGAAGTGTCATCTCGATACTTGGGTATTACCTCTAAAAGAGGACACAACATATTAAAATCACAAGGTAAGGGTTGTATTCCGCGACTCTCGACAGTTTGAAAGTCCAAAAATGATTAACCAAATTCAACCTTTCGATATTCACGGTTTGATTTCAATAAAATTGGAAGGAGACTAACCATTTGGTCGGGATTTTCATTGATTTGGTCCAATAAGTCTTGGTCAAGTGAAAACGATAGCTTCTTCCCTTCCAAATGATCTACATTACTGGAAATGTGAATTTTAAACTTTTCAACCCTCAGCAACTAGCGTTTCTTTCGGGAGACTCTTTGAACACAGTCGATAGATTCAAGCTTTGGAAGAAACTATTGCAATCTAGATGGAGATACGGGTACTTGGGGTATCTTTAAAGAAACGGTTGAGAAAAATTGATCTTTTGGAGCAACGGATAAACGGCCCGGAAAAAATATTTGTGACTTTAGAAGCACGCTAAGACGTGTTTGGGGAAATACTCCTTCGATATGCCCCTTGCACTTAGGCCAAGCGGCCCCTTGAATGTCTCGGTCGTATTATGAGTACGACTGCAGTTCTACCACCTCTAACAAGGCTACAAGCCGGCTAGAACAAACGCTTTGCATATCTACTGCTTTCGGATCAGCAAACCCAGAGTAAACAGTAGACTGTCTCGTAAAAGCAGGAAATATGTATAAAATGTGTTCTGCTCCCTCCAGTCTCTACATGAGGGACCTCTCGGTCGCCTATAATCCTTTCTCCTGGCGATGGTGTCGAGAATCTCAAGATCAGGTTCGGGATCGCTGAAAGTACTCTGAGAGCCTGTAACAGCCAGCCCGTGCGCAATCCCTTCAATTCCTGAATGATTGGATACCCAGTGCAGTCACACACCGAAAGGCATTGAAGAATTTAACAGCATTCCAGACAAATATAGATTTACTTATAGTTCACAAGAGCCCACAGAGCAGCCTCGTTGCCCGTTTAAATTTTAACTGGCCTGCCCTGTGGTAAGCTCGTGCATAATTTATTCCAGAACAAGTGAAGACTGCTCAAAGCTAGCTGGAAGCCTAGTGCAGTGACACATTGCAACACCGAAACGTAGAACGTAGAACCTCTTTTAGCAGTCTTCTTTTCAGAGGATCCCGAGGATTGTATCTCTTCAGTCTACACACTTCAACTAGTTGCGAGCCAATAAGGGGCTGATTCCCAAATTAATTTCGCTGTTACAAGTGTAATTTTTTTGGGAACGTCTCTTTATTGTGAATCCTTTCAATATTCTCAATGGTGGGCTCGCCTCCCGCTCCCCACAGCCAAACTGGCTTAAGAACAGAAACAATGCTCCAATTAATCTAATTTGGATTTGGTGCAGATGTGTTTGCGTCACATGGGCCTTCTCTTTAACGTCTAAATGAATAGGAAGCTACTATTGAACTTCTTTGTTTCAAGTAGTTCCTAGTTGTAAAATCATCTTTCCTCTAGTAAAACTGGCATGTGTGGATTTTGAGACAGTGGTTGATTTCAAAGGTCCTTAAGACTGTTGTTAGATCGGTGAAAGACGAAAATTTGGGTTTTAGAACCGCGAAAACTGCCTTAGACGACACCAGTTTTGTATATACGTTGGTACATTTGAGAAGCTGATAAGAGTTGATAGATATAATATATTTTTCAACGACTTTAGAGCTTTGGACAGCAAGGCCGACAGGCACATTGATCTGTAGAGAGTTTATTTTGTGCATTTTCCCAGATTTTGGCATCACGATTACTTGAGCAACTTTCCACGTACTTCGGGAAATTGACACGAAAACGATAAATGTGGCAACCCACCCTCATGATTACTATCGAGTTACTCATCCCTCGTTATTCAAACAAATTTCATCGCAGACCGTCCGGATATATTAAATATTGGCCATACTTTTGGCCCGATCGAAATCTTTTCTGCACCTTTACGGCAGATGGGAGAGCAAAGTGTTTGTTTAAATTTCTCGCGTATTTTCTAAATAATATCGGAATAGTAAGAATTGGAGGAGAAACGATTTAAGCGGATTTTGCAGAAACAATTTTTACAAATCCTCCAAACTTAAGGTATAAATATAAAACGGAATTGAAAATCAAGCAAGCAAATACAAATTCTTTATCGTTTTCCATAAGTAACAAAAAAGAAAAATCTCTTACATTTCACACCCTTTCTAACAACGACGTTCAAATAAAGTTCTAGAACTGATACGTAATATATAAAAGAGCGATTACATCAAAAAATAAAATCGAAAAGTTTTTTTTATATTAAGACCCATTGTGGATATAAAAAATTTCTTTTTCAAAAGTGCTTTTATCACCACTCCCAAGTTCCCCAAGACTATTAAGCCATATATTCAAATCCAAATTATCGCACTTTCCTAATACCCCTCATACTTCTACAAATTACTCATACCAACACTTTCATTTCAAGAGCTAAAAAAATGAAATAGAATAACTTGGACAAACACAAATTACCGCCTTAATTACGTTATTAGTTTACTACAAAAAATAACCTTGACTTGAAAGTGAGCTTGTGAGAAAAACTTCAAGTCCCAATGGTTAATTGCTTAACGAGTTTGCCTCTAGGGTTTGCTTTTAATCTTGTATTATTTTCAAGTTATTGCGATGGAGTGATAAACCTAATAACACCTTTTCGAGTTTTAACCCTTAAGTGATCAATTTTTCAGGTGATAATAGACGCTTTAGTACTGTTAAACTGGCTGTCCAACAAAGCATAATTCCGACTCAATTAATAATACTTTGGAATTGGGAAGAGCGGAGGCCTCTCTTTTTCAAATGACGTGATGAAAATAACAAAACTCGTCGATCTAAGTCTATTAATTCAACTAACCCGAACTAATTTGGCGGAAAATACGCGTATTTATTGAACTAAAATGGGAAATCGAATAAGAGTGCTTTTTATGAGTTTCTTATACGCGCGCTCGATTATATTTTTACAAAAAATTTACGTTATAATAAGGAAACGATCGCTTAGGAGTCAGTTGACCCATTGTGCAACTAGAATGTTCATGAATTCGCCTTTCGAGGCTATTCGTACATTTGAAATGGGTTTATAGATAAATTATAATTTAAAGATCATTTTGAACTTAAATTAACTGTCGTTCAGCGCGAGTATAAAACTGAAAGACGATTGATTATCAAATGTGAGGATATTTGGAGACATCGTGATAATTTCACAGCTAAATCTGCATGTTTAGCTCTTGATCTCAATTTCATGAGATTGATTAGACCGGGAGAAATGAGAACAGGCACTTTTGCACTTCGATAGTGGAGAAGTCTGCTCACCGCAAATGTATACTGACGTGGTTCATCTAAACGTTAGACAATAATGATAGTAGAAATGCAAGAGATCCAGGAGTTTCCACAAACAGCATCATCGCCCATCACCCCACAGCTTACTGGGACAAGTTAAAGAAACAGGACACACACTCAAGAAATTCAGCGTACTGTATATGGAACAAGTTCTTTAATAATAAATAAACAGCCAAAACTCATTTCTAACGTTAAAAGGTCCTCTTGAATCCAAAAGTGAAATGTACGATTCTGAAGAGGGGGCGGACGGTTTTAGGACAATTTTTTTCTTCGCGCGAAGAGAGGAGTTCCGGCAAGAAAGTTGGAATGTTACGAGGGGTGGCAAAGCATCCGGGTGGTCGAGTAGTAGGCTCGCCAAACCGCTAGCTTTGGCAAAGACCGCACACCGAAAAATTATGGATAAACCTCACAGATCCATAAAAATGTGCAAATTAATGAAATTAATTTTTTACTTGACAAATCATAAAAACAAGAATTGGATTTGTCGAGAGCAAAATATAGATTTTTGAGGTTACCATTTTAGTTTATCAGCGCGAAGTTCTTAATAAACGGCTTTCGCTGAAGAAGTAGTCACCAAATGATACCTTAGGCGAGTTTTCTTAAAAAAGAAAAGTTGTAAAGGAAAACTACCAACCACCTTTATCCAGATCCTTCTTCAAACTTGAGTTGAAGGAATCGATCATAGAACTCAATTTACTCATTTCATCGTTACGTACGAAGAGATGATTTTGTTACCATCATATCAAAAGTACAAAGCTACTGGGATTTGAGGTAAACCATATTAATCTGCATCAGTGTGTCTGAAGATCTGTATACGACTGTAAAACCCCGCTACCTCCCAATTCGTGGATAGGGTATCTTGTGAGACCAATTATAAATTGCTGACCACACTATCTCGATTATAATTACGTGCTCACGTTTAATAAAAATTAATATCCATTGGGTACAAAACAGCAATGGTTTGTTAGTGAACTCCACTACTCCGCTACTCTAGTGGCAGTTTCGCTTTAAGCGATTTAATAAAATATTCAATACAGGTCAAACTGTTCATACACGTGACATACCCCTAAAGAAATTAAACGACATAATAAAACGTCATGCACTCTCCTTCTTTTGGGATCGAAACTAAACTTAAAATTGTTTAACAAAGGAAAGGGTAAGCCCTAATCAATCTTAAGACCAGATCGTAAATATCTAAACCAAAATATATAGCTTGTAGTATCTTTAATAATGCTTGTGAAGACATTTTCCAGTAAATTTCAAAATCGATTTCTTGTGTTGGGTAACAAACGGAACTCCGAAGCACGGTTTCTCCAAGTACCGATCGAGCGCAACTCAGTTCGTAAATATTTCAGATGATTTTTGTCACATATGATAAAGTGCCTCTTATTAAAAACGAAAAGAAAAGACACTGAAAAATAAATGAGGTTGAAGGGGAAGAGATTAAAATGACTTAAAAAGGGTAAGTGTAAATAAGAGTAAACTCTTACAGTTTTCAGCCTGTGTGTGTTCATCCAGTAGTTTTGGCTGCATTGAGCCCATTACAGCGTCGATCAGCTTCAACAAGAAGGCGAACATTTTCAACGACAATCTGAAAAATCACTGTAGGTACTAATGCTGAACTTATTCCAATTCAACACACCAGAAGAAAGGCATTTTCTGAAACTGCATTTTACTGAAATGGGCCAAAGGTTCCAGATTCGAGAATAATTAGAGTTATTCTGTTACGAGGTTAAATTCAAGCCCATTTCAAAACCAATCAAATGGTCTATTCATAGCTGCTGAGATGAGTTCCATATACACATAAACTTAGTTTACTGACTTACAACGTTAAAAGGCCCTCTTCGATCCAAAAGTGAAATGTGCGATTTAGAAGAAGTTACGGGCAGTTTTTGGCCAAATTTTTGGTCGTGCGTAGAGAGGAGGTGCGGCAAGCAAATTAGAATGTTGCGAGGGACTAAGAAGCATTTCGGTGGTCGAATAGTGGGTTCACCAATCTACCCTCGGCATCGAAGATACAATTTTGACGATTTGAAATGTGTCCGAGAGCGTTAACCGATGTATCCCACACGAGAAAATTATAGACGGGTGCCCGAAAGGCCGACCCGGAGATTGAGGTCGCATACCCGATCGAGAGCCCGCAGGGCCGAGCGGAGGCCCCAAGGGCCGACCTAGAGCTTATCAGTGCGGTTTATCAATGGAAACTTCAAATGGTCATCACTTTCCAAATAAAAGGGGTAAGAGCTGAGCCAGGTTTAATTAATGAAGACATGAAGTGTACGATAATAAAGTCATAAAATTGACCCCAGTTTTAAGTTTGCAAATTGTTTTTTAAATTTGTTATCTTTGTGTAACTGGTTTTTGCATAATATTTCAACTACAAACGCTTTGTTATGTTGTTTGCATTTTATTTTTTCGAATAAACAAGCCACAACTTTAAATTTAGACATAGGAATTGAAAGTTTGGAGATGAGGAGAAAAAAACATTTTTTAATGAAAAAACGTGTGAAAAAATTTATAAAAAGCATCAACAAGTTAACCACATGTGTGTGTATAATATGTGTGTATCTTAAAAAAAGTTGTATTTGACAGCGCGCAAATACAATTTTGGGCGCTTCTCTTTCCGCCTCTTCCCCTAACCTTTAGAACCAAGAAAAAAATCAATACTCAAGTTCGTTGATGCGTATGCTTCGAAACGGCGTACACTAAAGAGAAAGGATCTGAATCCGACAATACATTTTTGAAACTTCCATCGTCGATGCTGCTATTGAAAACTTTTTTATACCTTTCGAGCTTTTAAGTAAATTAGATATTTTCGTTAATAAACGAAAAGTTGAGACCAAAAAGCTTCTTGATTTGAGCCGTACAGAAACGAGCTTAAAAGCTCATTTATAATTGAAAAAAATTCGATTTCAAACAAATTTCAATTTTTGAAGCTTTTTCCAGTTTCAAACCGATCCAATTAAATTATGAAAGGACAAGGTTGTGCAATTTCACCCCTGGATCTCTCCGAGATTTTATCCCGAAAGTATAATGAAATCAAATAAAAACGAGATGAATCGATTATTTGGTAACAATTCCATCGGGAGGAAAAAAAATAACGATAAATCAAAGAGAAAAAATATATAAAAATAAAAAGTAAATAATTATACATTTAAATCGAAACTCATCGAAGCAAAACTTATAATATAACGAAACCCTATAATAGGGGTGGAATTCTTGGAACCATATAACTGCCGAAATTCAGAATCCGGTTGTCAAATCGCCCCTAACTCGAGCGATAGATACCCTCTCGTCCCTCGCAGGTTCGTTTGCCAAAAGCTCGCGATTCAAGGTCGAGCTACCCCTACAATCGTTATTTCTTTTTCTTTCCAACCCTCGGATAGACCGCTAATATAAACGGAGACGGCTGCCAATTTAATTGAGGCACATTTAGTTAGAATCAAGAAGCAAATAATATAACTCAAGTAAGAGCAGCTGCGAGGTGGCCAGGTATTCATCGGGCAGCACTCGCTATAAGACACACGCCACCAGTCACCTGCCGCTCGGCACGGGTTACGCCAAAATAAAACAACCCCATTTAAGTAAAACAGTAATAGCCTCGATAATAACCCATACAACGTGATCGCTATATTTATTTTTTTAATAGTAGAAGCGAGTTTAATCAACAACCCTCGACAATTGATTCAATTTTTTTGGGGGTAATTACTAATTCAAAAACCAACCACATCAATCACTGGATTTTTAGCTAAAATAACACCGCATTTTTAATACAGTGCTTAAAAGTCCATATTACTGCACGAGTGTCATTAAGCTCTTCTTTTTTATGAGGTTATTATGAGTTTGTGACGGCCCAAAAATTGAACATAATTTGTCAGAGATTTAACAAAATTGGCGCTCATTTTGCACTTAATCATAATTCAAAAAAAACCTACCCCCAAAAAGTAAGATAAATTTTCGAAAAAGATAAATAATAACGTTAATTTAAATATGAAAAATGGAAAGAGGGCATGAAATGTGGGTAGAGATTAAAATGTGGTCATCTACGACTTTTAAATTATTTAAATTTAAAAAAAAAACGTAAATTTACAGCCCGGCGCTTTACGGTTGAAAACAACAAATTTTCCCGTTTTTCTCCCTTAGAGCATCATGTTGTAAATGTTTATTTCAAAACTTATATATCACGACGAGTGTTTGGGAATATAATACACTTTTTTCTAGTTACGACTTGAAAATGTACCGAGAAAAGTTCTTAAATTGACTTCAAAAATTCAATTTATTCATATAAAACGAAAAAACTCGAGAAAGTTTCAAATTTTTTCACAACCGTCGTATTACATTAGTACAATACGTATCTATTTGCATGGGTAAGCCAAAAATTAAAGCGTTGGACAGAAAATGGAGACGAACGAAGAGACGCTTCAAAGAAACGAAAAAATGCGTAATTAATTTTTAAATTAATTAAAAGGGTAAGAAACTCAAAGTTTATGAATTTAAACTTTCTCGCTCCACTCCGATTTGAGATTTTATCTTGAAATTGAAAGAAACTGAAAGAAACATCGTGAAATCGCTTCTAAAGCTTCAGAGATTTATAATATGTCCAAGAGAAAATGTAAGAAAATTTGTCCTAAAACGGCCATGAACTCTGAAAAATGAAAATAAAAATGTAAATTATGAAGAGTTCAAAAAAATGCAAAACAGTTTCAAAATAACGTAAAGAAATACACTAGGGCACATTTATAACTCTCATTTTAATGATTGGAAAATTGATCATACTCGGGGCCACAATGTCTTCGAACTATACGGTGTGATTCGCTTTGCGCTAGCTCAGTATTGTACCTTTGTATAAAACCAATAAATAGTAAGGCACAAAATCAAATCATGAGCACTCATTGAAAATTTTTTAGGCGCGCGAAAGATAACCAGATAGGCAAAACATTTTGATTGTTCAAGGTCAAGTGATAGAGAGATAGTGTCTCCAAGAAAGGTGTGTCCCAAAAACAAAGTATGTATTTAAAAAATCTATACTGTGTGCAATGTTGGGGGGGGGGGGGGGGGGAGATTTGCCTCCCAGTCACCCCCTTGGAACCAACACTGTGCTAGCTGGCCTATGTTATGTCTTCTCGATAATTATTGGAAAAGGAAGAAGTTCCTTAAACCCAACTCATCTACAACATGGCAATATGACAATATTCACAATCTTCATGGCCTATCGGTTTTTGAAAATAAAAATCCAACTTTAGGCGCATTCAAGGTATGTAGCAGCTCCGTGACTGTTGAGAACAAGCTGTAATAACGTCTCTTGCTCGGTTTCTTGTTACGTCCGCTACTTTCCTAACTGTTACAGAGCGGTCGCGATTTTTTTCATTTTACTGGGCGTAAAGGGAGGGTGTAGCATGTTTTTGGCAATAAACACGAGTGTATTGGAAATATAACCTCCAAGTAGCACCCTCGTAGCGCAAAGTGATGACCGAAATCGGTACATTGTCAAACATCTTGTTTGAGCGGAGCGGAGCGGTAGCGGATTATGATAACATACCCTGAACGTTAGGTTAGGTAACATAACATAGGTTAGGTTTGTTTCTCCAAATGTAAAACGTCTCGTATATTTAGGTCAACAGTTTGGCATCGATAAAATGAGCATCCCACGAAATTTAGTCTTCGTTAGGGCACTTCTTGTTAGTTTTTGCAATTTACAAAGATCCTCACACGGCTCTGAATCTATGAAGATCTATGAATCGTGTCTTGAACTCTCTGGTTATAGGTTTACTGTGGTCAACAGAAAGAGTCAATTCGTGCTGGAATTTTCAAGACAAGCTCGAGCTTCGGGCCCCATGGTGCCTTCCTGGAGAGCTTCAGGTTGTGTGGAAGAAATCCGAGATACTGTTCAATGCCACTTTCCAGTGGTTCGAGATCTGTAAAGCTGTAGTGGCGGAAGTGCCACATAATTATATAGAATGTGATCCCCTATCTCCTAATGAGGTTGGAATTTTCCAAGTTGGGGAGGTCAATGTTATGAAGGTCGTCGCTTCTCATAGATAAGATCTGACTTGTCGCTCTCAGTAAAGCATGCTCTCTGGCATGTTTGCCCGCGACCCTACGTAAGCCGCTCGTGCGACCACAAGGTGGATCGATTTCTGTAATCTTTTACTATACCCAAAAATGCATATTTTCGATTAAATTTTTGGTTTTTCAGAATTCTCTTGTGTCACGAGTAACCATCTCTTCGAAGATTTTTCAAACCGGATCCACCTACTCTTGGCTAATTTTGAATTACTAAAATATAACTTATCATTTATCATCATAAACACTGATCGTTTTGTAGATTGGAAAAAACTTAAACACATAACACTTGTACGAGTAGTATAAAGTTTTGTTTTTATTTAGTCAAAAATGGAGAATATTAAAAATATATACAGTCCACGTAAAGCATCAAAAGTTTCACGCGAAACGTGCAATTTTGTAAATTTATTTTAGGAAGAAATAATCTCGTTACGACGTCGGGAAAATCGATATAAAAAAACCTCAACAAAAGTAAAAGCTGGTAGAAAAAGTTTACAGTTAATTAATTTTCACGAGCAAATACTTTTTGATAACAATAACAAAAATACGTAGGTATCGATTTTGATTGACTGTATACGGATAGCAGCTTTAAATGTTTCTGACGGCGTACTCTTTATTCTCTCAACAGTTCTCAACAACTCTTTCCATATAAACGAATCAAATTGTATACGGTTTGTATAACTCGGTATATAGAAAAGCGTTGCATAATTTAAGGGCAAATACGGAAAAGCAAATAAAAAGTGCAATCTACAAGCAATTCATAACTTAATAGTAGAAAAATTGCTGTTTCGCATGCGGGGTGAATTACCTCCACTTATCGTTTCTTATTTATTTCACTTATATATACCATACTATTATCGACTACTTTTTTTTTAGTTTTAGGGGAAAGTATTTGTTCCATTCCGTTTGTAAAAATTAAAAATTTGTTTGGAGGAAACGCATGGGACTATCATCAAAAGTTTGTTTCATCCCAAAGGATCGCAATTATATCAATATAGTAAATGTAAACAATAGTTACAAACGATGAAAATTTACAGCTTACTGATTCCAAACTTTGGTCTCAGAGGAAATTAATATTTCTATCGTCTAATACCCTTAATTAGTTAAAGGTAGAATTTTTATTATTTGGGATGATTTAATTTAAACCCCAAATCCAAACTGCTAGAAATCCGGCAACGAGGTCAACACAAGACGAGCTGATGTTTCATTACAGCACTTTCCCATTTATTAGACTAAAAACTAAAAACATTAGGCTAATTTTATTTATCAATTGATAAACTAGCACTACTCATTGCAGGTGCAGGATAAATCCAACTGACGAAGTTCTACGCACACCTAGGCCGCAGTAAAACCGTAATGAGACCATTGGCGAATATACGCCATACTGAACTCCCAAGACCTCTCCAGGAGACGGGCAAATGACAGTAAAACGATGGCCGCACAACGGGGATATTCTTAAGCACAGCAATTTTAGCTAAAAATTAATGGTTGCCTGTAGTGGCTGGTTGACGTGTGGCAAGCCAGTAATGCAAATTTCAAATCAAAAGATTGAGACCCCCTTATTAGGTCGCTTATTCAAGCCCATTGCTCATAATATAAGCATTCTCTTTCCTCGCAGGATGAACACTAGCATTTTGGAAAATAGTGGCACTTGACTATTAAGACGAACAAAAAATCCTCGAACACGAATTTTCTTGTCAGGCGATAATGAGAGTACGTTTTGAGGTTTTTAGTTTTCAATACTCCCAGCGTGTAGACGTGACCACGTGACTAATTAACTTCAAGACTAGTTAGTTGTTGAGAACAGCTTTAGACAACATTCTGCAAGCCTTCTAGAGAGATGATATAGGCCCTCCCCTGACCATGCACAGCTTGAGTTTACTTTACATCTCGTAAAGTGTTAAACAGATGTTAAGGCCATTTCATTTCATTTTATAGTTTCAGATCTAAGATCTTCCTGCTCCCTCCCGGTACCTACAATTAAATATACCAGAGTATAGGGAGCAGGGTGATAAGGTTAATCACTCGCTAGTAAAGCCGTGAGTCACTGCGAATCTAACCTCATCAGAAGATAACTTTCTGCCCGAATCTTCCTCATCTGAGGTTTTACTAATACCCTCGTCATAGTGACGTCCTCTGGCACTACTTTAACACGGAGAGGACGAGAGCTATCAATACTTCTTGTGCCTGTGCTCATTTCCAATACAGTAGCATGTGAGAACATTAATTTCTCTAAAATTTTTGCGTGACTGTGATGCCTAAATAAAGCAAATAAAAAGTCGACTTCCCAACCTCGCAAACTTCGGAAAATCCGAAAAACAAAATCTCAGATAACGTTTGTGGTTAGAAATGCCTCAATAAATAGCCCCTTCTACGATAACAAACGAGCACCATTTTAGTAAATTTTTTCCCTTAACTTTAAATCAAGATCGAGGAGAAAATTGTCAACACTTTTATCAAGTATAAACTGTACGAAATTGTTTACTCGATCGATCTCCCTTAAAAGTACAATCATCAATTTTGCATGTAACATCAAATTGTAGTCATTTTATGTTTATTGTGCCACTAATGAAACCTTTTTGTACTGCTCCGTTTCCAGTCGGAATCAAAAACAAACAAGAACATGTAGTATTTCGCTTCATCGCCAAAGTACAAAATGAAAAAATGTTTTTTTGTAATTATGGATTTTGTTAGTCACTTATTGAGTGGCACCCCATTAAGAGTACTCGTGTTGCTGGAAAATGCTTTGTTTTAACCGAAATGCACGAAAATTCGCATTTATCACGTCGTTTGTGAAATGAGATCAGAAAAATGGACATGGGTAGACGGGCGGGGCTTTCCCCAAGTTTGGAAAATGATTTTACGAAGCCAAGTCCTTCATGTTGTGTGTTGTACCTACTCTGCTTGGTCGCTTGGACGTAAACGCTCTTGTTCTCGTACGGAAAGAGACTCGCGAAAACAGATCGTGGACCTTTAAAGAATTTTATTCACAAAAAGTTGATTATTCAACCGTAATACCATCGAAACCACGTCAAATTGTGCAAGCACGAAGAAAATCAACGTGTCACTATGTGATTCAGTAAAGCCGGTAACCGGTACACGTGTCGGTGTTATGCGTAGAAACGGGGAGGGGAAAAGGGGTACAACACGCATACAAGCTTTGGAATGTAGTCCGTGTCATACACCTTTCTCATTCAGGGTCGCTACTACCGAAACCAATGATTGAAAATATTTAAAATACCGATGGGAACGAATAAGAGGCTGCTTTTCGGATACAAACATAATCGCTAGGTTGCGGGTAGCAGTAAAATTCGAAAAAACTTCACACGTTCTTGAATGAAACGGAAATTGGAGCAAATAACTCGAGGAGTCGTTGCAAAAACTGACTCGAAATCGCCAACAACTTAAAAGTAAATTACGATCGGAAAAGTTGGGATTGGGGCGCTTTTGAACTGGCGATGAGAAGCTTATCACGTCTATTTGTTATTATTTTAAGGTGTTTTTTTTCTGTTTTTCACACGCGAGTCCGTTCACCTCGCTTATCCAAAATCCTAATAAATATTAAACAAGACGTATTTACAATTAAAGATGAAAGCAAAAATTTTAAACGTTTCATAACATGTTGTGGTTAAATACTATAATTATTGTATTTGCACTTGGGTAATTATTAAGTGAGAGGGAGAAAAACAAGCGGAGTAAATTATCTCGAAGCAAGTTTTCACGAAAATAAATTACTAAATTAGTTTCACCTATTACTTACACCTTACACCTATGTAACTTATTATGCACGACTTAATGTTATTGCTTTGGCGAGCTTTCAATTATTGGAAACATTAGATTTCAATCTTAACAGCAAAAAATTACACGTTATAAGTTTTTGTCGTAAAACGCCATCTTGGATTACACAGATTTCAAACATGGAGCGGCAATTTAGTGCAAATTAAGCTCCTTCGAAGTTTCCATAAAAAATATAATTCGCAACGGCGTAATGTGAGATTTATACGAGATCTAAGTACTACTCGCAATTGTTGCCGAATGAATCTTGGATGAAATAAAAGTAGATGTAATAAAAACATACAACTCACGAAAAAGAAAATGAATATAGAAGAAATAAGCGAGTATGCTTTGGAGGAAAAGATGTCTCTAAACATGATGGATGAGGTCTAGTGGGGATGACTAAAAGGTAAATTTTGAAATAACTAGAGCCAAAGTCTGAAATATAGTTCTTCACAACAAATGATATAAATGATGCTACTTGGGTCGTATATAATTCTATAACTATAGTAAACTCAAAACAGAAGAGTAGTACAGAGGGAATAGAAATAGAAATTAAACATAGAGAGTAATGAGAAGCGCGGGAGTCCACGTTCAAAATAGCAATCGGCTTTCCCTAATTAAGATGTCATCCAAAGAGTTTATCGACTAATCACGTAGTTACGTCTGAAAAATATGCCCCCGTCTTCAGGAACCGCTAAAATGTTAGATTTGAGGAACCCGACTAAAGCGTTGCTTTCTTTTATTTGAAATGATAATTAATAATCCTGATATTTTGAAGCAACCCTCGCAGTTAATAGAGAAAAGTTAATCCACAGAACGATAAGAACGAAGTTGAAGCCTTCAACCTAGTATGTTTGGGCAAATTCTGTATTCTATACTGTCAGCATGATGGCCACTTCTCATAATTACCTCGAGCTAGAAGAGTAATATCTGAAGAAGCGCTTTTTTGTTTCAAAATATGGCGCCCAAAAGACTTTAAATTTGGAACTAACTCGTTTGGGGTATGTATTGTTTGACTCATAACATTTTCCTACGTACACAAAAAGTCTATTTTGCAAATAAAATGAAACTCACTGTCGAGTTGATAAAACGTTTCGTTGGTTGCATAACTACCAGGCGCATATCCGTAAAGGGGAAAAGTTTACTATTGCCGCCTTATTTTATGACGTAGACTCAATTAATGAAGTTTATGCCAGTACCAGTAAATATTTTCCACAAACTGCAATTCTTGAAAGCGAAAACACAAAAAGTTCAGTACGTACATCGGGTATCAACGAAGATTTTCTTGTGACGAAGGTACGTCAGAGTTGCCAATATTTTATTGTAAACTAATTGTCTCGCATTTAGTTGTAGATGGCTGTGATTTGTATCAGACGCTTGTCGCACTAACAAATTGGCCAGTATGTTGATTGATAACATCATTATCATTCCAAATCCTAAAACCAAAACTGGACGAATATTTAAATCGATATGCGCGACAAACAGCAATTTGAAACACGACAATTTGCTCCATTTCTATTGAAAATCAGTTAGTCAACGTCTGCTCCAAAGCCATCACATTATTCTTGAATTATAGGAACACGTAACAAAAGGGCAGTCGGAATGAGTACCTTGTAGAAACCATCACCCACAATTACTATAGGAAAATTTCTTAGTCTCGCAATGCAGTAAAGAAAGTTTATGCTTCCCTGGGAGTCTATCTAAGCGCCCAACTCACACAATTTGAAAATTTACCATCGTACCATCGATTGGGCAGTCATCAGAAAACCAAGTTTTTCGTTTCTTCATAAAAATCAAATCTGAACATCATTCCATGCAAATATTTAGGTTCTAACCCAAAATGAATTTAAATACGTATCTTTGGAACAAAACAAACAGTTTGATGTTTGAGTCGTTCCAGTTCCTCTAAGTTCTTAGCGGTAGTAGTACGAAAATAACTCCAGTATTTTAGGTAAAATTTTTATTTTATATCAATATACATAATATTATTAATAATTATTAAGGTAAAACAACACGCAAAAAATAAATTTATTGGCGTATTATTCTATTTTTAAGTAATAGCTTCTTTAAAAATCGATTTAACATAAATATAATGGAGTTCACTTTCATCGAACCTTTTACCATCTCTTATTTTCGTAAGTTGAAAAATTAGCAATTTGTATCCATCAAAGTTTACTTCGTCTGATGTTAGTAATTGACTTGTTTAATTTACAATTAGGGTGTACGGAGAAAATTGCAAAAAAATTACCTCAACAGGAAACTTTTGAATAATAAATTAAGTGCGCACAGCGCGCTTACTAACAAAATTAGAGTTTTTAATAAAGATTTTTAAAAAGAAAAAAAGGAAAGCCAGCGCCATTTTAGTCAGTTTTTACAACAACGTAAAATTCTGCCACTTCTGCTATCTGCTATGTTTCCAAAAACTCGACAACAGCGCTTCGGCGAAGCTTTACGTAATAATAAATAATTTGCTAATCGCTGTCAGTACCTACTGAGTAGTCTGCACCTTTTTCAAAACAAATTTTAGTAAGTGCTCGGAGCTCAAAAAATCATTAAAAGGATTGCTTATTGTCCTGCAGCACGTAAAGTAGAATCGCCACTCTCTCTGAACAATATTTAGCTCCCACCCTCGCAGTTGACTAATATCGTTTCGACAAGCTTTTACAAAGTTTGCTCAAAGCCTCTCCTAAAGCTACGTCAAAAGAAACCTTGTAGAATTGGTTGTAAAAGGGCTAGAAATCGTTGAGAAAAAGGAGGCTCAGACAGGCTCTTTGTAAAGAAGTAAAGAATACAAAAGTTTTAGCAGCTTGGCAGAGCATATTGAGAAGTCATTGCCTCCTCAATAAAATCATATATTTATGATTGTGGAAGCCCCAAACACCTTCATGTATAGAGGCTAATATGAAGAAAATAACGACTCGTCTTAATTCAGACACTCTACCTTAGCAAACCACACCTGAATACAGCAATATCTCTACTGAGAAGTTACTGTCTCCTCAATAAAATCCTCCATATGGGTAGAAGCTCCAAACATTTCTATGTGTAGAGCTAATACGGAGAAGATAACAAATCCTCTTAATACAGACACTTTGCCAGAGTTCTGCTTAGCCGGAACAATGACTATACAAAGGATACCTATAATATTCGAACAAGCTTGAAGCTTTGAACCTCGTATCAAGACAGCGATGTATAAAGGACCACCTAACCTAAGTCACTAGTTTCGGGTTCACCCCCCGAAAGACAAAAACCTAATGATGATTCACAGAAGAAATCGAGTTTCTTACTTTGCCATTTATTTTTAAAAATTTACAATTTTCTAAATATTAGTGTTAACTATTGGTTCGGAGTTCCAGCTAACTTGTTACTGAGTCAAAAGCCCTTTGATCAATCTGTAGCCTACATCTTAAATTAGCAAAAATATGCTATTGATTTGTAGTCGTTTGGACGTTACCTGAGTTTTTTCAAAGCTCCTGCCTAAAAATTATGGCGTTTTATACCAGAAATCAGAAATTGGAATGAGAGGAAGATGGACTAAAGATTTGGAGTCGAAGCACCCCAATAGCAAACAATCTGCGCTTTTATATGGAATTTTGGTTTAGAAAAGGTAGAATAATAGGCGTCCGCAGGGTATAGTGTTCTCGCCATCCCTTGTCTCTATTTCAGCTTCTCATTCTAGTTCTACCAACGTCTTATCAATTACTTTCCCACTTAGACTTGTAATTGCCTTCATTAGTCTTCTCACATTTTGCCTGAGCTTTTCATGTTTTCTCATGAATTTGATGAGGACGTGATTATGGTCCAGTCCAAATAAGGTAGCGCATGACTTCGCAATGCAAATCTTATTTTAAATTCATTGCTGTTATTTTCATTAACTGGGGGTTAAAATATAAATTATTTATATTTTGCAGATAATACACTTATACTAATTGAACTAGTCTTGCATTGAGTTTCCAAATACTTTTAATATGATGGATAATTTAATATTCTGTAAGACGATGAGTCATGTGCCAACTTAAATGAGCTGAACAATAAGTCAATGGTGGTCTTTTAATGTCTGTCAGACTTTCCATTAGTGTAAAAGTGGCATTGAATCATACTGTCCAGACAAACGACAAACTGAAAACTTTAACAAGCTCTATTATAGTAGGCTAGCCCTCGTTTTCGTGACTTACCATTCGCTCTATTCGGTAAAGATTCACCAAACTTTTGAATAGTTGTATGGCTTTTCGGAGACTAGCTAGACCTTCTAATGGGCTATGGGCTTCCATTTCCTTCTGTTAGAGATTCAGAAAGCATTAAAACCTCCTAGAGACTGTGTAACCAATCAGGCGTAGGTACAAGTGAATTTCGAACTCTTCTTACATACGTGGATATGTTCTTTCTCATCATATTTATCTGCCTTATTCAACATTCTCTTCCCCTCCTATTTAAAAATCTGTTTCACACAGATATTATTGAAGTATCTTCTCATGCTCACCGAGTCTCGGGCACAGGGCAGGACTTTGTTGATTTCCAAAATAATATTAGTAATCCTCACATTCTATATCAGTAAAAGAAATCGGTGAATCGACGTACGATGAAGTTTGAGAATTTCTTCACACACGAAACAACTTGCTCGCTCGCTTAACAGTTTACTGACAGAAATTTGCCAAAAAATCGACTTACAATACTCAAACTTCCCCTTATGCATGAATGAAATAAATAATCATCTTATCTTGAAGTTTCCAAATAAGCGTGATTCAAAATAAACGTAGGTAATTCGTTCTAACGTCAAAAAGCCGAGGATAGTAGACGCCTCAACGATAAGAAAACAAATATTATTTTTTTGTAAGAAAAGGAGTTACTCCCCAACAACAAATAATGTGTACAATTTATCAGCCCAGATAACCGACGGACATACTTGTAAGTACCAAGTTAAACGAATTAATTATTCATTCATTCACTTAATTATCAAAACCAAGGTCCAAGAAGAATATTTGGCGGTGAGTCATGGTTATTCTTCCATACTCATTCCTCAGTCAGATTTAAAGTGATCTAAAAATGAACGAACACACGAAATAAATTATAATACTAACTGAAAAGCGATTAAGAAGAGAGTTGCCGCCAAATTTTTATGTGGGTGATTTAAAAAAAGTCAAGTTTTGCGAATCAACCCTTAAATGTTCATGTTTAAAATTATCGTGCGAGGAAGGTGAAAACGCTCTTTGGAGTCGTAACAACCCACCGTGAGAAAATTAACGTGTAAAAAATTTTTATGCAAATATTTAAATGTGTTGGAAATCCTTGGAACTAATTCGCTTTTTTTATTTTTATATTAAATTTAGATTTAATTTTTTGATCATTTCGTAATTTATTCGCCGGTTAAAAAATTATAACACAAAAAATAAGTAGACTGGAGTAGCCGATGAATAGAATCAGAATGGAATTTTTGCCTTAAATTATTTATAAAAGGAATTAATTGAGGAGCCAATTGGAGAGTGCAAGGTAACGGTTCAAAAATTTGTAAATTGGACATTCTTGAGACGATAACCTCTCATTATTGAGAATTTTTTTGCTACAACCACTAAATCGAGGGGTGTGACTTGGTCAAAAGGCGAGCTTTGAGTCTCTCGATTCGAAAAGATCGCAGTCAAAAATTACTTTCGTTGTTTTTTAGGAAGGAAATGAGTTTGGGAGCCAAGACGCGCATGGTAGGTATATCTTGAAAAATTCACGTCGACTACTTCTGTATAAAAGGTTTGTCGACATAAATATAATATTTTTGTCAGTCTTCCTTAAAATATAAATTTACATGCGAGACATAATAATATATTGAGGTTTGGGAAAAGCTTCTTCTATTATTCAAGAATTGGAAACCGAAAAAGTTGTTTATGAGCAAATTGAGAGGGAATAAAGATGGAAAATATTTCAATACGTTGAGAAAATTTTTATCAAAAAAATTATTGACACAGTATGATGACTTTATCGATAATAATGACCTTTGGACTAACACATAATGAAAGAATGAAGAAATACGTTAAATACATTTTCTGAATGAAATGAGTTGACTTTAGATAATAATTCTTATTTATTAGAATTTCATTGATAAAATATCAAGAGGTGGGAGGGGACGGAAACTTCGACTGTTCTACTGATACGCTTTTGTTAGAGTCTTAGGATTTTTTATTTAAAAACTGTGCTCTTGTTTCGTCGTTTTTTATCCAGAAAAGTAGCGTCAAACAAAAGTTCACTCCCGTTTTGCAACAAAATGGCAAAAATGTTTAATTTGATATTATTGATGCAATTGGGTGTTTAATTAAACATGTGACCCTTCGTAGGAACTTCTAAAAAGATTTAATGTATGCAAGAAGGCCATGCTGTGCTAACAATCGCCCAAAATTAAAATGCTGCAGGGTGAATAGTGAATACCAATATAATTTCGTCTTAAAAAGCATCGAGCACAATAAATTAATGGCCCAGCTTGTGATTTATTCGCTTCAATACACCAAATACAGGGCGTTTCCAAAATGAATCCAATTTCTCCAATTTGGTTAAAAATTTAGCTATCATTTTTCCAAAATGTGTATTATTTTACCCCCAAAAAAATTTAGTTCCAGTAGGTTTTCACAAAACATGGAAAGTATAAGTACGACCATAGCCTCCTTAATCGACCACAATTTAATCATTTTAATAGTTTTATGCAACTTTTTGACAGACAGTCGAGGAGTAGAGCCATCACAATTGGATGACGCCACAATAAAACAAGAATTGCAATTCGATTAGACCATGCCAAATTATTGTGCCAACATGAACTTGAAACTACTTGGGTACATCACGTGGAAACGCCCATTGATAATAGTTCGCTAGTCAAATCACTATCCGCGATTTAAATTGGAGTAAATTTGATTTTGACTGTACTGCATAGCAATACGAAATAAATATAATTTTTTCACAATTTTCATCTCATTTTGAAGTCAAAATTTTGGACATCTTGATGCCATGAATATTTAGTGAAAACTGAAAGCTTTTCTTCGTTGAGCCTTCATAGGAAGACACACTTGAAGCTGACATCCTGACATAGGTGTATAGGTTTTTGGGAAAGCCTAAAAAAATTTTCCAAAATCCGCTGGGAAGTAATGGAAAAAAGAGTTTTAATTGCAAGAAGTGAGTACTCGAGTACTGCAGTTAGCGTCCAAAACTAGAATCGTGTCTTGACAACCATATAAATACGATTACCACGTGCCCACGTGGTCTTGCATCAATATTAAGTACTTCATGGGCATAAATATGGGAACACTTTGAAAAATTCGTTTTCAGAATCGTAACACTTAGAATCTGGTGTAGAGGAAGCAATTTTCTGGGAATAATTTAATTTTTTACGGCCGACCATGGCGATTTTCTGATATAATTACTCCTCAAGTTAAACGTCTTCATTTCCGAAGAAAAATCTTTCAGTTATTATTCCTGAAAATCAAATTATGCCGACAGAAAACAATAATAAGGCGAAATTAAAATTTGGGTGGGAATAGACGCGAAAATGAGAAATAATGACAAGTTTAATCCGCAATGTCAGACGTTGGACGTCACTCTGTGCGAAGAGGCGAGAAGATTTTAAGGCGTGAAAAATACGAATTCGGTATTAAGAAAAAAAAATCGCGTAAAGCTTACCCTGATTCAGGAGGTTCCTCGGTTTCGAAGGGTTGGTCACGTCCTTCCTGAGAAAATTCGGCTTCCGGTTGATATTGTTCCATGATTGCTCACTTATGTGCAAAACAAGTAATAATCCTGGATGGCAATTCTTCAACTATAAGATGACACTACTTTATCACACAATCACACACACAACCTTAAGACCTAATCAGTCTTGTTGTGCAAACTACGCTACCAAACACACCGGAACTAAGACTAACGGAAACTGAACAGAAGGGAACGATACGAATTTAGAACGGAAGCCAGAAACTCAAAATTAACACATACAACTTCACAACATACCAACAATTATCACAAAAAATTTAAAAATTGAAGTGGCCGAACGTTTATTGATACGAAAACTCGAATCGCCGAAAGGGTCACTTTAGAAAGCGAAACCAAAAAGTTCTTTTCAGAAAAATGACGTAACACAACATATCACTCTAAATACGAGCTAAATGCGTACTAAGAACTTGAGAAATACCGACGCCTGCTCAGTGCTTTGTGTACGCCGACGACACGCCCATTCTCCCACCAACATTTCTCCCACTACAAAAAATTCTACGTTCATAAACTCCCCTCATTTCGTTCTTACAAATTTCAAAGACAGTAATCATCTAATTGTTAATGCACTTTTTTTAAATGCGAACTTTTTTTTTAAAGGCGCCTTTTTGGAAAAGGTTGAAAGTTTTTCCAATAAAAGCGAGAAAATTATGAAAATTCGTCATAAAATCGATCGATTTTAAGGAATTTATCTCGAGAGTGTAAAGTTGCTATGGTTTTTAACAGTAGGAATTCCATTTAAAAAGATGAAATAAATAAAAAATTTAGTAGGTCCTTTAGAAAACGGGCATGCATTATTAAAAGGGCCTTGTTTTATTCAAGAACTGTAGTAGGTATAAGAGAAAACTTTAAAAACAAATCTACTTTTTGCTTCAAAAACTTGTATTTCGGAGTTTCATAAAGAATAAATAGGAGCTTCTTGTTACCTACTTATAGACAAAACTGCTTTACTTCTTTTTTCTGACCCTTCGGGGTACAAAATTATTTTGCAAAGATCTCTCTTGCAGTTGCAGATATTTTTATACCTGTGACCTGTGATGTATTAGGAAGAGAGGTGTCTCTCACGTGCAATGACAGAAGCTAAATACAGTGACTTTAATAACTATTCAGAAATACTTTTACAAAAGGAAGGTTTAAAATAATTTCCATTTATTTCACAAAGCCTTTTATTCCATTTCATCAAGCTGCACTCGACGAGTATTTTTTTAAAAGCTAATACAGTCCGCTTTTGAAGTGTAGAAAGTCGACTATAACAATTTAGAAATTCGACAACGAATTTTGTCGATTACAGACCTTCTTTTTTCAAAAATGTACGTGTTAGAATAGCCTTTTTATAATTCTAAAATCTAATTTAGGGTATAGTGCAAGTAAAAATATAAGAAAATTGTTTCTAGAGATTTTCTAGTTCAACCCACCACAAACTACAGAAGAGGAACGCTGTGATGGGTATAGTCAGACCATTTTGTAAAGTTCTTATTAACTTAAGCCACCCATAGAGAGGTTATAATAGTGTGAATGAAGTCTAGTATAGGTAGGTAATCGTTGAAATCTGCGTAGATCTGTATTGAAAGCTCAGGTCTCAACCAAATTTAATTTCTTTCAACAAAACTTGTAGTACTTAAATATAAAATGTGGTTGTGTTTGAAAAGACAACATCTGGAGTGTCAGGCAGATAAATATTTTCTGTAGGCTATCCCTTTATATTTTCTTGCATAAATGCACTAACCAACGGCCCTATAGCGGATTTAGTTTTCGTAAATAATAAGCGGCAAAAATCCTTAAAAGGTCTAACCAGATTTCAACAATTACATACCTACTTGACTTCTCTAAAGGAGGCATGAAGCATCTATTCACTATTAATAATAATAATAATAATAATTTTATTTCCCAATGTAGATACCACAACCCGAATACAAAAAATAATAATGATAAATTCAATGATTAGGTAACACTACCCCGTAACAGGGCATATGGGAAAATACCCCTTTTTATTGACTGTGCATGTGCAGTAGTACAGCAGCTCGTAGTTTCAGAATCTAGTGGTGCGAAGCGAAAAATTCGGCGATATTATAAAAGGCTTTACTTATTAAAAATGTCTTTAGACCCTTTTTAAATGTTTTTATATTTTTGGATGATTTTATATGAGCTGGTAGATGATTGAAAATTTTTATACCTGCATAGGTGGGTCCCCTTTGGAGGTAAGACGAATGCACTTTGGGAAGCCGTAGCTCCTGTCTGTTCCGAGTATGATGACTATGAATTTGATCACCGTGAATAAATTTCGACCTGTTTATAAATATAACCTGAGCTGCCCTGTGAATATATAAACCAGTGAGCGTCATGACTCCCGATTTGAAGACTTCCCTACAAGTCTCGGTCTGTTTCATATTATAGATAGCGCGAACTGCCTTTTTTTGTAATCTGAATACATGCTCAATATTAGGACAGTCACCAAAAAACTCAATACCATACGATAAAACCGACTCGAACTGAGCGTGATACGTTATTTTAGCCGTTTTGGTATTCACTAATTGAGATATTCTTCTCACTGCATAAACAGCTCTACTCAGGCATCTTGTCAGTTCGTCTACCTGCGACTCCCACCCGAGCGTATCATCCAAACGAATACCTAAAAACCTCACCGCTGTAACCTCTCTGCTGGTGGCGTAAGTCAATAAGAACTTTAAGAAGTGGCCTCACTATAACTGTAAAACACTTCAGAAATTAGTGCTTTTTACAATCACCCAACACAGCTTGCCTTTGATGTAATATATGGTGTGGTGCGGTGGTGGTTAAGTTTAGGATAACTCAAAGAAGAATCACAAATTTCTAAAAATCATCGCTTGCTCAAATAGTAGCTTAAAAATTGGAAGTAATATTCAGGCGTTTTATGGGAACGGGAAACATGGGACGAAATCGATCTGTAGCCAAAATTTTGAAAAATTATAATTTTATCAAAAAATATCACCAGACGTTGTTTGAAGCTTATAAAATTGCTTTGAATTTGATGTACTTTTAATTTCTGAAAAATAAAGATTGGCTCGTATAGAATTTTTTGAATGCGCGACTGTTTTCCACATCTTTTTTCCAGTTCTACACCCGCTATTTTCTTTAAAATAAAGTATTTTGTGTAAAAAACGATTCTTCTAAAGATGACAGTTTAGTTCTATTCACACTTTTGTAAGATAAAAATCACTTGAGTAAACCGTGAGAACAACGTAATTTTTTTTGGAAAAAAGTGAAATAAATACCGCGTCTTTAAAGAATTAAAAAGCATTTTATGAGCCTCAAAAAAAGGTTCTGAAGACATTTGTCGATGAAATTGGGCATAGATTTTTTAAATGTTGACCAAAAATCCATTTTCGCCCCCTTTCGTCCCTAGGGCGCCGCAGACTCTCCAATTTCTCAAAGTTGGGTGTTTTTGAACATGAGTAAAGCAAATTTTCTTCCACTCTGCAGATTTACCTTTTTGAAGCCTAATTTTACCGCACTATAAAAGAAAGACAATTGTTCAATACTCAAAATCCCCTCCTTAGAAACAATTTCATTTATAAAAAATTAAAAACCGACTTTTTCAAGAAATAAAATTCCAGTATGTTCACAATTTTATTAAAAACCCAAAAAGCTTCCTCGTAGGTATATTCCTTTGTGTTAAACTTCTGTGCTTTTATAAAGCTCCACAACGCAGTTTTGTCTTGCATATCATAGGGGAAACACGCATTTAAATTCAAAAACGTGCGCGCATGTATGTGCTTTACTTTCACGGTAAGTAAAACATTGAAATATTACAATTTTAACCCACAAAAATTAAATTAAGGGACGGTTCTTCAAAGCAGTATACGCGCACGAGTTAAATTAATATTTTGTAAATAACAGCAATTTATTTAATAAAAAAGTACATTACATAATAAATTCTTTTTAAAACTTGAAATATTCAACGTGCTGCAGCACCAGCGTGCCTGAAAAAATTTTTGTTAAAATTCATTTGCAACTTCCAAAACACTAAAACTACAAAGCACTAAAAAATGTCACTACAAGCCATTAAAATACAAAAACTAGTTCTTTTTTATTTTTCAAAAAAAAGGTAAAAATTTAATTTAAGCGGAAGCACTAAAGCAGACTTGCACGTTGCAGCAGTAGTTTTGTGTTTGAATAAATTTGGAGATTATCATCTTTTTAAATAAAAAAAGCAGATTCCAAATAGTTTAAAATATAATGGTCGGTTTACACGGTCATGCTTTTTGACTAAAAGTTAAATTTTTTTTATTAATTAATTAAGGTGTGTGGGGCCATTTCTTTCGGCGAAAATAATGCAAATTGATGTAATCTCTCTCCCATTCTTTTCTCGAGAGGGTTAAGAATGAACCAGAACAAAAGAAACACAATTTATTTGTATATTTCCCTAATTATTTGTTCATCCGAAAGACTTCT